>CM062210.1:19902500-20575000 GCA_031216445.1 Lateolabrax maculatus
TGTATATATATGTTTATACACACTTGTAATCTTTGCCATCATTTCAACCTTTAATCTCAAATCAGCATTAACGTAAAAGTAAAACAAAAAAGAATATATTAAAATATGCCCCTCAGCATTTTTATACACAGCAGTAAACATGACTTTTTCTTATATCAGTTGGGAAGCAGAGCTTCACTGAATACTTTACTACTGTCTGTGTGACGGATGAAGGCAGGGTAGTGAAGTGTACAACAATGCTATCTAAACTGAAGTACAGAAAATTACAGCACAGCTTCTAAATGACTTGTTCCACGTGTCAGCCTTCAAGTTACAGCTCTGTAACACCGACTCTGGTCACTTACCTACAGAAAAGAAATCCAAATCACAAGTACGCTTCCACACATACAAGCAATGCGACTCTGAGACACTGACTCTAAAAATACTTTATGTATATATGTAGCATAGACAAACATACATATTTTATGTACATATGTCTATGTGAGAGAGTGCATGCTGGTGGGCAGGTACATAGGTAGACAGGCAGGTAGGCCATCCAATCATTTCATAGGGGCCAAATTAAATGATTGGACGAGCTTATTACAGATCCCGGATTTAAGTGTATGCTATATTTAGAATATTTTCACCGCTTTACCGTTAGTACTCCTGCAAAGGACATCACAACACACGACAAAAGCTGAGTACCAACATCTCATTCAACCATGGTAATAGCTCCAGTAAACAGTATTTTTAGAGCTGTCTCAAAGAAAAAACAAACTTATTTCAAAGAGCAGACAGACACATCAACGAGCTGCTGTAAATACTGTTACTTAGTACAGCATTCATTTCATGTATTATTACTCCACTACTATTGCATGTAACTAAGCAACCGAGTAAAATCAGCTTGTGTATGCAAATTATCTTGAGCTGGAAAAAACAGGTCAAAATTGCTGTAAAATGTAAACTAGTGTGGTGTCACAGAACAAAGTGAATACAGTATCACATATACAGTGTCATCAGTGAGTACTGGCTTTGTGGTAGGTTTCACCTCCTCAAGCAAACCATGGCTGGGTTTTTTGTACACGTAGATCATCACGTTGATCTCCGTAAAGATAAAACAGACTGTTGTTATTTTATGTGCGTTAAGGTGAAATTGATTGGTGCACTTGCAGCTATTGTGGGAATGAAGCTTTATTTTGAGAACACATTACTTACTTTGCAAAACCAAAATCAGCCAGTAGAAGACTTTTTTTTGTTATTTTACGTGCTGAATGTGTTGTTCGACGAAGTAAAATGGTCTATTATAAACGTGACACTGTATAAACTGTCTAAAGCCCTGGGAGCTTCTCTTCAACATGCTCCATCTCCTTCCAAGCATTAACCATCCAGCTAGTGAACTCGCATTTTATAGGCTAGCATAACTTGGTTTAAGCTGAGCTTTGTGCTCTCTAACGGACAACCTTTTAAAAACGCATTTTATCAGTCAACACTCCCGCCATAATTGAAGAGCACAATGCTGTACTGTAATTTTTGCATCTGAGTTAAAGACTGATGACCATGTTTTGTTCATTTTGGAATAGAAAGTCCCTTTTTCGGTGTCCTTGACAACTAAACAGAGGGACCTGATGAAAAGAATCAAGTGTACAATGCAATCTATTAAAATAACCCGTTACAAAAACTACCATTGTCAAACTTGAAATGCTCAGCTTTGGTTATTAGAAAGATGTTGACCAGTGATGTTGGTACCTGCAGTTTGTTCTACTTAATTGCGTTACACTGAAAGGCATGTTGTGTACACTACTTCACCTCTTGGGACATACTGTCATAGGGATCAACAGCAGAACACTGGAATATGGTGAGGGACGGATTTGAAAGGTTTCTATTTTGCAATCAATTGAACATTATCAAATAAATAAAATCCATTGGAATTGCTGTGAACAAGTCGTGTACAGCTGCCATCAACAATGAACTTTTCAGAAAACCTTACAAGCATACAGCATTGGTATTTGTTACTCAAAACATATTGATACTCCATCATCTTGCTCATGTCACTAATGGTGGGTGAGGCTAGATGTTATACATTGTAGAACTGATACATGTCAGAAAAACAAATACAGAAATATGGCTACATCGGCACCGTAGATCCAATCCACATTATTTCGAAACTACATATGCGTGTGCATGCCACTCGTCCACCTACTCCTGCTACACACATACCTGCTGACAACAAATCCTTGAAACTACCATTTTGATTTAGATGACACCGGTCCAGAAGGTAAACAATAATAATATACTCACAAGTATATTAACACAAGCGTATGTGTGTGTGTGTGTGTGTGTGTGTGTGTGTGTGTGTGTGTGTGTGTGTGTGTGTGTGTGTGTGTGTGTGTGTGTTTACCAGGAAAGTTAATCAGGTTGGGCTCTTTGTTGCAGTAGTCCGTGGTGCAGCACATCGGGTAGATGCCCGTGTCCTGTTTGACAGACGGGGCGCAGATGAAGGGGCGGTCTCGAGGGATCAGTTCGTTCTCGTGTACACACTGGCGCTGCTCGGTGGTCAGCCGGCTGCCTGACTTGCGGATGGCGACGAAACAGACGCCATCGGTTGTGCAGCTGGAGTTGGCGCTGCAGCGGTCACAGTAACACTGTAAGGCTGGAGGAAGAGAGGAGAAGGGGACAAAGAGTTACAGGTGAGGCTCGACTTGGTTTATATTCACTTGTCGAGGTAGGCATAGACATAATTCAACAAAAGCTTGTGTATGTTTAAACATTTCCTGTTTTATTTTCCTCACTGTATTGACCTGTTTTTCACTCAGGGGTTCCTCTGCGTGCGTGCGTGTTTGGGAAGGAACTACCCCCCGAGGGAATGCGAGACATTACATCACTTCAGTCATACTTTCTGACTAATTCTCCTCCAAAGGTTTGATTTGTTACTGGCACTCACACACACACTCACAGTCACACACATTTGTACAGCTATACTTGTGAAGACATTCACTGACATAATGCATTCCCTAGCCCCTTACCCTAACCTTAACCATCAAAACTAAATGCTTGACCCCAACCCTTACCCTGACCTTAACCTAAACTTAATTCTAACCTGAACCACTCCCATGGTCTAAGACTCAAACTGGTTCTCACAAAGATAGTTGTACAAATACACACACACACACACACACACACACACACACACACACAGGGTGACATGTTCCTTCATCACCATGAACACACATGCTGTGATTTATTTTCTCAGTCCAACATACACTGTACACTACCCCAAATACTTGAGAGATTAATCCGCCACTGAAAATAGTTCCCAACATACACGGATGGACTAACATATAGTCGGTTCTTTTCATGGGATTTGCTGAAAAGGAAGAGATATGAAAAAAATGCCAGCTATATCTTTTAATCGCCTCAGTCATCGGTCAATTAGATCACTCCTTTATCTTTTGCATTGCTAATTGAAGCTAACCACAAACTGCAGTATCCCGCAGTCCAAGTGATGCTGCTGACAGTCAACTCGGAAAAAAACAGACACATGATGTTTTTATGTGCCTTCAGGATATCTGTTGATTTGGAATATTTTAGGGGGTTAGAATGGATTTTTTTTTCTTCCATGTTTCAACTCAGCTGAACTCATTCAGAGACAATCTGAAACATGTGTTATTATTGTGGCTGTTTGTCTTTGCTTCTGAAAATAAGCTGCAGCCACAGGTGGGGGCATCTTTAATCACCTTTCAACAGGTCAGACACTAGCAGAGCCAAGAATGTCCTCACTGTAAAGAAGTCTGCTTATCAATCCCTTAGGCTTCAAACCATTACTAGTGTTGTGGTGTGAAGGGCTATGAATAAACCAGGTCACTCTCTCCACAGTGCCCTTGCCCCCCAACACAGGGCAGGCAGAGAGCTGAGAATATGGTATCATTATGCAGCTCAGAGACACATCATGCATGACTGGCCAGGTTAAAGCAACATACACCTTCTAAGATGGGACCTTTGAATAATTAACAGGGTCGCCACACAGTCTGCTGAGTAAAGGAGAAAGTTGTCTGACATGGACACACACACACACACACACACACACACACACACACAGGCAGATGGTATTAACAGTATGAAATCTGCCCTATGGTGCAACATGCCAATGCATTCAGATAGTCAGTAAATGCCAGTAAAAGTGAAGAAATACACCACCAGTCTGAGAATGTTATAACATGATCCAAGTTTTAATGTCACAGCAGGCTTTCTCGCTCGTGGCATTCATGGAATTGTCTGAAGGTGAATTCCAGACAGACAAAGTCAGGGAGGTGAATGCGATTACAACAGCTAAACAACAGCAACTCTTTGTGTGTGTGTGTGTGTGTGTGTGTGTGTGTGTGTGTGTGTGTGTGTGTGTGTGTGTGTGTGTGTGTGTGTGTAGTGTACAGTGTGCAAGTAGTGGTGTTTCAGGAATAAGAAAAAATGAAAGGAGACCGCTAAATAAAAGCCAGCTGACATGGGTCTCCTCTGACTCAACCTCAGAACGGATAAGTCTGCCCCACCAACACACACACACACACACACACACAGTCAGCCAGTGAGTGAAGCATGTCTCAGATGTCTAGACTGCAAAACCACTAAAGCGTTCCACGTGTCGTGGTACATATTAAAAGGCACCTGCCAACAGAGAGTGGTGGTTTTATGCCCTGTTATTTAGAAGTGCCATAGAGGTCCTGCCTGTAGAACAGCAGTGACATGTTGATACTTAGCAATCTGATGAAACAACATACAGCCTATATGTTGAGGTAGTTTTGCAAGGCCACATTCTTGTAGGTTATGGCTTTATGGTGTGCATTAAAAAAAAAAAAAAAAACACACACACACACACACACACACACACACACACACACACACACACACACACACACACACACAGGTCTGTGTTGTTTCCAGTAAGAAGATCAAATACGATCCACAAAGATCAGTTTGAGTAAGTCTAAAGGCTTATCATATCATCATCATCTGTGGCTCTCAAACTAAATGAGCACTCACATTATACCAGTGATAGTATATTTATATATGTTTGGATTAAATCACATTGTAAGAAGTGAGGATCATCTGGGACTTTGCAGAGAAAAAAAAACAGTGTTACGTGGTAGAACATTAGAATTGAGGCCAGAGCGTCTAATTAAATCCTATAATCCTAAAAGATTTGACACTTGAAGAAGAAGTGGCTCTGTTGTAATAAGGACAGTTACAATTTTAAGATGAGCACTTGGACACACACACACACACACACATACATACAAACACATACAAACACAAAGACAGACACAGCATGTCTGATATGATAGAGGAAGTATGAGAGGGCAGACAGACACAAGGCCAGGCTTTTACAATGTGGTCAGACATAAAGTGGTTGACTAATGGGAGACTCTGCTTATACTTCTTTTCCACTGCATGGTATGGTTAGGCTCAGCTTGGCTCGACTCTACTTGCTTGGAACTGTTCTTTTTTGGTTTTCCAATTGGCAAATGTTGTGGATAGCAGGCTACCCGAGCTGAGCCAATACTAAAAGGTGGAGTGAAAACACTGCCGACCACTGATCACTCAGAGGGAATAGTCACTAGAATCGTCAGTTGCACGACATAGCACATCCTGCACAAATAACAAGTGCAATTTATTTATTTATTTTTAATGGTAGCCTGCAAAACCACGCCGTGGTCAACCAACGAATTGCAGACGTTTCTCTGCTTGGTTGCAGACGAAAGGATCCAGGGAGAGCTGGATGGAGCAACGCGAGATTGTTCCTGGGTGTTTGTGTCTGTTGAGGATGATGTTGCGGCAGTTTCACGCAGCTTGAGTAGATTGTGAGTCAGTCAGTGAGAACACAGGAAGAAAAAGCTAACCAGACTGACAGGTCTCCAGATACAGACAGCAGCTGCAGAGGCAGTGACAGACGTGGAGGAAACAAACACATCCTTCTGTTATTATATGATGTCTGAACAACTGTTCCTCCTTCCTCTCTTGGACAGTTAGACGGTAAGTGCAGTTGGCTTGTTCTGAGCAGCAAAGTTTAAGTAAACTTATCAAAAAGCGGTCACCTGCAGAGATTTCAAATTCCCATGACCAGCCGTGGTCCCCAAACAAACAGGACAATAATCCCAATAAGAAGGCATCCTCAACCCCCAAGAGGCACTTCCCAGAGTGAAATCAAGCAGAATTAGTTCCAGTTTGGATTTCACTGTTGGGATTTCTTGCATCATCATCTTCACCCTAACTCACCATCTCCACCTTTAGGCGCAGCAGGTCAGACCGCCACCCACAGAGTTGGGACTTGTAATTAGCACTCAATGCCATGGCTGGCAGCCTTTGAAAAACATGCAGAATTCTGTTTTTAATTTTGAAAGTATTCTGTAACCCTAAAGCTTACAACAAGCCAGGCTGAGCCTTTTTGCCAGCTACACTCTGTCCTCCACGCTTAAAGTTCACAACGCTGTGAAATAAGCTAGTGAGGAAAAATTAGAAGTGGGAAGAGTGGAGAAGTAGGACATTTGTTCATTCTTTACGTGTAAGCCAGGGAATTTCAAATAATTCAGAGAAGGGGCTCTCTCTCACCTCTAACCTTGTTTAAGTCTGAATCCTGAAGCTAAAAGGCATTGAACGACTCGCAGCCTGCAACAGCAGTTGGGCTACCAATAAGTCTGTGCCAACATTCAATGTGTTTACAGTTCATTGTTGTGTAGAAATAGTGATGATCTTTTACACTGTCTGACTGGCTGTCCTACAGTAGGTAATACATGCCACGGTCAGTTCATCCCCATTCAGGAGAAGCTGACAGTTGTCCCTGCACGGACGCTCAGCAGTGAACTGCTGTGGACGGGGTCAGCAGCAACACGGACTTCAGCCACCCAAAATAATCAACATCTGTTTAAGTGAACGCTATATTTAGAATATTTTCACCACTTTGCCCTCAGACAGCCCTTTCAGACAGGGAATTAAAGCAGTTATATCGCTTTCTTCACAGCCACCAGGCTCCTTTGACAAAAACAGTAATTTTACCTTGCAGAACACAGGAGTTGCTGGTCTGCCGCTGCCGCTGCCTACATAACACATTAGTTCCGATCCGAACTAACATGTTAAAACACAGAAGTCTGACAATAACAGAGTCTGGTGGCTTAAAACAGCTTCAGTTTCCAATCAGTAATGTCAGAAGGCAGGCAGCGCTGCCTCCTCTCATGCTCACCACCCATAGCGGTGTTAGCATTGTGCATTTTTGGCAGTGCAGTAGCCAGGCAACAGAGGAGCAGTGCATTACAAAGCCGCCCGTCAGCGGTTAGGGGCCAAACCACATTTCTCCCTCCATCCACCCCTCCTCCCTCTACCTTGCCTAATGCTCCCTTTTTATTAACACCCCCCCTCCTGTCACATCCTCCCCCCCTCACCCCTTTCTTTCTTTTCATTTCCTCTCCTCCCCTGCCTCCCTCTCACTCATTCTTACAACAATAGAAGGGAAAACACTGAGGCGAGTGTCAAGAACAATTAAAATAAAAGAATCTACAAGCTGCAGACAGTACAAGTCAATATTTCAGGATACAAGCATGAAATTAATTAAAACAGTGTAATCTGCCTGGCTGTGGTCAAGGTTTTTTTAACCCAAGCCTGGTGTGGGATAGAGGCTGTGTGCTTACAGCGACTGGGTACAGACATTATTCTGGAGCTTGGGTGGAGGGGATGGGATGTTGGATACACTGGTGTTGTAATAGAAAGAGGAAGTTGATATGAGTGTGTGTGACTGCTGGAAGCTCCCAGATAGCCTGCTGTCCATCATGTGTGCACGTGCATTATAACATATTCATGTTGCAGTTAACGGAATGCTGTGTCCACCAGATGTGCGTCCACCGCGGCTCACTCTGGCTCTTTTGTTTTCTGCTATCTTTACCTGTCAGCTCCATCTCTGAAGCAGGAAATTCCCTAAATGTTGACATTTAATGACAACTGATTTGAAATCAATACTTAATGATGCATTGCATTTGTTACTATGAGTATTTATAGACCGATACTGACCGTATAGACCTTGACAGCATTAAAAACAACTGCATTCCATTTAAGTGAGCTAATTTCAGACTCCTGGTATCTGATGGAACTGAGCCATCATTAACTACATTTGTTTCAACTTTACTTTTTCTTGTTGTGACAAGTCAAAATGTCTGCTGTGAAAAAGGCCTGTTAAGCAAATCTGGTGCCAGCCAGATGTGACTGGCCCACAGTAATTACAATTTCTCTGTCGGTGGTTCCGCTATCAGTTACATTCATTAAAGTTTATATCAGTTTATATTGCCACACAATGCGGTACGCAGAGTTTAACTTTAGCTTTATGGGAGCACTGGTATTGGTACAGCGATTGGTACTAGGCGAGGTTTGAGGTATCAGGAGGGAAAAAGTTATACAACCTTTATTTATTCAGGCAATCTCATTGAGATCAAGAGCTCTTTCGCAAGAAAGACCTGAGTACAGCCGATAAAACAAACAAACAAAATGGCCAACTACATACAAAGGACATAAGCAGGCATAAAAGCACAGGGTCAAAGACAATCACAGACATCACTAATCAAGTTGTGATAATGAGCAGCATGGGGATATAGGATATCTCCATAGTCACAGGCACAGACACGATGCTTGACTGTACAATCATTATCTTCAAAACACAAACATGTTTTAATCCATCCTTACACACAGCATTAGTATTATTTCTTTATGTTTCTGTAACTTCTTGCCCGAAGTCTGAAACAGGAGAAGCAGAAGGAGAAGTCTTATATAGGCCTTCAGTATTCAGGGCAAGCCAAATGAAGATGAGACAACATGCTGCGTACAGTAATTAAATCAAGCAAAGCTCAGCCCCAGAGGATCTGTTACCGCATTGATTATAAATGAGTCACAACCCTGTATTCAATATGCACAAACAACTGTTAAAAATGTGTGCGCTGAAAAAGAACGCTCCCCTCCTTGAAAACTTTGATTGGACATTTGGAGCGCCGCAGAGACGGAGCTGCAACCACAACACACCACAGCCTCATGCAGTGGAAATCTGCCTGCTATCGTATACATTCAAAAATATAATGTGTGTTGTACATGGTATAAGAACTCAACTTTGACGTGACGCTTTGCACATCCTGCAAAAATAAACATCGAAATAATCTGATGAATTTGAATCTGCTCCAGGTCTACACAGCTACAACCACTGCAGTTTTCCCAGTAACTGCTGAGGTGGCTCTGTGTGAAATGTTCAGTTCATTTTAAGGCTTCTCTCACACATCATGGGAACTACCCCCAGTGAAGTGAAAGCAAATTATTCTAAAAAGAAAAAAGGCTGTCCTTATCTAGCCTCTTCCCAGCTGGCTCTACATCGCGCACATTTCATTAGTCTCATCGGGCAACTGCAAGAACCTTCTTAATCATCATCAGCTCGCTGTATAGACAGAGCCAGAGGCTGAGGACTGTAAACAGGCTGGGTGAACACAATTAGTCTGCTGGATCAAAGTTGGTATCAATAATTCATTCCAGTTTTTCTCCACAGGATTCTATCTTGAAGCAGGAATACTTTAGCAAGAGGAGAAATTGATTCAAAAGCATCTTCCTGTTGGGCTTTAAATGTGTAGGTCTATATCACAGCAGGTCTGTTGACAGTAATGAGACCTGCGACGCTCTGGAATTTGATTCAGTCTGGATTGAACATGTCAGTTAATTTCTTCTGCTACCATAGGAACTATTCCATCTGTAATCTGCACATACACTCCACAGTGATTCAATCAAATAGCCTTGCAAAACCTTTTGTGAAACGTATGACTCCAGTTCCATTTAGTTAACACTGTGTCAGAGTTGCACTGATTCAAGTCTACGTCTAAGTCTTTATACATTGGGTAGCCAAATACACAGGGTCAGAACAGGTCTTTAATGAAGTCAAGGGAAAAAGTAGTAGCTCTCAATAGATGATATCTTTTGGAGTGGCTCCTGTAGTACCAGCAGAAATCATTTACAATATGTTAGTGATACAGAAAGGCACTAAACTGTTCAATATTGTTGAATATTGAGCTTTATTTTGTACAAATGCATCAGATACAAGCGTGAAGTGATAAATTCTGTCCATTTTTACAACTGCACAGCAGAGGTATGCTGACTGACCTCCATACAGCCAACCAGTGGGTTAATCGTTCAAAATATTCTGAAGGCGTGAGTTCTAAACACATATTTCCCTGGTAGAACAAATAGTCTTGGGCTGCTCACCTTGATACACTAAAACTGCTAGCATCGGTAACGCCACAGTAACAGACCTCTTAAAAAGGAAGGCACTCGCCTTTTCAGATTTTTGCCGTCTATACAAGGTCAACATTAACATTTATGGTGAAATATCCAATACAAGCGGACTCTGTACGTGCTGGGGCGTCATTGTTTACTTGGCTGACAGCTGGCAACCTTAAAAGCATCTGTGAAAGAGACACATTTAAATCACATTTCAATAAGTCTCTATGCTCAGCAAGAGCAGCCGATCAGAAAGCAGTTCTCTGAAGTGGAGGTGAATCACAAGGCCAGTGGAATTGAGTTCGAACTTGAGGTGAAATAAGTTTGAAGAGTGGCGCAACGCCCACATGAAGCTTCTCATCACATTCACAGTGTTTTGAAGCTGTGAGAACTCAGATCTACCTTTGCACAGGTTTTATCTTCAGCACATGTGACACAAGAAGTCTGTCCGAATTCCTTGACATGATAACAGCAATTATCTCGTTTTTGTGTGTACAGCAGAATTACACTGTGTGTCTGGGCCTATATGCAGAGGAAGTCCTGTTAGGGTAAACTGACATGCATCGTGCTTTGGAGAAAGAATGACTGAAACGGATTGAAACGGAAAACAGTTATGTAAAATGACGAAGATGTATGTGGTAGGACTACAATGATTAGTCAATTAATCAATCACTCAATCGACAAAAAGTAATCAGCGACTACTTTGATAACTGATTTATTTTTTCCCCCCATACAGCTTCTGCTTGTATCTATTTTATATAATTGTAAACCGAATGTCTTTGGGACTGTTGGTCGGACAATATAAGACATTTGAAGACTATCATCTAATTGTGATATTTCATAATATCGATGAACTGAAAATGTAATCAGATTAATTGATTGTTGAAACAGTTGTCAAGTAAATAGAGCATTAAGATTTAAAGGTCCAAAGTATTGTTTTGTACTTACATGTATTATCTCCTGTGTTTTTCTTTGAAAGAATTTACTTTGAACTGGACAAACAATCCCCAAATGTAAATTTCTGACAGAGCTGCCTGTGGGAAAAATTGGGCTTCAAAAGGTTTTCAGGTGAAGGCCAGAAAACATTTCACAAACAACACAATATGTTGCTGATAACCTCCACAAAGAATCTGCTCTAATTAACCACTTGAATAAAAGGGAAAAAGGTTTTGTAACCATTTGGTTGTACCAATATGTTAAACGTGATAATCAAAGCTACATACAGCATGATGTGGATATTTTCATCATGACAACCATTTAAGCGATAGCTGTGTGCATTCCTGTCTCTCACATTGGGCACCATGGTAGTATCGAAAGTCACACCTTTTACCCAGAATGGCTTTCATTACTGAACACAGCAGAAGTCTCACTTTTTTAATGCAGTTCAGTGCTTGAGGTTAATTGGCTTAACTTCTGGAGGGAAATTACCAGAGCAGCAATTATGCAAAAAGAATGAACCAACCAACCAACCAACCAATCGCTTTTAATATAAAATATCACAAAATAGAGAGGGACCCAAAAGACATTCATTTTACAATTACATAAGACAAAGAGAGGCCAATCTTCACGTCTGAGAAGCTGGGGAAAGCTTCAAGTTTATTTTTGTAATGAAATGAGAATACCTGCCGATTAACTTTCTGCTGATCACCAATCCATTAATTAGAAAAACACCTGTGTTTTAAAATTCTAAATAATGAATTAACTACTCAACCTCAGTTTATCACATGCGTAGGTGGGAAGAGGAGTTAAGATAGTGCAGGCATATTGTGAGCAAAACCACAAGACATAATATATAAATGTACTTTGAGAGAGCTGGAACCGTTTCAGCGCAGTGCCATGGCCTCTCCTGTTGGCCAGGTTCCCAGTTGAATATGGAGACAACAAACAGAATGAGGGGTGCTTTATTTTGTACCACAATCCAGCAGAAAAAGAAACACGTTGGACAACAATTTATTCTTCAATAATGTGAAACATCTGCTCAGACATCTTAGACATCCAGTCCAGTCCACTGCAGCTCACATACAGTATAAGGCCTGGTGTGAACTACAGTCTACATGTGTCCAGATACAAAACATAGATAACATAGATAGGATATACAGGTCCTGGGAGGCATGTTGTGAGCAGTCACTGAACATCTGTAATTCCTCTAAATGAACCTGATGCCATTCTGGACAATCTGATTATAGCTATTATCTTAATATTCTTGCATTATCCCAACACTGTGCGGAGGAAAACAAGGGGAGGGAAAGACAGACTGCCGTGGCTACAGTGCAGCATTGACAGAGCCCCAGGAGGCGCTTCAAATGAAAAGAGATGATAAAGTTTAATCTAATACATTGATTTACAGCAGAGGGCAAGACACAAAAGACAATGGCTTCACATTGCATGAATCAATAGCAATTCAATTCCACAACCCACACACAAAATCCATAAAGTTACACATACCTGGGCAAACACACACACACTCTCTCTCTCTCTATCAGGTTTGAAGGGCCATGGCAATAATTGAATAATCTAGAATTCAGTGCTCAGGCTCTGTGCAGCACAGAGAGAAAAGGGCCAGTCCTCCCAGCTCCATTCATCCAAACTCTGCTGCCACAGTCATTTTAAACCATCACATAAAAAGTAATTGTTACCGTTTTTATCATTAGTGCTTGAGTTCCTTTGAGTCAGATCCACAGAAAGCTAGGTAAGCTACACAACTCAAAAAGGTAAAAATGCTGCTTGTCCACTCAGAAGCATGGATTTTGGTATTTATTTTTTATAAATTGGCTTATTCTTGGATTTGATATGATATCAGCCTGATAATGATCTAACCCAACAGACCCAAGATGCCTAACAAAAATTAGTACTGATGAAGTACTGAGTACTTTTTTCATCCCATGTAATCTGTCATGGTGAAGAGCAAGTGACGCAGCATCTGGAATCCCTTATAACGTCTTGACAAAAATACTTTTTACTTACTTTCTCAGCCAAGTCACGGCACCAATGTATGTCTTCTGATCACCTAATCTGACACAGTGGCCATCACAAAAGTCAGAATTCTCGTGGAGTCTGATCATGGCATCAAAAGTAGCCAAAATGGCAGCATTGGGGACCACTCCACTTAAAACTGAGCGTGTCAGTCAGCAGGTCAGTGAGAGACCTAGGATACAAATACATGGTCTGACCACGAAAGAAAATGGTATTCTTTTCCTTCCTCTATGGAGGAGGATGTTTGTAGTGAAACAGAATGGAGCCTGCACACTCCATTGTGTGCACTTGTCACATCATACTTCTTGCTAGTACACACTAACATTTCAACTACAGTGTACATTTCAAATCAAATATCCTGTTTCTTGTATCTACCTGAAACCAGGTGTGGCTTATCAAAACACAGATGGTAAAAAAAGCACTTCAGTTCACCTGGATGGTAAACTTGTTATCTCATATTATGGGCAGTTGACTGATGCCCAATTACTGGCATCTCGTGACACATAATTATAACGTATGTTGTGTTTATGTCTTGTCAGATTTACTGTACACATGGGCAGTCACCAGGGAAAACTATTAATGTCAACCAGACTGTGGAAATTACAGAAATGACTCGGGGCTATAAGGCTCTGATATCTCCCAATTGATATCAAAGTGAGTCAACACAAGCAGCGAGTCATTTTTTCCAGTGGAGAAAATTTGAGGAACTGTTTTTATATTTTCTATTTAATAAAATGTACATTATTAAAGGAAGTGTAAAGTAGGTACCATTTCAAGGTCCATTTATTTGTCTGTCTACAACACAAGGTGCTATTTATGGAATATCTTTTATGGTGAGTGTGGAGGATGAGTTTTGGAGTGTCACAGGCTGAGGAAAGAAGCTGCTCTGTAGTCTGGAGGTACGGCAGCAGATACTTCTGTATCTCTTGCCAGACGGCAGCAGGGTGAACAGGTTGTCGCTGGGGTGGGTTTGGTCTTTTAATACCCTTTGGACTCTGCAGTCACCTCACCAATACCACTGATGCTCTGTAGATGGGGACTAATGATGTTCTGGGCAGTTTTAATCAGCCGCGGCAGAGCCCTCCTGTCCTGGGTCGTGCCCATCCCATGCCAGTTAGTGATGTTTTCTATTGCTCCTCTGTAAAAGTTGACAAGAACTTGGCGTGGGATGTTTGCTTTCTTAAGTTTCCTTAAGAGCTACAGCTGTTTCTGAGCTTTCTAAAACAGGGTGGAGATGTGAGAGGACAATGACAGGTTCTGTGTGATGCTGATTCCCAGGAACTTAAAACTGTTCGCCTGCTCCACCTCAGCTCCACTGAAGGAGAGAGAGAAGTGTGTCTACTTAAATTGTCGGTGTCATTTGTCAGTCAGGACGGTAGACATAACATTAAGAAGATATAAAAACTGGCTCAGTACAACTTCATCAGTAGTGTCATTGATGGCACTGTGTAATTATATTGTCAATTGTAAAAAATAAAAACATGCAGAAATGTCCCCTTATTTGTTTTCCATTTTTGTCAGTCAGATGCGTGTCCAGAGGATATGGAGAGTAAAGAAATACGTATATAGAAATATTTCTAACAAATGTTTTCCTAGTGTTATATTAATTTTCTGTTAAAACCCACAAGTGACAACTAACAGAAGGCCCAAAATTTAAATAAATCACAAGAAATAGGTACTTCTTCTTGGTCAAAAAATGACAACTTCAGGCTAAATTTAATATCCATGTGTGTCTAGAATGTATTTGTTATTCATGTGTCTGACAAACAGGCCAATATCCTTTCCTTGTGTGATCTCACTCTTGATTCACCCATTTGGCCCACATGGTACCAGCCAGAACAAACTATGACCCAAAAACACAGACCTTCTCTTTCAGGTCGTGGATTAATTTATGCTTTATATGCGGGTGTCAGAGAGTAAAACAGATGACATCCGGTGACATGAAGTTGGCATCATTTCAATCCACTTTGCAATACAACCCTGTCTGCATGAGGGCAACTTTCAGTGAAGCTATTTTCAAGTACTTAGGGAAACATTGTCCCTGGAAGGAGGCGAGGCGTCTCAGTCAGTTTGGAGGTCAGCCTTCACAAATCCAAAACAGCCCAAGTTTGAATATTTTGAGTCTCATTCAAAGTGCCTCGTGTCAGTGCTTTGCTTTCTCTGGGAGCACTGTGAGACATTTCAAACACCGTCCTGAATTAAACAACAGTCCTAACTCAACTGTCACTCTGCTCACATCACAGCCTCACTTCATCCACAACCAGGATGCCTCTGAACTTGACAAATCTTTTGAGGAACACATCTCCCCTGTAGATGACGCTGCTGTCAATTAAGTCCTTGCCAATGAGGACAATAACAAACAGGGTTTGTTTTTCCCATTATAAAACACGGGCAGATGAGAGACAGAGAACTTCAGACACTCCTTTCCAAACATAGAAATAAAACATCAGTGAGCAAGCAAAGCGGCAAATTTCCTTTAATACACATGACGACTACTGTTCAAAAAATTATTTTATCACAACACAAACTGGTAGACTGAGTTCTTTTGAGTGGAAGTCTCTCACTGTTTCTGTAATAATAGTTTCTGTGCTTGCAGCGCCGGTTTTTAACATGCTAGTACTGTTCCGACACTTCATACTCCAAGTCATTGATCATTTAAAGCCTCGAGGACGTGGAATACCTCGGCTGTGGAGATGAGCTCGCTGACCTTTGAGCCAATTCGGTGACAAATTAATATTTTCCAGGAGAAGATACAAAACATTTTATTATACAAAATGCTCCTTGTTACCAGGACTTCAGGCTGGCTGTCAGTAGCATCACACCTAACAGTCCATCCCTGGTCAGAGGCATGCAAGCAAGGTGGCAAATAGTTTATGAATGAATGGGATGACACAGAGTAAAAGAACATAAGGAAGAAGTTATTTATTGTTACTGTTAGAGCCAAATTAACACATACTGTATAGCTGTGTCAAAACCAGTGTTCACATGATGTACATGTGGATATGCAACCAACTCCCACTGTTTCAATTAATTGGTCTGAGGGAGATCTAGGACAGAGCTCTATTAATATTATATATTAATACTAATACATATACACATATATACACACACACACACACACACATATATACATACACATATATATACACACACATACAGGTTATTTCTGGTGTCTTTAATAATCTTTAATGAATACTATGTCCCCTAACAACCAATCTAATTCACATAACTATACCATTATCTGCTCTACAAGCAACACCTTGGTGAATGTGCAGTCACATGAACACATCACACCTCTCTCCTCACCACAGTCGTGCACTGAATTAATTACTTTTATCACCATGGCAACCACAACCTCTGCAAAGACATTGGTTCCCCTGTGTGGCGTTATGCTTACAAAGCCTGTGGTGTTTTGTTTTTCAGTTTTAACTTTTATTATTACACTGTGGAAGTCTGCTTTAAGCGCAACTGATGGGCTTACAATTATTTTTTTTAGCTTTTTTCCCACCATTTCTGTCTTCTTTTGATGGGTTAAAAAAAAATTCTCCAAGAAAAGATAAAAACATGACCTCTACATCATGTATACTGCTTTTTGAAGAACAGAGTGTGCCATCTGAGACTTTTACTGTATTTGAGAAAAAATAAGCAATGTCCCTCCTGAATCGATCTGGGAGGATGTGTGGGGATTTTCAGATTCAGCTAGGGCTAACCTGCAGTGCAGGCTTCTCTAGAAGATAGCAAGTCTGTTAAAAAAACAAGACACGTGGGTTCACTGGTTTCTTTGAACCAGCAAGCACCACTTTCCAGAATGACATGGACTGACTCCGCATTCGGCCTGCAATCTTTTTCTCCTCTGTCTCAACAATTGCGAGGTAAACAACACAATTAGCACAAAGCTATACTGGCTAGAAGGTATTCAACCCGGAGCACTTGTATTTGAATGGCCAATACAATGCTTTTTTGGTCATTAAGTTAAATCATTGAATTGAATAAGAAATCTGTGTAACTGGCATAGTGTTTGTTGTTCTGACCACAGCCAAAGCCAAACAGAGTATCCAACACAGCCACATGCAGTTAAACATGTCATTATTTTGAGCACATTTTTTAAAAAGTGTATGTTTTTTATATTTATACACACACACCTCGCAATTGTGACTGCTTTATTACCCCATAGAAGACAACAGTTTGATCTATCCTTAAGAGCAACAGCCTTCACAGGTAACACATAAATATCAAAGCACATTTATGTTCAACACAATTTTGTTAACACTCAAGGTAAAAAGCACACACACGGACTTAAATTTTACCTTCCACATGTTGCCCTGCCCCTCTCCATAGATCTTTATGTGTGTGTGTGTGTGTGTGTGTGTGTGTGTGTGTGTGTGAGTGTGAGTGTGAGAGTGAGAGAGAGTTGAACCCCCCCCCCCCAACACTCATGCAGAAGGACCTTTCAGCTCCCAGAGTCATTTCCATAGGTCATGGCCCCACCCTCCCCTTCCACCCATCCAGCTCCATTATGGACGGCCCTTTGTCCATACCAGATGTGCTCTCTCTATGTATGTGTGTGTGTGTGTGTGTGTGTGTGTGTGTGTGGGTTGGACAAAGAGGCCGACTACCCAAGACCTGGATGAACACCCCCACCTCCACTCCACACAGACACACACACACACACACACACAAACACAGAGCAGACCAGAAAGGCTGCTATCTGCCCTGCTGAATTGTTTGTCCTTGCAGGTCGAAGCTGGAGCCACAGCTCAGTGACGTGGTGTAAGCCAAGCTGTGGCTCACACTATAACAGTTACAACACGGCGTCCTTGACAGTGGGAAAACTGGAGATCAGTCTGCAGTTTTGGACCAGAAACCTAGCTTGCAGAGGGCAGCGGTAGCTGGCCTGAAAAGAATGACAGGGAAGTGAAGCAACATGCCACACTGTCAGTGCAATCTGCAGAGATTCACAAAGGCAGGACAGGAAAGGAGTACCACTTAAAGATATTGAGATGTTAGTATGTCATTCGATGGGTCTGTGCACTGATTTTCTAAATAACCAGTTTGCATAAAATTGTGTGCTGAAAACGGAGAAACCTGTTGTAGCACACCAGTAGTCATAGCTATTTTTAATGTGTTGTACTTGGACATATGCAGTATTTATTGACAGCTGCTTCAACTGCAACTCCTTATGAAAACGATGTGTGTACCATGCAACCTGCCCGTTTTATCACAAAGGATGCTAAATAAAGCTGAGGCAGCTGTTCCTACAAAACAAAGAGTGAGGTATGGATGGCCATACAGATTGAGAATGGGAGGAGAGGAGGAGGCAGTACATCTGTCTGAGCCACCGCTCTTATAAATATGCATCAGCTTGATCTAAAGGTTAGACAGCCTGCACCCTGGCAGCTGCTCCAAGACACAGTGCACGCCCACCCACACACAGTCATTTACGATTGACAGTTCATGGTAGAGCCCTTGATCAAGGAGTCCAACAAAATAATCACCATCACCGTCTTCCAAATGTCCTCTTCCTCTTCCCTGTTTCCTAACACAGATGACTTCACTCAACAGCATATCTCATCTTATGAGCCTGCCAGCTAGACAGGGCAAGGCTGTCTCTGTTTTTGCAATGAGGCTCTGCTTCAATGCACGCCTAATCCACTCGTGTAGAAAGGATACTCCAAGCCATTGTTATGGCACCACAAAGAGCAGGGCCTGTATTATACCTGTGTATGGCATTTCTGGAAACATATATGGTGACATGGCAAATGTGCAATCCATGTCCAATGCACTGTTTTGTGTTACCTCGACAAATGAGTTATTTTTACACAACCTAAGAAGGTTCTTTGTTTATTCTTCCCTGCCTTCAGTTTGTTTCTCAGTCTTCTGGTGTTACAGTTAGTGGGTTAAGACGCGTTTGCACTGAATTTTTGTCCCGGGAACTACTTTTCAAGGAACTGCACTTCCATTGCGGTCTAGGTTTAGGAAAGATTAGGCAAATTAGTCTGCTGACGTACGGATGGAGTTTCATCAGATTCTATCAGCCCAGAAACATTTGTGCGAGTCCTCACAGAACCCACTTCACCTGAAATGAGCAACCTCTCTCCTTTAACACAGCATCGTTTAAGCTGGACAGTCCCAACAGCAGTGTAGTGTCAGAGAAATGAGTACGTTACTTCCAAGGCAGGCACACATTCACACACTCACACAGAGGGGGGGAGGGAGAGGGAGAGGGAGAGAGAGAGAGAAACCCTCCTGAGTGAAGCAGGGATAGTGGAAGAGGCGGGGGTGGAAGTTAATGGAGGCCAGAGAGGGGTGTGCTGTTTGTAGCAGCTGACTCACAGCTCAGACTCAACCAGCTGACTGTCTGGTTGGCTGCTCCGGTGCCTGCCCCCCCCCCTCCCCTCCACGTACACATCGAGCCTGGTTATTACAGGCAACTCTGCTACACTACGCTAGCCGTTCTACATCCAAATAACTCCAATGAGAACAGTTTCATTATGTGTTTATGTTTACTTTCCTACAAACAGTTTTATATTGGACAAAGAAATGCCAAAGCATGGAGTAAATGAGTTATGATACAAGACAATTATGTGAGAACTGTGTGGTGTGAGAGGGCATGACTGCATGTATGAAGGACAACAGCTTTCAGCTGGAGCTGTTAAAACTGGAAGAAAATGATGGAGATGTTGCTTGATCTAACCTAACACATCGGATGTCAGTCTTTCTGGGCTTCACCTCCCTCAAATGTTGCTTTGAGCAGTGTCTTTGTTTAGCCACGTAAGAGTGTATTTGGAATAATGCGACTGAAATAAGGCTAAACAATAAAATTTACATGATTTGATTAACCTGGGAAAATTAGTTTTTCCTCACCAGCAACTGGCTTCATTTCTATAAACGGACTTTAATTTGAAAGTTCATTCACAGATATATTTTGTGTGGTATCATCTCTGATGTGGTCAAAAAGCTTCAAACGTGGCCATCTGTTGTGGTCCTGAAGGTCTCAGCTTTGGCACCACATCACCTGGCTCATTTTCTTTTCCTAGGAGAAGTTACCCAATTTTTCCTGGGTGATTCCCTCAATTGCTTCTTCAGGCTCTGCTGTCTTAATGTTTTTTTCTCTGATTAAATGATGTAAAGCGGGTAAATCCCATGTTTATATACCGAGCTGTGCAGCTATCAATTTCAGCTGTAACCTCGACAATATTTTTGAGACTGGCGTATTGTGAGTATTAGTGGGATATTACACTGGTGGCACCGTGAGAATGCAGGCTCTAGTGGGAGATCACACTGTATACACTGAGCATGTGTCCGAATTACAAATGACCAACTGTTTGGCTGTGGAAGACTTAATAGTTTCTTTTTAAGCTTTATTTAAGCTAAATTTTTACTTTCAATTCAATTATTACATGAGGTTGCCCCTTTCAACTCTTTGCACAGCTGTAACAGTGAATCTTTCCCTGTTGTAGTCTCCATGTCAGAAACCCAGTTACATGTTTGCCAAAAAAGACACAGCAGAAATCAGGTTCCTTTAATAGAGATATAGCTGTTTTAGCCAGATGTATGTCAATTCCTTCCCCCAGTTAAGATAACAGTGTTCCTCATTAATCTGACATCTCAGGAATCCCATTACTCCAGAAGACCTACAATAACCAGAAAACTTTAATAAAGCGGTAGGCGAATTACATCCCGTGTGTTGGCCCTGTTACAATATTATTGTTGTTGCTGGCCCCTCACAGATCAATATTGAAAAAAAAAAATTGTCCCATGGTTCAATCTAATTGCTGACCCCAGCTTTAGTGCATACAAACGCACTGATCCCTAATGGGCCATGTCATCTTGTGCAACAGCGCCACAGAAACCACAAGAAGGTGGTACATCATGGCCTTAACAGAAATACAGACAGTGACTTCCTTTCTGCCTTTAATGCCCCCCCCCCCCCCCCCCCCAGTGTTTTCTTTTTCAAATACAGCTGCTTCACTGAAACACATCACATATAACTACATGATGACATTCAGTGAAAGTCATGTTTGTTTGGAAGAAGCGCACTAAATCAGGCAGGGTAATATGGCGTGCTCTGGCTCAGTGGAGCAGGTTTGGGCAGAGGCTTCATGTTTAAGATACAGGACCATTTTCTGACACAAAGCCTAGTCTGGAAAATAAACACTTTTCTTGCTGCTGCCTCACCTCTGTGTTTAATTCAAAGCATGTCACTCTGACATAGTAAAACAATATATCACTGTAGGTCTCAGCTTGTACTTTCAGCGGAGTAGTGGTGCATTCAGTACGTATGGCAAAGACCTCATGCATACAAAAACCGTTCATCTCAGGTTTTTAAAAGGGGCAGGACTTTCTGGATATATATCTCTTACATTTGTGAATAAAAAGAACCAAAGCCGATAAGGAGAAACCAGTCAACAGAGACTAACTACAAATACTTGGATTTATAAATCCTGCTAATTCTTATTCCCATCTGACACAAACTCAGCAGAAGAGCTTGTGATTCCCCGGCCTCCCCATGAAGGAGAGCAGAGTGGGGGGCCATTCATTTACGCATTGGTGCCTTTGAATCCGATGGCCACTGGCATGGCTACAACCGCTCAAATTAGTTGTGGTTCCTTGGGCTTGGACAACGGGCGTCCAGGGTCACACGCATTTCTGGAATTCCTCTGCTGCTAGCACTGACAGCGGCAGCACACAGCACCCAGGAAAAACAACACTACACAAGCATTTCATAGAAACATGCAACAGACGCACAAAAAACGGCCCTGAAGATGAAAGTAAGCGCAAAATATCGACTCTCTGCAGTCTTTGTGGATTTTTTTACAGTCTCAATCCAGCACAATGTATCCGTTGAACCCTGCAGAAAAGGGGAAGCAGAGCTCCCACAATGGCCTTGATGATAAATCCCATGACTATTGCCTTACTGAAAAATATTCCTTCCTGTTTTTCTCAAGGACTGAACATTCTGGTTTCAACTACACTTGGGCTATAGAGTACTTTCTGTACAGTATATGCACCAATCAACTTGAAAAACACTTTTTGTTACTTCAGTGTAGGGCAACATCCCTTGAGCATTCAATAAATATAACTTCATCAGTTTCAAAGTCAATGACTGGCCATGATCCCCAGAGGACACTTTAAACTAGTTTTAACATGCGTGTGGTAGTGGAAAATGACAAAAATAAGAAGGCTTCAAAACACAAGTGTGCAGACTAAAAATCGCTTGGTTTTTGAGTGTTGAGTTGTTGGACACTTTGTCCCCATAATGACACACACAACGCGTATGATTACATGGACAGTTCCCCAGTTTGAATCTTATTTGGGATATGACATTTACACGGACAAGAGAAACCTGGTTATTAATTTCCTTGTAGAAATTATCATAACAGTATCAAGGATTTTGATCAGTTGCACGCAGGTGTGTCTTGATTCCTCAGCATCTCGGCCACTCGTGTCTACACGGACTGAGATTCCTCAGCGGTTGAGGAGGAGCCATGTTTGGTTCACATTCCACGTTAACCTGGTTTCTATTAGAGTGGGGATGCAACTTCTCATTTTCTATTAATCATTTTGTCTCTAAAGAGAACAGTAAAAAATAAACCTGGTGACAATTTCCCAGATTCCAAGTTGATACTTTTAAATATCCTGCCTGATACCCAAATACATTAAATTTACTATTGTGTTAAAGCAAGAAAGGCAGTACATCGTTACATATAAGAAACTGGAACCAATGATGTTTTGACATATTTTCTTGAACAGCGGCTTAAACATTAATTGATTATTAAATTAGTTGCCAATTAATTGTTTGTCGAACAACAAATTGGTCAATTGCCTAATCATTTGAGGTCTATGTTGAGTACTTCATGCAGTATATCCAGGTTTTTTTTTTTCAAAACAGGGATAAGGCCTTCATCCAGGTTTCTGAAACAAGGATATGATGTTTACATCCACAACACATAAAAGGGACACTATGGAAACCTGATCATAAGTGGGATACTAGTTGTGGAGACAGGTGAGGCAGCTCCAATGACAACTCTCAAACCAAACCAATAAAGTTATAAGTCTCTTGAGAAACATTGTACCAGCTTTTTGTGAAACGTTCATAATAGAAAAGAATTCCAGTGAAACAGAAAATTAGTTTCAACATATGCCACTTCCTGTTCATTTCTTGCATTCAAACTGCCACAACATTGCAACTTCCCTAGTTCATAGTGTATACTTTGCAGTATGAAAGTGGGACACTCTGTAGGATACAGCCTACCTCTAGTTATTTCAGGAAATTTGTGACCAGCAGCAACACTGGAGCAAGAGGAGCTGATATAACATCCAAAACCGATCCCCACATCCTTTGTCAGGGACAGTCGGGATTGATTCAGCGTCTCCCTTGACTGTGGCCTGCATTTGACTCAGAGTGCTGACACAACACTTGTCCTTTATACCCGCCACTCCAGATAAATGTGGCCCATTTAGTTACTGTGCCTACTAAGGGGGGGAGCAAAACTCGGCGCAGACAAATGAAACTGGAGGGCGAGAAACGAGTGACAGAGCGTGAGGACAGAGCCTATTAGACGGGAGGAAGACTGAGGATGTTAGGATGAGGACAGTAATAGTGACACTATCTAATTTAACCCACTGCCTGCACTGGGATGTGTTTGGATGCTTTTGTGTGTGTGGTACACTGCTGTATGTGAATGCTGCTAAAGCAAGTGTGTGCGAGCTGCAGGGGTGTGGTCCTAAACACTCAACAGCAACATGACATGGAAAGGTGTCAAAGAATATGCTCTCCGGTTATATCATATCTACCCTTTTGAAAATGTATATAAAATCTACCACACAGCCTTGATACTCAGATATCTCATATAACAGCTGAAATGTCTTTTTGTTGTTGTTCTTGTTGACGCTAATCTGTGGGTCAGATTATCTGCATCCAAAGTATTGGATTCTTTTCTGATGTAAATGGTGCAGCTCGACCGTGGACACGCACCATGACAATCCCATTGCGGGACAAAGAAAGTGAATTCCCTCCCTTCTTGTGTGTCCCTGAGCCAACATATCAATTTAATAACCAGCCTGCATCTGAGGCAGGGATGGGGTATATGAGGACACGATCGGCTTTTTAGCATGACTGGGGTCTGATGAGATCTTTATGTATGCTGTTTTAACAGCATGTCCCTCCATTCTTGATGAGGCTCCCCCCCCCTTTCCTCTCCCCACACAAAGGAATGTCACACAAAGGAAACGCAAGAGTCTGCGAGTCAACAGGAGAGAAAAAAAACACTGTCGGCTGTTTGTACCTATGAGAAAGGCCATCTCCTTTTACAGTATGCTCACTGTCCAAACAAAGCGAAAACGAACAAAGCCCCGTTACAATATGAAAACAAGATTCTCGGCGTACCGAGAGCCAGCATGCCTGGCATCCGCCGCGTATCTCCGGTGCTCTCTAATGAGGAGCAGTAAAGGCCGAATCCGATTCACAAATCGAGGTAACTCGATACCGCTTATCGGTGACCATAAACAGCCCATTACACACGCCTCCAGCTTCTCCCGGGCGTCTTCGGGAGACTCCCGTCTGCTCGGCACGGAAGACGCCGAGAAGATCTTAAAACGTTTCAACTGCAGTCCTGTAATCACCCGCAGTGAACTGAAACTATCGCTACAAGGCTGTTCTCAAAGTCGAGTTTGAGTGAAACGTCGTGCCGTTTCAAAATACTCCGGATAAATGCACCAGAGGACTTTAACAAATCGTTAAAGACTTCGACAGTACAAAGCGGTGTTAAATTGGCACATTTTGAATGGAGTTTGGTGTACCGAGTGCGTAGTGTACTGACGAAGAAGTGAGTTACAGAAGGAACTGTTTCTCATCTTTTGACAGCGAGCTGTTTAACCGTGGTGTCCCTCTGCGTCGCACGTACGAACCAACTAGACCAAAGTCATTACCTGTTTCAAGAAAACCTGTACATTTTCATTTTCTAAACTGTAATTTTGAGCAAAACACGAAACTCTGTTGTAGTTTACACTGCTTTTGGCAGCAGCTACAAGCTAACGGGCTAACGTGATGGTCCAGAGTGGATATACATCTGCCACCAGTTAACACAGTCTGTTAACTTACTAAATAACTAACTAGACAAGAGGGTAAGCAGGACAGAAACTATATTTACCAGACTCGACAGCAAATATTAGCTAGAGAAAATAAAGAGAGTCAGGAATGTAGTTGCCCACTTCACTCAAAAGGTGGCCAAACATACCCAGAGCACTCCTGAGCCAGACTGTCAAACATGTGAGACGAGAGGATAGTAAGTGAGGTGCCGACATGAGGAGCAGCAGCGTTGTACCGACAGATAACGATCCCCTGGAGCCCCCTCCCCTCAGGTGACACAAACTTAACGCTGTTACACGCACGCCTGCGAGGGGACCTGCCCCGGCCACAGGGTAAATGAACAACCAGAGCTGGAGGGAAAGCAAACATCCACTCAGTGATGCTGCCAACTTTGTATTTGCGAAGCCGAGGACTGTTCCTCCGGACGGACTCCGGTGCTCTTTGTTGGCAAAGCAGAATCCAAAAGCTGCGACCCCCAAACCCGACCGAGAGGCCCGCTTTGATCCTGAGCTACCGCCGTCGGCCCTTTTAAGCCCAGTGTGACATTTACCTTCTTGCTTTTTTTTTTTCTCCCCAGACAATAAACATTCCTCAGGCATGCAGCAGCAGCAGCAGGCTGGCCGCCGACCCTGCGCCATCTTAGTTAGACACACTCTGCTTCTTTAGGCTTCTTGAACAAAGAGCTTTTCCAGCGGAGCTGGCCGGGCACGAGAGCGCAACTTTCGAGAAACAGGCGTGAAACCCAGGACGCAACCCCGTGTTGTCCACTTAAGGGCACTTACCGGTATTTTCTTGTATCCTTGTCCAGAACAGGAGGACGAACAGAAGGCATGGTATTGCATCCATCGTGGCTACGGACCAGACTGGCAGACGACTGCTAACTTCTCCAAGCTCTGAGGAAGGTGAACTCTGATTTGCTGATAGAGCCGCAAGTCCCGCCTCCCCAGCGCTCGCTCGGGGGAAGATCGATGGTGATTGGCGGAGGGACCTGCCACGCCCCGCCCCACTGGAGCAACTCTACCATTGCTGTAAACAAACTCTGCTGCTATTCACTATAATGACAAAATATACCTTTACACAGGTTACACTCATATTACTTCTATAAAAAGAAGAGATGCTTAAATGAATAACATCAACAACAACCACCAACAAAACTAATAACTCATCAAACAACCAACCATTTCATATAACTTTCATATTTTGAACTATTTTAGAGATTTAATGCATTTCATCCCTAGCAAGTAGACAAACTCTAGTATAGTTGAAGATTTAACGTATGCGATGTGTATGATGTGTTTTATACATCTCTCACACAGCCTATAGCTTTAAAAAGAATCATCCTCAGAAAAGCATGCCTTTGTTGGGGGTAAAACCCTTTACTGCCAGAGGAGGAAAGAGAGGAAGGTGACACTCGTGATTTTCAGACAGAAAGAACGTGTCACTGTGGCTCTGACTGAGGGAACATATCATAATAATAACGCCCGCACACAGAGATAACATTCTTACTGCTGCCACTCTTCCCAGATAAGATATCCTCAATGACATGCTGTGACTAGACCCGTGCGCATGGTCCATATGTCAGTCTCACACACACACACACACACACACAAAGACATGTGCCCTACACAATCACAGAACCTTGCACACACATGCACACAAACACATCCCTCCTACATTGTTCTAAAGCCCATAACCCCTCCTTTGTCTTGTGCGCATTTACTCCATCTCTTGAGAAGACACACTCACACACATGCACGCACACACTTGACTTGGCCCCCATTTCCCCTCCGCCCAATGCACACACTCTCTGTCTGCCACACATACGCGCGAACACACACACACACACACACACACACACACACACACACACACACACACACGCCCTCCCTAGTCCCTGGAGAGTGTGACAGAGATTGATGATGGCCTATTATTTGATGTCTAAATGCACACACACACACACACACACACACACACACACACACACACTCATTCATTCACACACACACACAGGCTGGTACACTTTCATGCATATTGATTGGAGTTGTGCCTAAAGGATAAGAATTATACTGCTGGTCAAATGAACAGTGGAACATTTAGATGGATGAATCATGTGAAGCAAAAAGACAAAATTTGTATGATCTTTAAAATTCTAAATATTCACATTAACAGATGTTGCTAAGTGCAGGGGCACCCCTGACACCCCATCCCCCTAAAACATACACTCACTTGCACACACACAAAGGCACCACCTGCTCTTGGCTGTAATCAAATGCTGTTCGTGTTTTAGTGCTCGTACCTGTCTCATTTGCATTTGCAATTTTGGCATTTAGCTGACGCATCCATCCGGAGTGACTTGCATTGTGTGGAGCCGAAAAAACTCAGATTTTTATAATCACAAAATTACAAGCAACCAACAGTAAGTAGTGCACAGGTCAGTGACTATATTGCTGGTAACACAACTTGATGCAAACCTGATGCTGTGGCTCTGTCTAAAGCGGGAAGGTCAAAGGTGTCTGCGTCATCGGGAAGGAAAGGAGAGAGTACAGTCATTTGGATATGTCCTCACCCTGTTCCCTTTGGCACTCTCATTCAGGAGAATATCTGCTGCCATCTTAAGTGCTGGTCCATTACTCTGAAACCTCAATTTACTGAGACCTTCAACTGGCCAAGTGTGTGAGTCTGCAACAGTGCAGCAGTCAACAGGAAGTCTTGCCCAGAATGCATTTCATCTTCATCTTAAAAAGATATATTGCACATATTTAGTAATATTTTTTCATATTCTGTATTGTAAATTATATTTACTACTATTTAGCACTAGTACTCTAGTATTTTAATACTTCTTTATATTTATGCTTATGTTGACTTTTGCACTACTTGTCTGTACTTGTTACGCACCAATACACCACAGCAAATTCCTTGTATGTGAAAACATACATCGCAATAAACCCGATTCTGATACTGATTCACGCAACATTCATTGCGTCCTGTGCATAACAATCCCACAGAGAATGTATTAAAACACATCTGCAGTATTTTAACACATAATATATTTTGATTAGTCATTAAGCGCTTTGTCCATTAAGGTAGAAAAGCGCTATACTTTGTGTTTAGAACTACCTAGCAAATGTTAGCATGCTGACATGCTAAACAAAGATGGTGACCACCACATTACGCCTGCCAAACGTCAGCATGTTAGCATTGTCATGTGAGCATGTCCTCTTTTGTTGCCTTCATTTTCCCCTACTTTCTTTAAGTGCTTGTGCAGCTGACCTTTGTCCAACTGACAGAACTGACTCCTCAAGAGGGCCACTTTGATGAGGCGTCACTGCATATTCAAAGAACATCTTCTGCCCCTTGTGCATTTTTAAGCTCCTCAGATGTGTTCCTGCCCAGGCCCAGGCCTGGAGCCGGCATTGCTCGTCTTTTCCCATATTTAATGAAAAATTGATACATGACACTGACACGCCTGAGGGATGACAAGAGCTGGAAGAAATTCCAAATCAAAGGCAGAGGATTTGATGTGGATTCATAAATGCTCCATCGTGCCTCAACCACTGTTGCATGCTCTGTTTTATACTGACTAGCTTTCATTTTTTTCATTTCAATATTTATTGCATATTTATCAAAGTAAACATTTGGCTTAATCACTGTTTTTTATTTACTATTTATCTAGATTACTAGGAAAATGAAACTGTTGAATCATTGGCATATTATAATCAAAAGAAATTGCATAATGAATTTGTTAGATTTATGATTTGGCATTAGTGTATGCTGTTGATGGGGCAGGCTTTCAGTCTCGATCAAGTAGAAAAACGCTGTTTTATATACAAAATGTTTGAAGAGGAAAAATAAATTCAAATGTTCTGGAAAACCTCACAAATCTGTCCTTCAGAATGATTTTAGAGTACTTTAAACCTCGAATATCATATGTGCTGTTTCAAACGTGTAAAAGTCTTTATGGCTGGATGAGAAATACTTGGTAAATTAAAATACGTACCATTTGTTGTTTCTGTGTTCTCTCTCTCTCTCACACACACACAAACAGTGTGGCTGTCATGTAGCGTTTAACTAAAAGGAACGGACTGTGCCCCTGTCCAGGGATCATTCTTGGACTCCACCCTGATATCTGGTGGTGTGCATGGAGCTCTGCCAGTCGTACCACTCCTCTGCTTTTATTTTAGATGCAGACCCAACCTTACAAAAGACTGACGGCAGCTCTAAGCAATCGCTGTAAGAAACAAATTAAATATCCACCTCACTGCTAGAACTAAATGTTCTTCTAACCTGCTGAGCTAGAAACGGAACATATTTGCACTCAGCAGAGATAAGAGTAATGTGACTTTTTATCTGACGTTAAATTTAATCTAGCCTTTTCCCCACTTTTACTGAAATAATCTTGTTTGACTCAAGATTTTTGAATTGTTAAAGATAGCCTAAACATGAAAAAAACGCAAACCTTCCAGGTTGACTGATCACAGTTCTTGTCTCTACGCGTCCTCTCCGTAACTGCCATAGCCCCGACATGTACTTACTTTTTTTAAGAGCCGCACGTGTAGCACTCGCTTAACACACAACTATAAATCCGTCTTTACACATCAAATTCAGGTTAGATCACAACTGAACTCTTTTAAACTTCAGGGGTCAGGCCTGTGTCCGGCGCAGGTGTGCCCATCCAGCAGACCTGCAGTTACTATACGCTGACAAACCATTTGCATGTCACCCTGTCTGCCTACAGCACATAAGGGATGTGCTATCCAAATGACACTGTGTGTATGTAGTGTTTGGATATCACATCCCATGTATGCACTGTAAAAGCCCTCGACAACATCAATTTGCAATGCTCAGTGCATTGCATTTTGTGTCGTAATGTAGTTTTTGGTGTTTCCACTTTATCTCAGCCCGAGTGGTCTTCTGATTTCCTTAAGTTGTAGCTTTCAGTCGTAGTTAGGTGCGTGAATTTACAGTATGCTGACTAACCAGCTAGTCTGAACTGTGGGGAACCACGCTCTTAAAAAAAACACAGCAGTGCTGAGGAAATGTGTGTGTGATTGTCAGTGGGTAAATGGAGGCTCTAGAAAGATGGACCTGTTCTGCAGTACTGACATTCATGTACCTAAAATCTTACATCAAAGTTATATTTTTGTGTCAGTTGGTGAGAATTGATCTACAAAGCAAGGGTCACTCGACAGACGGAGACAGCTGAAGGCATCAGTAGGCTGATTTTTGGTAACCTTGCTACTTGTGCTGTAAGATTATTATCATTTTAGAAGTGCAAACACAACTTGTAATGGGTGGTGTATGAACCCAATTGCAGCACACAGGATCCAAGGAACAGTAGGTGAAGACTTTTAATGCAGAGTTCAGCTGGTACATATAAAAAGGCACACAAAATGCACTTTGGACAGGCCACGGCTTGCAGCAGAGTCTCACGATCCAGTCTCCAGCAGAGCAGCAGAGCAGCAGAAACAGCAGACAGAACAAATCCAAAACAGGGACAGAAGGCAGGTGCGGAGTACATATGGTGACTTGATTGGTACTTACAGACAGGTGAGTGGACAGGTGAAAGGAGTTGGGCTGATGAGAAGGGAGTGATTGACAGGCAGAGTGGAAAGTTACTGGGAGGGTGGGACACAACTGTCTTTAATAATATAGTAAAACTCCTCCAGCAAAGGTCTAGCTTACAAATCAAGCTGTTACTTGACTTTATTCTTTCACCTCTATTTAGTTTTGACAAAACACCTCATTACTCTGACACCAAAATATTTCCAAAGAAAAAAAAGTATTAAGAGTTAAGAGTATTAATACTTAATAAGCCAGTTCCAAATTGTATTATACCCATCCTGAATATTCATGCAAATATAACTACGAATTTGATCCAGTTTTGAAAACAAGATTTGAGAATCCTCTCAATAGCCTGGCAGTAAGTATGCTAAAAGATGAATTTGCTGGTGCTAACTTGCCCATGGTACCCAGGGGAGGATTCCAAAGATTGTGGCGACCCCCCTGAGCTTTCCTCTACCATCACCATCAGGCCAACATTTCCCCTCAACAGATGAAAGAAGTGCCACATTTATAAACCGCCGCACAGTCATAGGGAGGTCGCTTCCTGTGTGTGGTTACAGGACTTGTAGTCACTGAACGTTTTGCTGATATGTGCAGTATAAACTTTCGGTGACTTCCGTTAACTCACATTATGTTAATAGAAAATGTAATTCCAAATGACATTACACTACCTCCAAAATGTATTTGCTTGCTGCAAATTAGCTGCATATAAACTTAATATCTAGGACACAAGTTGACACTTCGGTCCATGACAAAGGATTTCCATTAAAATTGGCTGATTTATGGTTCCCACAGGATGAATTGTAATGTTTTTGCTGACACCCTGGTCTTTCCTTTAGCGCTCCTGGCCTGATATTCCACGTTTACACAATATCAATTACATAAAATATATGTATATATAAATATCAAAATTCAGGATGGCAACAATTTGCTGAGGACATTCGTGCTCATCAAAGGTTGAACCTCACAGCTTTTGCCCTATTGCCACCCCCAGAATAATGATTATTATAAGCTGCTTACAGGATTTTATTTGTTATCTTGTTTCTTTAACCACAGCTCCCACTGGATACAGTAGCTGCTGCAGTATTTGTAATGGTCAGTAGTCAAAACTAACAGTGTTGTGTAATATTCTACTGGGCAGCAAAGGGGTCAGGTACCAAAGTAGCCTTCAGGCGGAGCATTAAACACCTTTTTATGGCACAGCATTAATTCCCTGGCAAGGCCCTTGCCTATCAGATCATATTCCTTGTATGCTGCCTTTGCAGTTAGTCGCTTTGAAGAGCAACTGATATATGGAATCATCTTCCACACTTCTGCTCATGTCTAATAACCTCGCTGGGAGGTGGGAGATTTAAAAACCTTTGAAGCCCAGAGGAATATCTGTGCTGATTTTGAAGATGAATATTAAGAGTCTGTGGATGGAGGGCAGACTAAAAGCACCTTGATATTCTCCAGATGTCGATTTCCTCTAAAGCTAAAAGTAGCGTGCTAAAACACCTCTTTTAGCAGATGAGACTGCAGTGGGGGTAATCTGTCTCCCCATACTATATCCATTTACATTATGCATGGCTCTCAGACTCGCTGTAATAAAAAGGTATTTAACAGTGAGTAGAGCAAAGGGATATATGCTAACTAAAGACAGCTGCTTTGATTCCAACTTACCCCTATTTAGTGAATTACATGGTAGGGCATAAATTATTATAATCACACTGTGGCTTATTATAGTTTTATGTCCTACAGATGTTCAAGAGTTTGGTGTATTTGAGTCTAGAAAATATTTGCAGACTCTTTACACTATATTGAGGCAGTGGGACACAATAAAGATGATGCTGTAAAAAAAGATCTGCATGTAGTTTGTCACCACTTTATGTCACTATTGCTACTTTTGTGATCTTAATAAGCAGCTTAGTTTCTTAATCGGCTGAAACACAGGTAACCACTGCTCACCTGCTTGTCTTGGGATCAGCAGTGGTGGAATGTACCTGAGTACATTTACTCCAATACTGCGCTTATGCACAATTCTGAGGTACTTGTACTTAACTTTTCAATCTCATGCCCCACTGTACCGTCACTCGTGAACAAGACAGTGAGATACTTGAACCCTTCATTAGGGTCTCACTCACAACCTGGAGGGAGCAAGCTACCATTTTCTAGCAGAGAATCATGGTCCCAGACTTGGAGGTGCGGACTCTCATCCTGATGCCCATCCTGGGGGGCTCTGTCTGAAATCTACAGTGCCACATCAATTGTGAGGTTCCCAAACCCACCACCAATCCGCCTGTTTCAGAGATATTGGAACAAATGAAAGCAATAAAAGAATAAAACAAATAAATTGCTCGATTAATCCATCAATTAGATTGAGGAAGTCATATAAGTGATGATAGTATTGATTAAAGTAAACATCTTTCATGCGGAGAGGGAAAATTTGCCAAAGACCTTGTGTAGGACCTTGTGGAGGAGCTGAGGCCAGAAGTTGAAGGAGATACAGGGGCTTCTGCCAAAGAGCTATCACAGCTTCAAAAAGTGAGTAGCCCTAAAGAATCTTCTGAAGAGGGTATCCTCAACCTAACCAGGACCAAACACTTTGAGTTCAGGGATTTCAATCTCATTCTCTTCATCCACACCAACGGCACTGATTTCAGGCACTGATGCTACAATATGAATTACTTGCAACTACAACTTGTAACCATTTAACATGTTGACCAGGGCAACATGTTTTTCATCAAGACAGGAACTGAACTTTTTGATCATATAAATTACAGATATATTCACGTATGTAATTGTTTATGGCACAGAATTGACTCAAACCCAAAAGCCTGACACACAGACAGTCGGAGCAGTGTAAAAGTTCTTGATAGTTTTAATACAAAAACAGGCAAGGGTGGAAAACCGAGAGGGCAGTCAAAAAAAGCAACCTGAACCAGGTAGGGAGGCCAGGAATCATCAATCTGCTAACTAGACAATCTGGTGGAGTACAAGTGGAAATAAACCAGTATATTTACCACTGAGATGATTAAAAAAATCAGCATTTTGTTTAGTACAGCTGTGTACTCTGTAGAGCTACAAAACATGGCTCAGGTAAACGCGTTTTCTAGGCCTATTTCATGAAGTGAGATTTAATGGCTTAACAAGGTATCTTTAGGCCTAAGGCAGACTCACTTTTTACTAGATCAACATCGTAACTTTAGAGGATCAAATCAAAACCTGTCAAGAGCCCGGCTACTGACCACTAAGATCACAAACTGGAACCGTCTGTACTGTAAGATCCTGACGCGGAATGACACGTGGATTTTTATGGCTTGGTAGAATGACTTTGCCACTCAAAGCGTTCCATGTGTCTGGTTTTAAAACAGAACTTCTAGCAAACAGAGGGCTAGTCTACCACACTGAATACAGAGTGGCAATTAAAGTGCTATTGTCTTTCATATCAGACTCGTGACTCGATTCGTGACAGTGTAGATAGCTTTTACACTCTCATTTCATCACAGCAGCTCAGTGTGACATGAGGCACTAGCTCTTTATTTTGCAGGGATGTCATTTTCCAATACATTCATATTCATTTCCAAGACGTTTCCAGGAAAGAATGATGTAATTTACCATGATACAGTAAAATAGGAATGTCTTTGATTTAAAATCAAGTCAAGTCAAGTCAAGTCAGTTTTATTTGTATAGCGCCAAATCATAACAAAAGTTATCTCAAGACGCTCACAGGAACATGGGGGCAGTAGACGGCCGGCAATCACAGATCCAGAATCTACAGCTCCAGAGGCAGAAATACCTGCAGAAAGTGAGAAGGCGAAAAAGCACAAGAACTACCAGGAAGAAGTGGAGTTGGTAACATGTAGTGGGATAGGAATGCGTACAGATAGAGAGGGAGAGGAGGAGAGAGAAGCTAAGTGCATCATGGGAAATCCCCCGACAGTCTAAGCCTATAACAGCATAACTAAGGGATGGTTCAGGACTCACCTGAGCCAGCCCTAACTATAAGCTTTATCAAAAAGGAACGTTTTTAGCATACTCTTAAACGAAGAGAGGGTGTCTGCCTCCCAAACCCAAATTGGAAGCTGATTCCACAAAAGAGGAGCTTGATAACTAAAGGCTCTGGCTCCCATTCTACTTTTAGAGACTTTAGGTACCACAAGTAACCCTGCATTCTGTGAGCGTAGTGCTCTAGTGGGGTAATACGGTACTATCAGCTCTTTAAGATATGATGGTGCCTGACCAATAAGAGCTTTGTAAGTGAGGAGGACGACTTTAAATTCTATTCTAGATTTCACAGGGAGCCAGTGCAGAGAAGCTAATATCGGAGAAATATGTTCCCTTTTGCTAGTTCCTGTCAGTACACGTGCAGCCGCATTCTGGATCAGCTGGAGAGTCTTTAGAGACTTATCGGGGCAGCCCGATAATAAGGAATTACAATAATCTAACCTAGAAGTAACAAATGCATGAACTAGTTTTTCTGCATCTTTTTGAGACAGGATATGCCTGATTTTTATAATGTTACGTAAGTGGAAGAAGGCAGTCCTTGAGGTCTGTTTTATATGGGTATTAAAGGACAAATCCTGATCAAAGATTACTCCTAGACTCCTTACAGCGGTGCTAGAGGCCAGGGCAATGCCATCTAGAGTAACTATATCTATACATAGTGCGTCTCGCAGGTGTTTAGGACCCAGAACAATAACTTCAGTTTTGTCTAAGTTTAACAGCAAGAAATTGCATCAAATAACATAGAGACTTCATTGTTCACATGGTATGAACTGTATGCTCGCCTAAAGAAAAATCTGATATTAGCTTTTTCAGCTAACCTGCTGTGTACTGACTAAAAAACTCAGATTTTATGCTTGCAGAAAATTTTTAATTCATTTGCAGAAATTGTGCCCATTAATTACTCTCTATTTTACAAAATTACATAGTTCTTTTCAGGAAACATCATGGAAATTGTTGGGAGATTATTTCAAAATGATGGACCCAAAAAAAGATGATGAGTTTATGGTGAGAGTTGAAAAGAAGTATACTCACTTGACCCAGATAACTAATCAATAGCTCCATTTGTGCTCTCATGAAATTAACATTTTATATTTAAGAGTATATCTTCATAAATGAGAGCGGCTTCTGAGGACAGACCTCGATAAGACAAATGTGTCCCGTCCTGTAACTTATTAAATGACTCTTGGGTCAGGCAAAGGCTTCTCTTTTGCTCACATACATAGTACGGACTTTAATTATAGCTAAAAATATAATGTATGTGCCGTAAGAAATACATTATTCGTCATCAAAACTGTAGTAGAGAAGAAGTAGCATAAAATGAACGGTTACATTCAACCACTGCCTCAATACGACTTGGTTTCACTTCCTTGATGAAGCCATGAATCATTTACAAACTGAATCACTGTACAATATGGCACTCCGCACGCTGGACCCTGGGTGCCTTGATTAAATCATGCGCAACGAACTCGGGGTCTCCAAAATAACAACACACACATCTGTGCTGTAAATCATGAGGCGTGAAGGAGACGGTGGCACCCTGTACGCAGGACGCACAGGGTCACAGACAGGGTCTGCATGACAGACAACCCTCCTCTCTTGTCACAAAATTGCATTTCAGCACGTTATGTGAGAATACCAACATGCCAGGCCAGATGTTCTGAGTCTCAATCAAATAATAAAGGCCTATTCTGAACATAAAAAAGAACAATATAGTGATACATTTTTAAAGAAAAAGTTTAATAAAGCAGAAAGATTGAGTGTCATTGTCTAAATTGTGTGTTACATTTTTTTACCCTACCAATCTTTTATTATCTCCAATTAAAAATATGAGTATGACTGTGTTTAAAGACTTCTAGGTTGGACATGTAACTCCTTAAACACAATATTATGGCATCTATGCAGACTAGATTCAGCAAAAATGCAAAAAAAAAAAAAAAATGCAAAAGCAGATGCCTACAATTAGCTCAAAAGTTGACACACAAATTGTTTTAGTGTTAAAGCTTCTGATGCTTTGTTCGCTTTTATCTTTATTTCCCACCTGAACCCAAGTCTAGTTGAACAGTTCATAATGCTAGAATACATCCATCAAAGTCTATATTTCACTGATTTATTTATAGCTACTCTGATTGTATACTGTGATGATCCCTTCTTCCCAAAGGATATGGTTGCACACACAAGTCAAAAGTAAAATCTCCTCCCAAATTTCTTTCTTTTTCCTCTTTAAAACGATCTCATTACAATGATTCATTGAAAACAGCTACCAGTGAAAATTGTCAAGAGTGTCTGCAATGTAAAACATTTGCAACTGGTTCATAAGTTTATATGTTTCCTTGCCGCCTTACAAATGTGAGTTAACTGTACTAAACTTGAATAGTTAGATTAAAGTGGACATAAGTCGTGAAAATGTAAAACAGGTGAGTTATGGTTACTGAACTTGTTTTCATAAGTTCAGCAAACTTTATTGATATATGCATACAGATATATATAGACAAATTCAACGATGCGTTTCAAACGTTGACGCTGGAAGGAGGTCCCAAGCACCTCCTTCCCAACGACATCATGCACGTCGAGCTGTGATTGGTTTGCACCAATGTGTAGTCTGTCATGTCTCTCGTCGAGTCAAGAGCTTATGACTCTATAATGTCCTGATCTGACACAGTGACTGTCGTTACAGAGAAAAGCCCCCTGGAGTTTGAAGGCTTGAGTTCAGAGGCCCTGATCCAAGCACACACTGCCTGGAGTATGCGCCTACACCAAAACTATTCTCAATAAATGTTGTACTTATTGAAAGGCTAGATGGTTCTTGCCTAATAAACTCTCTTCCACTCCACAGACACAGTTGAGGGTGACAGGAACAGGATAGCAGAAAGATAAATTATTGTGTCTTTTATGCCCTGTTCCAGTGACTGGCATTAAAATGGATGACTCAGTTTTTAATGTAAGAGTCCTCAAAACTTTTCAAAAACCAACATGAAACAGAAATATTTAATATTGGCCTTTGATGTAAAAAGTTTGTTATTGATGCATTGGCCTCAAGAGCAATGCTCAAGTTAAGATATATCAACGTGGCACGGCAGCGTGCAGAGCTCAGCGTACATCAGTGGAAGTTTCTCATGTTCTCAGTTACTTTTACTGGCTTGTTGTTTCATCAACCATCGCTGTCACACAGTGTGAGTGTGTGTGTGCTGGAGTCGGAATCTGTTACGGTGGAAAAGGAGGTGCTCATATAAGGAGTGTGACTTTTACAGTAGGATGTATCCTTTAAATTCAAGATATAAAAAGTATGATGCCAATTAGTTGTGTTGTGTGGAGAGCTCAGACTTCTGAATGGGTAGAAAAATCTATCAATGTGCACGAAGGATACAACACTGATTAAAAAGAAATAACAATATAATGAAAGGTTTTATTCAACGTCCACTTACTAGCTTTTTTCCAGGCTTCTAATCATATCTATATATACCAACTGTTATCATGTGACCTAAGTTCCATCCTGTCGTGTGATGACACCTGAACTGACTCCATGACAACATCTATCCACTGATGAAGACCGTGACCAACAGCTGAGGGACAAAGTGGACAACATCTTGCATATAGAATGTTACAAAACAAACATAGAAATATAGTGAAAAACAAAACAATTGTAGACCAATAATCCACTATATCTAACTAATAATAAGAAAACAGGAATGTGAACTAAAAATGCTAAAAATACAAGTGAAAACAAAACATACAGTGGGTATGGAAAGTATTCAGACCCCTTTAAATTTTTCACTCTTTGTTTCATTGCAGCCATTTGCTAATATCAAAAAAGTTCATTTTATTTCTCATTAATGTACACTCAGCACCCCATCTTGACAGAAAAAAACAGAAATGTGGAAAATTTTGCAAATTTATTAAAAAAGAAAAACTGAAATATCACATGGTCATAAGTATTCAGACCCTTTGCGGTGACACTCATATTTAACTCACATGCTGTCCATTTCTTCTGATCCTCCTTTGAGATGGTTCTACTCCTTCATTGGAGTCCAGCTGTGTTTAAATAAACTGATTGGACTTGATTAGGAAAGGCACACACCTGTCTATATAAGACCTTACAGCTCACAGTGCATGTCAGAGCAAATGAGAATCATGAGGTCGAAGGAACTGCCCAAGGAGCTCAGAGACAGAATTGTGGCAAGGCACAGATCTGGCCAAGGTTACAAAAGAATTTCTGCAGCACTCAAGGTTCCTAAGAGCACAGTGGCCTCCATAATCCTTAAATGGAAGAAGTTTGGGATGACCAGAACTCTTCCTAGACCTGGCTGTCCAGCCAAACTGAGCAATTGTGGGAGAAGAGCCTTGGTGAGAGAGGTAAAGAAGAACCCAAAGATCACTGTGGCTGAGCTCCAGAGATGCAGAAGGGAGATGGGAGAAAGTTCCACAAAGTCAACTATCACTGCAGCCCTCCACCAGTCGGGGCTTTATGGCAGAGTGGCCCGACGGAAGCCTCTCCTCAGTGCAAGACATATGAAAGCCTGCATAGAGGCTCTCATGAAGGACTCCCAGACTATGAGAAATAAGATTCTCTGGTCTGATGAGACGAAGATGGAACTTTTTGGCGTTAATTCTAAGCGGTATGTGTGGAGAAAACCAGGCACTGCTCATCACCTGCCTAATACAATCCCAGCAGTGAAACATGGTGGTGGCAGCATCATGCTATGGGGGTGTTTCTCAGCTACAGGGACAGGACGACTGGTTGCAATTGAAGGAAAGATGAATGCAGAGATATCCTGGAAGAAAACCTCTTCCAGAGTGCTCAGGACCTCAGACTGGGCCGAAGGTTCACCTTCCAACAAGACAATGACCCTAAACACACAGCTAAAATAACAAAGGAGTGGCTTCGGAACAACTCTGTGACCATTCTTGACTGGCCCAGCCAGAGCCCTGACCTAAACCCAATTGAGCATCTCTGGAGAGACCTGAAAATGGCTGTCCACCAACGTCCACCATCCAACCTGACGGAACTGGAGAGGATCTGCAAGGAAGAATGGCAGAGGATCCCCAAATCCAGGTGTGAAAAACTTGTTGCATCATTCCCAAGAAGACACATGACTGTACTAGCTCAAAAGGGTCTGAATACTTATGACCATGTGATATTTCAGTTTTTCTTTTTTAATAAATTTGCAAAAATTTCTACATTTCTGTTTTTCTCTGTCAAGATGGGGTGCTGAGTGTACATTAATGAGAAATAAAATTAACTTTTTTGTTTTTAGCAAATGGCTGCAATGAAACAAAGAGTGAAAAATTTAAAGGGGTCTGAATACTTTCCGTACCCACTGTACAACCTATTGGGCATCTGATTTCCATGGGCAGGCCCATTTAGAAAATTGCCTACATTATAATTATTTCTTAGTATTCATTAACCATAAAACATATTTCCATTTTATTTCATCATATTGATGTTGAGTGATAAATTGATGAATTAGTGTATTAGTTTTGATGTGATTGTCTTGCTAAACCAATGTATGTGTGCACACAATAACATATTTGTTATTCATCCAGTAAAACCTCAGTATTACAGGAGATGCAGCTTTGTGCATTGTGCATACATGGGGACCATGGGACTCCATTACCAGAGCTGAAGGCAGCGAGTCCACATGTCCATAATTTCTCAGTAGGCCTACTCGCAGTGAATTCTCACACATCGCAGTGGATGCAAGGTTGTTACTTATTTGAAAATTAGTTGGGGGGGGCATTGCATCCCACTTTACTTGTGTCACATGACACACGGCTTTGTCACTACGCCAACGAGTGTTGAACTTGATTCACGTGGAAGAAATGGTTTAACCAGCCTTTTTAAATCTGGCCTGGAACCGTCAAGAAGGTTAATGAAAAGGTTCTGAGTTCAAATCCACTCACTGGCTGTATGGAGCAGCTGTTGCCATGACGGCAGACATTTTGTCGTTTTCAATAATTTTTCTTCATCAGCTATAACAATGCCTCTGTCAGAATTTAAGGTAACAGCTTCTCTATCATAAGGGGGAATAGGTGATTGTGTATTTCCATTTACAATTATAATTACAGTGACAAGGGGCAGACAACGCATGAGCCGCTGTTAACCATGGTTCTGTTATCTTACAGAGGAAAAATCTTTGTCTATTTTGCCTGGAAAGTGGCGTTACAGCGTGTTCCTTTTGAACTGAGAGCAAATAAAAAGTTGATAGTATCACTGTTGGTAATGAGAGTATCCAGCAGCAAGGTTTTGTTTTGCCTCCCATAGAGACAAGCCTTGTGGGAGGCTGATAAGAGGAAAGCCCTCCACCCACGTCCCCGCAGCCAGCTACTACTCCGATCACACTCCATCCTCTTTTGGGATTTCAGCCTTATTTTATCTCATTGGAGCTTTTGTTGGCAGTTTATTACAGAATGTGGAGTGCAAAACAATGCACATTGCAGCTATGTGCCACTCAGCCATGACTCAGCAAGTTTCCTGCCAAAACCCTACAGCAGCTGATTGGTAGATTCCTCCTCATGTCGACAGGTCAAGATCCCAGATATATACTGTATGTATACACAAAAACTGTTGACACACACACACGCACACACAAAGTTGGATAAATTCTTGTCATTTCACGGTGTGTCGACACAGAAAGCTTCTCAGCTGCATTTTTCAGTCCATCGCATCGTGTCTGACAGAACCGATCAGTCCAGCTGTCCACACAGGCTGCGTATGCCTGCTTCACTTGCACCATACACCATACATTTTTGTGCTTCAAGGCTATTTTCTTCCATTTTATGTATGTAAAGTTTATATAACTAGACATGTTCACATGTTAGATTTGCAAACAAATCGTTGTTGTGGAACGACTCTTAAAGAGGAATGAGTGAACTCAATTTGCAAGTGGAAGTTAACTTCAACATCCTGCTTCCGTATTAACCTGGCAAAACTCATTCACTCTGCACACACCCACTGAGCCACAGAACGAGTCGTTCCCAAGTACAAACCCACTGAGCCGAAGAGCAGAAGACGGAGTGAGCCATACTTTGTCATTGGGTCGGTGGAACTCTCTGAGTCGGAAGTCAGCAGTAAATCCACTGCCGGGCGGACTGTTCCCAATGAAAGATTGTCGTTCTTTCAAGTAGCATAAGAGCAAAGGATATGACAGAGACCACAGGCTATCATGCCAAATTACAGTTGATTGTCAGTGATTTCTGTTAAATCATAGCCTGATCTTTCCACTGCAGAGCGGAGGAAACTGTTGCATGCAGGTCTTTCAATAAGATTATTACAGTATTAAAACCGTAATAAATTCATTCATCCAAATGTTATACATTTCATCGTAGTTCTCACTTAGCATCATAGTTTGTCAACAAATATTTTTTTCGTCACAGTATTTGTTGATGAAATTAAGCTGGTTACATTTTGACAACAAAACAACAAATCCCATGAATAAACCAACACTGAATGTATCCACTAACTAAGTATTGTGTGTGTATCAAAGCCTAATATAGCTTCTTCCTCTGTGCTGTTGAGCATCCCTGTTGCACTAGGTGACACGCTCCTTCATCACCATGCACACACGCTGTAGGTTCTTTTTTATGTCGTCCCACAAAGGTGTTGTGTTGTTACTAGACAGGGTGCATTACACTGGTTAACCCACTTCAATGGCTTCTGTTCAACGTGCCTTCCCTTGGAACGCAGGTCAAACCACCGCTCATGGTGAAAACGTACTGCTTTTTGACACTCTACCCAATCCTCTATTCATCTTTGTTGGAGAGCGTAACTATTCTCCAGATATGTTGATTTCTGTGGGTGTTCACAATAGCCTGTGTAGCCCACACAAAATTTTGTTTGTGTGAGACACGTCTTTCTTCCAATATTTAGCACTGATAATATGCTCATTGAGATGTAATGTATGATGGGAGTAAATGAGAAAGATGTACTCTAAGACTTGAAGGTAATACTTTTATTTACCTAAGAAAGACATGTCTCCCTTGAATGTCTGAATTTCTGAGCTTATCCAAACATGTTCAAGACCTTTTCTTAGCAATAAGAGGCTCATAAAGGGGCTTTCAACTAATTGGCAGCAATCCTTGAACTTATACCTCTTCTGTTTGGTGTTTTTACATTGTTTTTGGAATAATACAGTACACCTACATTTACGTTTGTTTTTGGTTCCCATTTTTTCTGAGTTGAAATAAAAAAATATTTTTCTATGCTCACAAAAGGCTCATTACTCTTTTACTCTTAACTTGGCTGTGGATCAGACCAGTCAGCATCTGGCATTATGCGTCTCCTTCACATGGAGTTGATCAGGTTGTTGACTGAGGCCCGCGGAATGTCGGCCCACTCCTCTTCTGTTAGAAGTTGCTGGATATTGGCAGAAACTGGAACACGCCATCATACACGCAGACCCAGAGCATCCCAAACAGGGTCAGCGGGTGATGTGTGGCGAGTATGCAGGCCATGCAACAACAGGGATATTCACAGCTGAAGCCCATCTAACAGGTTTACATATTTATTTAAACATGTATTTGTAATTTAATCAGGTAATTTAAGTACATACCAAGTATATCAATACAATAAGTACAATGTCAGTACACTGAAAATACACTTTAAGCCCACTAATCATTAGAAAACAAGTTTACAACAATTAAGTACAATTTGTTTGTTAGTTATGTAAGCTACATTGGTCAACATTTTGACATTAACAATGAATGTAATGATTACATGTAATTTCAAAGAGCTCACATGTAGTGACAAACTGTCAGTGAATTCTCGCCCACTTCTGGAGCTCTACTGAGCACTTCAGCCAGTTTTTGCTCATTGTTATAGTTGTACCACTTGGCTGCTGGTCATTCCCTACATGTCTGACACCTGCTGTGCACCTGCCTGAAAGGTTCTGGGAGTTTTCGGCACAGTTAGCAGCAGAGACATGTGGTGTATTTTGCAGCATATCAATCCCTAAGATGTCTTTATATATATCTTGTGTGATTTTTAGATGTTTTGTATTTGATTTTTCCCACACTGACAGAAGCCCTCATATCTCATTCCGTTTCCTCTATATCCTCGCCAGGCCCTTTGGTCTTCTCAGCAAATATCATTTGTTGTAATTTATCTCCATTTTCTATCTTCCTTATATCATCAGCCAAACTAAACTAAAGCCAGGGAGCACACTTTTCCCAACTCACATAATGATTGAAGCATGGAGGGTTGCCAACCAGCTGATATCTAATTCATTTTGGTGATCTATGGACGGACGAGGTAATACAGAGATGCTGTGTGAATATACTTAAAGTGTACTTAAAGTGTACATACAGAGTTTATTTGCATGGCATGTTTTCGATTGCTTGGCTCAGAAAGGGATTTTGCCTCAGCTAATTAGTTTTAGATGAATTTGGTTTAATTAAAGCTGTTATGGTGGTGGCCAGGAAGCTTTTCCCCCAATACATATAATGCTTAATTAGTTTTACGTTTTGTCGTTTCTCATCATCTAAACAAGGTGCAAGTGAAGGCAGCACCTGGACTTTCTGCCGGGTGTTTTCACCCCAGATCTGCTGACCTGATCGAGGTGTGTACAAGGCCAATTTCATTTTTTGTAAATGTCACGTTTATTAAAGTGAACATTAGGTGTGTATGGTTTTGGGTTGATTCTGTTGGTTTGTATTGTGTGTATGCATTTGAGTAACTGCTTTTTGCTTGTTTGTATTTTCTTGGCCTGTGCCTGCAGCTGGTCATGGACTGTCTGCGCCTGAGCATTTGATTAAACTCAGACTGGATTCCCACTTATTTTTATATGAAATGGGGCGAGACACATTCAGTCCCTCTCTTCTGGGACTTCTAATGGCCTTTTAATAATTGGTGGACAACATTTAGATCGTCTTTTTAAATGACTTTTACTCCAGTATATATCTATTTTTAACCATTTATTGTTATACATCTTTTATCAAACCAGGCCTATTTAACATTAATTTGTAAGCAATATTTTTAACTGATTGACAATTTTGAGACTTTTCAGATTGAGTGAAAGTGCTAGGTTAGGTAAGTGCTAGTTAGGTTGGACCCTTTGTATTGTACTGTAATGTTACTTACTTTAGTTATTATCTTGTGTCCTGTTTAAAAAGTGTTGTTGAGAGTTTATGTTCTAACTGCATTTTCCTCTCTGTCTGTATGGAAGGTGTTTTTGCCTCACTCTACCACTAACTTATGACTTTGATAGCGTTTGCAACCTATTTGCAGACAAGCAACTTTAATGGAATACTGCACGTCATCTGAACGTCAGGCTGGTGGGTTTACACAGTGATCTCGTTCCATGACCATTGTGTTGGTGTGGAATTGTACAATCCTCCAATGGTGTTTTTTCCAGAACACGAGATACAGGTCTAGATCTATTGCAGCACAATGTAGCTTTGTTTTTGTACTGTATGATACATAGTTATAGTTTGAGCTTCAGTCTGGCCTTAAACATTAACAAGAGAGAATGTGTTTTAAACCTGCTGTTGGTCGACCTTTCTCCCTTTTCCTCAACAACCCTCCTAGAAATTTTGATTATATAGTACTAATTTGTTTTCCCAATTACGCCGTGGGGACAAACGTAATCGCTGGCTTGGATGGTGTTCAGCTAAATGTTAATTAATATGCCGGGTCTCATGCACTTCTGATGTTTTTCTGTATTGAACCATCTTAACCACCATTTCCTCATTATGTTAATAGAAAACGGAATGCTAGCTGCCCTCTTCTCAAGTGGCGAGAGTGGCCATTTCCAGGGTATGTACACGGGGAGATGTGGTGCTGATGGGGTTGCATCACTCCCTAAAATCAGGCATAATAATAACCATCAGTTCACAGCTGTTTCAGGGAGTTTAGAGCGTCATTTCAAGTGTCTCACTGAATCTAAGTGGCCAAATATGTCAGGCAACTGATCAGACAGACCCAGAGGGTTCAATCCAGCCACCTACAGCTAGAGTACATAAAGTAACTGCAATTACTGCCACTGTACAGTGACACGTGTCTGTACATGTATATAGGCCAGTAGAACAGGATGTGTGACTTGGTTATAGCTCTAGATTATGAAATACTGTATATCTGGTAACCCTTAAGTTTTGAGGTTTGGCAGAGCATTAATTCAATAATGTTGAAACATACTGTACTGCCCCAGGGCATCTAAGGGTTGTCTTGATGGTGAAAACATGAAGAATATTGAGTGTACCTAGTGCTGAAATGAACTGTGCAGCGCATTCTGCTGCCAATAAGATGAGACATTAAGTGTGTTTCCATTCACCTGTTTATCTGCACATTTTAATCGATAAACAAACCTGAGTGGACACACCAGAAAAAGTTGAAATATTGTTTAAAAGTTTACACTTTTTGCTGATGTGAAAGAATGTGACAAAGTACAACGGAAACAGTGAATAGAATATGACGTACATGACCCGTGTGATCTGTGTGGAGCAATGAGACTGAAACCTTCCTCACATTAAAGTTCTCTCGTTGCTCCCTCTTCATCTGCAACAGTTTAATGGTACCCAACTGGAGATTCAGCGCCACCAACTGTTTATTTCTATGAACCAACTCCCAATATTCACCTAACAGTAATGGATGGAAACGCGCACAAATCCACATTTGCTTTTGCCAATTTTCTGGAAGCTTGATTGTTACAGCTAACATTGTATAACAAAAATGTGCTATTGCTTTGCAGGTAGTTTGTTTTGCCCACATTTACATGCAACAATAGTATCCCTGCTGTTGGAAATGAGCAGTTGTCTGTGTAGTGTTTTCTGACTTTTAGCTCAAGATTTCAACTGTAATTTCCTGGAAATGAATGCCAAAACAAATATCTGACCCCTCTAGCAGGCCATCACGGTTAGGCAGGAATTATTATTCTCCTCCTCTCGCGAGCCACATTTCCTTCTTTTTTCCTCCCCTCTCTCTCGCCTCTGATGGTGAGGGATGTGTTGGCAACAGATGGTGTTCCAGGAGGCACAAGCGGCTCCTGATGGGGACAGATGGGGCGGCTGGTCCCATTAACACTCATGGAAGGGCAGAGCGCCGCCTCGCCCAGTCCCCCTGCACGGATGGTTGCCGCACAGGTGGGCAGGGGAGAGACGGAAAGACAGGAATCACAGACGACGGAGGAAGAGATGGAGCTGTAACGACCCCGTGGGGAAGGGGATTCGTGGCAGCAGCAAAGTGTGATACGGCAAAGATGACATGAGTAATGAGGCTGCTGATACGGGAGGGGAGGGGCTACTAAAGGTGTAGTGACTCAACTTTTATTGTACTCCCTGGTTTTCTCCTTCCCATTTCCCCACCTGCAGCTCATTCCCTCATTAGACCCTCGGCATATACACCAGTCCATTTCCACTTGTTCCTCACCAGACTGTCTTCTGCATTTTGCTAAGCTTTCCAGCACTCATCACCTGATCCCTGAACCTTCTGAATTTCTGCCTGATCCCCCTGGACCCTGATTCTCTGCCTGTATCTCATGGTTCTGACCCTTGCCTGTTATCTGGAATAATCCTTGTGGACTTTTGATATGTTACCTGATCGTTTTTGTGTCACGCTCGTGGGTTCTAACCTGTTCTGAGTCAATGAGCCTTACACCTATCGTTCTGTTTCAGATGAACATTACAATACCACCAGACATGCATACGTACAGTATGACAGACACACAGTATGTTATGGAAGTGAATTACATTCACCTCATAATGATGACATACTGTCTTATATGAGAAAACAGAGAGTAAACAGACCCATCAGACTCGGTCCCCTCATCAGGGACTTCAGCTATGTCCTCTGTAAAAGTTACTTTATTGAAAGCTATATTTTGATAGCTGCTACCAAATGGTACCATAGTATTTAGAGAGGGTCACAAACCGACTGCTATGTACACATGGAGACTGGTTCAGCTGCTCCTGAATGAACAGAGAGACCTGGAACAATCCCAGGGACTTTTGATGTTATCATATAGTACTGCTGCTTTATTTTACATCCTTCAATGTATTGACATCACATACAACGGCGTTATGTCATCAGGGCATCTGATTGGTTATTCACTCAAAGCATAGAATACCACACTAATAATAATAATAATAATAATAATAATAATAATAATCAACATTACTCAGTGACATTAATTAAGATAAGGATTTAATTCCTTTGGTGAATGCATTGCACTTCTGTAGTATCTTAAAAAAACATTTTTATTTTCTTATAACTGAACCCAGAACAAAAAAAGTACAACATGAAGTAATTGTGACTTCAGCTCAGCTAATTGAAGCTGCCAGATAATCAAACGTCTTGTCATTCTATGTGAAATGTCCCCATGGGTCTCAGTGAGAATAACACACACACAAGAAAAAAGGATGAAGCTATCTGGACCCAATTGTGTCACTTTAATTTCACATGGCTGGGTCAGCCAGTAGGCTTGCTCTTACAGGAGCTCGACTCTGCATAGGAATGTTGAAATGATGTTAACTGTGTTAACTAAAAACCCAACACTGGCTGTGCCACAACCCCAGCCCCTTTTATTAAGCTTCTATCCTACTAACTCAGAATTTGCAAGTTGAGTTTTTAAAAAGGACATATTATATACCTGTTACTTAGATATTTTGGTAAAAAAAATCTGTGGTGGAAAGAACTTGAGCTTTACTTGAATATTTGTATTTCATGTTAGTTTCTACTTTTACATTACAGAGGTACATACTATACTTTACTCCATGACATTTACTAGACACTTAGTTACTAGTTACCTTACAAATGAACATTTAACATAAAAATGAAGATTACAAAATACAACACATAGTAAGAGATGAAACCACCGTGTTGACCTGCCCCCCCCCCCCCCCCCCCCCCCCCCCCCCTTACTGAAAAGCAATGACTTAGGAGTTTCACCAAAGAGTGGTCTCTGTCACGCTGGTAGCCAGGGAACGGACCCGAACGCAAACAGAAGCAGGTTGCAGGATGAATCACAGTGGAATTTTCTGATAGATAACTTACAGAACCAGTCCAGGCAGGCAGGCGAGTGCAGGTGATAAACTACAAAACAGGTACAAAACTCAGGAGGAACTCAGGGAAATAGAAACTAAGACGAAGCGACAAGCAACGAAGGATCTGGACCACCATGTGAAGGGCGTGGCTAATGAGGGGATGAGGTGCAGAGGAAGACAATTACAAAGGCGGGAAAACACATAAAGGCAGGAAGTGAAGTGACACAAGCGAGAGGAGGCCGCTACAAAATAAAACAGGAAACAATGCACAAATAACAAGACTACAAAATAAAACAGAAATAAGACCCACAACAGTTTTTTCTTCTCTCCTCTTCCATCAATCATCTCATGAGCCCTCAGAATTATCAGGTGGCCCTTTGGAGGGGCCCGACCCCTAGGTTGGGAACCCCTGTAATGAAGCAGCTGCCTGTAATTAAAGTAGTTGAGACTGTCTCCACCTGCAGCAGCTCCAACAGGAACATGCTGCTCTAACACTGATGCTTCAGGATCAACAGTCTGATAATGTGACAGAACCAGATATCAGTTACTGCAGAACCACACTTTACTGCTGATACTTTAACTACATGAAACTGAGAATACTTCTGTACTTTACTGCTGATACTTTAACTACATGAAGCTGAGAATACTTCTGTACTTTACTGCTGATACTTTAACTACATGAAGCTGAGAATACTTCTGTACTTTTGGAGTAGGATCTGAATACTTCATGTCATGTAAGGAGCCATAAATACTTGTTACACTTAAAAGGTGGTAAAATGATTTTAGAATCTTATGAGTCAATATTGGAAATAAAATCCCGGGTGAGGCAGTCGCATCTGTACATCGTTTAGCAGAAATTGCCTTGTTCACAGTGAGTGAGCGGCTTGACAGCAGCGAGCTTTATGATACAAACTAGCAAAGAAAAGCCTTTGTTAAAAGTCAGATCTGCGCTGTAGCTTCTGTCCCAGGAGTTTCCCCTTTCACCAAAGAAAAAAGGTGTATGCATTTTCTCCTGGAACAAACACCAAGAAGTAATGTTCTGCTGATTCCTGGATCTGTGGCTGGTCTTTCATTATTTCACCCTATCGCAGTATGCTGCCCTGTACTACACAAACTGTGAGGGCAGGTGAATGTGTTGTATTGGGAGCGAGTGTTCCACCTAAATTGCTTTCTTGTCAGGATGGAAAAAGCCTCAGAAAACAGCCAATCCTTATTATAGAAAACTAAATTCAATCCGGCGCCCACGCACTGAAATGTGAAAGTCTAAAACAAAACTCCCAAACACAGCCCATCTGTAAAACTGCAAAACCATCAGGCAAAACTAGAATTACTCTGCAGTTTATGGTAAGATTACGGCCTCAAAATGCAACCATTACGAGATCAATTGTTTTGCTACATGGCTCCACTGATCTTTGTGTTTTTTGTTTCCTCACACGACAAACAGATAGACGTGACGCAGACAGCCCGAGAAAATACAGTCGATTACTTGTAAGTGCAGCAGCGGAGCAAAAGCCAAGGCCAGAGCCAAGGCCACCTGCCGAGCTGCACACGACAAGCTACTGCGTAGACATTTAGTTACAACCATTTCCTGCTCACGGTGTCCTTCGCATTGAGTCTGACACTGTGCAAGAACATATCGGTCCTGAGAGCCGTGCTTTTTTAGAGTGAGGATGTTGCATTGGGTACAGATGAAATGGATCGTGTGTGCACCTGAATCTCAATAGATTCAGATCACTCATTGACGCAGTTCATTTGTGCTTTCATTTTTAATCATTTGCGTGACTATTTTAGAATTTCTGCAAAGAAATGAGTAACAATTCATTTATAAATAGTCATTTAAGGTTAATTTCAACTTTCTTCTTACTCCGGTAGTTTCTTGTGTGGGCATTTTTCAGCTTTTCTAATTTGACAGGGAGGGGAAAGTCGGGGGTGGGGGGGGTGACCTGAGGCAAAGGGCCCCCGGGCCGGATTGGAAGCCCGGCTGCTGTGATGAGGACTTAACCTTAACGGTATGCGTTCTGCACAGTGAGTGACCACGGGGCCCCATTCCCATTTCATGGATCATTCTTCTCTGTTAAAATAAGATTATACTCACTGACGTAATTTCTGAGACCAGGAAAAGCAGTGACATCACTAGAAGAAGTCAGTCAGATGATCAGAAACAAAAACCTCCAGGTTAAACAAACAGGCAGAGTTGGCATTTGCTCATAACTGTGGTAATTATCTGGGCAAAAAAAATGCCGAATGCACTTTGAGAAAATGTCTTAAATACTATGCTGCTTCGCCCTTTGCAAAAAAGACAGGCCGCCTTCAGGCGACTGAGCAGACCAAGGCAGCTAATACTGAGCACGGCAGAAACACGCTAACCGTGAAAATGTTAGGCGAGCACACCCGGCCGCGGGCGCCGCTCAGCTCAAACCTGCCGAGTACACCCGGTAGTCCGGACCACGTTCCTGCCACAGATGAACCTCTCCCAGGGTTCGTTTGGGACCGGGCAGAGACCACCTCCTCTCAAGGGTCTCGGCGTTGTGGTTTTGGGCCGCACCCGATAATCTGGAGATGCTGGAGGCTTGTGTAACAAGCTTGCCTGACTGCTTGTCAGGTTGCTGATCTCAGCCACTTTGGTAACTCAACAGTAACTTGAGTTAAATTTTTGCCCTTTTATTATTTTAGTTTTTTACTGTTTTACTGTACATATAATCACAGATCCTTGTTGATTTATGATTAGGCATTGCCGTGCGCTTACCTAAGCGTGAAAAACAGGCAAGACTCCGAACGTCTATCATGTGGTAGCAGCTGCAGCACCAAGCAGCACTCTGACCCCGCACATCACACTCCATGTAGCTGCAACAGTTTTCTTTCCACAACTGGCTCAAAATAAAATAGAGTGTAGAAACATCCAACTTGATTGGAGTTTGGACTTTGAACAAGGATGTCACAGTTACTGCGAGAGAGCTGGACTTCATCCTCACCAAATACTGTAGGTGTTGTGTCTCTGCAAACATGGACTATGCTCTGTTTGCACTGTTGAAGTCCTGTCCTCAGTAAAGCCCAACTCATCTGCTAAAAAATGTTCTGGCTTTGTTTGGGACACGTGACTTGTCCCACTGTATATATATATATTTGGACCCAACAAGCTGCAAGTGTTATCACACCCTGCTGCATTATTTAAAGCACAGTGTTGGCAGCCCCAAAACGGCAATGTGCTCACAGCTTAAAGGATCATTCTTGTTGTTTTCTATTGGTTATGTTTACATGTTTACCAACACATTGTTGAAATCTAGGACAATGGTGATGTTCCTACAACAAAATCCCATGGATGCTGGCCTTAAAATTGTATTTGCAATGACCTGGAATGATTGTACTACAATCAACAGGAAAACAACACCTGTACAGCTGCGAGAAGACAGAGCAGAGCACCCAACTGAAATGTTTATTTAAGTGGGTTTTAGGAAGGATAACATATCCTGAGATCTTGAAGAAGTGGCGTATTATTCCAATATTCAACAAAGGAAAGGCCCCAAACAAAGTGTGCATGTGAACTCTAATCTCAGAAAATGAAAAACATCCTCTGTGGTGTTAAAATAGATCTCTGCTTGTATTTATAGCAAATCACTCACATACTGACACTTTATTCTCTCAAGAACATGAGCTGTACATCAAAAGCCAAAGGAAAAAAATGTAATAAACTGAAATCCTTTGACTCAGTCTTTTATATTACAGTAGCTATGCAGACTACTGAAGGCTGAGAGAAGAGAAGGGAAGGGAACCATGCTGTTCTCGCTCTGCCTGTTTTATCCACTGTGCTCGGTGGAGAGGAGGGGGGCCTGTGGCTCAGGTCCAATTTCTGCAGATGCTCAACGTCCTGGATCCATATTCTTCACGAGTGTTTCATAATCTACATGTATTTGCCATGGCGATCCCGGTCTGGTGGGTCCTCCACTCTGGTCTGACTGAAACGTATTGCACTGACTACTTGACGGAATCAGTACAAACATTGATGCCCCCCCTCAGGAGTAATTGTCAGCAATCCCTTAACCTCTTCTCTAGCGCCACTATGAGGTTAACACTTTAATTTCTCCAGTACTTAGGTTTATGACCAAGTACCTGCAAAACAAATGACAGTCAGCCTCAGCTGTCGTTAATGTTGAGTGCTATTCATTTTATTTCTTTACCTTGTGCTGTCACTGTTAACCTACGCACACGCTTTTGTAACATATTTCCCATCACAATGTTAAAGTAAAAGTCTGAGTCTAAATAGATCTTTAGTTAGATCTTAACAAAGGTTAATATTTGGATGACAAAACACTGGAAATATGAGGACAATATAATGAACGCTCAGTTTTTCTTTTGAACATTAAATGTGAAAAAGTATCTCCACTTAAATGATGTTCAGTCTCAGTATTACCACAGCACTTCAACATATAATCAGTGAGCTTGGCCCACTGACCACTGTATTCTCCCTTAGTTCTATTTTAGCTTTAAGATTTGTGAGGAGAATGACAGAGATTAGAGGTTTGTGGATACAATAAATGACCAGACTGCATGTCAACACCGATCCTCTGTGCAGTTACTCACCTCCTAAATGTAACATTTCGCTTAAGAAAACAAAAAGAGACTCAATCTTGACAGCCGAAAGAGAGGAATTTGCGAGGGCTTTGCAGAATTTATGAAAACCCATCAAACATCCCTCAGGGCAAGGACAGCATTAATCAAATAGTTTCTGTGTTCACTGACTTGGCACACAAATTAAAGCCTCCTTCATATCACTGTCAATCCGGAACATTTAAAAAGTCATTAGGAGCAAAGGTACTCAAATACGTCATGATGCTGGCCTCAATACGTGGATCAGGACCTGGTCAGCTTAGTTTTGTGGTTTTAGTGGTTTTAGGGTAGTGCTGGAACTGTTCCTTGATAAAAAAAAAAGTGCATCCATCTGCTCTGCACTGCTGTGCAGCATCTTTGCTGGTCGCCTGGCAACCTCACGGGAGTCGAAATGACTCTGGGACGTCACCACGCCCTGCTGTTGTTCAGCATGTAACTCCCCATAAAGCCAAAAATCAGCCTTTTCCAATGTTGTGTTTGTATACTGAGAGAACGTCCATAAAGTACAAGGTGTGAATTGTGTGTTGGTGGTTGAGCTTTTGAACTCTGAAGTCAGCCTAGCTGTTTCCCTCTACTTCTGGTCTTTATGCTGAGCTAAGCTAATTGCGGCTCAGCCATCGCTCCATGCTGACTGCACCGACACGAGAGTGATATGAATAGTCTCCTCTCACTGTAGGAGAGAAAGGAACATTTTAAAACGATTCATCTCAACTGTTACATAGCTTGGTTTAAATGTAAAACCTGCAGTTCTCTGTCATAATTGCACACAATTCCCCACATCCCACCATATACTGTACACATGCACACATATACTGCCTGGATGTTTTAACCCCTAGTTGTTCCAGCATGCATTACCAGGCTTTCAAGTTGTACATCTACTGGTACAGCTACAGAAGTTTCTGTGTAAAGTGAGGTAAAACTGAGGCAAATAAATGAATACATTAGTGCAAAGCTAGGTTAATTTAGAAAAAGATACAAATTATGTAATTTTTCTACATTATGTTTGTGATTGCAACCCCTGTATCGTTGTGTGTGTGTGTGTGTGTGTGTGTGTGTATTCTGAAAGGCTTCGAGCATGAAGCAGGGTTGTTTTGGTAGCTTTTGGTAAGAAAGGATTGACTGGAGCGGTGTTCCTCTGCAGCCTCCAGGCCAGTCTGCAAATGCGTCAGTAACTGATAGTCTCTGAATATTGTTTTTTGCTTCAACAATGAGCCTGATTAAAAAGTTAAATCCCATCTTTGGGTTTTCAGTAGTGAGACTATATGTTGGCTGTGTTTGGACTCCAGGTGCGATGCTGAGCCGAGCTGGTCTCTTTGTCTGAACACTCAGAAACACGCAGCAAAAACACACTGTTTGGTTGTGGTATTTCTTTTTTTTTGTTTTATATTTCATGAAATATGCATCCTGTTGACTTTCTTTTGTTTTTAAGTTCATGACACTTTTACAGAATCAAACACAGCGATGATGCAAAGAAACACTCGATGGGCCTTTCAAACCATAGACGATTTGGTAAGAGGAATCAAACATGATGTAACCCAAAAACACAGTTTGAGTCACAACAGTCCAAGGTGTGAAGGAAACACCGGAGAGAATGAGCTTCCTGCTAAAAATACCGTTCCTCTTGGCGTTAGCTGTAAAACACGAACAAAAAAACACTTTGGGAAATTGGCTGATAACCTTCCTGAGAATGTGGATATCAATCTAATGTCTGTGCGTTACATATGGAGCTGGAGTCAGGATGTAGCTTAGCTTAGCATGAAGACTGGAAGCACTGGAGGGGCTGACAGCTGGTCCGGCCCTGTTCAAAGTTCAGAAATACACCGGGCAACACATTTAGGACGCTCTGCTAAACCCCTCCCCCAAACAGGCATTGTCCAGTCATAGCTTGTGTAGCATACGATACGCTCACTACATTATTATGTGGGCTAACGTTGAGCATTAAGACGTCGGCTGCGTGGGACATCGGCCCCTGAAGCTCACTGCTATATCTGAGTTTAAGGTAAGGTAAGAGGCTCTGTTTACCCAACATCTCTTTGTGTGTGTGTGTTGGATGAAATAAAGAAGGTACAAGGTGTTCATTAGTCAGCCTTAGAGGTGTTTACATGTATTTATTAAACTGGGCCAGGCTAGCTGTTTACCTCTGCTTCCAGTGTTGAAGCTAAGCTAGGCTAAGCATGTGCAGACACCCGCTCTGTAACGACAGATCAGACTGACATCCATCTTCTCATCTCACTCTCACAAAGAAAAAAGCGATTGAGCGTTTTCCCCAAAATGTTGAGCTAAGAAATAATTCATCAGGAGCAGAAAACTTCAAAACTGTGTGAACTCTTCTCATCTGCAGCTCCTTTTTTTCTAATGTGACATGAAATAAAATTAAACACTGAAGACATGTTGGCTCCAGAGGACATAAACATAACAATAACCATATTAATTATAATAATAATAATAATAATAATACACATAATAATAGATGGAGGAGCCGTTGTGAGGGTTCCCTGCTACAAAGCTGCCTAGCACAGTAATACTGTTAGAGACGGGGACACATTGTGCTATACAGGCAGATAGACAAACACACAAGTGACAGGACAACACACATTATAATACATTCTGGAGTAAAACACTTCATAATTGTCATCATGCAAAAAAAAAAAAAAAAGAGTAACAGCTATTTGTTTAAAAAAAAAACAATGGCACATATGTAATCATTATCTCAATCCATTATCAGATACATATCAAATATAGACATTTCTTAACAAATATAAAGTTATTGCATTTTCATTATTACTTCATATAAGACACTATATGCAAGGCATACTGTGGAAATCTTCTCTACCCAAAGTGGATTATGGGTAGTGACTATCTGATTGTCCTTTTGTTATTAAATGGCTTCTAGTTCATACGGACAGGCAGGAAGCTGCAGAGCTACTGGCCTCACACAAAGGGAGCCGGGCTTTTCCATCAGCGCGGGCCATTCACCTGCTGCTGGGGAACCGCCTGGTAGCACTTTATCACAAGTGGTGCTCATATGATACACCAGCACAGTGTTTCCTTTGCCCTCGCAGCACAGGAACACATGAGTGGATGTCACTGGGATGCCTTTACAGATTGTAATCCTATTTGCAACAAAGACCTCATTGTATTTTTTGGAATAGTATACTGTTCTGACAAATGGGAAGAAATAAAATGATTTGGCATGTACATACATTTACAACAGAAAGGCATGGACTTTGCAATTATAGTCTAATAAAAAGTCTATCAATTTGAATTATAGGAATTCTATGGGACTAAAATATATCTCAGTCTCTGCTGCAGTGAGTACCCATTTAAGTAAAAATCATGCATAATTAGTGATCTTTTTGATAATTTTCCAAAGCGTGGAGTCAGATTTGAAATGATTTCCTCCCTTCCAGGCAGCTACTGGTTTCAGTTTGTTTAAGCACGCTATAAACGCAACAAAAAGTTGTAAGAGTTGAGCTGGGTGATCCGTTGCAACGACCATGTTAGTTTTAGTCAATGAATGATCATGTGTTGTGCAGCTGCGAACAGGGACTAAATCTCTTGTTGCGTTCGCAGACACTCTGACGTTTAAGATTTGGATGCTGAACAACAATCTCTTTCACATATAATAGTATTTGCTGCTTTTCTCTTTTTTTGTATGTTGTTGTAAATTCTATAGCTTTGGGTTTTGGACTGTTGGACGAAACATCAGCATGGGTCTGGTACAGCGGTTCACAATCTTTTTGGCTTGTGATTTTTTAAAGCAAAGGAATATCTACTCAAGAACCCTCGCCACAGGTTGCCCATGTCTATGATTTATTTATCTTGTGACCACTAACTCAAACCACTATTTTCTGACACTTCAGAGACTAAACTAAGTTAGCTGATTGGTTGAGAAAATAGTTGCTAGTTGAAGCCCTAATATGGTTCGGAACTGTCCGGGGTGACATCCTGCTGGTAGTCATCAGACTCAAACTGCTCTTTTCTACTTTAACCCTTTAAATCTTTAGTGACATCTCATTCTGGCATTTGTTTTTCATGCACTCGAAATGTACTTATAATACATGAGCGATACTTAATGAGCACCACATCAGATAAAGTGTTACCAGGTTTGCTTCATTTCATCAGGTGAAACTGACATCTAACTGATCCAAGGTTGTTATCCTAGATCACCACCTCAGCTCTGATCGGCTCCCTTAACATTTGAACTTTTTGATCGGCTTCCAGGCACTTTGTTTGGTCAGTAGTTGCAACTGACTTTGGAAGCTGGATTAGTTTTATCTGAGCTGGCTCAGTCCATGAGCTTGGCGCTAACACTGCTGAGGTTAGAGGTTCAAAACACTAGGTCCACGTGCACCTCACACGTACATACACACACGTTACCGGAGGCTTGAAGTGTCGCTTAAATGCCGTCCCAGCTCCATCTAATCCCTGGTTTATACAGAGCAGAGGAGTATGGACTCAGCGACACCGATCTTTGCGTGCGAGCGCGTGTGAAAGCGAGGGTGTGTGGTCGAGGGAATTTGGGGTAATTTACTAGACAGATGTGCTGCCAGACAGGAATGTTTTGTCCTCGTCTGTCTCTGAAATCCAGTCGGACACACACGCGTGCAAACCCACGCGCGCACACTGAAGCCTCAGAAACAAGACAGTGAGTCATGAAACTTACATTCCCACTTAATAGCTTTCAGAAGAGAGGCTGCTGGTGAACTATTGGATAAACACTGCTGGTATGAAGTCAAATGCTTCTTAAAAGGTCACACACACACGCACACATACACACACACTCACGCGCTTAAGCACACTGCACTGGAGGGAAACCCAGCGAGGAACTTATCCACTGAATAACACTGTTCATACAAAAGCTTTCCATATTAATAGCTTTTCCACCGCCTTGATTGTTTGACACGCAGGTGAGTCAATAGGAATGATTGTCAAAAGACGTCACCGCCGCTTCTTCCCGCTTTGCGACCGCCGAAACACACTCACCTCATGACACCCCCACCACCCCTGGGGAAGGAACCCAGGAGTTACCGAGGGAGAGACCGGGCGGAGATGATAAACAGTTAGAGCTGGTGGAGGACAGGGGCGGCGCCGACGAGGAGGCACAGGAGGAGAAGGCAGAGGCTGGAGGGCAGGGGTGAGGGCAGAGCACCCCCTGAGGAGTGGATGGAGGAGGTCTTGATCTCGGAGGTGAGGAAGGCAGAGAGTGGGACATGGGAGACCAGAGTGGGGCTGGCATAGTTGATGAGGGAATCGATCTTCTCTGCCTCCTTACTGCAGGCTTCGATCTGGAAAAAACAAAAATACGCTCAGAACTCAAACTTCTCCATCTGAGTCGGCACAGGAGCACTGCCAGCCTCCCTGCTGTTGGGTGCTTGGTTTGATTAGACTTTTAATACAAACTGGATGACAGCAAATCAATGTGGATATGTTCGGTTACATGTTTATTGTAGAAGTTGATCAATATTTGATTTGGTGTTATTCTAAATCCATTCGAAAGACGATTCCCAATTCCACCCCACATTGCTACAAACACCTCTGTTTTACAGGATGTCTGCATCGGAAGAGGACTGAATGCATTGCATATATGGAATAACTGTATTCCAGAGATTTAAGTTAAAAGGAGTTATTTTCTCTTTGATTTCTTAGTCTCACCTTTTACTTCCATGGAGTACACGAGCAGTTATTGACACTGCATTAGAGACTCTTCCTGCTCTGATTGGTTGTTTTCTTTCAGACATGCTGGATTAGATGGAGCACTATGAGGAGACAGTTTACCTGATTTTTTCACAGATTATCTGTCTCATTTATTACTGTCAAGATATAGTGACAGTTTCATCAAATATTTTTATAAAAGTTATCTATTGCACCTTTAATGGACATTTATTATCTATTGTAATGATGATATTATAAAGTGTTAGCCACAATAAATCTAAAAATGTATGTTTCATGTCTGCATGTTGAGATTTGACTTGTTAACTCCTGTTATCATGTTCGACTGTAAGAGGAGATTCATTCAAATGACAACTACTATATGCATGGTTATGGAGGCTTGTGGATTTTACTCCTCCCCCATCCAGCCAGGGTTTAGTTTGCCCATACTGGGCTACTGTAGAAACATGGCAGTGCAACATGACGGCTGCATGGAAGAGGACCCACTCCGTTTGTAGATATGAAGAGCTCATTTCAAGCTAACAAAAACACACTGATTCTTAGTTTCAGGTGATAATACACCAATGAAAACATACTTATGAATATTATATTCCATTTCTACCAATAGATTGCCATAAATCGTATAAACTGGTCCTTTAAGTGCCAATATATGTGTAAAGATTCCTCAGCTGTGACCATGTGACCACATGAGATGACTCTGGTGAATCGATGGAAAGCTATTCTGTGCTTCATGACTCAGGTTGTCGGTTAAAAGCCTTTTGAAATGCACCGTGTGCATTGCTCAGACGTGATTGAGAATGTAGAAACTTTGTTTTGGCACTGCCTTTGTCAAACCAGGGATGAGCATTACTTTACTTCTCAACAAGTGGGAGAAGCTGTTGCCTAGTAACAGCTCAAACTAAAAGCCTACCAGAAGAAGCTTCCCTTAACCACTGAGACGGTTGTTTGCTTTGTGCTTTTTCATGTTTATCCTTGTCTTTTTTTTTTTTCAGTTGCTCTTCTGTCTAAATTCAATGCCATTTTACCATTTGTGAGAGATTCATTCTGCCTCTACATACTTCACTCTTTTCTTGAAATCTAATTGTTCCCAAAAGGGTCTAAAGTATGTTTAATAAGTTTCAGGATTTGAAGGAGAGTAGTTATACGCACAACACGTACATGCAAGGTTGTCGGAAAACAGCATCAAAGAAAGAACGGGTAAAGCCTGCACACTTACTTTACACCACAGCAGTTTAATAAAGACGTTTCGATCCTAACTAGATGTTTGCCAGGTCAGAATTTTCTATCATTAGTTTCATGAATCATCATTCAAGTGTATATGTGTAATATTTTTCATTCAGGTATCATTATTGTTCTTCAACAACTTGTATCAGTCCCCTGTACTCTTAAGCTCCTCTTTTTTGTTTGTTGGAACCGTATGTTCTATCCAAAATAAATGCTAAACTACACAGGTTCTTCTTCTCTCAGAGCGTTCTCTTGCTCAGCTGCAGCTACAAGGTCTATCTGACTTAAAAAGCATAGGCCTGGAAAACACATTGTATCAGCCGATTTGGATAACGGTCATATTCAGGCAGCATACATACAGCGAGCAGCAAACCTGTGGAGGCACAAGTAGTCCAAGCCCACTGTGACACTGAACTTTCCTTCCATATAATATACACTACCCTTTCACACATGCAGCACACAACAGGAGACTGTCCGTGTCAGACGCTTTCTCACCTACTGGAAATACTAGTAATAAGTATAGAGTAAATAATAATTTCTTGCCATTTATTGAATTTGTTTGACGCTTTCGGCTTCGGCCATTACCGACCAAAGTTCCTGAATCTCGTCTTCTCTCCAGTTAGCAGACATTTTCGTTAGCTTCTACGTGTAAATTATCCTCCATCTTCACCCTTGGATGTTTGTATTCTTCCGGTTTCGTGTCAGTCGCATGACAGAAACGTCATCAACACGCACACTCACTCGCCGTGAATTCTCCGGACAATGACCTGCTCTTTTCACACATGGGCTGAATCGGACATCACACAGACTTTGTTCTGGCAGGGTAAAGTCTGTTGATGTCTGGTCCAACTGATTCGGACATTTGTGTTCTCGTATAAAGCTCCTCCGGGTTAATGTCTACATAAGTTCAGGGTTGCAGTGCATGTGTGAAAGGGACTTGTTTACCCACAAAATGTTTGTAGCTACGTTACTGCACTGATGAAGGCAATGTGGCTGAAAACATGGACTGGATCTTAGAAATCAGGAAGAACCAACAGCCATTAACTTCTTAATCACTGAGTTCAATCATTCCAAATCTTTACAGTAAAATGCTGCTGCTATGGGGTCACAGGATGGCGCTGCAGACGGTCGCCTCGTGTGTTGGTGTGCGTTATTTTTTCTTGTTTTGTATGTAAACACTGTGTTTTTCTGCAGCACTGGAGGCTCTTTCACCAGAAAAGAGCTCATGAACACCAGGGCTACAACCCCTGTGGATTTAATTCCCACTTTCATTGCTTCATCCGTGGAATTACTGGACATTCTGGTCAAAGGTGCCCTCACCTTTGTCCACACAGTGAAATGCCGGAGGAGAAGGAAACGTGCCGGTGTGCTCATGCGTCTCTGCCGACGCGGATTTCGCACACCGCTACCGGGAATATTTCTTTCCAACGTGCGTTAACAACAACAAACTGGACGAACTTCAGCTACTGGTGGGGAAAAACAGAGAATTTTCTTCATCTTCCGTTCTGTGCTTCACGGAGACGTGGCTGTGCGGATCGATCCCGAACTCTGCGCTGCAGCTGGCGGGTTTCCAGCTCCACAGAGCGGATATCCACACGGAACTTTCCGGCAAGACGAAAGGTGGAGAAATCTGTTTTTATACCAACAGTGGCTGGTGCAACGACGTGACAGTGATGCTGCAACACTGTTCTCCTGATCTGGAATCATTTATTATCAACTGCAAACCTTTCTACTCCCCCCGTGAGTTCACTTCGTTCATTCTGGTCGGTGTTTACATCCCGCCGCACGCCAATGTGCAGGAGGCCCAGCGCACGCTCGCCGACCAGATACTGAGCGTGGAGCGGACAAACCCGGACTCCCTAGTTATTGTCCTTGGGGACTTTAACAAAGGAAATATAACACGTGAACTCCCCAAATACCGACAGTTTATTAAGTGCCCCACCAGAGAGGAGAACACCTTGGATCACTGCTACACCACAGTCAGCAGGGCCTACCACGCCGTCCCCCAAGCTCCACTGGGTAACTCTGACCACATCATGGTCCACCTTAAAACTCTGCAAACCTGTGGCGAGGACATCAAAACAGTGGACCAGTGAGGCTGTGGAGGAACTTCAGGTGTGCTTGGACTGTATTGACTGGGACGTTTTCAGCACTGCCACCAACAGTCTGGATGAGTTCACAGAGGCTGTGACGTCCTACATCAGCTTCTGTGAGGACAGCTGTGTACCATCACGCACCAGGGTCAGTCACAACAACGACAAACCCTGGTTCACAGCCAAACTCAGACAGCTAAGGTCGCAAAAGGAGGAAGCATACAGGAGTGGAGACAGAGGCAGGTTCAAAGAGGCCAAGTACAGGTTTAGAAAGGAGGTGAGAGGAGCTAAACGTCTGTACTCTGAGAAACTCCAACAACAGTTCTCAGCCAACGACTCTGCTTCTGTCTGGAAGGGGCTCAGACAGATCAACTACAAACCTAGAGCCCCACCCTCTGCTAACGACCTGCGCCTGGCCAACAACCTGAACGACTTCTACTGTCGTTTCGAAAGACAATGGGACAGTCCTGACACCATCCCCGTCACTCAATGGCCTCTCCACAACCTCACACCTCAGAGGCCCCCTCCTCCCCCTCCACAGTGACACCTCTCTCAATCCTGGAGAGGGACGTTAACAGTCTCTTTAAGAGACAGAACCCCCGCAAAGCAGCCGGGCCAGACTCTGTCTCTTCATCCACCCTGAAGCACTGTGCTGATCAGCTGTCTCCGATATTCACGGATATCTTCAACACCTCACTGGAGACATGCCATGTACCAGCCTGCTTCAAGACTTCCACCATCATCCCTGTTCCCAAGAAGCCAAGGGCCTCAGGACTTAATGAATATAGACCCGTCACCCTGACCTCTGTGGTAATGAAGTCATTTGAGCGCCTTGTGCTGTCCCACCTCAAATCCATCACTGACCCGCTCCTGGACCCACTGCAGTTCGCCTACAGAGCCAACAGGTCTGTAGATGATGCAGTCAACTTGGTCCTCCACTTCATCCTCCAGCATCTGGACTCCGCGGGAACCTATGCCAGGATCCTGTTTGTGGATTTCAGCTCTGCCTTCAACACCATCATCCCGGCTCTGCTGCAGGACAAGCTCCCCCAGCTGAGCATGCCTGACTCCACCTGCAGGTGGATCACAGACTTCCTGTCCGACAGGAGGCAGCACGTGAAGCTGGGGAAACATGTCTCTGACTCCAGGACCATTAGCACCGGTTCCCCTCAAGGCTGCGTTCTTTCCCCTCTACTCTTCTCCCTGTACACCAACAGCTGCACCTCCAGCCACCAGTCTGTCAAGCTCCTGAAGTCTGCAGACGACACCACCCTCATTGGACTCATCTCTGGTGGGGATGAGTCTGCCTACAGGTGGGAGATTGACCATCTGGTGACCTGGGCAGCCAGAACAACTTGGAGCTCAATGCTCTCAAGACAGTGGAGATGATTGTGGACTATAGAAAGAACCCAGCCCCACTCACCCCCATCACCCTGAGAGACTCCCCAGTCAACACTGTGGAGTCCGTCCGCTTCCTGGGCTCCATCATCTCCCAGGACCTCAAGTGGGAGCTGAACATCAGCTCCATCACCAAGAAAGCACAGCAGAGGATGTACTTTCTGCGGCAGCTGAAGAAATTCAACCTGCCAAAGACAATGATGGTGCACTTCTACACTGCCATCATCGAGTCCATCCTCACCTCCTCCATCACCGTCTGGTACGCTGCTGCTACTGCCAAGGACAATGGCAGACTGCAGTGTATCATTCGCTCAGCAGAGAGGGTGATTGACTGCATCCTACCATCTCTCCAGGACCTGTACAGCTCCAAGACCCTGAGGCGTGCAGGGAAGATTGTGGCCGACCCCTCCCACCCTGGACACAAACTGTTCGAGACTCTCCCCTCTGACAGGAGGCTGCGGTCCATCAGGACCAAAACCTCTCGCCACAAGAACAGTTTCTTCCCATCTGCAGTTGGCCTGATCAACAAGGCCCGGGACCCCCACTGACACGGACCCTTATCCCCTCCCCAAATAGACACTACGCGTTACATTAACACACAGACCCCCAGCGAAGTGCGTTACATTAACGCACACTCGTGGACTTTAGTCTATACTAAACCGTACACAAACAATATTTTGCAATATTTTGCACATTCGTCGCAGTTTTAGTTTTATTCATTATTCATTATCCTCTACAAAAGACACATAGCACATATTTAGTAAATTTCTGTTCATATTCTGTACTGTAAATTATACTTACTTAGCACTAGCACTGTAGTACTTTAAAATACGACACTTATGTATACCCTTGCACCTTGCACTACTTGTCTTGTCTGTACTTGTTATGCACCAATACACCACAGCAAATTCCTTGTATGTGAAAACCTACTTGGCAATAAACCCAATTCTGATTCTTCTGATTCTGATTCAGTGTTTCTTGCCTTGTTCACAGGGGCAGAAATACGTTGAGCTAAAAGACAGGGAGACTCAGGTCCTGATGTTTCATGCAAGGATTCAACTGCAATACGGAGCTGATTTCAAACCCTCACATTCCTCTTACTGTTTGAGTCTCTCCTCTTTATTACTCACCTTCTTTCCATCCTTCCATTCTTCCAACACACAGTGTCGGTCTAACGGGGGCTTTTGTATAAAGCATGTGTAATGCTTTTGGGCATGAACTGATTCTGGTCTAAGATTAGATTAGATTGCTACCAGCAGCAGCAGTTAAACACCAGCCTGAAGACGTCTTAGCTCCAGATAGAGTGCAGCTGTGCTTCAGTCTTTTTAACCCAGTTACTGGGTGACACACATAAACCTCTTCCTATAAGAATAATCTAACATGATCCCCTTTTATGACTTGATGGGGAAATAGGGGCTGAAAGATTCTGAATGTTTATGTCCTTTACAATTAAAACCAATAATGAGATCACTAGTCTAAGGCCATATACAGTATATAGCATACAGCAAAGACAGCCTCAGCAGTGAACAGGTTGTTGTGCCTCGCATGGGTGTACTCATATCCACAATAATAATAACAAGTAATAACACTACTACTATTGCATCAGATATAAAGTATAAACATAAACATAAAGATGATACATTTAAACAGTGCTTATTGAGGAACATTAATTCTAAAGTATCAAACTTGCATAGTTGTGATGTGGAGGATACATTGATGGAAATTTTCTGGCATTGTCCACTGGACTCAAACGGCTTCAGCACTGAGAAGGATGTTTAGAGTATACTGACAATGGAAAGGTCTGGATCCGGCCTCCAAAGCCCCTTTCATCCACCCTTACATAACTGTGAAGTTATACACAAATAGGCACCTCAGATGCTTTTAAGTAGGTTGGACCTGTGACATTTCCATAGATCTTTCACTGTAGCACAAGTATGAATGGCATGAATGACATGCAAGCTGCAGCAGTACAAGGTTGAACACCAACAGAGAAAGAGATATAATTACACGTTTTCTAAAGAGCACAAATGTATCGCTTCATATTCATCTTTTATGCAAAAGGAAAAGAAAACTGGGTTTAATAAACCAGGAAGCACCATTAATGAGCCAATGGAAGTTGTTAATTACATTCTTGCCATCTCACATCATAAACAACAAAAAAAATCTCTCAACAAGAGGTTAAAAGACACCTTGTACAACCATGGTAATAATCAGACTGGCACTCCTTTCCTATATTTCCAAGTGGCCAATCACTCTCAAACTTTGCACAGTATTTAAAGTTGCACACACCATAAATGTTGTGCTGATTGAACACTGCAAACCTTCGTCAAATTGATGCTGACGACTGCTGACCGGCATGAGAATATGCAAATTCTGTTGAGGATTTTGTCTCATGAAATCAGTCATGAATTAGTATAGTATATTAGTTTACAATTATTTTTAAAGCTTGTAAGAAAGTTTTGTACTGAGCCATAATAGTAGGTTGGGGAAATATACACTATACAGTGATTCTACACGTAAAGGCCAGACCACCATGCCTCTCTGATCTTCCCCATGAGGTTGAGGTCCTCTTCTACTTTTAGGTCACACCAAATTACTTAGTTAGTGCTCACCCAATTTGAAATTTGGTGGATATAAACCCATTTCCCCATCTCAATTGTTTCTGTATTAAAGTAATAGAAAGCAACAGTGTCATGACCTCATGCGACGGGTTTGGACTTTGCTGCATCCAGCACATTAAAAAACTAAGTCTGGTGGTTTTCTATATTGTTCTTATTGTCAACAAATCCCATGACAAGAACCAACCTGTTAGTCTGTCTCTCAATACTGTCAGACTTCCTGTCTGTGGCTCTCAACTCCAAGCCCATTGGTTCCTACAGAGGACATAAGTCTTTCAAAACTGCTCACAAATATATAATTTTATTTTTTTTAAAGGCTCAGTCATTTCCCTAAACAGCTGCTCACGGAAGTTTTCAGCATGTTAAACAGGAAGAAATGGTTCATTTACTGGGAACTATTTTTAGTGATGGATTAATCCACATTTGGTGCTCTTGTGAGTATCTGTGGCAGCAGGACAGTGTATGTGGGATTGAGTCAAAATAAACTACAGTGTGTGTGTTAATGGTGATGAAGAAAGATGTCACCCAGTGCAGGGAAAAATACATCAACTTTTCTTTATAAAAGTTATTATCAGCTTGTGTCATCCATTTGTCATATGAATCAAATTCGCCTCTATGTGACATTCCAACCAAAATAAAAGCCACTGCTAGTGCATTCACTGGAGTGCCATTATGCTCTAAATGCTGTTTTAGAAACTGAAAATGTGTCATTTTTATCAAGGACAGAATGTTGCCTATTAGCAGCTATTATCCGTTTCAGCCACGATCATCTCTCCTCCTACATAAATGACGATGAACTGAATGATGTTCACACACACGCTCAAGATGGTTTTAAGTGATGTTTTTCACTGCAGTGAAAATCAACAAAAACAGACGTGAATGTGCAAATGAATGGCTAAAAAATTGAATCTAGTGTGCGTGTGTGTGTGTGTGTTACCTGCAGTGGGGTTGGCTGCTGGTCCACAGGAGCAATGAGGACCACCAGCTCATGGTCGATGCTCAGGTAGCCGAAGACGTCACACTGCGGCACCGAGACATGAAGGCGCAGGATCTGCAGGACGTCATGGACTGTCACCGGCTGGTTCTTGTTCAACTGCACACAGGGGTCAAAGGTCAGACGGGGGGGCAGGGATCAGACAGTGCTGAATGAATGTTGTCATCCAAAACTTGACTCAAATGTCAGTAAAAAAAAACTGTATGTGGGGTGCATTTAACCAATAAACTTGCTTTCTGAATGCAGAACAGAGCAACAACCTTTAAAGGCTTGATTCATTATTCATTATTGTAAGTGTCAACTATTGTAGGCCAAATTTCATGATTTCATTGAAAGACAAAAACAAGGAACAGTTGGGAATGATTTAAATGACTTCTAAATAGAAGTGATGTTTTATAGAAATAAAAAAAAATAGTTTCCAAAGACATTTTGAGAATAAAGTGTTAATATTTTGTACTTGTAACGCTGTTTGGAAAAAGCTGTCAATTGAAGAAAAGTCGGAATATTAAAATGTTAACAACATTATGAAGTAATTTTGACTTTTCATAACGTATCTTTTTTGTAACAATATTTCGATTTTATGTGAAAAAAATGAGCTCAATATTATCATAATATTTCAATAGAAAAGTCATAATGTTTGGAGTATTAGTCAAATTATGATATTTTAATATTAAGACTTTTTCATTTAAAATGACTGAAATCTCAAAATATTGTGACTTTTTGTGGCAGTTTATTTTCTAACAGTGAACACTCGCCTTTTATGTAGCTACATCATTACAAATGTGTCTCTATTGCTGTTTGAGTTTTTTTCTTTCATTCAGACTAAACAAACTAAAATGATCTTTTCATAATCACTCATGACAATGATAAACAGCAGTAAAACAGACTGAATAGCACACTCAAACACTGGCTCAAACACTTAAATGTAGCATTTATCCCCCTAGGCTCCTGAGGTTTGACAAATAATTTGATATTTGGAGGCTGAAATCCCAATGAGCAGCAAGCATGAGCAAACTCTCCATAGTGATTAGAGGCTAACTAGCCTAGCTGCACCTCTGGACCGCTGCCATTTTCAGTGCTAATAAGGCTAGGTGATAAAGGGAATGCAAATTAAAATAAAGAAGCAAGGAGCTGCAGTGAAACATGGAGGGCTGAATATACAGAATTATGCAACACATAATAATCAATGCATGGTAATCATTGCAAGAAAAAATAATAACACAGTAATGTTTGGAACTAGGGAAATTAAAGACTTGAATATATGACACAACAGCACTTAACTCTCATTGCTGTATTCATTTCTCTCTATGATTTGAATATGGTGCCTACAGTTTTGGTGGAATCAATCAGTTTTTGTATTTAACGTGAATATTAGGATTTGAGTATGTGCCTGTAGTCGTATTTTGTGGCCATTTAAGAAGGGCTGTACGACCCCAGTGAGTCTGATGTGACATTCACAATTTGACTTCATTACCTGGTGGTGACCAAACGCTGCCAGTGGTGAGGCACTGAGGACATGTTCTCAGTGTTTCTTTTGGGAATTTGACTGTTTTGGGAATCTGGGGAGTTATTGTGTTGTAGCTGAAATGTCATTTCAGTTACAACACAATAATGTATAGCACAGCTACAATAGTATCAAATGCATTATTTACAGCAGGCAGTTGGCAGGTTGGAAAAACAGGATCCTGAGGGCAAAAACTGTATAATACCCACAGTACACTGTTTGTTAAAAGAGCACTCCACTGATTTAGCAATGCACTCCTATGACATTGTTATATGTTATATGACAGTTAAAAGGTTCTTCTACTCCTTTTTTCTTGTCTAACGGTGGTTGGCAAACTGCTTCTGGGTGCATTACCACCACTTTCTGGAGTGGGGGGTTTAAAGTTCCCAGGATGACGTTGCAAGAATGGACCACGTAGTTACACACCCACACCGCCACGCAACCCTGTGCCTGATTTGGTGTGAATGCAGCCTGCAGAATGAGTGAACTGGTGTTCAGAAGGCAGCTTGTTGCTGAATAAACTGGACAAAGGTGGCTCTCAGCGGGTTAAGCTGTTGCTTTAGTGAAGTTAAACAGTTAAAATATTCTCATGTATCTTAGGAGCTGCAGATCAAATCAGCTCTGCTTGTGTTTGGTATTAACAGGCTTAATGTGGAGTCTTACTATGATGTGCTTGTGATGGGGATTACAGCCAAATTGACTAACAGCCAAAGGGACTTTGTTGTATAATTAAGCTGATCAGAATGAGATGCTGGTGGGACTTATTAGTAGCTAACATGTCAGCGTTTAGGCATCAGCGGGCTTCAGGCTTTACCGCTGTTCAACAGACTGGGCACACATCCAGGGAGGCTCAGGGGAGGCATGTGAGAGGACGCTGTGGCCAAAGGTGGAGGGAAGTAACCACTTCTGATTAGTGTGCTATGAATGTTAAGTCAATTGTTTTCTTTTGGGATATACCTGTGGAACTACAGTACACTGACGTGTACACAAACATGTTGGCATACATGTATGGGAGACTAAGTCGGGATTGGGCCTGAGGGGGATTTGAATGTACAGCACAGGATTTTGTCTCTATCCTTTTGTCTCTATATCATGTGTCTGTCGTGTGTCTACATCTGTTTTTCAGAAAAGAAACAGCTCCTCCGATTGAGTAAACCTGAAGCAGATAAATCTGAGAGTCCTTGAGGTGATTAATGGGAGAGGAAAGAAGAAAAAACAAAGTTCTGATTCTCAGTTTTTGAGACAACTTACAACACGGACTGGCTTTCCATGTAATGCCTATTCTCCCTCTTTAGATAAAGCGTGTGATGGCTAAGCTGCCTGCTGGTGAAAAACTGGAGAAAGTCTTTATTTGAAGGGTGATACCATCTTCACTGTAAAGTTGGCATTCTGGCAAATCAGCTTAACACCTGAGTTTATACTGATCACCTGCAGAATTACTTAATATTTGGATTATGGAGCACTTGGCTGCAACCTGCTCAGGTGTTTGTTTCATTGGCATTACTATTTTCCTTCAGTTTTTTTTCTCTACGTCCATGAGGAAACATTAAAAAACAATACATGAACAATTATGTTGAAAAGGGTCAACAGTGAAACTTTTCTTCTACTGCAGTAGTATTTCACAGTATTTTGTACTTCAGTAACTGCACTGTGTTTTTTTGTGTAGGATATAGATCCAGAGAGCACCCACATATCTGCAGCAGGGAACTCTCTGGATCTATAGCTCCACCAAGAGGCCAACACAGGTCATTACATCAAACATCACCAGCAGCGTACAGGTAGAGAACACTGTTAAACCTCAGTTTAACCAAAATCTGCTCTTATGTTACTTAAGTCAACAATCCTTACAGTCAATTTTCAGAAAATAGATTGTAGAGTAAAAATAAGTTTGACTAGTGGGTCTCAACATTTTTTCTTTACTGTTGTAAAGGTACTGAAACTGTTCCATGAGACTGTACCTGCATACAATTCAAACCTCACAATAAGACTGATAAAGGACTACAATACTTTTGAATTATTCATGAAAGTGGACAGTGAAAAAGTGACCTATGAACCATTCATACCTTAGAGAAAGTGTTCATCTGCTCCTTGTTCCAGAGGATTTGCAGCATGCTGGCACATATGGGACAACAGGCTCCTGGAAAGGGGTCAGAGGTCATGGATTATTCCAAAACAACTTCCAGATTAAATGCTGTGTACGTGTCATAAGGAAAGAGCTGTCAAGTCCGGTGAACATTGTCTGATGTTCACTGCAAAAATACTGAAAGCCGTGATTGTATGTTAGCGGCACTCACCAGGCGGGGTGACGGGCTGGCAGCCCGGAGCAGACAGAGGTGGACAGGGAATCACGCTGCACGCAGAGTCAGGGGCCACCTCGGACACGGCCCCCACAGCGTGGCAGGGGCCCTCGTAGTCCACAGCCACGCGGTCGGAGAACGCGTCGCACACTGTGTTGTAGGTTTCGCCATTGTGGCCACAAACTTGCTGAGGCTTCCTACAGGCTTCCTGAGAACAGAACACAGCGAGCAAATGTATAACCTGCACATTTACTATATTCACATCCTTCACATTACATATTTTCCATTCCTTAATTATACAAATCAGCAACAAACTGAGCCCCTGTAGCTATTACTATATTGGAATATCACACATTTTTATTTGTCTTGGTATTCGATCATTTGGTTGACTCTATGAGCTTTCATCTGTTACCATGAGGCCTGAATTGATATATCGAAATAAAAATAAAAATTCCGCATCTCAGATGGAACAGGCTGAGGCACCATCACGTGATTGTGGAACGTCTGTCACGTTGATAATAAGTTGTAACCCCCGTCTCAGTTTGAAGATACAATGTGCTGATGAAGACCATGAAATGCGACTGAAAAGTCTAGTAAGTGAACCTTTGAGTTGAGACTATTTTGTGATACATACATGGGCATGTGCCAGGCAGGGAGGGTTTAAGAAAGAACACATTGTGGGAAATGTAGGATGCTGACCTCTGCTGCTTCAGTTTTGACCGTTCTTTTTTGTGTGTAATTTATGCCAGGTCCAGGACAAAGAATTACATGAAAACAATGAAGGGATAACGTATAGCTTTAGCTGAAAACAGTAATATTCCGACCCTTCCGGCTCTTTATCAAGCAAAAAAACAAGCCATCACTTCTGCTGTCCATCTGTGACTGCCCTGTCCTCTACTTCACACTGTGTTGACTCTGAAAGTAACAGCTAACTGAAAGGATTATCCAACCTTGATGAAGGATTGCACTCTGCGGAGTGCTTTTTAGCTTTAACATCACTAAAGGCTTGATGTTGTTTTGTTCCCAGGTCAGTACTGCAGAGATGCTTCAAAAAAATTAAAAATGGCAACAGCAAGGTCTGAAGAAGACAGCAGTCCCTCGGCCCCGCTGCCCTCTGCTCTTCGGTTGAACCTACCTGGCAGTGGCCCATGTAGGCCAGGGTTTTCCCAGCTTGCTGCAGCTGGCATAGACTGGGGTGGACCAGGCCGTCGGTATCACAGGCCGGCTCCACGCTGTTCTTATCACAGGATGCTGGTCGGCCGACGCACTCGTACTGCGGGCAGTCTGACGAGTCACTCAGACACACGCAATACTTTGGGATGCACCTGGAAACACACACAATTTTACTTTATATATTCCTCTGTACTACTCTCATTCCTCATTTGAGAGGACCAGGTGAGAGGCTTCAGACTACTAACAGTATGTATATACTCTATGTGCATTAAGTTCACATACACACCACCCACAATCCACATACACACAGTGAAGAAGGTAAAAAAACAACACTTGAATATTCATGTAAAAAGCTGCAGTAAATTAGCAAAGCAACAGGAGTCAATTTCTTCCCTCCAAACACAAAAAGAGACTCTGCTCTATCACCATAGCAACCACCAAGGATCCACACATACTTCGAGGACGGAGGATAAACGTGCTCACACAAAGCTTTTTAGTTTTACATTCAAAATTATATGGACATTGCAGTGAAGACATTTAACTGTTATCATTGCTTGCACAAACACATGAAGAACGGTCGCTCATACAGGATGGAAATGACTTATATTTACCTGCGTAAAGTGCAACGGTCATCTCATACTCATCACTCCACTGCTCTCACCTTCTCCTTTTAACAGAAATGCTATTTTAATTCTCTAACTAATTCAAATTGCTTCTACTTTGACGTTCCTTTGAACAGTGTTAAGCTACTGTCAATCAAATTCCCATTAACTACTGGCACGATGGAGCTCTGTTTTTATGAGTGCACATGCACAAGGACACACATGCAAGCATACACTAGCAATGTGATGCAACTCCTCGACAGGAAACAAAGCAACAAAGGCAAGGGAGAACATTTGCAAGCTAGCAAACAAGGACACAAACAATGTAGGTTTCAAATTATTAAAAAAAATATGCTTTGCAAATATTACAAGGGAGTAACGTAAATTAAATATGTTACTAAGGGATACACATAATATGTCTTAATGGCAAACAATGAATGTAAACATAACTGGAAGACAAGAAGACTCAGGGTACACAGGGTACTTCTAATAGACATCAGCAAAACATAACAGGAGCAGATCAGAAAACAGGGAGATGTCCTACTGTCTTAAAAGTAGCGAAAATATACTATAAAAAGGTAAAACATTTTTAAATTCTGAAATAGATTAGATTTAAACTTTATCTTAATTTTTTATCCTTTATATTTTGATTTTCTAATCCTTATTTTCCAAACTAGTCTTTTAGCTCATTAAAAGCCTGCTGCTCACTACATGCTGCATATTATTTGTGTATGACATGAATAAACCTTTGCATGCCTATCTTAATATAAGCTTGTTTAAAACACAGGCCTCTCTGTAGCTGAGCTAAATAGAGAATTAACCAAAAGCTCTAATTACCATTGGTGTTTGAATATCAGTATAAATGCTTTTTGTTTGGGGCTGAAAATATAAAAGTCTTCTGTAAGAAGAGATAGAGATAGATTTGTAATCCTGTCAGGGTTGAAAAGCCTCCAAAACAGCATTTAGACCATGCATCAGGGGTCAAAGCTTATGGGAGGAGTGTGGGCGTGATGATGATCTGTGAATGAATCAACCCTAAACCTAAACTTAGTTTTAACTCATTCGAAAGTCTTGTTCTTAGTCTTTCACACCCAATGTGGAAAACTGTACAGCCAATTCTATTTGTCATAGTGTACCGCGCTCCTGGTTTGTATTCTGAATTTTTAGCAGAATTCTCAGAGTTTTTAACAAGTTTAGTCCTCAAAACAGATAAAGTCATTATTGGAGGTGATTTCAATATTCACGTGGACGTAGATAATGATAGCCTTAGTTCTGCGTTTATCTCACTATTAGATTCGATTGGTTTCTGTCAGAGTGTAAACAAACCCACTCATTGTTTTAACCATACCCTCGATCTTGTTCTGTCATGGAATCGAAATTGAAGATTTAAAAGTCTTCCCACAAAATTCTGTCTTATCAGACCATTATTTAATAACTTTTGAATTTATATTACTGGACTATAGGCCATTAGGCAGACATTCCTTTAGTAGATGCCTGTCTGATAGTGCTGTAGCTAACTTTAAAGAAGTGATTCCATCGGCATTTAATTCAATATCATGTCTCAATGTAACGGAGGACTCCTATGATAACTTTAGTCCCTCCCAAATTGATCATCTAGTTGATAGTGCTGCAGGCTCGCTGCGAACGACTCTTGATTGTATTGCCCCTATCAAAAAGAAAATAATAAAACAAAAGAGGTTAGCTCCATGGTATAACTCCTTAACCCACAAATTAAAAGAAACATTGCGAAAATTAGAAAGGAAATGGCGTTCCACCAAACTGGAGGAAACTCATTTAGTTTGGCAAGAACATACAGGAAGGCCCTCCGTAATGCCAGAGGAGCCTATTACTCCTCACTAATAGAGGAACATAAGAACAACCCTAGGTTTCTTTTCAGCACTGTAGCCAGGCTGACACAGAGTCAGAGCTCTGTTGAGCCATGTATTCCCAGAGCGCTCAGTACTAATAACTTCATGAGCTTCTTTGATGATAAAATGCTAACTATTAGAGAAGAAATTCATCATCTTGTGCTCTCAGCTAGTTCAGATACATCTTCGAGTACAGGAACCTCAGGAACCTCAGAAGCAGCTGTTGAACCAGATTTATATTTAGACTGTTTTTCTCCAATTGACCTTTACCAACTAACTTCAATGATTTTTTCGTCTAAACCAACAACCTGCCTCTTAGACCCCATCCCAACTAGGCTGCTTAAAGAAGTTTTACCCTTAGTTAGCACTTCTTTACTAGACATGATCAATCTGTCTTTATTAACAGGCTATGTACCACAGTCCTTCAAAGTAGCTGTAATTAAACCTCTTCTTAAAAAGCCTACGCTTGATCCAGGGGTTTTAGCCAATTATAGACCTATATCTAACCTTCCCTTTCTCTCCAAAATCCTTGAGAAAGTGGTCGTTAATCAGTTATGTGACTTTCTAAACAGCAATAGTTTATTTGAGGATTTTCAGTCAGGATTTAGGGAATTTCATAGCACAGAGACAGCACTGGTGAAAGTGACAAACGACCTTTTGATTGCGTCAGATAAAGGATTTGTCTCTGTACTTGTTCTGTTAGATCTTAGTGCCGCTTTCGATACCATTGACCATGGTATCTTATTACAGTGACTGGAGCATTTGATTGGCGTCAAGTTTCAGTTTGTCCATGTAAATGATGAATCCTCCGTGCACACGGAAGTTAGTCAGAGAGTTCTACAAGGTTCAGTGCTCGGACCACTCTTATTTACCTTGTATATGCTTCCTTTAGGCAATATTATCAGGAAACACTCCATAAACTTTCACTGCTATGCAGATGATACTCAGTTATACTTAACAATAAAGCCAGATGAAACCGGTAAGTTAGCCAAGCTTCAGGCATGTATTAAGGACATAAAAGACTGGATGACCTGCAATTTCTTGCTGTTAAACTCAGACAAAACTGAAGTTATTGTTCTGGGTCCTAAACACCTGCGAGACGCACTATGTATAGATATAGTTACTCTAGATGGCATTGCCCTGGCCTCTAGCACCGCTGTAATCAGTCTAGGTTGTAATCTTTGATCAGGACATGTCCTTTAATACACATATAAAACAGACTTCAAGGACTGCCTTCTTCCACTTACGTAACATTATAAAAATCAGGCATATCCTGTCTCAAAAAGATGCAGAAAAACTAGTTCATGCATTTGTTACTTCTAGGTTAGATTATTGTAATTCCTTATTATCGGGCTGCCCTGATAAGTCTCTAAAGACTCTCCAGCTGATCCAGAATGCGGCTGCACGTGTACTGACAGGAACTAGCAAAAGAGAACATATTTCTCCAATATTAGCTTCTCTGCACTGGCTCCCTGTGAAATCTAGAATAGAATTTAAAATCCTCCTCCTTACTTACAAAGCTCTTATTGGTCAGGCACCATCATATCTTAAAGAGCTGATAGTACCGTATTACCCCACTAGAGCACTACGCTCACAGAACGCAGGGTTACTTGTGGTACCTAAAGTCTCTAAAAGTAGAATGGGAGCCAGAGCCTTTAGTTATCAAGCTCCTCTTCTGTGGAATCAGCTCCCAATTTGGGTTCGGGAGGCAGACACCCTCTCTTCGTTTAAGAGTATGCTAAAAACGTTCCTTTTTGATAAAGCTTATAGTTAGGGCTGGCTCAGGTGAGTCCTGAACCATCCCTTAGTTATGCTGTTATAGGTTTAGACTACCGGGGGACTTCCTATGACGCACTGAGCTTCTCTCTCCTCCTCTCCCTCTCTATCTCTACGCATTCCTATCCCACTAATACAGGTTACCAACTCCACTTCTTCCTGGTAGTCCTTGTGCTTTCTGTGCTTTTTCGCCTTCTCACTTTCTGCAGGTATTTCTGCCTCTGGAGCTGTAGATTCTGGATCTGTGATTGCCGGCCGTCTACTGCCCCCATGTTCCTGCTCCACACTCACTGCTGCAGTTGTTATTATTATTAGTCTGATTTGTTGTCTCTCCTCTTGTTCTGTCTCCCCTCTCCCCCTCTCTCCTCCCCTTTCAACCCAACTCGGTCGGTGCAGATGGCCGCCCACCCAGAGCCTGGTTATGCTCGAGGTTTCCACCTGTTAAAAGGGAGTTTTTCCTCGCCACTGTCGCCAAGTGCTGCTCATGGTGGGAACTGTTGGGTCTCTGTAAATAATATTTTAAAGAGTATGGTCTAGACCTACTCTATGTGAAAGCGTCTTGAGATAACTTTTGTTATGATTTGGCGCTATACAAATAAAATTGACTTGACTTGACTTGAATGCAATGGAATAACAAAACCCCACACTAATAATGGGCCTCCTTGCCGGTTACCCCTGCTTACCATAACCACAGACACCTGAAACAACAACCGGGCTGTCAGTCAGATGGAGGAATGAAGGGGAAAAGGAAGATTGTGAGGGAACATGTAAACAGTTTGTCCTTAGTGTTGGTGTTCAGTGTTAGCAGCAACTACACTGACTGTTGAGCTGAACCTACCTCTGGCTTCTCTGGCAGGGTTTGGCGGCGCAGGGGTTGCCGAGGCGACACAGGCCAAAGACAAACTGGTGGTCCTTGAATCCCATACAACGAGCCACGCAGGCACTGGGATAGGTCCGCCCATTAGAGGCACATACTGGGACGAAGCGGTCTGGGCAACTACAGGGAAGACCTGGAGGGGGACAGAGGAAGCAGGGATGGACATGATGACTAGTATGAGGGAGGGAAGTAGGAATACTCTGGTAAGCAAGAATGAATACACTGGACAAGATGACAGGGATACACTGTAAGCAGTGATGTGCCTGAAGCAATTACTTTAGTGAGAACAATGCTCATAAATGATGGAACCAATGACCAGAGCTATGAATATACAACGACCGCCAGTAGCTCCTTCAAACTTTTTGGTTCTTATTGTAAATTTAATTAGCTGTATATACAGTCGGTACGGAAAGTATTCAGACCCCTTTAAATTTTTCACTCTGTTTCATTGCAGCCATTTGCTAAAATCAAAAAAGTTCATTTTATTTCTCATTAATGTACACTCAGCACCCCATCTTGACAGAAAAAAACAGAAATGTAGAAATTTTTGCAAATTTATTAAAAAAGAAAAACTGAAATATCACATGGTCATAAGTATTCAGACCCTTTGCTCAGTATTGAGTAGAAGCACATTTTTGAGCTAGTACAGCCATGAGTCTTCTTGGGAATGATGCAACAAGTTTTTCCACACCTGGATTTGGGGATCCTCTGCCATTCTTCCTTGCAGATCCTCTCCAGTTCCGTCAGGTTGGATGGTGAACGTTGGTGGACAGCCATTTTCAGGTCTCTCCAGAGATGCTCAATTGGGTTTAGGTCAGGGCTCTGGCTGGGCCAGTCAAGAATGGTCACAGAGTTGTTCCGAAGCCACTCCTTTGTTATTTTAGCTGTGTGTTTAGGGTCATTGTCTTGTTGGAAGGTGAACCTTCGGCCCAGTCTGAGGTCCTGAGCACTCTGGAAGAGGTTTTCTTCCAGGATATCTCTGTACTTGGCTGCATTCATATTTTTCTTTCAATTGCAACCAGTCGTCCTGTCCCTGTAGCTGAGAAACACCCCCATAGCATGATGCTGCCACCACCATGTTTCACTGTCAGGATTGTATTGGGCAGGTGATGAGCAGTGCCTGGTTTTCTCCACACATACCGCTTAGAATTAACGCCAAAAAGTTCAATCTTCGTCTCATCAGACCAGAGAATCTTATTTCTCATAGTCTGGGAGTCCTTCATGTGTTTTTTGGCAAACTCTATTTGGGCTTTCATATGTGTTGCACTGAGGAGAGGCTTCCGTCGGGCCACTCTGCCATATAGCCCCGACTGGTGGAGGGCTGCAGTGATAGTTGACTTTGTGGAACTTTCTCCCATCTCCCTACTGCATCTCTGGAGCTCAGCCACAGTGATCTTTGGGTTCTTCTTTACCTCTCTCACCAAGGCTCTTCTTCCACGATTGCTCAGTTTGGCTGGACAGCCAGGTCTAGGGAGATTTCTGGTCGTCCCAAACCTCTTCCATTTAAGAATTATGGAGGCCACTGTGCTCTTAGGAACCTTGAGTGCTGCAGAAATTATTTTGTAACCTTGGCCAGATCTGTGCCTTGCCACAATTCTGTCTCTGAGCTCCTTGGGCAGTTCCTTTGACCTCATGATTCTCATTTGCTCTGACATGCACTGTGAGCTGTAAGGTCTTATATAGACAGGTGTGTGCCTTTCCTAATCAAGTCCAATCAGTTTATTTAAACACAGCTGGACTCCAATGAAGGAGTAGAACCATCTCAAGGAGGATCAGAAGAAATGGACAGCATGTGAGTTAAATATGAGTGTCACCGCAAAGGGTCTGAATACTTATGACCATGTGATATTTCAGTTTTTCTTTTTTAATAAATTTGCAAAAATTTCTACATTTCTACAGTCTGTTTTTCTGTCAAGATGGGGTGCTGAGTGTACATTAATGAGAAATAAAATGAACTTTTTTGATTTTAGCAAATGGCTGCAATGAAACAAAGAGTGAAAAATTTAAAGGGGTCTGAATACTTTCCATACCCACTGTATGTTCTTACATTTCATCAACCCTGCGAACCTTTCAGTTTCTAGACACTTTTAGGGGTTGACCAACTTCATCTGAAAAGACCAAACCCTGTTCAAACCACTGCACTGTTGAAAGACAATGCAAAGACAGACCGGTAAAGTGTTGGCGGTTCTCGTCCGAGCTGTCGAAGGTGAGACATTCTCTCGTGGAGCAGATGGTGTCACCGGCGAAGCAGGAGCAGGTGTGGCAGTCGATCCTGAAAGAGATCCCGTGGCCTGGTGGTGACACGCAACAATACACAACGTAAGACAACAGGAGAACGCATGAACAACATGTCGCCTAATCATGTCATGTCACCCAGTATATTAAATTCTGTCTTGACTCTCTTGACTTCACCACAGATCTGACTGTGAGGGAAGAAGAGACGGGTGATGGAAACGGAGGGCAGCGCAACCCATGTCTGTTGGCTACTCTGTCAGTGGAGTCAGCTAAACTAGACTAGACTGTGTAAATCTGATGTTTTCACATCACAAACAAATGTGGGTCTTACAGGTAACACAGGAGACTAATGTAGGATGATATAGGACCTAAGCTGACACTCATAGGTCAGGAGAGTGAATATGGTACATCTGATGCACTGCTAGTATTTGACGAATTACTTGTTATTAATGTCAACATTTTTTATTAATTTACTCATTCTTACATGAGAGCAGTGATTTATTACTACCATTGCTGCCCCGCTGGCTGTTCTTTTCTATTACATTAAAAATTCATCCATTTAATTTGAAATTTAATTCAGGATAAGCCTCGGGAATATTTGCACCCAGAGAAAGAGAACCTTCCTATTTTCTATGTTTGACCAGAGACAGTTCGCTTCTTAATAACTCCCACTTTTCGTTTAGATGACTTTATAGTGTTTGGGTTTGCTTGCACTAAGTGTAACAAGACAACAAGTGATTAAGAGGAACACAAATAAACGCATTAGGTTAATGGAATGTAAATAAGGACTCTGTCTTACATGCTGTCTGGCAGACCCAACTCTTTTATTGTTTGCATGGTCAACATGCCATGTGCTCTTATTTATGTTTTTTTCTTATCGATGGATGTTATAAAAATAAGTCTTGTCAGAACAGCTGCTGCTGATGCACATTAAAGAGCTTTTGTCAAAGCCCCATTTGGACAGAATACAGTATTAACATTACGCTCACTTTTCCAATCCTTTATGTCCCTAAAATCTCAGAAACAGTGACAGAACAAACGAGTTGATTAAAATGCAGCTAAGCTCATCCGTGTCAATTTCAGCTGTCATCGTAAAGCTCCCAGCAATAACAGGGAGCAACAATCACTCTGTGGACCTTTCTTCCCCCCTCTAAAGGGCTTTACAATGACAGACACTGGTTCTAATAGAAAACAATGATAGATGGATCAGGGTGAATAATAAACACTGCGCCTTTCCTTTTGATCTCAGACCGATCAAGAGCTCTTAATTCTTACTGTCCGCACTCTGAGACATCTCAATGAACAACCAGCACACACACACACACACACACACACACACACATATCCTTCTACTAACCCTAACCCTAACCCTCCATTGACAGAATGCATTCCCCAGCTCCTTACCCTAACCTTAACCATCAAAACTAAATGCTTGACCTTAACCCAAACTTAAGTCTAACCTGAACCTTAAAACCAAGTCTGAACCCTCAAACAGCCCTTTGACGTTGTGAGGACTGGCAAAAATGTCCTCATTTCCCAGAAATGTCCTCACTCTGTTCCAGTCCTCACTATGAAGGAAGTACACACACACACACACACACACACACACACACACCACAAATTCCTCTTCCAGAAGCTTTTTTAGGCATTAGTGTATATCCCCTACTGCGTTTACAGTAAACAACATTCCTGACAAACAAACCTGCATAGACTACAGTCTCCAGATGTGGTTTAACTAATCCAGGCTAACTAAAAATGTTCCTTTTAATTCTCATCTATGGATGATGGAAATGTGTCATACAATTTCTAAAGTGTACTCCGCTGCATAATTGCAGGATTGGACTGCATAGTTACAGTATGTTTAAAGGCACTGTTTTTGTAAATACACTTTTTAAAGAGTTGGAGCCAGGAGGTGTTTAGCTTAGCTTAGCATAAAGACTGGATGGGTAAACTGATGTTCGTCAGGCAATATTTGCAGCACACAACTCCCTGTAAAACCACACAGTGTCTTTTCTGCATTTCTGTTTGTGTACAGATTACACAAGTGAGATACAATATGTTGGTTCAGTTAGATGTTAGCCAGGCTAGCTATTTCCCCCTGCTTCCAGTCTTTATGCTAAGCTAAGCTAAGCTAAGCTAAGCTAACCATGTCTTGACTCCTGTTCTGTATTTAACACACAGGTTGATATCAATCTGAACATCTCCCTCCCAGGAACTACTGATTCTTCAGCTTTAAATTAAGTACTGTGTGTCTGTTGCCATGGTGCCAGCCAGACATGAGTACCATCAAATGATCAGCACTCAGCCAATCAGGACATCTTTATTTCAAAATCAAGGGTGCTGTTATTCAAGATAACTTCATCCAAAATTAACAAATCAAATGTGTTTAAAGAACTTAGCTCAGTCTAAGATTTTATTATTCTATGTTTGGGCCTTTAACTGATAGTTGACAGGAAATGAGGGGAGAGGAATGGGACACTGCGCTTTATGGTTCAGGCCTTAACCCTTAACCACCAGAGCACCCCCAAGATCATAACTTTTTTGACATGTTCACAATTATTAAGATCTACACTTCAATTCAGCACACAGCTCCTCAACCAAGCAGAACTTCAACAAGTGGATAGACACAGAGCATTTATAGTCCTAGGCTGCCTTTTGAGTGTGGACTCTCTCTCCGACCTGCTGAGAACAAGTCAGCCTTTTTAATGATTTCATTTAAATATGAACAAGCTGGTGCAAAGCACAAACCTGCTGAACTGAAGAGAGGCTCTTAAGGACTCTGAAAAGGTAAGTCATATTTTATGATTTGTCCTTCCCCGCTGTTAGGCAACAGCACATTAAATTGTCAGACATTTGAATGGAGTTCGGCTGTGTACAAAACAGAACAGCGTGTATCCTATGCAAACCAAACATCTGTCTTCAATAGTAGCAGGGCAGCTCACTCCTCCTTAGAAGTGCAGGAGAAGACAAACATAAAAGCACAAAGCAAGAAGAGCAATAGACCTGAGGTGCGGGGAGAGGGGAGGTGGGGGGGTGCACAATTGTATTTGCCTTTGTAAACAGAGGGTAAGATTATTAACTCAATGGAATGGGTAAGAGAATGTGTACTGATTTTAAAATGTTAAAGCCAATGTGAATACATTTTTTAAATGTTTCAATTCAAAAGCCCCTGCTTAGGTAATATGAGATGTCATGCATTTAGAGCCCTGCGGGATGACACATCAACATCCACATTGTAATTATGTGTGGCAAAGTTGGATATGATGACAGCTTCGCCATTCAGCTGAACATGGTTATATAAAAGTTCATATATGATGAGCCAATATGATAGTAACCTCTGTTTTGGACTCTCTGGCTCTGTTCCCTTGAAACCTGCACTGTCAATATGGCTTGCTATTGGTCAACAGTGTGAATTTGCATAAAGTTTACCAAAATTTGAACTGTGTAAAAGATCCCTGTGGATGCACTGGGCCTTGCCAGCTGGACAGTGTAATAAATATCTCCTGCTAAAATGAAGCACTTTAGCTTTCCAGCATCCAGCTGTAATGACACTGATATATAAACCTAAACAGCAAATTAACTCTTTTAATTGTTTATTCATTGACAAAAATTAGTCAACACACTTATATATAAGTGTATACAAGCTCTTACAGTGATCAGTGGTTAACCTGTGCTGCTGCCTCTGAAAAGTCCTGTTTCTCTGACTACACAGACAGACAGGCCTATGAATGATGATGGTCCTGCTCTGATCCAGGTGCAGTTGACAGCCATCCTTGGCATAGTGTGTGGGACAGATTAAACCGATCTGTCTCAGTCACCACCTTCAACAACGCTTTGAGCTCCAGTGCATCATTTGAAAAGAACCTCAACTCATTGATCTCCACCAAAACATTACTGCTCCATCTGTAAATGAACTGATGTGGTGTAGCCAACGATTGGTAACATTTCTGGTTTCTCAGACTTTAATAGAAGTTTTGAATTCTGCTTTATTCCACTTCAGTATTTGTTTAGAAAAAGGAAATGGGCTCTGCTTATCTGCATGGTTAAGAGATTTAAGACAAGCCATGACATGAAGCCCAAACAACCAAAAGTGAAAAAAAATAAAAAAAAGCTGAAAAAGTGAGCCCGGTTCCAAACCTAGAAATAAGCAGGTAAAGTAACTAGTTTCAAACGAGTGATTTACTGAATCAGATCAAATTATTGAAACATCCAATCATGACTGTTTTTGAGGAGATTCGTTTTGAGGGTACACTGAGAGATTACACTGTACACTGTTGAACAGATTGATAATAGAATCTGCAGCATAAATGAATTCAGCATTGGATTCTGGATCAATATATGATGAATTTGGCACTTATGGTGCCATGTTTTGCTCCCAACTGTAGCAATGAAGCATTTTGAATTTGCCAAAATCTCTGATTTGGGCTTCTGACTGGCTTCTTCTCCACAGCAGTGGCAGCTGAGGCTCATGGGTATTGTACTCAGAGCTGTCTACCATATATAGGTACCAGAATCAAAGTTGTAATAATAAAGACTGATGGCTGTAACATAGACCTTCAGAACTGTTAAAATACCTGGGAGCCTTCCTATGTTGGACAACACTGAAGAATTCAGAACGAGGAAAATACTGCTATTGGTTGCTAAGAAAAATCCACATCAGTCATGAGTGGGAGCTATTCAATTACATGACCTAACCTAACCAATATATTTAAAAGTACCTTTTATACTCCTCAGTGTAGCTTCATCACTTGGTTTGATCAGATATGTAACAGTTTCACCTGGAAGCTAGTCGCTGTAAATAATTAGAAACAACTAATCTCTTAGTAAGAACTAGCTTGTGTGTTTGTGTAAGTCTCCGTTTAGTTAACCCTAACGATGCTAAGTTAAACCTTGTGCAAACAACTGAAGGGACACACTGTCTGCAGTCCATATAATTAAAAAAAGTAGGAGACGGGGTGGGACTGTCACATGTTTTGTACAACCCCCCCCACCTCCCACCTGGCGAGAAGAGAACAGTGCCCCGCTGCTCTAATTCAGATGTGGTAGATGAATCATACTTGTCCAAATGTAATTGTCTCCTATGGTGATGAATCTAACGACTTGTTTCACAAGGGTCGTCCGGGGACGTCAGATCACCAGCCATGGCGTAACCTTTTAATCACTGTCCCCCCCATCACACACAAGCAGGAGATTTAGTTGATGTCTCTTCAGACTTCTGTTGCTCTATCTAAGACATGAGGCAGCTCTTACTCTTCCTCTGTCCTCCCACGATGCAGGGCTTGTTGGTGTCCACGCAGGGCATCTCAGCGCAGTTCTCCAGACGCCCACTGGGACCACAGCTGCAGACCTCGTAGCACCCGGCAGGACCAGCACGAGTGGGCACCTGGATACGAGCCTGCTGCTGCACCAGAAACTCTGATGCCTCCCCCATCTTACAACCTGAAGACACACACGCACACACTCAGAATGACGGCCATGCTGCAGATTTCTGTTACACAGCACAGCTGATGAACTGCAGTTGGTCGTACCTGGAACACAGAGGTATGGCTGACAGTTGAGTTCATCGAGGCAGCCCTTCCTGTTGACCTGGCATAGATGGTTGCTGGGGCAGGGGTTGGGGTTGCATGGGTGGATGACCTCCTCAACGATGTTGTTGCCTAGGGAACTGGGGACTGAGGTGAGGGGTGCATATGGAAATGTTAAACATGGCTGTCAGATAAGATATAACAGTTTTTTGTGTTGGTGAAAATGTGAACATGTGCACTCATTGTATCAGTTGGATTTCAAAATAACAATAACCTACCAATCAGAATAAAAAACAGCCCTAATGTAACAGTTTGTCCCATAAACAACAGCCCCAGGACAGAAATGGCCTATTGGTAATTGTACAACTTTATTGTTAGAAAGATTTCAAACCGCAATAATCAATATATTTTAGCCTTAAGTCATGAATCTGATGACTTTAAGCTTTACTTGTCAAATCAAACCACACTTTGACTTTATTTGGACTTTAGCCTCTTGACTTGGACTGACTTGATAACTTCCCCAAGCCCAAATATGAACATGCATTTGATGTCTGTTGCCTCCGGCAGCAGCGGGGCTGCACTACCTGCCCAGCACCAGACAGCAGACAGACACAGATAGCTAAAAGGCCAGTGACTATTGGTTTAAAAGTTGTCAGGTGGCAAGAGACACAACTCCAATGGGATGCTAATGTTGCTCTGTGTCTGCTGAATGTATAAATAGCCAACTGTTTGCTAAAATGTAAGCCATAACAGCTTCATGACATGAAGTGCTGTGTTCCTCTGCCCCCTGGTGGCCACAAATCAATTTACTGGCAGGTTTGGCTGTATGTATGAATACTGAAAATATTAAGTATAAGTGGAATTTTTTAAATGTTTTCTTTCCAGTTACAATACTGTATCTTCTTGGTATTTCTATCTATAACCGAGGAATGAGTGACTGTTTCTAACACGAAGACTTCAGAGACATTTCAAGTCCCCCTGAGGAGTTTTGGTAGTGACTCACTGAGGTATCTGTGGAGGGGGATGCAGCGTTCAGGGTCATCAATGGGCGACAGCAGCTCACAGATCCTCTCCGGAGTTTGTCCTTCATGGAAGCGTTTCCTGTCCCCACACTGGGTCAGGATGTCCACACAATCTGACCTGAGGACAGGTAAGAGGTAACGAAAGACATATCAAGGAGGTGTAACACAGGGTTGTGAGCTGCCAACACACACCGCGTGCAGCCGGATGAGGACTGTGTATAACATCATTCAAGATAAAGTGAGTAATTAAAATGTGAGAAGAAAGCTGTATCTGACAAATGACTGAACAAGGCATACAGCCTGAGGGGTGAGGTGCTGTTGTGCAGTACACACACACACACACACACACACATACACACAGTCCAGACAGGACACAGCAGATCCTGAGAGAAGGGCAGGGCCTCCACTTGTCCATTAAATCTCAGATTCATTTCTGTTGTGTTACTGACTGTACCGCTTTATTCTGTGTAGACCGGCCACAGGCCAGGGAGAGGAGGAAAAGAATGAAGGAGGGAAAGCTGAATCCACCTCATGCCTTTTACGGGTCATTGAAGATGAACAGGCAAACATGCCAAGACAAATGTAAACCACAGACGTTTTGTAGAAGACAAATAATAAAGAGCAATGACTCTTTATTATTTGTCCATAAACTCAGGAAGTGAGCGTCCCTCAGTTCAAACAATGATCATGTCTTATGTTGCTTCTTGTCTTGATGCTGGTTTTAAACTAGAGTTTGGATAACTCAACCTCATTTAAATGAGAGATTGGTTTGATCGGATTAGGTTTAGAGGAGCAACATTTCCCCAGCTAGATTTCTCCTGGGCAAAGCTGATTTGCTGGCCATGTATACGCAGAACCCTGTCTCTCTCTCTCTCCTGTTTTCCCGTCTGCCTCTTCACTGTCACTATTCCATAGAGGCAAAAAATCGGCTGATGACAGGTTCCCTTAGCCCAAGTGCTTAAAAAGGAGCTACCTATGTTGAAAGAGAAGTTTTCTCTGCAACCAGAACTGCCATGTTGCTGATGAATCAGTTTGTACTGCATATCGCAGATTTGTGAATGCTGAACTGTGGTAAATGCTTATTGTAAAGAAGTAAGTCCAGTCCAAATGGTGCTGATCTTTACATGTTGTTATGCTGTCTGAGTAAATGCTGCTAACTTGAATCTTGATGACTTGCAGGATGGTAGTAGACCTACTTGCATATGACGCTCCCCCTGGACTTGCTGTGGCAGGGTTTGATCTGCAGGGAACAGGCCACCGCCTTCCACATTTCTGGCAGACACTTCCTGATGTCCAGCACGGGGATGTTCATGAACGGCATCTTGATAGTCCCATTGGACCACAACTTGATGTCGTTCATGGCGCCCTGGTCTGACTGGACGTTACAGCTGCGGAACAGCTCCGTTGGCCTGCGGACAGAGACAGAACAAGGCCAGAAGTCAAAGTGAGGTAGAGGTCGGTTCGTGCCTAGACAGTCAAGCATAGATAAAATTATTTCAAGTAAGTGTGCACAGAAAAGAGGCAGCAATCGTGTGGTCAGTGTCTCAGCACTACAGTAGCAGAACGAGGTGTGCTGGCGAACAGTAACCTTATAGCCGTCTGCTCTGCAGGCCTTACAGAGGGAGCTCACGTCCCTCTGGGTAATGTGAGGACTGTTTTCCCCTTCCACTGCACCAGGAACTGTCTTTGATGTCTGATTAGTGGGTTTGGTCTCAAGTGAGTCAGCTAATTGGTGGTTTGAAGGGAGAAGGTTCCAGGCAGAAGTCCTGGGTGTGGTTGCATCATTCCATTTGCTGCTGATGAGTGGATGCTTTGTTTATGTGTGTGTGTGTGTGCGTGTGCATGCGTAAAAACCCTGGATACTTGACTTCCCTTGATTTAACCCCAAAATGGTCAACAGTGGTTTTCCTCTCAAACCAAAACTAAATGTGGTAATCAGCTGATTCCTATGGAGAGTAACTCCCTAAAGTTCTCAGTGATGGGGAACAACAGTTCCAGCAGTGTAATCAGGGCTGCTGCAGCACAATCAGGGTTCTTCAACTTTCTCTCAAACAAAGTTTCAAAGGAGAAATATAGTCCTTTTTTTTTCAGGCTTAGAAGATCAAAACCCACTTATCACAACAATACTGTGTTTTTCCTCCCTTCCAGGCAGCAATTTGTTTCTATTCACTTCCAATAAGGTAAGAAAATCAACTTTAAACTTGTTTGTCTGACATCACATCTGCTTTTGCTGTTGACAAAGTTATATTATTGTTCCATTGCCCTGCATCACTATCCGCCTACCTGCATAGATAGATAGCTGTCATTGTCCAGGATGGGAAATGTGTTTTCACAGTCTGCACATGTTCAGTCTTACAAGTGAAACATACAAAGACACAAAACAAATGTGGCAGACATATGGACAGACATACTTATACAAATTCATGCCCTTTCCCTGATCCCCACACCTTCTCAAATACAAATGCTTACACATATACATAAACACACATATACGTGTGTGTTCAGCAAGGTGTTTTATTTACGGCTGCTATGGCAAAGGACACTCCTCCTCCTCTATTTTAAAGACCTGTATCTGTAGGCTGATGATTTGGGAGCAGATGGCTCGAGTTGTGATAAAACTTAACTTGTGATTGAAAAAGTAATGTCTAAGTGATGCAGACAGCCTTCTTTTGTACAGATTCTGCGCAGGATAAAGCCTAGACTGTGGCCACTATGCCAACATTGCCTCACAGTCCAGTGCCAGTCCTGGATGCTTGCACTACCCCAAAGACAACAGATGTACCCATTCTTTGGATAAATAAAGGTATATAAATACATTATCTCCATGAACCTCATGCAATATGTGCCAAGCATCCATCATGTGATGAAGATAAATAGCCCACAGTCATATCTGCCATGCATTCAGAGATAGAGAGTGACTATTCACTCAATGTTTTGTCAAATGATACTGCAATACCTCATCATAGCCTCTAGGGGGCAGACAGACTCACCTGTAGTGGAGTAAAGAATTCATGACTGAATGAATGAAAGAATGAATTCATGAGTATATGAGTTACTTTTTGGATTGGTAAGCTAAGTTGAGTCTGAAAACCGTCCAGTTTTGTTAACCAGGAGTGGCACGGTGGATTTAGGGATTTGTTTTTATTTTAAGAACTTTATTTTGCCTTACGCCCACACGGACACACAAAGGCCGGCACACTTACACACACAGTTATTCACCCCATGCTCCTTACGGCCCCGCACCAGTGTTTGACTTCCATGCTGCTCCCGGCTACACAGCCCAGCGTTTGAACCCCTCGGGGGAGGAGAAACCCACGCAAGGCTCTCCTGGAGCCCATCAAAGCAAACTCAAAGAGCCTTACACACAGTTTGTTTGCCTGAACATCTGATCACACCATGGCACAGTGTGAGCTCCATGTTGCATGATGTGATGCCACAATTTGTCAGATGATTTTCTTCCTGAGTAAAAACAGAAAGCTAAAGCTAAAAACCACTCCATAATTCAGAGGGAGCTCTAGGGATGGGGATGGTGGACACTCGGTCCACCACTTAGGTCCAGACTGAAATATGTCAACAAAGATTGGGTGGATTGACATGGAGTTTTGTTGCAGACATTCATGATTCCCTGAGGTTGAATCCTAATGACTTGGTTGATCCCCCGACATTTCATCTAGGTCTGTCAGTGGGTCAAAATTTCAAGTTCTCAAATACTGGCATTCAGCCTCACAGAGCTGCGAGCATGGCTGTAGACTTTTTCTCTTGTTCTACTATCCAGATTTATCTGCCTATCTGTCTTTGAGATATCTGTGAATGCAGTTTTCTTCGTGGTACTCACGGGATTGAAAAATGACATTTGAATAAATGAACCAGAAGTGAACAATTGAAACAAGGAGCCCAAACTAAATTCCTTCCTCTACCATTGCCTTGAGGTGGCAAGTGAAATACTTCTCTGCATAATGAACAAACATCACTACTTTTACGGGTGTTTCAGGTCCAAAGGCCATTTTAACCCATTTATTCCTCGCCCTGCTCAAGTGCACTATATATATATATATATATATATATATATATATATATATATATATATATATTATATTTATGAGTGGCAAAGTCGCTCAAGAATGATTAATCTGCTTCCAGACTTGGTAGTTACTATCTGACATCTGTTGGCCCACTTTTAGAGCACAATTTTGAGTCATGCATGATGAATCACGTTTTCTATATATGTTAAGCATATTTACAGGTACCATTGTGATGAACACAAATACCAACTGTTTCAACAAACTATACAGTTTATACATTTTAAATGACTTCCACTTAAACTGTTAATTGAATCTTGAGTGATGAAACAAACTCACATCTCATCTCTGGTGCAAAAGTCGCTCTAGGTTTTATCAGAGTGCTCTGCAGCATCAACTGGCTGTGAGCTTTTGCGGTTGCCTCGCTCACCAGGTGACCTGCAGACCGCTGTGTGTACGCGTGAAGTATATTTGAGTTTGTTTTGATGTGCGCCTGTGTTAGTGTGACTTCCCAGTGCAGCCTTTGAAGCCGTTCCATTTGGCCTTTGGCCCCATCTGTAGACAGTGTGTAGAACATGCTGTGGTTCTGATAACTCCGGGGTCACACTGGGTTCAGCGCAAATCTGTCTCTTGTTTTCCCTCTCTGCCTCTTTCTTTCCTTCAGGCTTTAAATGATGCACTTCCACACACACGTTGGTGATTCTTCTGATAACTCATCAAAACACACATGGAATTTATTTCAATGTTGAATGCAAAGATGCTCTATTTATTGACTTGCTTCTGAAAGCATCTTACTGAATTTGGTTGTTGATGAGAATGTAAAACAAGTTGTGTTGGTGACTGTCAGGCTGAGAAGTAGCAGACTCTGAAAGAGAAGAGTTAGAATTTTGGAACTTAATCATTTCCACTTGTATGGTTTCGGAAAAGATTGCGGCCACTGCATCTCATGTGAAGATAATTGAGGTGTTTCGACTGACATGAGAATGACTAAATGATGTCATTAGTGGGTAAAACACTCCTTGCAGATAAAGAGGGGAGCTTAGAAGGGAAGCAGGCCGTCATAAAAAACTTCCATCAGTTCAACCCTGGCGAGTTTTCGGGAATCTGACCTGTTGTTGAAGTTGGTGCAGTAAGCGAGGTCCTTGCAGCCCAGCTGGCAGGGCTCTCTGACGTCGGCCAGGCAGTTGATGAGCTCCGTCTCCACTGGGTTGTACTCACAGAGCTGATCAAAGTCCTGCCACGTCTGGCTGCCCCAGTTAGTGCTGATCTCCTGACACATGTCCCTGTCAGAGCAGAGAGCAGCCTGAGTTACTACACATTTTACCTCAGCCTTCACTCTTCCCCACGATATGTCACACTGATGTGCTGGCTTCATGTGCTGAGGAGTGTGCTGTACCTGCAGAGTGAGGTGTTGGCCTTGGAGCAGCAGTGCAGCTTGGCACAGTCCATCTTGGCGGGATGGGGGGTCTCCTCTTCAGGTGGGGAAGGAGGGTGGGCGCTGCCCAGAAAGCACTGCCACATGGGTTCCTGAGGGAGGGGCTGGGAGCCACACTCCTCGATCAGACCCTCCATGATCTCATGCTCCGTGCTCATGGTGCGGAGGATGCGCCGGCAAGCCACTTGGCAGTGGGTAGCTTCCGCCCGGTCACAGCAGTACAGACCTGTGGATGAGAGGGGGACAGGTGGACTCATGAGTGCTGGAAAATCTACGATTGTATATCATGATATATATGGCTACTAACATAGAAAATGACATATACTGCAGCAGAGATTGTTATCCACGTAGCCCACTCCTGTTTCCGTGTTGTTGTCCACTACTGATCAGCTTTTCACACTTGGACTTAAGGGTGAAGGTGCAGCCTTTACATTTTCTGATGCGTAATCACAAAGTGGCCGGTGTGATGGTAAAATATACTTTCACCATTTACTTTATGCGCAACAACTTGCTTTTGACACAGTTCAGGGGGGTTACCAGTTCCATTCTGACTGCTGAGGTGAACGGTATTTCCCAGTAGGAGGCTCTCATCTACTGTCTTCCCCAAGTGAAGTGAATCAATCATGATGAAGATGGATGGAATGAGTAGGGGCGGACTGAGAGCGCACGGTACCAAAATGGAAAAATGTGCAAGTGGAGAAAACTTGAACAACAACAACAACAACTGTATGGGGAATGAAGTAGGCACTGTTCAGTCAAAAAAGTCATGTTATTACTGAGTAAATAAGATTCACTTAGAAATATATATATACATATATACGTATATATATACACTCACACACACACACACACACACACACATATGGTTTGCTGATGACTTCTCACCCTGAAGTCACAATATGGAAGACTGGCAACTATATTTAATTTATTTTAATTTATTTACTTTTCCTTTATGTACTTGTTTGTTCATTTATCTCTCATCTTGTAATTTTAACACATCTTCAGCTGGTTTAAACCAGCCTTTGGATGACTAGACACCACAAGAGTAAATGTTTTCTTCCCAGCAGGAAAACCTCCGCTAACTGATGGCAGAATCAAAACTGCATCTGTGTTGGACTACTAAATACAGCACTCCTGTAGAAAGCAGTCCTAGGGAGTCAGCTGTATGTCTGCAGCACACGGTGGAAATGGACTCACTGTCTATGGGGCTGCGTATGGGGTAGGACTTGGTGAAGTTGCTGACGCAGCTGAGCAGCTGGGCGCTGTGACTCTGGCAGTACTCTTTAACGGCGTTGATCTGGGACACGGTGGGAGTCGAGTCGGTCCTGAAGATGGCCTGGCAGTACTCCCTGCAGGTGGTGTGACGCCCTGCATAGCCACAGCATGTGGAACCCACTGGGAGAAACACACACACACACAAATATACACACACAGGTTAAATAATTGTGCAATAACATAAATCTACCAGTTGAATGACTGAATCAAAACTAAACAAGTTTCTCTGCAGCCGAATGGAAGCAAGCATCGACGCTGGCTAAGGCAAGTGTTAAAACGCTGTCCTGTTGCAGATTAATTGGTAAAACCTGAGTATTTTTCATTTTCATGATGCACCGGACTACTTCTTGGCCCCCTGTTAGCATACAGACATGATAGTGGTATCAATCACCTTGTCTCACTCTCAGCAGGAATGTGGAATAGTCAAACTTCTCCTTTAAGCACCATCAGAAGCTTCTTTGCCGGAAGCATAAGAGACCTTTGTCCCCTTGGCCATTGTTGGTATAGCAAGGTAAAACTTTAATACACGCAATATCACGGCAGAGCATTGTCCTCTCTTTCTTTATTTTCTTCTTCTTACTGTTGCTGCCACAAAGCCCAGTTGGATACAGAGCAGAGTAATGTTTGGAAGAACTACCATGGAATATAAAGTGAGAGTGGATACTACTTCTCAGTATTTTCAGCATTTCATTATTTTGAAGTATGCCTTAAGTTGACAGTGGTCTGTTTTTTTTTTTACATATATATTAATATGCATTACAAAAACAGTGCCTATGGTGATTTATGAAAAAAATTCACGATCAAAGTATTAATTGAGGTTTTGTTTTATTGTACTGTAGGATGAATTCAGCGCTTTAAACCTCTAACCCTTAAACACTCCTCAGATTTCATTATTCTGGCCAAAACTGACTGACAAACATTAGAGCTCGCAACAGGAAGTTACTGACTTCACATCCTGCCAGGGAAATAACATGGCTCTGCTGTCTGTGTGTGTATGTGGGCGCGCATCAGAGCATGGTGTGTATTTACAGTACGTGTGACACGGTGCAAGTATGAGACAGAGAGAGAAAGAATACAAACAAGCTCATCTACTGGTCCAGGGAGATAGTGGTGTGCTGGAGGAGTTTATTTATTTATTGGCTGAAAGGAGAGATGAGATCAGTGTTTGCCATTGTTGGCTTCTTTGCGGCTCGTCTTTTGTATGCGTGCATGAGCAGCAACTTACTTTCATTTTTGGTGATGCAGCTGTAGAGGGAGTTCTGGAACAAGAAGAGAAAAGGTTGATATTGAATCACTATTTTAACAGTGTATAAAACAAACAGCACGCTAAAGCTCTATCTCGCTGGTTCAAAACCTTTTTTGGCTCGTAACGTCTTGCAATGACTAAATCAAAGGCTGGTGGCCTTAGATTGGTTTTGAGGCAAGAGCACTTCAACCAAAGAGCCATCTTTAGAGGCATGAAGATGTGAAAGTATCCAGCAGATAAAGGAAAACCCGCAAAATGGAACCACTCCAGGTTGGGAACCACTGCTCTCTTTTTTCATTAAAATGAATATTTTCTCATCTTAATGAAAAAAAATCCTAGTTAATTTCGTAGAGGTGGATCTCTCCCTTATCTGTTTTTTTTCCCCCAATGTATTGTGTTTTCTTTTAAATAATGTTGTTTATTCTGTTTCCACTTAAAGAAAAGTTCAAATATGTCAAATATTGACATACACTATAAGCATGAAGGTTTCTATTAGTATCGTATGTTTCACAGCAGTAGCACCACCAGCAAGGAAATGTATAATAGGAGAAGTACAGGTATTAGGAATAGTGGTAGAAATATATATTTTTAATTTTACTTACATTTTTATGAATAAGAGAACTTGCGTCTTTACATCACTCTGCTCTTTCATTCATGTTTAAGTTGGTTGAGTCAATAGTATTGTGAACCTCAGCTGAAACAAGCAGTTAACCTGCAGCTGCTGAATCCATTTGACTTCTCTGAAACTCTTGGACTTACCTCTGTGACTTTCTTGCATACTTTTGTTATGTCATTTTTAGATGAAGCCTGTAAGGGGAAAGGGAATTAAATCAAAGCAGGTCAACTCGGCCATGGAAACAGAACAGGAAACACAGCGCAGGTGGACCTAACCTGAACATGCTGCACAAACTCCACCCACTACAACTCACCTGTCTGCATTCCCTCCGACACTCAGCTGAGATAGCCAGCTCGCAGCAGCCCAGCCCCACCCAGCCGTCTGACTTCCTGGATACTCCTGAAAACAAATCACCACGGAATCAACCGCATTTCACATGTATTGATGTCATGGTGGTTAGATTGTACAGTTTATGGAGACCCATTTGTTTATTGATACAATACTGGCCTTCATCAAAAGTTTGATTGGGCTACGCAAGTGATTTGTCTTTGGTGCAGAAAAACAGTTTTTATAAAGGTGTTTTATGAGTTTTTTAATAGTTAAAATCCCTTATATATGTGTTTTTCTAATGTACATCATTGCATTTTCTCTGCTAATTTGATTTAATCGTAGCTTTTACATTTTTAAGACACTAGCGATGAATGTACACAGTATAGCACTTTGTAAAGTGTTTTTTTCAGGTGGCACATTTTGGGTTCAGACCTCCTCTACCTATCCCTGGTTAGGTGCCTCCCAGTAGATGCACTTCTACTGTTTGTGGATCAAATATGGTGTCAAGCATGTCCATCACTGAAGACAGTCCCTCACATGACCACATACCTGGCCCATCTATGTGTGGATGGGCAGATATGTATGTGTATGTATATGATTGGCTGTCCTTTTTAAAACTTCTTCACACTAATCTTATTTCAATGTTCTTTGTAATGTGTATGTATGATGAACCTGATGAAGGCCACAAGCTCCAGTGTTGGTTTCATAATGTATTTGTTCATTATACTACAGCTGTTCTCTCTTTAGCTAAACCATGCTAGTCAGGCTCATACGATGAACACAAATGAGTGGAGTGTGTTTTGTTTTTTCTAACAAAGGATCAGGCATTACTGACATATTACATTTATTTACTTTTTTATAATTAACCACATGTCAACGTTTTAGTGAGTTACAGTAAGAATTATAGACAAAGAGCTGCTGCTGTTTACTGTATCTTTATAATGAGTTATTCTGCATTTTGGAAGAGTTGAGCAAAGGCACTGTCATGAATGAATGTTGACGAGAAGTGGTTCCACCAACAGGGTAAATCCCTGAATGCAGTGAACATCAGAGAATCGATGATATCTCAGAGTCTGAGAAGATCTGAGGGAGGTTTGTTCCTTGACAATCTGTATAAACATTCTATTCAGATAACGAAAAACTCCCCAAAAAGACCCTTTTAACAGGAAAAGAAATGGAAGAAACCTCAGGAGGAGAAAAAAATCTCTTCTCGTGGACTACATTTTTACAGACTACTGAGGCAGTCTGGATGCCAGTGTTTAGTTGGTACAAAAAGGTAACAATAGCAATACCTCCCAATCTGGAGGCTATTAGGCTTCTGACAGGTAGATTTGTTCCAAGCACAGGCAGCAGGATTCAGGCCTTTGATCCACTGCCTGCTTTCTGCTCTGCTCAGGGCCAGCTCTCCTCACAGCTTTAACAGCTTCACTTGCTACTGTTTCTTCTCATGCAACCGCATGCACACAGCACATACAGCTGTAATGTCGTGTTTCATCTCAGTTCTGGAGTTAAAGTGTCTCCTCTTGATTCACTGGACTAGCAGTCAGCCATTTTCTGTCACCTTTAGAATGGCATACTCACCAAAATGATTATGTTGGAATACATATGAAGATGAATGAAGGATGTCTAAATCATTTTTCACATGGCAAAAAAAATCTAAAAAAACGTAAAAAATGTATACATATTTAAAGCCCCTATGAGTAGAATATTTTCCAATATTCAATATTTATATTTGCAGCTATAAAGTTGTAAAGTTTGTTTTGCCTAACATGTTAGCAAACAGTTGGCTTTTTACACATCCAACAGTCCTGGAAACGTATCTGTCTCTTTAGCTGCTAAATGCTCCACAGTGTTCACCAACTAGTGTCTGACTGTGTCCGTCTGCTGTATGTTTCTGAGCAGGAAGAGTACAGCGTGGGTCCATCAACCTCAGAAGCCTTAGGCAGCCCAGACTGACTCAAAACAGTTAAATTGCAGCCTTTTAAACCACAACAGCTGAAAGAGGCTAAAGCACTCTGCAGAGCTGAACTGCAGGGTCTCTGTGGGTTCATTGTTACAGGGAACACCATTCACATTACAAATCTGACACACTGTTCATAGGAAGATATTGACATTAGCACTCTTCTCTTACCTGGAAGTGTAGAGTTGATGCACATCCAAAGTTCATTCTGCAAGACAAAGGACATGAAATGGTTACCGTCAGATGTCACTTGAGGTTTACTAAAAAATAATAGCTTTTACAGTTTTTGAAGCAAAGCATCATACAAAAACAGGAATGAAGAGTTCACGGCCAGCAGATGGATCTTTTGGAGTCATGCTAAAAATCACTACAATCAAGAAATCCTGTGGTTGGTCAGTTTGCTTTTAGAGCACAAACGCACCCTGCCAGAGTCCCCTTGGAAGTGGACTCAGTCGGTCTCGGCCCAGTTGTTTGGCTTTCACACCAGCCCAAACAAATCCCACTGAACAGGCAAACACACCCAAGTTCGTTTTGACCGAACCAGTATTAAAGTACAATGGTTTATCCAACAGTAAATTAACACAAGTATACTCACTCACAGAAATATACTTCATCATGTTTATTTACTAGGTTTTTGTAAGGGCAATTTTATGTCCACCTTCACGGTGGCTTTCCAGTCTGCTTGATGTAGACTTGTCCACAGCACAGATTACACTGCCGGGATGTGCACATACTATGTGCACATCCATGGTTTGGCTTTCACCTTCAGCCATGCTAGTGGACTCCTGGGTTCAGCTTTATGGAGCTGGTACCACATTAGTACTTCATCATTTGAAGTGCTTAGAGGTATACCCTTATCTGGTATGGGATGAGAAACCCATGGGGCTAGGGTTAGGGGCAGACTAATTATCCAGTAATTCCTTGGCTTCAAATCTGTCAGCAAAAAAATATAGTGAACAATCTGCCGAGATGTTGAAGGGACGTGAAAAGTTTCTGTAATTTCTCATAGAACAAACGTTACATTCCTTGGATTATAACAGTGTTGAAAAACAGGAAAACAGATGAATCCTATGAAACTCCCGTTGGGTTTGTGGTGAAATGCTGTGGGATTAATCATCGCAAACAAGCCTGTCTGTCTCCTGTCGCTGAGGGACAGAGGGACACAGTGGGGTACAGCATCACAGAAAGACATGGAAATACAAGTGTTGGAGAAGAATAAAAAGAATTAAAATCCCTTTCATGCTCTTATGCTTGTACAGGACAATCATTTGTGAAAATGCACGTCGCTGTTAACTCCACCTCCCTCTCCCTCGTGTCTCCTGGCTGGGGAACAAAGGTTCCTGCTGGCGGGCGTCGGCATCATTTATTAGACAAGCTGAGGAGTAACAGTGTCTTTACATGAAGCATAAACATGATTTGTGATGAAGTGGGGGCCAGTAAGGCAAGAACATGACAGGAAGAATAATATTTCCATAGCAGAAAGCCCTCCAGCCTACCTAGAGGGCCTGTGTGTGAACATGTCTGATAAAAGTTTGGGGCCTGGTGGATGACTTTGTTGGGTGGTGCATTTCGAGGTGGTTCACTCCTATAAATACCTCGGAGTGCGGGTGGACAGGGTGTAACTATTCTTTGTACTAAACCTCAGCTTAATGCAAATATAAGCCTAACCATTAACTAGCATGTTTAGACATAAGATATAAGATATCGACCCAAATTCAATTACAACAGTGTCTGAAATAAACCTTTTAAACTTGTTATTTTGTTAAAGTTCTGGGCAGCAAAGCAACATGCAAACAACAGACCATAATACATGTGTATTTGACCATGTGCATCGTTTATGTACTTAGACTGCCTAAGTCTAATTGTTGGTGTGGTTCTAATAGGCTGCTTGGAGAGAGACGAGACAAGCACCAAACTAGCCTCTCTGCTTTGTAATTACCCATAGTGGGAGGAAGGACTGAGCCAGTGAGTATGTGTGTGTGTGTGTGTGTGTGTGTGTGTGTGTGTGTGCGTATGTGTGGTTTAACCAGGTGTTCCAATAGTCTGGTAACCACAACCAACAAACCCACTTCCTGCATAAGTCTAATCAGAGAGCTGATACGCATTTTCTGTCAACACTGGCCAAGGGATTACCAGCAGCAACATAAGACATCACACAAGTTCAACCAAAGCTGCCTTTTACATTAGCATTAATAATATAAACAGTTACTCACGCTGTCACTTTTTTACCTGTTCAATGTGTTAAACAACAATTTAGATTTTTGTAGTTTCAGTTAACATTCAGCACTGGATATCAACCAATCAAAGAAGTCAGGACCTTCCCTCACATACACAACTAATAACTGAACTCTTTTATGTTGTTTCTCTCATTACTGCATACAAGGAGATGCATGGGGAGCTCAGTTAGTTATACAGTTAACTGCATTGAAACCTGGACTGTATGAAGGAAACTTGTTACATTACTGCTAATGTTGGCTAATCATTAATGTTCACAATTTTCATTGCTCTTTTAATTTTCAACGACTTTTTGCTTACGATTCTCATTGTTTATATATATATATATACTTACACATAAATATTTATATGTGTACGTAGTAGTTAATTGTTTGTGTTGACCTTTGTTAAGCTTTGTTGTCCCTGTTTTTTGCTGTATGTCTATTTCTACATAAGTGCATTGAAAGCAATGAAAAAACCAGAGTCAAATTCCTTGTTTGTGAGTGTAAACACAGCTAGTGTTGTTGTATTAGAGGAGTGGACTCACCATGGACTCTGGACAGTAACCAGGTAACCTCTGCAGGAGATGCTTTAGACGAGACTCACTCTTTATAGTAGCGAGCTGCAAGACAGGAAAAAAAATACAGAATTAATGTCACAATATTCACTAGTCTTGCAACAATGGGTACAACTCTGCAGGGACACATCGCTGACTAATATATTTGGGTTTCCTAAAATGACCACTGATACTGCTTGTAATATACTGCAGGAGGACTCCAAGACTCCACTGTTCTGTTCTTTTTACACCTGGGTGACTATTCTGTGATGAATGAACAACAAATGAAGCGAAACAGGCAGACCTTATAAACCCCAATTTGTCAGCATCCATTATGCTAATGATCAAACCTCACAAATGGTGCACTACACACATTTGGGTAGTTAAGTGGCTTTGCTGAATTGGATTTAAAACACTCATTAGAGCACCTCACCAAAACAAACAAAGAAATTTAGGATAACAGTTCAAAATGATCTGGCATGATGCCTGATGATAGGTGACTGACGGTTGGAGTCCTGGATGGACCTGAAACTCTCCTGGCTGAATCATCAGTTCAAAGTCAAAAGCTAGGCGACAGTGTTCATAAGGAGAAGAAAATTGTGCATATTGGTAAGAAACAGTCAATCAAATTCTAGATAAAGACAACAACTCACAGAGACCCATTACCAGTTTAACCCAATGAACAGGATTTGTCGGTCTTCTACTAATTTGCAAATGCGTATTAGTCTGGAACATCTCAGTTCATTTTTGATTTCCAAGGGGCGTTATCGACGGGCGGAGACAACCAATCAGAGCAACGAAACACTGTTCTGTCAAGCGGTATGTCCTGTCAGAAGTTCAGCAAACACATATTTCTTATCAACTTAAAGTTTAAGTGCAGTTGTTTGTTCGTCTTTTATTCTTTAATTTACAGTCCAGTCCATTTAATACTAGCCAGGAAACACGGGAGCGCCATCTTGGATATTTACAAAGATACCTGAATGGCGCTCCTCTCTGTCAGTCTTAAACCCGCCTCATACTAGATAAGCGCTTGTGATTAGTTAGCCCGACATTATATACAGCATACACTCCTGGAATCAGGGCGACTCAGACTTTCCAGTGATGGCAGTTTATCCAATGTCCATAAACCTGCTTAGAAGTTTTGGAGCAAAAGATACTACTTAGGACTTCTCCGTTTAGACGCTTTCCACAGTAATCTTTGATCTTTGTCTGCATGTCCATGGTGAAAGATGACTTTCCATGGTGCACATTCATTGTAAAAAACTAAATAAATTAAATGAAATAAGGCTAAAAAAAACTAAAACAACAGGGCTCAGCTAAATGTGTTTCCATGGCAAGATTATATATCTTGTTTACCTCACCCAAATCATGATGTGAACCCTGGCACAGTATGAAAATATCAAAATGAATTAATTCCTATGTCACTGGAACACTGACACTCTCTTCTATCCAAGGATTTAAAGATATTTACAATGTGTTGTAAATCTGTGAACATACAAACAAACAAAAAAAGCAAATTCAAATTGCACATAGCTTTGAAGAAATGGTTCCTAGAACATGTAATGCACAACTTTCATGCCAAGTCTACTTTATTCTGAAAAATAACCACATGAGACATGTAGTGACTGCTGTGAGCCTGTACAGAAAATAGAAAGAGTGAAAAAGACAAAAAAAGAGAAGAAACACAGCAGCTCCTCATGCTTCGAGACTCTACGACTGAATCATCAGTACTGACCAAGATCACTTTGATCCATGAGACAGTACAGACGTACTTGTTGCACCTTCAGCCATGCATCATGTTGTTTTTCCTACACAGAGGAATGTGTTCAGGCCATGGGAAAGTGTAGTCAGTCCCAACACTTCTGAGATATGCTCACTTAGACATCAATAAGGCATCCAAGTTGGTGGTGTGTATCCACACACACACACACACACACATACTCAGCCTTAACCCATCCAAGTGTGAACATACAAGGCGAGAGCCTGGGAGTATGCAGCCACTGCCAACAGTCTCTGGCTGAAGTGTGAAGTCATGAAACCAAGTGAGTGAGATTTACAGCTTCACACATTGAAGCCGCTGGGAGGACGAGATGTTTTCGTGAATCTTCTTTTTCCTTCAACAGTTATAAGACACTACAGTGATTCCAAACACTGCCTGTGAACAACGAACAGGCAACGATTACCAAGGATTGCTTGATGGTCTGCAGCCACAGTGTTGGGATTTTGTTTTTCCGAGGATATCATTATCTCCGATGTCCTTTGCAAATAGTCGCCATAAATCTGCTTTGGAATCATAAAAGATGTTCCTCATAACTGCAGAATCATCATGTTTTAAGTTTTCTGCAGTATCAAAGTAATTCAGTGATACTTGTGTGTACCGGACAGGAGCAGCTGACTTTTAAAGGAGACTATTTTACTAAATGGAAACAAATACGGTCCTCACATTGTGCCCCACAGCTACATCATACTTCTTGTTTACATCCACCACAGCATTATGGGAACTATAGTTCCAAAACTTAAAACATGATTACTCCCCAAATAGAAGGAAGAGAAAGAATAACAATAGTTCCATTAACATTTTCTTTCTTCTTTAAAATAAGGCTCAGAATGTCCCATCCACATGGTTCTTGTATCCCTGTAACACTGAAACTCTTCACTTCATCCATTCAGTTGCAGATGTCACAATTTTGTCTGAGGGGGACCGCACAGTGTCAAACTTTGACGACCTCTGGTGTAGGCTAAAGTTTACTGTTGTTTTCTGACATCTTGAGTATACTGAATCTTTTTAAAAGTATGAAACAGCTACATGAATATTTTAACATTCACAACGGATCACACAACTACTTGTATAATGTACCTACTGGAACTATCACCAACTCTCTTCTCAGATCTGCAGACATTTTAACCTCTTTTAGCTCATCGTTTTAGTTTTACACCCGCACCTTTACTGAGTTGGTAGAGACCAAAACCAGAGCTAAAATGAGAGTGAGTAGTGGACATCAGGTGGACACAAAGAACACTCAGAAGGATGATAATGCTGCTCTCTGTCAGCTGGGTGTGTAAAACTTCCTTGTAAGACCTTAATAAGGTGATGAAATAATAAAGTTTTGTCTTTGCAGCTTGTTTCTGCTGCTTCCAGGAGGCCAAACAAATCAGCTAATGCAGGTTAAAGTTCATCTCAGCATCTAATGTTGCTTCTATTTTCCTCTCATATTGTTGTAAATTATGCTCTCATTTCACACCCTTGTGCTTAATGTGTTGTTGTGATGTTTCATTTCAGCAACAGTTGAATGCGGTTCTGTTTGTGCACCACTGTGGATTTGGAGCTTATTCATTTACAAGGAACATTCCCAGGCCACAGGTGCTCATAATGTGTTTGTAATCAGGTGTTCTTGGACCGTTCTTTGTTGGCGCAAACTTTAATCAGAGGAGTGCAATGCAGATGTACAGTAACTTCATCCGCTCATTTTCCAAATGCCCTTACATCCCTGCTGAACTGACGGAAAAACACAACACCAAACGGAGCGACGGAGCGTGATTCGTTGGCAGATAATCAAAGAAGAAATCTCTCCGATGCAACAAAAGGCCAACTCTGAAAACCAACGAGCCAGGCAGGCCATTTGTAAGACTCTGTCAGTCTGTATGAAAGGTGAATAAGCGCTGGCTGGCAGACTGATAGGATCTTTTTTTCAAGCAGGGCACGCCTAAGAAAAATGTTCTAGTACAGCAGTGGTTTCCAATCATGTGCCATGAAGGCCTGAGAGTTTGTGGGCTTTTTATACCAACAAGAGTCAAAAACAGCTACCTGTGTTAATAGGTTTCTTCTTTATGTATGTCAGAGAGTAGGATTAACTCCTGGGTGTAATCCTTAAGACTACATCCACACATACATATTCGATTACATGTCGATACTCTGTTACTACCTCCTTAAAGAAGGAAAAACAATGCCCCTCCATTCTGTGTTCGTACTTTTTATAGAGAAGGCGAAGCGGGATAACGGCGCAACATTCCCGCCTTCCCACATCGTATTAGGCATTTGAGGAATGGCTGTAGTTTATCTTTGCGAGGACAGTCTCTTAAATGAACTGTTCTGCAACTGTATTGTGAGACAAGATGGACTATTCTAGAGACAAGCCAAAATGTAATCTGCAAATAAGCATTTATGTGTGTAATTCTGGGGGACATCATTTTTGGGTTTCAAGTTTAGGAAGACAAGGCAACTGACAAGATCAAGTCTTTTCTAAACAAGTGTGAGGGCCTCAGTATTCTTGGTTTAACAGTGTCTGAAGCCCCTTCCACCCCAAGTTTTCATCAGCGGCGAGGTCAATCCAACTATAGTGTCCTCTTCAGGCAGCAATCGGGCAGCTGTGCAGAGGTAAGAAAGTAGAGAGGGTTTGAAATTCTCTATGAAGCTCTTTCTTTTTTCATTCTTCACACACTTCTACATGACTACTTCTGTCGCTTTTCGTGTGTATAACTGAGTGCAACACTGTGAATACCTTGTGTACAATGTATTATGTGGAGACTACAAATCCACACAGAGGACACCGAGTGGTTAGAGAGGGGTCAGGGAGGCAGTGGGAAGCAGCCTGGAGGTGGCGCCTTGAGTGTGGCAATTTAGAACAGGTATAAGCAGTTTTTGCCTTAAGAGTCCTGGCCTAGTTCGTTTCAAGCACACTGAACCCTCGAAAGGGAACGCCACTGATTTTCCACATTATGGTTCTATATATAACCACCAGAACCTTTGAGGAACCGCTCATTTCCTGGGTGTGACCGAGCACACGGCAGCTTCCATTAGAGCTAAAACGGTCCTGGTGATTACAAAGTGTGCCTGACACCCACCCCTTACACCCCAACACCAAAACACACCCACCCACACACACAAGACCTTAACCACAACCTGTAAAGGGTATGTTGAGGCCATTACACTTCTAAAAAGCCATTATCTTTCCTTCTTCATTTTATCATTTTATCATTTTATCTATCATTTTATCTTTTTCTTTCTTTTTCCCCACTTTCCTATCTTTTGAAAAGTTCCTCCCATTTCTCCAGTACTTTTTGTCCGTTGTCATTTTTCATTCTTTCTTTCTTTGGCTAATAAAATGGTGACGTCAACCAATTAGAGCACAATAAGTTCTGTCCAACCTCCCTCTTCAGTTTCCCCTTCCTACTTCAAAAGCAGGAGTATGGTTTGAACTCTCTGCCTGTTTGTTGCTTGCAGAGAAACGCTTCTTTTTTCACATCTCCTTTGTGTCTCTTTGCCATAAAGAAGGACATGGGGGCTTCAGAGGGAGAGAGAGAGAGAGAGAGCGTCACCTGCTCCCAATTGAAACATGGTGAGACAGAACTTGTATTCTGCACTTCAAAGAGCCAAGAGACAAAAAACTTTACACCACTCCCCTTCAAAAACCTCTATTCATAGGCTGACTATAATGGGCTGAGGAGTGGGTTTGTGTGTGTGTGTGTGTGTGTAAGTTTATACCTGGTCACAAGCTTCTTTGCAAGGCGAGAACTCGGCAGCATGGTGGCAACAGGAAGGATCTGCAGACAGATGCAACAAGTCAGTTGTGATATTGCAATTGGGGCAACATATTGAGTTAAAATCAATCAAATCAAAGTTTTATTGTCACATACACAATCATACACCAGTACAACCTAAATCTAACAAATGGATAAATAAAGAAGAATAGCTCTAACAATATAAACATAAATACAAATAAGTAAAATACAATAAGAGTAATAATAAAGTAAACATTTAAAAATCAAACCGTCAAACAATGAAACTGTATGATTTAAGCTTTAGAGCATTGTCATTAGTGAAGCTAAAAATGTGCCGATGTAAAAATTACAACAACCTGTACAGCAACACCAATCTTCTCACGCCCAATTTTAAGGCCACTGTTCTGTTGCTGTTTTTCTCCGGAGTAGCAAGGTGGCTAGCTAGCTATATAGGAAAATAACGTCCTCTCTGATTGGCGGAATGGACATCGCCTCGAGGGAAACCAGCGTCAGTGGGCACAGCACCGTACCTGTCATTTTTTAGTTATGTATACTTTTCGAAACATTGGGTCCTGGAAGCTTGGGGCCGGTTGGCGAGTTACTGTATCCGACAAGCCAGCCGGTAACATTCTAGCTAGCAGGGAACACGGCGGCACAAGCCAGCCACAGTACTGACAATAAGTAATGTCAAAAAATGACTGCAAAAAAATAGAGCAGTGTTTCATAAAAGAAGATGGTGCAACACAACTGAAACGATCAGCACCGTTAAGATAGCTTGCGTGTGGCCAACAAGGCGGATTTTTTGTCAAAGATCACCGAAGTGTAAGAACTATATGCAAACTCACGTGTGCGTGACCGGCCCTTTGTAATGTTTAAATGTAAAGATATATATTATATAATATATTGTCAATATTATTTTATCAGTCAGTAGACTGATAAAATAATATTGACAATATATTAGAGGAACTGTCTTTTCAAATCAATAATCAATTGAATATAGAATGGGACTGCATTGATACATACAAGAAAACTATTGTTAACTATCCCAACACTTATATACAATATATCACTTGGATTTCAGTTGGTTGTTAGTCTTACAGAAGTTACTTGGTATGAATACTGAAATCGTGCAGAAGAAACAGTATGGTTATGTTTTCACATGCTGCTCTCCCGAAGTCTGCCTCAGTCCAAAACACAGTGTTTTGAGTGTCAGTGTTGCCTGAAACAGTATGTAGCAGATTCTGTCTCGCCAGAGATGGCACCAAGGGGAGAGATTCAGACTGCGGGATGAAGTTTGGTGCTCTGGCAGAGACATAATCATCCTCTGCACACACAGACTTGCAAGGCCACATTTATATCACCCATATAAATAATATCTACTTGTCTCATAGCTAAACAGAATAATAAACACACAGAGAAATGTTGGCTGGGACGCAGAGCTCCGAACCGCAGCCAGGCCCAGGGTTCCAGTAAGTGACTTGGCTCGGTTTGCTGTCAAAAGACTGCTTCCACCTCCTTATACTTGGACTTCACAACAGTGATGCTGAGCTGGATGCTCCCGGGAAGGAATGGAAAGATGCAGTCAGACATGTTCTGTTATCATCCAATATCTATATGTCTCTTCTCCTGTCTTTGTACACTTAAGGCTTTAAAGGACAGTTCACCCCAACAATTAAACACATCAGGTGAAACTCTATTTAAAGAGTACTCCAATGAGTAACATTGCACTCCTATAGCCTGTAGCATGGTCGGACTCATGGACTGTTATGACAAACATATTCTGAGCAGGGTAAAGCACCTCTGACTATCTTTGATCAATTATGTATTGTTCAAGCCAAATGCACATTGACATTATGGAGGTGAGCATTACAAATTATTCTAAACTAAGGGATCCCATCACCATTTAAAGGCACACCGGTTGGCACATCACTGTTCACATGGACTGAACGCCTGTGAAACTCGGTGTTTCTGCTGTCACAAAGCTGCACCAGTACAAAATACTGGTTAGCCTGAGGGTCATAAATGGCACCCACACTGAGTGTGTTTATATGGACATGAGAACCCCGGTTATGATCGAGTATCGAGGTTTTGTGTTTGCGCATTTAAACATCATATCATCATATTTCAGAGACCTGGATAAGCCGTTATCCTGAATATGCTGGCTGGAGTACTCCGACAGAGACTGTTATATGTAAACAACTTATCCAAGCCTCTGACTGCTGCTGACTATCTGCGCAGGCAGTAAGTGGCGCAACAAAGAATGCAAAAGCGTATCACTTCTGGACTGATGACGAGTTTTGTCTTTCAGTAATGAAAGAGTTGAATACGCTTGGTAAGTTAGATGGGGAAAAGCACTGAAATGCTGACCTATTGAAGTCTGTAGTATACAGGTTACAGGATGCCGGTTTCCCAACACATTAAAATTTCAAAATTGTTTGGTTTTGCTGGAGTTTAGATATTCACTTTGCCAAAGAACAAGCAAACACATATTGACTCCTCTAAAGCTCACTAATTAATTGTATGTTGTTTATTTGATCTGCAAAAAGCTAGCCGTTTCCTGATTTTTCAAATTTGAGAGCATTTTCACAAAAAAAAAAAAAAAAAAAAAAAAAAAGAATTCGGCTATTGAGAGACTTCCTAACTGAGACAAACTGGATGTGTTTCCAAACGGACGTGGTCCAAGTCTGGCTGTCATCTAGGCTATACTACTGTAAAACTGAAGTGTCAAAGTTATATATATATTTATATATGTAGTTGAAAGAATAATGAGTAGGGCTTTAAATCCTTGTCCTTATTTGGAGTTCTCTCTTCCAGTCCCTGCTGCCCCTCTGTTACTCTCTCCCATATTGACCACTGCTGGCTGGAATTATGAGACAGAAAGTGAGCAGACTTGACAGGCCTGACACAGGCCGATGAAAACCATAAGACCCTTATCAGTATGTTCATGTATGTGAGGAAGTGCACGTGACTGCCTGTGTGTGTGTGTGTGTGTGTGTGTCTTCAGCTGCCTGACACAGGAGTTTCTGGATTCCATCATTGGGTCTGTTACACTCATCTTTGATGCTCTAAAGAAGAAGAGCAGGCACCCACTGGGTGTCTGTGTGTGTGTGTGTGTGTGTGTGTGTGTGTGTGCATAATGAATGGCGTGAATAAAACTTTAACCATCTTTGTACCCTAAATTGAGCTTTTTAGGGTTTTAAAGAGTTCTTAATGTTCTAGAGTCATGATAACATGTTTCTATGTGTAGATCTTTTGTCCTGAGATTGTAACGGCTCATACCTCAGTGGTCTGTAGCGCCCAACAACACACACAGTCTACAGCCATGGAAGCTGCTTCATGAGGTTTAATGATGTTTCAGGTTTAATGTTTATCATGTTCAGGTGTTTGGTCATAAACCAAAGTGTTGGACAAGTTAATGTAATGACCTGATGATGGCGCTAGATGAAAAGTCATAGGATCAATAAAGGTATAACAATCCATCAGTTGTTGAGGCATTTCAATAAAAAACACAAATGTCAACCTCGAGGTGGCACTAGAGCAAAAGTTAGAGGATCAGAGGAAAGTGTCATCTGAGGACCATTAATGTCTGTACATTAATGGTTCTAGTGCACGTTGAGCTTTTTCACAGGATGAGTGAAAACTCTGACCTGAAGGTATAGGTAGAGCAAAAGTCATGTGGTTCACCAATGTTAGTGGGATTCATCCTTTAAGCATGTGAATGCCTGGGCCATCACAGAAACAGAAACAGATTTTCCAAACAATGACAGGTGACATAATAATTTGAGGGAGGGGAGGGATGACGGAGGCCATTCAGTTGTGTACAGTATGAGGCCTCTGGCTGGCTGCTAATGAGTGCTGGCCCCATTCTGCCTCAGCATACACACAACAGGAACAAGAACTCCCCCTCAGCTACATTGTTACATTCAGTCCCTGGAATGAAGCACAGTGTGGTCAGCCCCTCAGCTGCATTGTTGAACTGCATTCAGCCAGCCACATCCCAGTTTACACTTTCTTCTATACTACAGGGCTTTCCTTATCCATGGGGACCGTAGGAGTTACTTTCTATTCAAAGATGGGCCACTGCAGTCTGTTTGTCCACATTTGGAAGCAGTCATGCAGATCATACACACAACAAACCCAATGTCAGACTTATTTGGACAACGAAATGGAGGCGAATGGTAAAACCACTAGACTACCTGTTTGTTGTAAACCTCCATCAGAATTTACACATCGACTGGTTCAACTTTGCTGACTTTTCCTACATTTCAGGACACTTTCATCATGTCATGTCATCCCAAAAACACAAAGGCAACCGCACAACTTTAAACACATAGAGAGAGAGTAAATGTCTGCCGTCTTATAAACAATGTCATAAATGTATCGAGTCAACTTGTTTAATAATCCACGAGATACCGAATGTGCCCATCTCGCGTTGCTGAGAGGGTTCTGCTCATGTGAAATCAGGCCGTAAACATAGTTTTCTCCCTTTGTGGTGGTGTTTTGTGCTTGAGCACCGCTGATGTTTTAACTAGCCTTCTTTATTACAGCAGGCTCTGCTGTTTTTGATTTTTCAAAGATAGATCCATGGATTGTAAGAAATGGACCGGATATCACAGCAGTCGTCAATTAAAGCTTTGACGGTAAAATGCGTTTTCAAATCAATCACAGATACAGCCTGTAGGGGCGTTGCAATTTGCGCATAAAAAATCCTGAGTGGAGATGTCGGAAATGCCACACACAAAAAAAAAGTCTAACAATTTAAAAAAAAAAGGTTTTTACACTTGGCTAAGGTAGAAAAGTTGGTCCATTGATAAAAAGACAATGTGACAAAGTGCAACAGAAGCAGATAAATGTCATCTCCTTGTTTCCTCTTCTTCTGCGATTCTTTAATAGCACCGACTGGACAGTTGGCTCCACCAGCTGTTTATCTCCATGAACCAACTCCTAATACTCACATAACAGTAGTGGATGGAATTAATTTGCTTTTTCTCTCCTGATTTTCTTCCTTCACATCGTTAGTCAGGAGTGACAGACAGCGCTCTCTCGCACACGTTTCACAACAATTGAGTCCAATTTTCTTCCTTCTGTTTGGAACTTTTACAAACAGGACAAGTGTATTTGAATGACTAAAAGCCATCACTTTAACAGACAGCTGAAGCCAACAATGTTTTTGAAATCTGAACTATCTAAGTACCTTTGACAACACACACAGCTTATTCCCAGAGATAAGGGTTGTGTCAGCGTGAGGTCTGAGATCTCTCCAGGTGGTAACATGTGGCCCAGCTGTGGGGGGTAAATTGTGTCTTTTGTGTCCATGTCCCACCTGCAAATCACATCAGCAGTATTTTCTTTCAGCCCCTGATGGTCAAATTGACTTTCCAGCTTAACTAACTACAAATCTGAATTGTCAGCAGGGCTCATGGTGACATGGCTGTGGTATACATGCGTGTAAAATGGTGAACAAGGCTAGCTGGAGGTCATCTATGAGCCAAACTATGTGCAGGAGCATCCTTCCTGTGAAATATCTGCTCTGCGATAGAAAACATGACTGTGGTTTCTGTGGAGTGGAAAACTCACATTCTGCCTTTCAAGCTATATTTTGCAACTTCTACAGACAATAATGTCAGATTCAGATCTTACATCTTACAATTGATTTGATCAGTGTCTCACTGTAAACTACCATTACATTACCATTAATACACAAATAATCATTCAATGAATGGAGCCAACCTTAGTTTGGTATAGAAGAAATTACCAATTCAGCTTACCTTGAGAAAGATATCATGAGTGGTATGTTACATAACTCAATATGTAATATCAAAAATGAACATGACATTCAGCTACATACTGTAGTTATATGGCAATAATGATAGACTTCTGTTTAGCATCATCTGACAATGTAAAAGGATTGACTGACAGCCCTGAAGCACTGTAGCTGTTTGAGCTAACGTTAGCTTCACAGACCGACATAAGCAGCCGCTTCCCAGCTCTGACTCCTGGAGGTCCGGTCAAATTGGAGAGAGTGCAGCAGTGAGGAGTTTCATTTTGTCTGGCCGACTCACAGAATATATGTTAATTAGCCACAGCTGAGAACACTTGGTGCTACAATTGCCATCAGCCGGGTAAACGGTACAAAAACTGAATGTCTAACCTCTTGAAAACCACGACTCTTGTCATTTCAAATTGCACTAATTCAAATTGCAATTTTGATGTAGAAATGATTGTCCAGCATATTTTACAGCAGTTGACTACGTTTCGATATGATTCCACTTCCACACATATTCTGTTATTCTTACATGCAGGTCCCCTGTAACCCTGTTTACCAAAACCTCCACAACTACAATATAAGCTGCACACAATTTAAAAATTAAAGAAAAAACTGCTACTTGACAACTGCTCTGATTTACAGCACACGTTTACTGGCTGCATCGACACTATACCTTTTCCTTATTAACATTCCAAATAACATCCACAGCGCTGTCCGGACTCCCACTGCAATTAACTGAGTTCATCCAGAGGCAGAAACATCTGGATCCCTCCTCCTCTGCAATGACCCACATGCCATTCTCACCACACAATATGTTATTAAATTTGAATTGCTGATCATTAATCAGTAATCTCCTGGTGGTAAACCTGGTAATTGAGTCGTCCTCAGGCTGATAAGATGAAACTGTCGAGGCTGGTAACTTCAACCATTGGTCAATTGGGCCACAGCACTAGTAGCTGGTTAGCATGTTGTGAATGTCTACATGGCTTAAAGGGGCACTTGAGAGATTTAGTATTGCACTTGGCTCGCAGACACAGTTGGAGATGAGCTGGTGATAATAGTGGAGCATTTAGCAGTTAAAAAGACAGATATTTCCAATTAATTTGGGTCTCCACCATTAGGAGTTGGTGGAGACCCAAAACAGAGCTAAAAGAGAGTGAATGTCGAACATACATTCATCAGGTGTTTTGTTCTATGTCTGCTGCATGTGTAGACACATTCACCAAAACAATTTTATAAGGTGATAATATATTTATATAACAGTACCGGACAAAATTGCAAAAACAAGTACGCCAGGATAGAACAGGAAAGGAACCAGAGCAGGGCGCACCAGGACAGAGCAGGCATGAGGCCATGTTGCATAGAAACAGCACATTTGAAAAGTGCCTGGTTTTCTGTTTGTACTGTAACCAGTCCAACTTATCACAGTTTTTTTTTCTTTTATACAGTTTTGTTTTCCCTCCACTGAGGTGCCACCCACTGGAGCCACTGGGCCGCCCCACTTCAAATGGCCAGGATAAAAAGCACAAATTCAACTATGACAAACAATCTGGAAATAGCCGTCACGCTCATGACTGGGAGCCAGCTGCGGGGACGATAAGCAGAGGAATTCCAGTGCCCCCCCTTCGATTTAAATGTAACATTACTCTGGGTTTCCTGCCAGCCAGTTTCCTGTGTGTATGTTTGCGTAGAAGGAAGGAGGGGACATAACACCGTGTCTTGGCTTTCTTTTTCTTTTCGCAGGTTTCAGAAAGCCCTAAATGAAGCCTTTTTAAAGACAAACAAAAAACACTTGTTCAATGAATTCATTCAATGCCTTTTTCTGATTGAACAGCCAATTAAAGTTGTTAATGCAGAAATGGGCTGGATGGCATGGCAGTAAAGGACAGCAGGGATAAACTGCTGCACATTAATCACAAAGAAGGAATAATTCTCAATCAGCAGACTGGAGGGAACATGTCAAATACTGCGTTTCATCTTTCTCAACCACAACAACTGTGAATTTAATTTAATATCCCCAATAACTGGTTTGATTCTCCCCTTCGCTACTAAAACGCACCACTTACTACACACTGCATATATTTTACGGTATCTGCAGGCTTAAACTGTCACTCAACTACTATCAGCTCCAACCAAAGCTAAATTCTTAGTCTGTTGGGTTTTTTGAATTTACACAATTCACTCTCTTTAAAAAATCTGTCAACAATACAGAGGGCTACCAGTTTAGATTTTTAGTTTGGCTAACTCACAAAAGGAGTTTCAGTTCACTACAGCCGCTAGAAGGTAAACATTAGGAGCTTGCTAAAAGCAGCTGGGCGAAGGCAGGCGATTGGACATGTTATGTTATCAAGGATGTCCACATATACCACCATTTCTTTACATTGGAACTGTGTTACGGAAGGATCTCTTCTCAGCCAGTAAGCACAGGAACCAGCAACTCTATAGGCCAGAGAGAGCAACAAGACTGAAAAGCAGCACATAGACAGCAGGTCCGCCACAGCACGTGTCTTAATGTCCAGCAACAAAAATATTCTAACAAGATAACCAATTTAAACTTTTGGTGAGGTAAATAACACAGTGGATGTTGACTTTTTATCAATGAGGTTTAACAAAATGAACAGTGTGTATGTTGCTGTGTGTAGGAGTACACAGAGTGCTGCCACTCTCCTTCCCGCATTCCTCCGTAGACTCTGTGGGGGGAGAGTTTAATGGATGGAGATCAAAGGTCACTTCCTGTGCACTGATTAATTTCCTAACATCTAGTGGCATGTGGGACTGAAAACGTATAATATGTTGTTATTTTCAAATCTAATATAACAGGCAGTAGCTAAAGGCACTTTCAGTAGGCGATGTGCATGGTGACTATGAGCCAGCTCATCAAGGACTCAGCTGATGTTTATCATGAGCATTCACTGACTTCCAGTGTCTTCACATCTGTCATTTCAACAGAATTTGGCTTTTGCTCCACCACAGATTGCAGCATGAATGGGCATGGCTTATTGTTTAGTGATGAATGTTCAGACGTAGCCTCAGACGGCCAACTTCACAGGCTCATGGGAGATGGAGTTCTATCTAGAAACAGAGTGATATTTATTGTCCACCTTTTGAGTGCGGTGTCTATTGCCTTTACTTAAACAATCTGAGTATGTTTGTGGGAGTCAGTCCTTAAAAATATCACCCAGGATCCTGGTCATTATTAACGCTTTTATTTGGTGTCAATGTATTTTTGTTTCGTTAAATGCAAAAATAATTTTATTTAAGTCTCTACTTGGGCAGCAGACACGATAAATTACTTTTTTTTTTTAAATGGGAAAATGGATCACTCTTTCTGGTGAGTGTGTGTGTGTTTGTGTATGGTTATGTAAGAGTGTGACCAGTGACCAGTCCAGTCACATGCTGACCAGGTGTGTACTAGGTAACATACAGTCACACACATACAAGCCACACCTCGACAAAACCTCCACAACACCAGAATCCTATCAGAGAAAGAATAGATGCCAAACACACACACACACACACGCACACACCTCCAGATGGTAGAGTATGTCCTGCCCCCTCATTTCATATTCAATTAGTGGAATCAAACGAGGATGCAGACCTGACGTACTGTCTCCTGTGTGTGTAATGGGAAACGACATAATGAGGCGCATATGGCCACATACAGTGAGGCAAAGGGGGAGAGAACAGAGAAGTGGAGGGGGGCGTGGGGAGGCACCGTTCAACATTTCAGCTGCATTCAGTCAGGTGTTGAAACTAAAGTGTATGGTATCAGTTGTGTCATATTTCCAGTTATTAATGCATCAGGACCAACATACACAACAAAGTTACTCTTCTGAAAGAGCTTTTTGCTACTGCCTTTAATATCAGATTTGAGAACAATATATTATATGATTTTATAACTTAATAACTAACTTTGTACGAGGGGGAGAAAACAACTCAGTTAATAGACTTGTTACGGCCCTGGCTGTAGTCTATTGTTGTTTTTCTTGTGAGTGGCCTGAATATCTTTGTTTAGTTGTTTTGTGTATCTTGTTTGGGTAACCATTTTACATCTATTGTAAACAGCACTGAAGCTGTAGGGGTGAGCTACTTTTGTTGTTTTGTACACTTTTTTCTCCTGTCTGGCTGTCACGTAGGGAGTTAGGTTAGTGATTGTACTTTTGGTTTATTTGTTTATTTTAGTAAGTTTAGTCAGGACTTTTTCTTTGAGGAGCTAGATTCTTTTGTTTGTTGTTTTTGGCCTGGGTTCACCCTGAACACTCACTTCAGTTTTATTGTCATGTTTTTTCCACTTCTTGTTGTAAATAATAAATCACCTTCCCTTATTTTGAAATCTGTGTTTTGACTCTGGTTTGGGGACCGGGGAGGGGAGGAGAACGTCCGCTCGTATTTTTATGTTGTGCTCTTACCCCCATAGAAAGGGGCGTAACAACTGCTTCATCTCAAAAAGACCCGTGGCCCTACAGCACTGGATACTGTGGTCATGGTATTATAGCATTAGTAACAGCACAGTGGTTAGTAAACTGTTATTTCATTATTCTTATAAAGACAGTAGACTGCGGCATGTCAAACTGTTGCAGAGACACACAATCATCAACATCTCTGTAAATATGCCAGTGTCCAGCACCAGCAGTCCTTTGCAGAGACCTTTACGAAGACCGCTGATTTTAACTGCCAGTTATGTTTCATATTGCAATTCAGTGAAGGAAAGACACAAGTGTTTGGTACACACCACACTGGAGTAAAAACCTGAAAATGCCTTTCTAGTGAGAAAATAGCACCCTTAACAATCCTAGCAGTTGAAGAGACGGAAAGCCAGAGAGTCCAAAATACAGGAAGTTATCTTGGCTTATTAGCTGTGTTGCACCAGACACTTTTCTTTAGCCTCCTCTGTGGGAATAAAAACTGTTCCACTAAAGAGGAATGGTGGAGACGCAACACAATGTGAACCTATGTTGCATTAGCAATTAACTGACTTCTTCATAACTTTTTATTGAACGAAATGCCAGGCTGGAGTCAACAGAACAGTAGAGAGAAAATATAGAGAAGCTATGGGAGCTATTGTGATATTGAAATACATACACACACACACACACACACACACACATATATATATAAAATTTGGGGGGGATTGCACACTTTATTACACTATCTATTGATCCAGGTCCCATTATATTTTCTTCATTCTCTAATTTTCCTTTTTCCAGAGAAAATCCAGTAAAACATCTGTGAAAAGTCCATGATGTACCCTGGAACACTCCGCCCTGAAGCACAAGGTCACATTCAATTTGTATGAATTGATTATAACAAGCAACTGAAGACCTGATAAAAGTTATCTGCAAACAAGCAGACAGTTCTAGAGCAACACATAAATCATGATGGCCTAGATATTGTTTTGAAAGGGATTATTAGAATTCTGTGTCAGTGATATGGAGCATGGGGAACTGACTGTCTCACTGCATCCAAAGGTTTCGGTAGAGATACACAGTCACATCATAAACTCCACATTTTGTATGGAAATCTACATCTTGCGAACCCTTTCTGGTGTCTATATCGTGGTTTGGAATCAGGCACGAGGACTTTCACAATCTAGTTCTGGAGCGGTTCCAATATTAATTTAACTTGATTCGTAGAATCAGGTTGTAAAATCACAAAATGCGAAACCATCAAGTTATCACATCTGGTAGGAACAAGTTATTTTTTCTTTTCTTTTCTTATATTTTTTCATGTCTTTGTTTCTTATCATCCTGCCCTTCGTCATTTCATTTTAATACCTGTTGAAATGCACATAAACGTGTGTAGATGTTTCGTAAATTTGGATGAATTCAGCCTTTTAGCCTCTCTTAACTTATTGTTTTGGTTCTACAGCTGAACATTAACTGTATGGTTGAGTCTCAGCTCTCACCAACCTGTTTTTCTTATATTCACTCTGAAATTTGTTAGCGGAGGTGGTAAGTGCGCAGACGTTAGCCGAGCTGCTCTTTAATTCAGGCAAGCTGGGGTGCCTCCAAGATAAGACGCTGGGGGAAACCCTGTGGATGTGTATTTAAAGAAATGTTTTCTAATATGCTAGCCATAACAACTTTATAAGGTTATAATATGTCAGGCTTATGTGTCTGTCAGCCTCCTCAGACAAATAAATAATTACTGCGTTACGGAATCTGAGTTACGGAAATACCAGTGTTCGCTCTTAGTGATCACATTCTGAAAAATACTGTAATTATTGAGTGTCAATGGTTTGTTTTGTTCTTTGATTTATTATTATATATTACTACTTAAATGAACAGTCACAAGGGGTTTCGATATGACAACACAGACAATACACATTCTACAACCATCACACTGTTTATGCTGTGCTAGCTACATAATTTAATGTAATATATTCAGGAATACTAGACCATTGTAAACAATGCTGCAAATTAATGAGCAGGAAATCGTTATGGTCATATTAGATTTTATATGATTTTTGTATCAAAGTGATGAAATACTTTGATTTGTCAGGTATTTTATAAAATGACTACATTAAGCCGTTCATGTGAAAACCATATGGTGTCAATATCAGCGTTTCCAGGTTGTACTTGTTAATACAGCCCAATTCAACATATAGTAGTTCTTGTTTACATAGTTCCTGTTGTCTGTATGAAGTAGTTATTTAATAACGTAATAATCAAATCATTATTCTATAATCACAACGTCATCTGACAAAATCAACATAAATCCAGGTTGATGACATCAGCTCTACTGTGTATTTGGCCATGTCGGCATTCAAATGATCGGCCACAGAGGAAGCTTACTGTCACACAGCCCCTGACCCCCACTGGGCAGCTTACAGTATGTCACCGTTCACCCCGCACACACTGAAACACCAAGCATGCTGTTTAAGATTGACACACTCTGGAAACCGCTGCAGAAAAGCTGCGTCATGGGGCCAGAAAAACACCATTTTAGTCTGAGCCGAGAGCTGAAACCAAATTATTGTGGACGCTCTCTAACATGGCAACGTATTGCATGTGGTTGTGACGTGCTGCTGACAGCTGTTGCCACCAGTATGTTATCAGTAACCCCCGAGTGCATTCAGACTTGACTTCTGTGAAGCTGGTTACGCAATTGTTGGGGAGATAACAGCAAGTACTTGTAGTATCACTGACTGCAGCTGGAAATTGGCTTGTGCCACCTTCGCAACTCCACCTATGAAGCAGTCTTGGCATCTTGGTAATCCGCAAATGTCCGTGCTGTTTACTAGCATGTAAAGCTCAACCACGACGAGGATTGCTGACACTTCCTTCGATGAAAAGGGCCATGAACTCTGCGTCTCTGGGGAAATGTTCCTGTTGTACCAGAACATTGTGAAACATTCCACTTTTAAATAAAACTCCTTTGCCCAAAATGAAAATTGTCAACCAAAGAACTGACCCTAACTCTCTTTATAATTTCACTAGTGTGTATTTCTCTTTCTTTATATTTAGTCTTGACAAAACACTAGAAATGGGTTGCTGGTTGAGAAAACATGATATTTCATTGTCAATTCAACAATCACTACGCCAAGGGATAGCCAAGAAATCCAGCTATGCATGCTGCACTTTAATCTCGTCCTCACAAAACTATAATTAGGTTTGCGGGTCTCAGGCCTGCTCACAGTGGACATGGAAAGAAAAGGGGCTGCCGTTGACTTCCCTCCTTCCCCTCCTCTTCCCCTTCTGCTCTGAGCAGTCAAATTGGTTCCAGATGCATTCTCTCACGGCTAGCCTCCATAACCAAATCGCAACATGAAAGAAATGAAGGAGAGACGTTTAGCAAAGCTCGGGAGAGGGAAAAAATGCATGGAATTTCTACACAAAATAAGTGGAGGGAGGACGTTTGGAGAAGAAGCCATTATCTTCCGGCTGATCACTTTCCCACACGGTGCTATATATCAAACCTATCTGGGTTTCCTGAGACCTTTATTAATGTCACGAGACAATGTGCACCCCAAATGAGGATCTAAGGGCCGTGTTTCTTTCATGTTCCTGGCAGATGTGTCAGAAGAGAAAAAAAACGGTACAAAGTGATGTTTAGCCTGAGCAAATCCACATCCTGCACCCATGTGGACTCGACATCAAAGACCTACCCACCAGCATGTTAGACCAATTTATAACCCTGCCCATGCAGCCCCCTTGAAAAGGGAGGCTGGGACGCACACTGGCCAAAATGATGTCCAGGAGTGACTGCAGCTGCGCCAAATGGCTGCAGAATGTAGCGACAAAGTGCAAAGTGGCAGCTCCGTGTTGACTCACGCAATCAACAAGTGAAGGCAACTTGGAGGCCAGCAGTCCCACGGCACCCGCACACACCTCTGTGTTTGTCTAGCGAGTCCCAGTGAATTCATTAGCGCCCCGGAAAGCCGACACACTCTTGATTCAGACGCGCTCGGCTCACACGCAGTTCTTCCTTTCAGCGGCCAGACTCCGTTCAAAAAGCCAGGCAGTGTCTACGTCCTGGCTTTTCTCTCTTTAGGGAGAGCTAGTGAGACGTGCTTTAGGATTAAATCCCCTGGCTTCACACATGTGGCATATAGCCTGGATAATCCACCTATCAATACCTGGTGTGAATTAAAATACCCTTTCTGCTCTAAGCTTGCCAGTGTTTACTCAGGTGAGTAAACACTGGCACTGACTTGGAGAGACAATGATATTGGAATAACACGCCAACCGGTTAAAACGTGAGGTATTTCACTGGAGTAAATGTGTTTTGAAGATGTGGGACGGATGCCGAAATGCAGAATGTGTCCTACTGATCCGAAAATATCTTAATAATTATTACTAGAAGCTGTTTGCGTTTTCCAATAACCAAGGAGGCGTAAAAGTGCCGAACAGTTCATGACGTTTGTCAACGCGGTAACGGTGCCTTTTTACTTTTTCCCGATCCGCTATGTCAGCTCTGTTTCCTTCCTATCCCCGGCTTTTTGACACACAGGGAACCCAACAAACCTACTTTTAAAACTATAGGCGCTTACCAGCAGCCGAATATTACGAGAAGGAATCCAGAGGCCGAAATGTATATCAGCTACGCCACAGTTGTCGTTAAAACTTTAAAGTCTCTTTGGAAACATGTTGATCTCAGGATCAGGCTACACGGGATGCTAACCCCCGTACGTCGCTAACATTCATCCCAGTAATGGACTGACTCCAGACACCGTCGCTGGGCTTTGCGGCAAAGGTACAAAGCTAAAAGTCACCGCCAAAAGCCTTTAGTGAATGTCGAGGGTGCACTCTTCAATTCAGCGTGCAACAAACATAGAAAAAGTTATTACATTCCAACTTTTACAATTGTTCTTGTTTGCCCGTTATTCCCACAGTCACTTCACACCTAACTGTTGGACGCTCCGCGGTGGGCGGTAGCTAGCGCCGTCAACTAGCTAAAACATAGAGGTTGTGCTGGAAAAGCTGCGTGCTGCCGGACATGTCGCCGCCCGGATCTGCCGGAGGACTCCGCTGATTCAGAATGCATCTGGATGAAAACTCTGCGAGGCGTCCAGGTTCACTAATAAGCAGGGGAACGTCGCATTGTGAGATTTGTGAATGGAGTCTGGCGTGATGCGTTCTCACTACATTAGAGCGAAATGTGCCGGGCCAACAGGGTGCCAGCTGTCACCGAATCAACAAGTTCGTGCCGACCTGCGGCGCGCAGAGGAACCCGCAGTTACACACTTTTTCTGTCATTTTTCATCCAAGTTTACCGGCGCATGACAGCGACACGGACACACAGACCCCCCCCAGCTCTCCGGCTGGAATGATAGACGGACAGACGGACTCACCCTGAGCTCGGAGCGGCTGGCAGCAGAAGTTTACGGCGAGGAAGAAACTGGTTATCTGGAAACACACACGCATCTTATTGAAATCCTAAAGTGCATCGTGGACAAGAAGACATAGAAAACACTGGTGCTGTGACATGCTCCATGGATCCCCTGCTAACTCTCTCTCTCTCTCTCTCTCTCTGTCTCTCTCTCCGCGTCCCCCGGTTCTGTGGATGGACCGCAGAGCACATGCGCAGAACGGAGAGCGAGCCCGGCTAACGGTGACTGAAGCAGGAGTCTAAAGTGTGTGTGTGCCTGCGGTGCAACATCATTTCACTGTCGTGGAGAGTGATGGAGCAACGAGCTGACCTCCTGGTTTCACAGTTGTTGATGCACAGTTACATTCAAACAGAGGTGACAATATAATATATTAAAACATAATAAATAGACATATACTTTTAGAAGTTCATACAGGATGGTGGATGTTTGCCCCATTATTCACTACATACTGCATGTAAACTGTGTACACTGCTATATATTCACAGCTATCACTGCCTATAATGTCTTGTCACCTTGTTTATAGAAGCCTATAATAATCCATTCAGAGTGTAGGCTACATATACAGACAGAGTGGGGGCAAAGTCAGTTGGATACATGAGTTGTCTCCTACTTCTCTGCAATATCAAGAGTTTGACTCTCTTTTGTTGTTGTTTTTCATACTCTTTATCCATTTTGCACAGACATAACCAGAAAATGTTCAAAGGCACAGTGCAATATATGTCTATTTGTCTGTTTGTATGAATGTTTGTGTATTTATGTTTACCTTTAGTTTATTTATGTATATGTAATATACATATATAAATGTATATTTAAAACAAGAATACAAAATGAACCTGTTCAACATCTTTCAAACATATGAGGAATAAAGGGTGTCTTCCAAAGAAGCAGAGGAAACCAGTGCACCACAATTGAATCTAGCATTATTTAAAAGGGAACTAGGAACCGCTTAATGCCCCCACCCAGCTCGCCCACTACAACCCCAAGACCTGTGATACCACAAGGCCAAAAGTGAAATGACAAACACAGACAGCCAAACAAAGCAGGGTTGTGAGGCCAGTGACCTGCTGTAACTGTATACTACAGTTACAACCCTGCCTCTTAGAAATTATGTTTATACACTTTTAATTTGCAACAGTAAATTACATCTCTATGTTGAATACACAATCCTCCCTACAGCTAGTACTTCCTACACTCAAAAACCCCTGCCCCGTAACATCATCTAAGCAGTAATTAGTCACATCTTTTCTAGGAGACAGGATTGCACCAGTTGCCTAAAAAGCAGAAATACAGAATGTAAATAGTCAATCCAAACTGCACAGATTAATAAATGTGAAATAAATGTGTACTGCAAGAATGTTGACAAGAGATGCAGCACTGTGAACTCTAAAATAATAAATCAAAGTGGGTTTTTTTTCCAGAAACAAACCAAAACTGTAATTCTAATGAATGTATTTAGCCCATAGCCTTGTAGTCCTTCATCACACTGGAGTCTTGAAAAAAGAAAATTACAGAATCTTCTTTACTTTCACAGCAACCACTAACGTAAGATTCTTTGAGCATTCAGAAGAAACCAAATGTGTGATTTCCACACAACTTAACCAGTGCTTCATTCATTTTCCATACCTGCTGAGTCCCACACAATCTGTCCCAGTATGCACTGTGAGAAATGCTCCACAGTAATATAACACAATATTCCTTTCCTTCTTTACTGTCATATGAGATATTAATCCATTCACTTTCCATACCTGCTCAGTCCCACTCAATTTGTCCCAGTACGCAATCGGAGAAATGCTCTGAAACACTTTGCACAGGTCGCCGGTCAACTGAGGTAACGTCTACCTACAGCCAATGTCAAGTTTCCAGTTTGCACAACCTACACATCTAGAAACCGGAGCACCCATAGGACAACCACACAAACAGTTCAGAGTTCAGAGACAATGCACTCAATAAATATTTCTGATATTTCATTGTTATACAAAAAGAAAATGGTTGGTTTGTTAGAAGTAGTCATTACTCCTCTAAAGTAAAGCAATGGGATTAATCCTAATTGCATTGCTTCATTTCATAACGTGACTACAAAGTGGCATAAGCTTTGGTCATTGATCAGTATTACATGTAAAATCGAGTGTGAAAGCTTTTTCTTTTCCCCCTGAGCTTTCGACCGCATCTCACAGACATCATCACTTGCCTTCAAGTGCCCTACAGTAAATATGGAACTTGGGTCATGTTATAACAGCATTCACATCCTACCCCAAAAGCATCCTTGAACGTCCACTGCAACTGAAAAAACCATGAGATGTGGTTGAACGTTGAAAGTTCGTTTTTTTCCTGAAGGGGCCCTATCTTCATGTAACTTGTATCACTCCTTTGATACTATAAATATACCATTCAGGTAAGACAGATATGGTGATTTGCCAAGCAACAGGAAGTGTTGTTTTCCACGGGGGCCTCCCAGTCTGTCCCCCCATTGTCCCTCTTAATGCCCGTGTCAACAGGGCCAGGCGGCTTTTTGTGCCGCACAGCCGTCAAACAGCAGGCAAATCTGTGCCCAGGGAGACATCCTCCTTTGTAATGGGTCAAAGGTCGTGAGCGAGGAGGATGTCAGGGGCTGGAGTCAGCACTTTGGCCCCATGTGGCTACATCATGCTGTCGACAGGCATGAATAGTGAGGGGCCAGAAAGAGAGAGGGCCCACCGGCAGCAAAGGGGAGGAGAATGAATCATTTATTCATAGAGATGTACTGAGGTCATTTGGGATAGACAGATAGTCCTTTGATTTCAAAACATATGACATGACACTCTGTGTACTGCAATGTATTATTCTATTACTGAAATAAAATACTATTACATGATCTACACCAATGTAACATCTTATTCCATTAACCTTTGTCGTATAATGTAGTATTCTATTACTTCCAATAATATACTGTTCCATTTCTCCTTTCAGTTATTTCAAATACATTTTAAATAAACAGAAATATTTTGATTAAATATGAGATTACAATGCAGCCAGGTTAACTGTACTATTAGTCATTGATTTTACTCATATGTACTGAGTTAATAGTTCTAATTCAGAGAGTATAAGTGTATCATTTCCAAATATTTTCCTCCTGCACATTAAATGTAATTTTAAAAGACGAAATAAATGAATCAAATGACTGTCCATAAGCAATGTTATATTTGTTTTATAGTGTTAACTTAAAATGTCAGGTTTGTGGATCTTGTTTCACTTAATTACTTGACACATGTACTACCATTGATATTTACTTCATTTGCCTGGGTAATTACACTATATGAAGTTAGGATTCAATTCAGGATTCAATTATTGGAGTAGATGTAACAAAACTGCTCAGCATTTGCATTTAATCAATGTTTTTTTAAGTATAATTGTTACAGATCAGCCTCAGTCCGACTGCAGGGTCTATGCTGGATGTGTGAAGCCACAGTACTGCAGTGCAGTCAGAACAGTGTTAACAGCATTCACATGCAGATTATACACAATCAATATAAGCCAGAAAGCTCAAACGCATCAGATGTAGGTACAGTAGGTACAACTACTTTCAGGTTGGGGGTCCCCATTGCATGTTTGAATGGTTGCAGAACATGGCCACATTTGTCCAGGACTTGGCTCTGTTTCATGAAATGGGATAGTGAAGTTAGCTGGATAACTGTGGCCCCCCTAAACCTTAACCACCACACTTCTTGTGTGAGTGCAACACTATTAACGCCTTCAGCAGATTGACTCTGCTACTCCATTATCTCCATTTGTAGGATTGGTTGCGTCTTGCCCTATTGAGGACAGCAGACCTTTCAGTGTGGTCATCTGGATCAGGTAGAAACACAACCTTTTGGACATTAGTTTGCAAACTGAGACCTTTATCCAGACAATCCCCAGGTATACATGCTAAAATTACGAAATCCCTTGGTTCCATGGTCCTGGTCCTATCTTGACTGTCTTGGTCATGATAGTGGTATCTTGGTGGCAGCCTGGAGGTTGGCTCCACTCTGGGAAACCCCAGAAGAGTCTATGACCTTCCCCTGACGCCTGGCCAGATGAGACCTTTTCGAGTGGAAAGCTTCCAGTCCACCATTGCTTTAAGGTTGGGTGGAGGAGCACATGGCTCATCTAAGCCTGCAGCGCCCATCTCATTGTTCTACCACAACATTTTTTAAGGTTTGGCAAGAGTTTGAAATGATTTTGAGCAGGAATTCCCCTCTGCGGATGCTGTACCAACCCTACCGCCACTTCATCCTAACCAGCTCTGTAGATTTAAATTAAATTCCATTGCAGTGGGCTATAGTTGGTTGGTGCATTATATGTTAGGTACTGTATTTATCACTAATATTTGGTATTTTTCACTGATTTAAAAATCAGTAAAAACAGTATACGAGCAGCCGCACACATCTGATCAGCAGTCTGGAAGAATGAAGTGTCTGTTGAAGACAGAGTCTCTTGTTTGCAGTCAGACCTACAGTGCAGACCCTGAGGCCAGAGGCTCCATCCGTCACTGACTGGCCAACTGGCTCCCAGCTCCAGCATAAAGCTCCATTGTCATGGCAGATGTAGTAAGACACCATGATAAAGTCAGTGTTTTTGTTTTCCATTAGGTCTCACTCTGTCTCCGCTAGCCAGATGTTTAATTTCAGTCATTACACGGCTTTACAGATGTCCGGCTGGGACTGTGTGTGTATATGTGGGTCTGAATTAAACCCATATCTGGAGCTGATATAAGATGGGAGGGATCCAGTCAGTGATGTTGAAACTTTTGAAATGTATTCGATATATTAGTTGGACAAGGTTCATCAAGTCTGAGCTGTGCAGTTTTGGACTTGACTGTTCGTCTTTGACAAATGGAGAAAATGCATGAATTGAGTGAGTGGTAGAACCTGACAGATGCATCAGCATGGCCCATAATGCTATCGGCTGGTTTTAGCCTATCACAGATGTATCAGTATCCTATATATATTAGCCAAGATGTATGTTTGAGGTCATTTAGAAAAGGTGTAAGAGCACTGATTAGTTTATTTTTCAGCTGTAAAATGGTCGCTTAGTATGTTTCTTAGTCATAAAACTAATAAACAAATGTAAAAGATCCCACATGACTGTGCCCCTGTGCACAAAGCAAGGTCCATAAAGACACGTCAGACAAGTTTGGTGTTGAGGGACTGGATCGGCCTGCAGAGAGCCCTGACCTCAATGGAAGACCTTTGGGAGGAATTAGAACGCAGAGTGCGAAACAGGCCTTCTCGTCCAACATCAGTGCCTGACCTCACATGCTGTTTTAGCTGAATAGTCACAAACTTCAAAAGGTGTTATTGCTGCAAAGGGAGGTCCAACTCAACATTAATGCCCATGGTTTTTGAAAGGGATGTCCAACAAGCTCATATAGGTCAGGTTTCATCACCTTTTAAGTTGATACGGTGAACTTGAAGCAATTCACCTGATTAATGGAAGCCCAATATTCACTCTCTTTTAGCGCTGCTAAATGCTGCACTACATTCACAAAGTGTGGCTTTCTGCTGTTTGGTGCTGGGCAGGTAGTACACAGCGGCTTTATCAGCCTTTTCACTGAAAACAGCTGTCCCGGCTATAGCAGAAAACAACAGTATGAGAGCGGTGACGGTCAACCAAAATAGTGAAGTTGTAGGCCAGACAGCTAAACACTTTCACTTACTCGATAAGGGTTACCAGACCGAAACACAAGTCAAGTCAAGTCAAGTCAATTTTATTTGTATAGCGCCAAATCATAACAAAAGTTATCTCAAGACGCTTTCACATAGAGTAGGTCTAGACCATACTCTTTAAAATATTATTTACAGAGACCCAACAGTTCCCACCATGAGCAGCACTTGGCGACAGTGGCGAGGAAAAGCTCCCTTTTAACAGGTAGAAACCTCGAGCAGAACCAGGCTCAGGGTGGGCGGCCATCTGCATCGACCCAGTTGGGTTGAAAGGGGAGGAGAGAGGGGGAGAGGGGAGACAGAACAAGAGGAGAGACAACAAATCAGACTAATAATAATAACGACTGCAAGGAGCAAGGAGCTGTGTTGTGGGGTGGGGTCACAATGCACCTTTCTCTATTTACCTGTACTTATTTATGTCCTTGTGCTGCTGCAACACCTACATTTTCTCCTCCGGGGATCAATGAAGGCCTATCTTATCTTATTTGATCTTCTGTCTGGTAGAATTACCTAATTTACATTACAAGGTAATCTTGCAGAATGCGCTTGCATATATGTGATTGGCCTGGTGACAGCCTTTTTTTTTTTTTTTTAATGTGCCAACAAAATGACAGTCTGGAGTTATCACATACAGTATACACAACATCTAACTTTGAAAGGTACAAACCAGCAATCGTGGAACCTTTTACTGACTGCAGTTAGTGCTAGTTAGCATATGGACTTAACCAGCTGTATACATGTACACTACAGAATAAACATGACAAACATGAACACATGGAGACATATGCAATCTTTGAGGGATCAGTTGAGCTTGAGAATATTCAGAAAACTATTTAAGCGGTAAAAGAGAGCCTTCGGTGAAGAGCAAAGGTATAAATGATGAAGGAAACACAAGTTCAAACTCAAGAGCAAAAGCAGTGTGTGACTTAGCCTCACTGATATAACAACAAACGATAAATTCCACTCACACAGTTTCAGGATCTTATGTCAGCTCCGTTCACATCTCATCTACAAGCTGACACACTGGTGCAAGGAAGAGTGTGGTGTGGAATCAGTCACATGAAGGAGAACTCTTATCTACAGCGCACACAGGGACAATACTGAGAGTAATACCGTGCTTGTAAAAATGAAGCAAAATTTAGATTTTATAATATATTTATCAGTGTCCTATCCTATCCAAAGTGTTCAACTACGAACCACCAGCAGCAGCTTCGGTTAGATACACAAACCAGAATGCAAGCTTGTGTTAAGATCAGAACAGAGAGAGAGAGAACAAAGCAGACAGAACTGCAGCTAAAACCTGAAGCCAGTGACAAAGTACCTAAAGCTGCTGTTTCTCAGATTGGAGTAGATTGTCCATTGCCTGAAACTCTAACCAGCCCCTTCTGACTGACACATATTGAGAGATGCTGCCACCCAGGAGAAACACATCAGTCTTGAGGAATATACATCAACAGTGACATCATACATCAACAAAGTCAAGAGACAAGGAGGCACACACCCCCCGCCAGAGCGAGACTGAAAGCTGGCATCAAGAAAAGGGAAAGAGGAGACATCAGGAGAGACTGGAGAAAGACCTCGACACCAACAGCACCAAAGATAGGTGGCAGGAGATCCAGAACATCGCAGGCTACAAAAGCAGGAGCGCCCCCATCATGTGTGATATTACCAGATCAGCTTTACACATTCCTTGCTCACTTTGATCTCCTCAACAGAGAGTCAGCTGTGAAGTCTGCCCCACCTCCAAAGGACCGGCCAATGTCAGAATCCACAGCAGACGTAAGAAAAACCCTGCACAGAGTGAATATGAATAAAGCTGCTGGGCCTGATAACATCCTGGCCATGTACTAAGAACATGTTCCAATCAGCTAGTTGATGTCATCACCAACATCTTTAACATATCACTGTCCCAGGTGAGTGTTCCCACCTGCTTCAAGGCAGCCACCATCGTCACTGTACCTAAAAAGTCTGCAGTGTTTAGTCTCAAAGACTACCGCCCTATGGCACTCACCCCAGAACCAACAGATCCACAGAGGATGCCATCTCCACTACCCTACACTCCAATCTAAGTGTCTGAATGCCAGAGTCTATTTCAGGTAATGCGTGTTTCAGCAGTAAAACCGAGCAGTTTGAAGGAGCTACTGGCCACCGCATCTGCGTGCACCACTGTTACCATGGTAATAAAACAAACAACACATTTGTCTTTTAATTTGGATGACTTGTTGGGAGATACACTCAACTCAGTCCTAATTAGCTAACTTCACTTCAGTGTGTGTCTTGGTGGGGATTGAAAACATGAATTAATTAACAAGGTTTAAACAAGAAGTTTTAAACAGAGTCATGTTTGGGGGTATTTCGAGTTAATTGACGGTTTCTCAGCCTATCACAATCAGATATGATTCAATATAACATAAAGTACATGTATAGCTAAAGAAATAAACAACATTTACCACCATGATACACCACAGAACGCAATCAAACTCTACAACCCATATATCTCACATACAGAAAGGTTGACAGCAGAAGCAGCTGAGGTGGCTCCAGCCTCCACTTCAGCTCTGTTCTGCTCTGTTTACATCTTCCTCTTCTCTCTGGATCACAATCATTACAACTGACTATTAGGTGAAATACCATGGACATAATCATTGAACATTTTGAATTAACTACATACACTTCAGATTTGATATTGTACATACATAGGTATATGCTACTTTCTGTGATCCTATTCGTTAACTTGTTTATATTTTATTTATCATACTTACCTGTTTACATTTCCGACATTGAATACATTTCGTTTTTGCACCTTACTGATAACTTTTATTCTTATATTTTTTTATTTCCCCCAGGACAAATACAGTTGTATCTTATCTTATTAGATAAGATTAGTTACAGTGAAGAATACCTTCTCTCTCTCTCTGTGTCTTTACAGAAATACTCCATGTGATGTATATGTGGAGTTTCCATTCACACCTATGCAGTAACCAAGGTGCTTAAAAGTACAGCTGTGTGTGTGTGTGTGTGTGTGTGTGTGTGTGTGTGTGTGTGTCTGCAGACAACCTCAGCGCTATGTTTTCTGTGTATGTCCCTCAGGCAGCACTGCATGGCTTTTCACCACCTTTCATCACATGGAAACATATACACACACATAGACTGGTTTACAGTGAAGGTGTGAATGGAAACCTTACATTTCCCAAAGCAAACAACTTCTGTCAAGTTCACACTAGCTGCTCATGGAGAGTATGTGTTCATACTAGCTCCATGGTTGAAGTGGCACACACACAAACAAACACACACACATACACACACACACTGTAGTCAAACCTCTAGGGTGCCTTGCATTGGAAAGTGTGTGTGTCACAGAGGGAGAAAAAGGCAGACAAAGAGAAAAGTGGAGGCTCTGTCAGTGTTTTGGTGTCAGCCATGATGGATGGGAAACAGGAACATATGGTTTGCTATTGTTACAAAGTAAATCCCCTTTTGCTATTCAACTGTTTGCTTGGCTTCCAGGTTTCCAGGCTGGGTTTGACATGGCTGAGATGGGCCATGACTCACAATGCCAATGAATGAAGAATGAAGGAAAACAACATGAGCCACCTGTGGCCCACTACAGTGCCAGGACTGTCAGCTGAGAGCATTCTGTGTGTATGTGTGTGTGTGTGTGTGTGTTGTATTTCTATACTTATGAAGAACAAATGTCCCCACAAGGACAGAAATGTAGGGAAATTCTCAAATGAAAGCTACATAATGTAAGAAAATTAATGTCTTTTTTATGGTAGCAATGGATAGCTATACGTGTAACATGAAAGATGTGGGTTCACAGTGATGCACATTTGGTTTAGTCTCAGCATCCTCATCAACATCTCTGATAAACCCGCTGTACACCACATGCCCAGCACCAAACACAGATAGCAACTAAGCAATGAACAAAGTTTATCTGGTAATGTGAGGCCCGATAATTTCAAACATGTTTGATGTTTAAGATTTACAATCTGGATGATTACAACACTACTTTCTGAGCGGGATTGCGATAGTCAACAAGAGAGTCAAGTATCCAAGCAGCTGACGACGTTGCCAATGTCATGATTTAGCTCAAAGTCTAGAGAAAACAAGGGAGAACACACGGATAATTGTGGATTAAAGTGAATCAAATGTGTTGAAATTATTTTTAACTATACAAACAAAAAACATTGAAACATGTAAATTAGTATTATCAGTAGTGGGGTGAGTGCACGGGTGCAGCTTGATTTCTGAACCAGGTAGGATTTTAAAACTCCCGTAGTGTGAGCCCGGCTTAAGCAAGTAGCCTCCGTAGCTACTCCATAGGCTTTTCTGTATCGAACAGGCACCTGGTCAGCATGGTGTGCTTGTGTTTCAGTGGACAGTGAAGACAACATGAAGGAAGTGGAAGATAGGCTCAGTGATCTGCTCCTTTTCAATAGCCCAATAGGTTTATTGTTTGATCCATTGTTAATACAAAAATATTGATTAGTGCAGCCTTAATACTCTAAATCAGTGGTTAGCACAAACACTGAAGAGAGTTTATTTTTACTTCCAGTTCCTTAGAGTGGGCCTAATCACAGGGAGATGTGTGTGGGTACAGTATGCACGTGTGTTGGAGGGCTGAGGGGGGGTACACCTTGAGGCCATATGTGAACCAAATGTGCTCTGAAATGCCATGCACACCGGTGGAAAAAAAAAACACATGCGTGCACACACAAAGGTATGGGCCGCCTACAGACCATAATATGGCCTCTGTACTTTGTGGTTACAGGATGCCAATAAATGAGCCAGAACTCTGTGATTGAGTCTCATTTCATCTGATGGCAGAATGAGTTGAGATCTACTCACATTTGCTCCAACTTCCACTTCCTGGTTTTATTTGGGATTGTGAATCAATCTCAGTTTTCTTCCTCTGTCCCAGGTAACATGTCACTAATTATGCCATTTGAATGAGACTTGAATGAAGGAAGCATTTCTCCGGCTGCACATTGCAATAACACGATGAACCTTAATCATGATTGGTTTCACTCACTTTGCATCTCCATCTGAGGCTGTTATTGCTATCTTGTACTATCATAATTAAAAGGCAGACATCTGTAAGGAACATGACAAGTTGTTGGGGATTTCCTTCCTCTGCCTGACACATATGTCATCATTGCTTGTGTTATAATTTTGCGTAATCTTTGGATAATTAAACTAAACATCTGCTGCATTTTCAGATAAATACATGTTCACATGTTGTGTAAATAAGATCAAGCTCTCTTTTACAAGAGAGACTTGAGAACAAATGACATACTGTATATATGACTTCACAACAAGACAAACAGCCACCACCGACACAGCAGATTGGTGTTTTCACATACGAGGTCGAGTTCTCATGTTGAATATCTCAAAATCACATATATATATGTGATTTTGAGATATTCAAAATCACATATATATATGTGTAAATTTTGCACGTGTGAAATGTCGTTTCACATGACATGAGCAATTTACATGTCCCTTTTCTTATCAGGCTACTATGAACTATCCATTGCTAAAGCCCCCAAACTCTCAAATTGGCTTCAGCCCTGCAAGTCTGTCAAATCTTTCTGTCCCATGACCCCATGGCCCACTGGCCCACCTGCATTTGAAATAACCCAACATGGCATTCCAACCCCATGTTATGGAGCTCTGCTACAAGCTGTTGATGAAGGTGTTTACATTTCCTGACGTCTGGGAGGTCTTTCCTGGGCTAAATCATCTGACAATGATTTTGTTTTTTTACTGGTTCAGGAGAATGGAACATGTTTACTTCCTTTGAAGCTATAAAGTCTGTAAACACTACAGTGTGTGATGGCTGAGACACCTGTAAATAAAGGTAAATACTCCTCAGCACATACTTTTACTTCTTAATACCTTTTTAATGAACCTTTCATTTTTAAATAATCACAAAGGGAAAAAAATAAGAATTAGATTTGCTAATAAGATGAAAACGTTTGGTGAAAAATAATAACTTTTTTAAACTTTTTTTAACTATAAGAAAAACTTTAAGTTTTCTGGGCAAATTTGGAACTTTTTTTCTGTCACTTTAGCACAGATGGAGCCATCTTAGAGTCAGCATTTTGTGGCCTTTAGAGGAACACTTTGACATTACAATGCAACAAAGGAAGAAACTCACCACAGACATTAGTTTACAGCTGCAGGGGCAGCTGCTGAACAAGACAGTAAAGGTTACTAACACACTATGGACCATCTTAAACAGTACATGTATCATACATGTTTTATTTACATTTATGTTTTACAATGTCTTTCTTTTCTTAGTACGTACCTACCTACATTATGTATCGTATAATTATTTACATGGATACAAACCTTAGTCATTTTACTCCCCTGCTGACTGTGTTTGACGCCCCCAGGCTTCCTATTGGCTATTTATCATGACGTGGTTTGTTTTTGACGTGGTAACTAAACAACAGATCAACCACAAACTCCCGCAACGCTGTACCCAAATGGAAATAAATGGACCGTATCTTTTGAAATGGATTTTTGTTTCTGGACTTTTTGTACCTATACCCCCTATGTTGGTGAGAAGCTCTGGGAAAAGTTTTTATGCCCCTACAGCACTGATTCTACCCTCAATTACCCAGCATGTCACACTTCTGGCAACATGCCAATCAGTGATGTCACAGCAGGTGGTTTCCATCGGCTATACACCCGCCGTGACATCACTGATTGAGGCTCTCACCTTGATTTAAATGTATTAGAGAAACAAAGCTGCATAACTATATTGATCATCATCATTATTGATTGTGAACAAAGTGTCATATTAATACTGTTACATGATTTTGGGTATGATCAGGCTTCAAAAAGACATATTGGTGAAAACCAACTATATTATTGAGCCGGTCAAAACATTTTTTTGTCTTTATGTCTTGTTTTTTTTTACCAGGCTGGGCTGAAAACACCACAGGCTCATGAAAGCCAAAAAAATTCAAACCACATTTTATATTAACTGAGAACAGAAACACAACTGGCCGACCCTCTCTGTGAGCCTTGTCAGTTGACATTGAGCTGATCCCGAAGAAAAACACAAAAGCAAATAAGCTCTGGCTCCATTTTCAATGTTCTAGCTTACTTGTTTTTCTTTATTTTGTGTCTGTGTAAAGTGATCTGATGATCTTCTAGAAAGGGCTGTATTCCTCATGGGGTTAGGGATTAAACCCATCCAAACCCACTTTCCCCAACTTTCTATTTACAAAATAGAGTTTAGATAAATGCCTGTGATGTAAATTTCTTAAAGTAGGTTCAAACTGACAGACATAAAAATTATATATTCAGCCCTATTCTGGCAAAGTAATGAATATTTACCATGTACTGAACACAAAGATGGGCAGTGGAAAAGTGGATTGTGCTGCATCAACTGTTTGAGATGGTTGTGTGGACTTATGGTTTTGGTCCCTTCATTCCAAACTGGTCTCTGCAGGATCTGTAGTAACTGACATGAATCAAGCTGACCACAGCCTCTGTGCGCCATGAAGGTTGAAGTTATGAACCTTTTACAGTCAATTTTCAATTCAACATACATTCGATACACAAAAGACAAATATTATTTGATGTAAAAATGTTGTGTACATCTCCCAGTGTATCCAGGCCTGGACAATGGCAGTAAAAACCTGATACTATAAATGGAAAATTCTCCTTGTTACAGTCGCCACCAGAAGCTTTGTGTATATTGCATTAACAGTTCCATTCTTCTATGCAAATAGCTTTGTGCTGCTCCACCTCTGTGAGTGGTCCTTGTAGCAGTTGCCAGCATTCTCTTCCTCAATTAGATCATTGTATCCATACCACTAAAGTTCGAGGGAAAAAACACATCAAACCTCATTTTTGCAAATTTTAAATTAAAAGCCACAGTTTCATATTAGAACCCTTTTTCTGAACACAGCGCTTCTCTCTTGTTCTACCGATGACGCTTCCCTCCTACAGAGAATTTTCAAAAAGCATTTTCTTTCTAATATTTTAACCTTGTAATAACAAATATATGAATAAACCAAAACACTGCAAAAACTACATAGCACCTAAAAAAATTTAGTTAAAAACTTAACCCCTCCTGAAAGTTTCTCATGTACAAGTGTACTCCAGGGTGTGCTGGTACACTGTGACATCACTGCTGCCTGTGGTCAGAGGTGAAACAGACCTGATGTTAACTTCCTCTTTAATGTCAATTTTCTGCTAACTTTTAATCGTCTTGACTCATTTTGAGACTGAGCTGGTTTTTAGATTGTTTGTTTTCATATTCTGCGCTGTGCACTTCACAGTTAGGAATTGCTGAATCTATAGTACACGTTATTGGGGTGGTTGCCTCCATTGTGTATTGTAGTAGCTTAGTAGCCAGGCTTTTTCCTAATTATAAACCCCTGATCATCTTCTGAACAATGAATGGACTTTTTGTCCCCCAGTTACCTTGCTGTTAGGTTTCCTCCTTTTCCTCTGTAACATCTATTTATTTTGGGTTGCTGCCCCAAGCAAAGGAGTTAAAGCATTTTGTCCGCAGTAATGCAGGTGTTGCACCAAACTGTTGTGGTGAAGAGGGAGCTGCGCCGGAAGGCAAAGCTTTCGATTTTCCAGTCGGTCTACGTTCCAACCCTCACCTATGGTCATGAGCTTTGGGTATTGACAGAAAGAACGCGATATCGGATACAAACTGCCGAAAAGAGTTTCCTCTGCAGGGTGGCTTGGCTCAGCCTTAGAGAGAGGGTGAGGAGCTCGGAAATCCAGAGGGAGCTCGGAATAGAGCCGCTGCCTCTTCACGTCAAAAGAAGCCAGTAGAGGTGGTTCGGGCATCTGGTTAGGACACCTCCTGTGCTCCTTCCTTTGGAGGTTTTCTAGGCACGTATAAGTGGGACGAGACTGCGGGATGGACCCAAGATGGAGGGATTATATATCTCATCTAGCCTGGGAACGCCTCGGGATCCCCCAGGAGGAACTGGAAAACGTTGCTGGGCAGAGGGACGTCTGGAATACCCTGCTTAGGCTGCTGCCACCGCAACTTGGCCCCGGATAAGTGGAAGAAAATGGATGGATGGATGGAACATCCCTTTATGCTCTACTAGTTAAGATAAACCTCTAGCTTCCATGATGCAACTTAACAAACCAAAGACAAACAAATAAGAGGCTAGCGGAACTAAAAACCGCCATCATTCTCAGTGTTTGACTGTTAGCAGCAGGTCCAAGGCAGCACAGCTCTCAGGAAACCTCCTAGCATACTGAACATCATGTAGAAGAGGCCCACATCTGCTAATGTGTGTGTGTGAGTGTGTGTGTGGTATGCACACTTAATAAATACCTCCTTACATGTGCGTGCAGCACTGGAAAACAGCAATGTGGGCAGCACACATGGACATACACATGGCCTTCATTCATACTGAGGCGACTGCTGGGATCAGAGGCTGTCCACTGCTTTCTTCTATTTACAGAGAGCAAACTGCATGTAACTGTTACACAATACACCAGTAATGAATACAAGAGCTAGAGCTAGTAGTGGCCCCACTCCTTCAACAACTTGCAGCATGTATAGTCTATGTTGACCGAGGCCCCGACGAATGACACCCTAACATCTGGTGAAAAAAACTATTTCTGTATTGAAGTTGTGGTTTGCCCCTTTCACTTAGATAGAGTCTGAGTTTTCTTGGTATCAGCATCTAGTACAGAGCATGTGTCTAACAATTAGCAGCTAGCTAATATCAGCATTCTTCATGTATGCTGCATGTATGTAATTTAAAGAGTGATTTCCATTTAATTCAACTGCACCTGTGTCATCCCCCATGTCTTCTAACAAAGCAGGAGCTGAATATTGTGTTGCTGCTGTGCTGGAGGAGGATGAACTGTGGCTCAGCAGCTGGTCCAAGTGATCATACCAAATGCTGGTCAACACGAGACACTGTTGATAGATAAACTTTGACTGTGTCTGAGCACCAGGCATCATTGATGTAAACAGTCTGCCTCTCCTCGTCTTGTCTTTGTGTCGGCTCAGAACATGGTCCGCCCGTTGAGAGTAATAGCTTGTTTCAGGATGTTGTAATGGAGCCAGGTCTCTGTGAAGATGTGGGCACAGCAGTCTCTGATTTCCCATTGTGTCCGTTTTATTTTCCTGCGACTGGACATTTGGAGAGCTTCTGAATTTTCATCTACTTTGGTTGACAAATTTGGTTTACAAATACCTAGAAAACTAATGGCATTCCCATCAGCCACAGCAATACGTGTTAATTACTAATCAGCACATGTTAGCAGGCTAACACACTCAATGAAGATGTGAACATGGTGATCATGCACGCCAAACAACAGCACGTTGGTGTTGTTATTGTGAGCATGTTGCATTTAGCTCAAAGCACCGCTGTGCAGTGTGTGTAAAGCGTCACAGAGCTGCTAGCATGATTGAGTCTTTTAGTCTCATTTTATATTCAGGTCACTCAACTGAGACAAACAATTCTGGTACGCCTTTTCATTATATGTGGAAAACAATTGGAAAACACTACCCTTCAGGCAGGGACTTTTTTGGGGGTAATAACTGTGGCCCAAGAACTAAAACGGTCAAAATGCTGGAAAAGTTCACAAGTTCCTTAAATGGTTTTTGGTTACCTGGCCTACAGCTGGAAATGCCCTACTTGTATAATGGCCATTAAAGGAACAGCATCTTAAGACACTTGATCCTTTGGCTTTTGGATTCAATCAGGTGCTTGCTGATTGAGATGAGAGGGCGGCCACTGCCCAAGGATTCCTTGTCCAGTACCATACCCTCGTAGCCTGGTATCACCAGACTAATTCGCAAATGCATATCAGTCTGGAACCTCTCAGTTCATTTTCGATTTCCAGGGGGCGTCATTGATGGGCGGAGACAACCAATCAGATCGACAAAACGCTGTCCTGTCGGACGGTACGTCCTGTCAGAAGTACAGCAAACATATATTACTTATCAACATAAAGTTTAATTGCAGTTGCTTGTTCTTCTTTTAGAGAAAATTTACCGTCCAGTCCGTTGAATACTGTCGCTGTAGCCAGCCAGGAAATGCTCCACATCAGCGGCAGCCATCTTGGTTATTTACAAAGATGCCTGCTCCTCTCTGTCAGTCATCATCATCATTAAACCCACCTCATACTAGATAAATGGTTTTGATTGGCTCCGCCAGATACCTGTATCTATGAATTCAGTTTGAATGGGAGAGGGGCCAGACGTATCTGCCAGAGCACATAAAACACGAGCTTGCAGATTCGTCTGGTCCCCAGGCTAACACCCTTCTATTACCACATATCAAACAGTCCTGTAGAAAAATCTGCACTGATTTTTGTGTACAACTTACAGCAAGTGCAACCTGAACCAGAGCAGGTGAAGTGCTACCTGTAGTAGAATGAAAGAATACATATACTGGTGTCAACTCGTCTGCTCTTTGTTTTGCTTTACCATAGAACTTCAAAAGGGTATCAAATAATTTTTGTGATTGATAGGCTGGCATTTGACTTGCTGTAAATCTATCAAGCAAGAAAAATCATCTAGCTGTACTGTGTACTGTTTGCATGTGGCTGTGGTGTGAATGATGGCTGTACATCATAGAACTGCAGTTTGCATTGTGACAGACATGCCGCTCGATCCTTTTATATATGTATATATGATAGCCTGTTTGATGGATGGACCTCATGTGTAGTCACAATACATTTGTGGTTCAAAACCAATGTCGGTCTCTTTGCATTTCTAAAACCAAACCATGTATCTGTTAAGACCACAGCAACAAAATGTGTTCTCCCCTCTGAGGGAAACTAAGTTTGATGTGTTGTATATTTAAAAGTGGGTAGTGTGTGTTGCTGGACAAAAGTGTATCACTTTTTCCAAGAAGGAGCTCATGCACCAGGGTCAGTCATCATCAAGTCAAGTCAATTTTATTTGTATAGCGCCAAATCATAACAAAATTTATCTCAAGACAGTTTCACATAGAGTAGGTTTAGACCATACTCTTTAAAATATTATTTACAGAGACCCAACAGTTCCCACCATGAGCAGCACTTGGCGACAGTGGCGAGGAAAAACTCCCTTTTAACAGGTAGAAGCCATCTGCATCGACCCAGTTGGGTTGAAAGGGGAGGAGGAGGGGGAGAGGGGAGACAGAACAGGAAGAGAGACAACAAATCAGACTAATTATAATAACAACTGCAGTGAGTGTGGAGCAGGAACATGGGGGCAGTAGACGACCGGCAATCACAGATCCAGAATCTACAGCTCCAGAGGTGGAAATACCTGCAGAAAGTGAGAAGGCAAAAAAGCACAGAAAGCACAAAAACTACCAGGAAGAAGTGGAGTTGGTAACCTGTATTAGTGGGATAGGAATGCTTACAAATAGAAAGGGAGAGGAGGAGAGAGAAGCTCAGTGCATCATGGGAAATCCCCCGGCAGTCTAAGCCTATAACAGCATAACTAAGGGATGGTTCAGGACTCACCTGAGCCAGCCCTAACTATAAGCTTTATCAAAAAGGAACGTTTTTAGCATACTCTTAAACGAAGAGAGGGTGTCTGCCTCCCGAACCCAAACTGGGAGCTGATTCCACAGAAGAGGAGCTTGATAACTAAAGGCTCTGGCTCCCATTCTACTTTTAGAGACTTTAGGTACCACAAGTAACCCTGCATTCTGTGAGCGTAGTGCTCTAGTGGGGTAATACGGTACTATCAGCTCTTTAAGATATGATGGTGCCTGACCAATAAGAACTTTGTAAGTGAGGAGGACAACTTTAAATTCTATTCTAGATTTCACAGGGAGCCAGTGCAGAGAAGCTAATATCGGAGAAATATGTTCCCTTTTGCTAGTTCCTGTCAGTACACGTGCAGCCGCATTCTGGATCAGCTGGAGAGTCTTTAGAGACTTATCGGGGCAGCCCGATAATAAGGAATTACAATAATCTAACCTAGAAGTAACAAATGCATGAACTAGTTTTTGTGCATCTTTTTGAGACAGGATATGCCTGATTTTTATAATGTTACGTAAGTGGAAGAAGGCAGTCCCTGAAGTCTGTTTTGTATGGGTATTAAAGGACATGTCCTGATCAAAGATTACTCCTAGACTCCTTACAGCGGTGCTAGAGGCCAGGGCAATGCCATCTAGAGTAACTATATCTATACATAGTGCGTCTTGCAGGTGTTTAGGACCCAGAACAATAACTAAAGTTTTGTCTGAGTTTAACAGCAAGAAATTGCAGGTCATCCAGTCTTTTATGTCCTTAATACATGCCTGAAGCTTGGCTAACTTACCTACCGGTTTCATCTGGCTTTATCAATAAGTATAACTGAGTATCATCTGCATAGCAGTGAAAGTTTATGGAGTGTTTCCTGATAATATTGCCTAAAGGAAGCATATACAAGGTGAATAAAAGTGGTCCGAACACTGAACCTTGTGGAACTCCGTGACTAACTTTGGTGTGCACGGAGGATTCATCATTTACATGGACAAACTGAAATCTATCTGATAAATACGACTGAAACCAGCTTAGTGCGGGTCCTTTGACGCCAATCAAATGCTCCAGTCTCTGTAATAGGTCAATGGTATCGAAAGTGGCACTAAGATCTAACAGAACAAGTACAGAGACAAATCCTTTATCTGACGCAATCAAAAGGTCGTTTGTCACTCTCACCAGTGCTGTCTCTGTGCTATGATATTCCCTAAATCCTGACTGAAAATCCTCAAATAAACTATTGCTGTTTAGAAAGTCACATAACTGATTAACAACCACTTTCTCTAGGATTTTGGAGAGAAAGGGAAGGTTAGATATAGTCTATAATTGGCTAAAACCCCTGGATCAAGCGTAGGCTTTTTAAGAAGAGGTTTAATTACAGCTACTTTGAAGGACTGTGGTACATAGCCTGTTAATAAAGACAGATTGATCATGTCTAGTAAAGAAGTGCTAACTAAGGGTAAAACTTCTTTAAGCAGCCTAGTTGGGATGGGGTCTAAGAGGCAGGTTGTTGGTTTAGACGAAAAAATCACTGAAGTTAGTTGGTAAAGGTCAATTGGAGAAAAACAGTCTAAATATAAATCTGGTTCTACAGCTGTTTCTGAGGTTCCTGAGGTTCCTGTACTCGAAGATATATCTGAACTGGCTGAGAGCACAAGATGATGAATTTTTTCTCTAATAGTTAAAAGTAAAGTTATTACTACTGAGAGCTCTGGGAATATATGGCTCAACATAGCTGATCAATATGTCAGAGCATTATGGCACACAGTTTACCGCTTTTTAAGTGAAAGAGGAGGTTTGATTGGTTATGACTTGCTGCCCCTACTGATAATTTATCTCTCAAAATGCCATCCTATATCAAGCTCTACCACAGTTTTCCCATGTCTTTGGTCATGATTTCTCCAAAAGTCAGAAACCGTGCTCTGTGCACCACTGACCACTGTGCTTGCGCCATGTGCCTCTGAGTCACAGAAATAGAGTAAATATAACAACATGGTCAAACAAAATGTGCTTGTCATATTTGGTCAACAGAAATATAGTGGTATTTGTAGGTGGATGTCTGCATGATGTTACAACCCTGGCTCAGGGGGAAGTAACGTGAAGGAAGGGACAGTTGGATAAACCAAATATGAAATTTGTTAAGTAAATAAAAGAAAGCGGTGTGGAGAGACTATGCTCCTGCAGAGTCTGCTGGCTGAGAAGTGGAGGAAGGGCCTTTTATAGATGAATCAAGTGGATAGGAGGAGTTAAAAATAAAATGAAACCCAGGTACACTTAACACTCCATAGGTCATAACAATAATGATACAATTGATCAATCCTCAGTTGGTTGTATACAACCCATATTTGTTCTGATGGGACATTCTGATCTGATCCCATGCAGGTTTGTGTGAGAATAGTTTGGAATCGTTAGTTTTACTGGCCAGTGTCACATAACGGTTATAACAGTTCCTTGGTACAGGATTTACAGCAATGAATGCACCAAGGTTAGAATACAGGCTGCTAGTGTCACCACCCTACTAAGTAATGATAACTTAAGCTAACTCGCTCAAATAACCTAAAATTTAAAGTTGCATTAAATCAATATTTTTTGTGAATAATGGCTCAAATGATTATATGTAATGGGATTGGGGTCGCTTATGAAAATGAGGCTCATTGTTCAGTCTAACCAACCTCATTGGCAGCAGGCAGCTGTTTTCAGAAATGAAGCCCTGATGAAGCCACTGTACTCTACCTGCTCTGCACCAAACAGGAGATATGCACAGCTAGAGACCAGCTGGTGAACACAGCGGGGCATTTAAAGCAGCTGAAGAGCCTCCATAAGCTGGTGGAGACCAAAACTAAAGTGGGAATGAATATTGGACTTGCATCCCTAGGTGGCCAGAAAATCTACTGCAAATGCTAATGTTGATCCATGTCTGCTGGATGTGTTAATAGGTGACAGTTGATAGTTGCCATATCAATTTTATAAAGTGAATACAGTCACTGTTGTGTTTATGTGGTTGTTCCACTGCCCCCAACAGGCAAGCAAAAATAGATAAATAAATTATTTAATTAATGCAGCTTTAATATCACCGAAACCATTGACAAAGAGACAATAACAGTTACTTTTATAATTGATTTTGTAAAAATATTTTTACTTACTCATCTGCTACAACCACAGACATTCTGTAAAGAATGATGTATCTTATAACAAGTAACATATGTTTTCTTTAACTAAAATGTAGATGTGTTCATTACCCCATTCAGATGGTTCAAGGCAGCTGGTGCCTCAGCCTTCAATCCCTACAAAACTCTTTTAGCTTTAATATAACAGATGACATCAGCAGCCTGTCTGTTATATGTGTTCAATGTAGCAAATAATAAATCTTGCCACAGAGTCTTTACCCTCTGTTTTAAAAACATCTATAAAAAGACACTTTTATGGCCACAATTACAAGTCCTCTGCTCTGTATGTGACTATATTTAACCCACTACTGTATAAATAGGGCGGGTACAGCTGGCTGCACGTCTTTGTGGAAAACATTCTAACTTCATGCAGTGTGGTACAAGATTTATGTCTGTCCTATACATTTCTTGCCTCTGAAATGACTTTAAAACCAATGTTATGGGGGCTAGAAAGCAGCTAATCTATCTAGCTGATGTCTCCCTCTTTTTGACAAACATGGACACATAATGTTTTCTGTTGCACCTTGGTTTGCTGAACAAGCCACCAAACAATATATCAGTTCTACTTATCATATTAGTGATATATCCCCAAATACCTTTTCTTTTTAATTTTTGTTAAAACATATAAACAACAGATTAGGAAATGGCTTTCACAGTAAGCTGATTGCAATACGATATTCACTATTTCTAAGTATTAACTTGTTGTTTTAGCCTTTTGGAGGCATTTGTAATGACAGTTGCCTGTTTATTCACTCTCTTTTAGCTCTGGTTTGGTCTCTGCGGAAACTATCGAGCTGTGTTAAACACTCACCAACTAGCTGTGTCAGTGTGCTGTTTTGGTGCTGGGCAGGTCGTGTACAGTGGCTTTATCAGATCCTGTGTGTTGAAATCAGGCTCTGAAAACCAGGAAACCAAGCTGATGAGAGTGCAGAGACTGAACCAAACAGAAAAGATGAAAGATGCTGAAAATCCATGTAGAGGGTGAGAACTGCAGAGTTGGTAATAACTCTCTGTGGGTTTGACACTTGAAGTGTCTGTACACATAGTCATGTTACCAATTGTTAATATAAAAATAATGATTAGTGCAGAGATTTTTGCAGGCAGCCTTGTCTGCATCCTAACATCGACAGTCTTCTGCTGTTGTTCTGTGGGCATCTTTTTATTTTAGTTTTCCCTAAATTCAACAGTACTTATGGTAAACAGTTGTGCCCATGTTGTTGTACTTGCGTAAGTAGGCGCGACAGTTGCTGTGATGCTGCACCATGCCTTCTCAGCCAAACCCTGGTCTTCAGGGCTGCCCTCCACTGACAGCACATAAGCTGTAATTTCCAGTTAAAACTGGGATGATCCAAACCACAGAAGAAAAAAAAATCACATTTAGAACCAACACTCAGTTTGTGGTGCGAAGCATCTTCCAGACCGCTTTAACCCAGAAATAAGAAATAAGACTCGATTTAGACAAATTGCTTTTGTTTGTTTTGTGTGGAGGTCAATGGGAGGTATGCAGAGTTTGCATGAGCAGAGAGACTTTCAGAAAACATACAACTTGTCATTTTCCAGTGAGATATATTCAGAGCCTCATTTGCATTTCAATAGAAAACTGTTGTTTAAAGTGTATGCTGTCAACATAAAGGTTGTATTTTCAGTCACATCTAAGGTGGCCCTGAGGCTCAAAACGTAACAACATCTCACAAAACATTTTGTGAAATGTCGTTGTGTTTTGTGAAATGTTGTGTTTCGTGAGATGTGGAAGCCATGACTAGATTACAGTCTGCCTTTAATGCTCTTCAGACATCTCTGCAGAACCTCAACTTGTACTAAATGCTGGTAAGTGATGAGACAAAATGAAGTCATAATTCTATCTTACATCTTCATCAGGTTTTTTGTTCTTATAAATGTGCCGAATATGCTCAGACAAAAGTCTTACTTTTAAACCTTATGCAATCGACCATGATGTCTTGGCCTCATGATTTACTACTGAGGTATCCTTTATTCTCATCCCTCTCATTCTTCATTTTTATCACTGTGCCCTGTGTTCACTGTGAAATATTTGAAACAGTAGAAAACAAGAAGAGGACTACACGCTATCATTTCTGTTTATGAATGTCTCTGCGTCAGTATTTCACATCTCAAAATCAGAATCAGAATCAGTTTTATTGCCATGTAGGTTTACACATACAAGGAATTTGCTGTGGTGTATTGGTGCGTAACAATAAAACTGAGAGAAATAAGAAAGTAGAAGTAGGAAACAAGTGGTGCAAAAGTCAACATAAGCATAAATATAAATTAGGATTGGAAATATTTACAATACAGATTATGAAACAATATTAATATACATGTGCAATATATATATATTTTTAAGATGAAACTGAAAAAAAATCTCTTCTCAAGTTTAGAACTACTGTTTATCAAGACAGGGTCTGTGCGTGTGTGTGTGTGAATGGGTGAAAGAAGTGGAAACATTGTAAAGCTCTATATAAATGCAGTCTATTCACCATCTAACTTGGGAAGACTGCCTACAGTACTTCTACTTCAGGACCAAATAAATAGAATGAACTTCAAAGGACATTAAAACCTGAAGGTGTCATCCCATTGGATGAATTTAAACTTTGAATGTTGGACCTTTTTAAAGATGCATGAGACTGTACGTGCTTGTGCGTGACTGACTGTGTTTTGTTGTGTATCTCTCTCTGTCTCTGGTCTTATTTCTCCTGCTGTACTCAGGCGTCTCTTGCAAAATACATTTTGTTCTCAATGAGACTGTCTGATTAAACAAAGGTTGTAAATATGCAAGGCACCTTTTCCCACATGGTTTGGAGAAAAATAAAGTGTTTCTGGGTTAGACCACTCGTTGCCTTCCTTTATGTCGTGCTACTGCCTCGTGACTGACTTGACTAATGTAGTGGTAATACAAGCTGTCTTGTCTTTTTGTGAGTGTGTATTTACTAGAGATATTGTTTAAATAATCATTACATTGATCTCAATCATTTTTCCATTGACAGATACAGTATGCACCCACACGTCTGTGGGCCTGTGAAAAATGTATGTCCAACTACCGTGGTGATGGTTTATGTGCGTGCTCTCCCTTGCTGCTGCTCTGCTTGCCTGTGCATGCTGGTTGTACCGTTCAGCACATAAAACCTGAGCAAATGTTATGCATTTTCATAATAACTGCAGTCTAAAGACAACAACAAAAAACTTAAACTTAAAAATGAATATTGCATGTGTTTCTATATGAAAAATAGAATCAAATTCAAATAAGCTTTTTTGGTTGACATGAATGTTAAAGTTAGCATTCTTTCCATAAATAAATGATACATTGAATAATTAGTATAATTAGTATTAGTCTTTGTCTGTGTAGTACATTTTAATACATTAGACGTGTCTTTCCAAGAAACCATGCAGAGGAGGTTGGGGTAGTTTACTGTATACAGTATATACATCACGGTCATTTGTCATTTTACAACAGAGGGTTGCATAACGAAATTTTGTAGTTCTTTCACGCTACACACACAGAGAACATATGGATAATTAAATTTAGAACTGAATAAGATGAAATAAATTTATATACATATAAACATATACACCCGCAAAATAATGTGGTGAATTTGCATCTGGGGGAATGTGAACAGCAGCAACAAGACTGTGGTGATAATATGGTCTTCATCTTTAAATTAGAAAATTCTGGGAAACCAAGCATCATTGGGCTCGTTGGAGATGAACTGCACCTCGCCCAGACAGTGTACGAGATCAGGGGGCAGCAGGGCGGCGCTGACAAGATGCTGCAGTGAAGTTTCAGTTAGTTTCCAGCAGCTTGCAAAGAATATACAGAAAGTCACAGAAATATTTACATCCTGTTAGATCCAGCTGTAGGCTACCTGTAGTTTATGTAAAGTCTACATAGAGAATTTATTTAAAGGCACTGTCATTTAAAAATCATACGACCCTAAATTTAATAAAGGTTCCCCCAGTGAGGCACGTAATAATAGACTCAGTTCCAAACTGTTGTGCTATTTGATATCATATAAACATATTCCACTTCTCTGGCTGACAAATGTAATCAAGTTGTAATCACGCTTTTTTAAAATCTTTATTTATTGATTTGATTGATTATATTAGTTTGTTATTATATATATGTGGTATTTCAGTATTCAGTAATTATTCCCCCCTCTAAAGATCCGGTTGAGTTTCTCCAGGAGAAACAGACGTGCTCGTCCCCTCATGTGCCTGATCAAAGCCAGAGTGAAGGGGAAACAAAAACAGATAAAAAGCCAGAGTGAAGGAAACAGCAAACTGAAAATAACACATTCATCATCATTTCAGTCCCAGCTGTGGATGCACTGGAATTAATCAGGAGTACAAACCCATGCAGAAAACAAAGTGTGTAAAGCAGGCCAAAAGAGGCCTGTTGTACTCCAACTAAAACCCACTGTTCTCACAGGCTGGTTTCAAACACTGACATTTTCCAAATCCACCTGATCTGATGACATTTTGCAACCTGCAGTAGTTTGAACTCTGACTGGCAGGAAGGGTGAGTTCAAAAAAAGGTCACATGACCAGCGCCGGTCCCCCGTCTATATCAGGGCCAATGGATCAAATGGCTGTGTAATGTGAAATGATATTGGTGCTCTTTGAATCTTTATTTTTGAAATAGTAAAATGACCTATAGGTCTGAACTGAACTGTGCCGTGGGGTGGGACAAAGTCATTGTTTTACAAGTCCCATATAAGTCTCAGGTGTCAGCTGTGAAGCCCAGAATCATGTCCCAAGTCAACGCCAACAAGTCCTGCTTCAAGTACAAGTCCCAAGTGAGGGCCAATGAGTCCTTAGCCAAGACATGTAAGTCCCACACTGAGTGCCAAGTCAAAGTTTTGAGTCAGTCTGAACTTTGTGTTTTTAAGTCCTAAAAAAGTCACAACTCACTGTCTGCTGGGCTGAGCCACTGCTCGTGTGATGTGATTGGCTGCTGCTGAAATCAAAGGCCATAAGAAGAGAAAAGGACATCTGGGCTTGGGGAGAACATCAAGTCAAAGTGAGGTCATGAGTCACTGGCAAGTCAAAGTTGAGTTGCAAGTCCTTTTTGAGAAAACAAATCACCAGATTTGTGTCTTGAGTCATGTTCCTGGAGTCCACACCTCTGCTCTTTGACTCCTTATCAATTTTAAACTTTATCTATGTTGGCAATATCGCAAATTAGTATTAATCTGGAGCCTATTAGTTCATTTTTTATTTCCAAGGGATGTTCTCAACGGACGCAGACAACCAATCAGAGCAACGGAACACCATCCTGTCTTGTTGGAAGTACGGCAAACATGTCTTTCTATTCAACAAAAGCTAAGAATAGAATAATAGAATAGAAATACTTTATTCATCCCAAACTGGGAAATTTCTTTGCAGTAGCAGCATTTACACCCGAGACAATGAAATGAAATAAACAAACGTAGAAAATAAAATAAAAAAGCACCTACTATTAAGTAGTAGTTATAGATAACAGTATAAAATTAAAATTTAACCTTCAAAAGTACACCTTTGAAGTGCAGTTGTTGGTTTTTCTTATAGTGAAAATATCCTGTCCATTTCGTTTAATGCTGACACAATAGTCAGTTCAATGGAACGTTCCACATCAGCGGCAGCCATCTTGGTTGTTTACAAAAACGCCTCGATGGTGCTCCTCTGTCAGTGATTATATTAAACCCGCCCCGTGTTGGATAAACGGTTGTGATTGATTCGACCAATCCCAAAATGGGAGTATATCTGTCGCATCTGCTGGAGCAAATAAAGCGCGAGCTGGCAGAAAAGGCTGGTTTAGTGCCTTTGAGTATGCCTCAAAACAATGAACGTGAATGGAGCTACACATAAGCCGGTGGCAGATGTATGTGTAAGTGAACGCAGTGTGTGTGTGTGTGTGTGTGTGTGTGTGGGTTGAGGGTAATTATGAAACATCACTACAATAGTATCATAGTAATATGTATCACAGCTGTGGGGAAATAACACATGGAACCATAAGAATACACATTCACAGATACATTTAATGCGCTACACCTGTACAACCCTTGGACACACACACACACACACACTCTAAATCTCTACGAGGCAAAGTACCAGCATTAGATAGTAGTCTCATTCCTGGCACACTGACTTGCTGTGTGTGTGCTGATGTGCTGGAGTTCTGGAAGAAATTAGGAAAGTCTTCCGTCTCAGTATATTCAACATGAATGAAGCGACCTGTGCGAAAAGCCAGGTCTTAATCAGCGGGACTGGTGTTGAGTTTCACATACGTTTCATTAATTGCATTCTGGAGGGTTTCAGGGATTTGCTCTGTGATTGAAATGTTTAGTCGGTCCTTAAGGAGAGGAAAAAGATCTCATGTATTATCAAAATCTTAACTGTTGCTTGCTAGAAAGATAAGGTATTCAGATTTTACCACAGAAGATCTTTATTTATCTTTATCTTGAGAAATGAAACCCAGCAACTTCATGCAAGATCAGTGAATGGTCTTACAACAACCATTATTAGCCCTCTTTACCAGAACACTTGGAGGAGACTGTCCAGACTGACTGAGATTGGCGTTTGTGTTCTGGTTCCAGGCGCACAAAGAACTCTGATTAATTACACATGCAAACAACTAATGGAGCCAAACCCAAAGCAATATCCACTGGCGTCTAAGTAGTGTCACAATGTTAAGTCTGTTGTCAGTGTGGCTGTTTACAACCACAAGAGCACAAAAAACATAATAGAGTGATGCAGTGCAAACACTTGGAACAGTACACTGCTCCTTATAAAAAGTACAAAAAAGATTCCAACTGTAATAATTAAGGATTAACAAGATGGTTTAGTGTCTTAGATAAAACCCATGGAATGTGTTGATCAGTTCACTGTGTATTGTGGTTACCTGATTAATTGAAAATTTGTTTGGGAATATGCATCACTTAAGAATCAGGGCCTTTTGACACTTCTTCATTCAGTAAAAAGCCATGGAAAATTATTGTTATTGTTCATTTTAATAATAGTACTTTTACTTTTCTTCTTTTTCTTTTTGCATTTCTTAACAACAACAACAACAGCAAAAGACAAAAAAAGAAAGAAAAATAAACTGACCACACAGTTTCAAAAATCCTCCCAGATGTTTTGACTTCACATCCCTTTTTATGGACAAGAGCAATGTGAAAAAAACAAGAAAGAAACTTTTTGCATATTACATGAACATTAAATGTTTTAAAGATAAATAGATGAGTTTATGGCCATATAAAAACAACAAAAAGTCATATAATCTGCTGTGCGACTTTTGTAGAACTAGATCATGCATCAGTTTCCTCCATGATGGATCTTCTTATTGCGGTTTTCTACAAACCATTGCTAACTTATATTATGTTTCCTGTTCACTTCAGTCTGGGCAGAGGCTGCACCGCCTCCAGTGATCAGACTGAAGTGGACTGGATCACTATCAGCAGTATCAGCCTGGATTTACCAAGTAATTATGGACTGTATTTGTTTCTCACTAACGTCACGGAAAACATCTGGAAAGTATACTGATATATAAATTTAAACAAATATTTTACATTTTACATACTGACAGCAGTTTATTATCAGAACATTGTTGTATTAAATGGCAATGTTCAGTTTGGGTAAGAAAAATAAAGTAAGCAATACGAAATACCTAATACATAAATATATATTTCAACCAGCTGGTGGAGCATGTTTGTAAAAATTATTAAGACGTGTTTTTGGTATACAGTGACATTCTTACATACAAACCATTAAGGATTAATGCAGGCTGGAGAGCATGTGTCGATCTATCTAGCTTTCAGACTGTTATCTAAGTTGATATGACAATAAAGCAACTCACACAAAGCAAACCTGGGACAAAGAAGTATTATTGTATTCCTCAAGGGTACTGCCTAGACCGGCATCGCCAGAATAATTTGCAAACGCGTATTAGTCTGGAACCTTTCAGTTCATTTTTAATTTCAAAGGGGCGTTATCCACAGATGGAGACAACCAATCAGAGCAATGAATGTCCTGTTGGACGGTACGTCACGTCAGAAGTTCGGCAAACACATATTTCTTATCAACGTAAAGTTTAAGTGAAGTTGTCTTTTCTTCTTTTAGAGAAAATTTACCGTCCAGTCCGTTGAATACTGCCACTATAGCCAGCCAGGAACGGGAGGCGCCATATTGGATATTTATAAAGATACCTGAACGGCGCTCGTCTCTGTCAGTCATCGCATTAAACCTGCCTCCTACTAGATAAAGGTTTGTGATTGGTTAGCCCGAGAAATCGACAGAGTAATCAGTTTGAATGGGAGAGGGACCAGACGTATCTGCCAGAGCAAATGAATATGAGCTCGTAGACCCGTCTGGTTCCCAGGGTAGGTACTGCCACGAGTAGTCTGCATGTGTACTGTACACAAATGGACAGAGAGTGGGAGGAAGGGGGATGCAATAAGGGCCAACAGATCATTGATAACTTGGGGCCCCTTGGCATGTTAATGTTAAAAATAACAAATACACAAGAGTTACTTTTACTGTTTCAGTAGCAGTGATGTTAATCAATTCAATATTATAATAAGATTTGACTTCTGGACCTAGTAATTCCAGGGTCAGAGGTCACAGCACCAGGACATTAGAGTGGTCACATCTGCTACAGAAATACTTAGATAGAAAATAAGGATATTTGGGAGACTTAAACTAAACTAAAGTTGTCTTCTTTTTTCTCCTGTTTTTCCCTCTATTTTTAAAAAGTTGCCCCATCATGGTGAAAGAATGTAGTGGAGGCAGGAAAAAAGGAGTGTGAGAATGGATATAGTGACCATTGAGCATGGTATGACTTTGTACCATTGTATTTACTGTGACACAGAGAAAGCCTAGAAGTATTGTACTATCATAAATACAGTGATTAGAATGACAAAATCTAAAAATGAGGTGGTGATTTGGCGCCCCCTAGCAGCCTGTTGCCTGTACTACAGGATGGACTGTGTTTGGTTACAAAAGGAGTCATTCGTGTGATATATAAAGAGAGATATGAATGCATTGGTTGAAACGGGTACTGTACATCCATTTTCTATAGAATTATTCATGATAACAACAGGTTATGACACTCTAATACAGCCATTGCTAAACTACCTATTTTGGCCTATTATGGCTGGTACATGTTGTGTTCTTTTATGTTGTTTCCACATGTATGTGAAAGGGGGAAGACAAAATAAAGATCTGTAAGAGAGCTGATGTTGTATCACCCACATGTTTCATGCCAGCAAGCCTTGACTCTATCTCGTCCATTTCAGCGTGATGACGTACATGGCTTACGCACGGCACATGTAACAAACAGTTTCGCAACTCCTTCTGGGTGATGTCCTGCACGTTGACATTGGGACAGCAACCCGAGAGAGGAACACCTCCAGCTGACTTCTCCAACAGGTCAGTTCGCTGCTCATTCCCGTCGCTCTCCGTGTGTCCGCGGCCTGCTGCAGGTCACCGGAGCGGCCAGAGCGGGCGGCTTGTTCACGCTCCTCGTTAGAAAGACGTGGAGTCTGAAAGTCAACATGGCAGCTGACGATAGCCTAGCTGCTAGCTCCCCCGCCGGGTCGCAGCTCTGATTCGCCATCTCGTTTCACTTCATTATTTTCTTTTTCTTTGAGTCGCTGTTTAAATCGGATAGCTCATGCTGTCTGGGGCCAGTCTGTTGGCTTTAGTAGCGCTGTTAAGTCAGCCAGGTGTGGCTAGTTGTGGCGTAGCTACAGCTAACCGGGAGGTTAATCAAGGATAACTTCTGGCAGGAAGGAGTTCAGCCATCTGTGGTTCACATGTTAGCCACTCACTTCATTCATTAACGTGTACAGTTATAATAACGTTAGTTATGACCATGCTATGTTACTGCTCCTATTTATGATGTTATTAATGTTGTTGTGATGCGTCTCTTTGCCTCGCGTACAGCCCTTTAAACTACGTCCTCCATTGAAAGGTGTGCAAACACACTTTCCTCTCCCCACAAACGGTTAACTGAGATAACTGGACTGATGGATTTAACTAGAAACACTTTCTAAGTTAGCTCTCACAGGTCTGCCAGGTGAGTTACATAAATCACCTCCCGAAATAATGACAAGGTCTCACGATCTTTGTGAGCAGACAGGGTGGAACCTCTCTTACAAGGATCAGGGGTCAGTTAAGCATGACAATTCACAAATCAGACATTCAATTATATTCCTAAATTTCTACCACACTGACAAGCATCCAGGTCAGCTTTCAGAGCGGCACAGTTTTAGATACTTAGTGCGGCAGATTACATTCAGGTTCTGAGCACCCTCCATCCAAGTACATCTGACATAAAGTGTATTTACTGTCTTCATGTCCTGTGTGTGTGTGTGTGTGTGTGTGTATGTGTGTGTGTGTGTTTCCACGTTGGGCAGGGCAGGATGGGAGCCTCCTTGTCAACACCTGCTGCTCCTACAGTCAATGCAGAGGCCATGATGGCCGCCCCTCCTCAGGGCTGCCCCATGCACCAAGAAGCCCAACCAGTCAAAGGTAGTGCTTCGGAAGGGATGAGGAGGCTATTAACTACTATTATATCATTACATCATATGCTATTTTATATCATGTCATTTTTTAATAATGATTGTTAAAATTGAGTTAACATATTGCATTGTGTTTGTGTGTCTGCTTGTCTTAGTGTCTCCACCTTCGGAGTGTCCCATGCATCAGGCTCAGCCTGTAAAAGGTATCAACTTTAAGATCCGTGCCGTGCAGGCCTGTTAAATTATTTGTGACATGCCTATACCATTTTAGCAAATACATTTCCTGGAAACACTGATAGATTAGTTTGAGGTGATTATAATTTGTTGGTCTAAACACAATTGTCACAGAGTTTTCCTCTGCTGAATTTGACTTGGTTTAACGGCTGGTGCTACTGCCCCCTGCTGTTGCTTTTGAAGCATTTTAGATGTTTAAGTTCTGTTTTGCATCTTTCAAGGTTGATATTGTTGTATTGTTGAAATGATTGAAAGTTACAGGCTAGTGCTGGCCAAGGTTTTGTACCCACTATGCCGTAACCAGGTGCTCTTGTTCCCTGTAGTGTCTCCTCCGTCTGAGTGTCCGATGCACAAAGCTGAAGCTGGTCCAGCTCACCAGGACCGTGCCTATGAATTTGTGCAGTGTCCCATGAAAGCTGCAGCAGGCGTGAACAGTGACATCGACCCAGCAAATATGGTACCTGCACTCTTTTATTGTAGGAAAAGAGAGAGTGGGTGCTGGGTGGATGGGGAAAGGAGTGAGAGAATGAAAGACCAGCAGAAATAAATCAATGTGCAGTGAAGTAGTGATTTTTGACTGAAGCACCATTTGGACAGGATTGATGACAAAGTTAGCACTGCCCTGACTTGAATGCCCCTAAGAATTACAATAAACACCAGAAATTAACTCTTAAATGTGACATTGTTAAAGATGAATTTGCGCACCGTGTTGCTGAACTGACGTTACTTCCTCTGTCTGCACAGATGCCGCCTCCTAACCAAACCCCAGCTCCAGACCAGCCCTTTGAGCTGTCCATCTCCAGAGAGGAGTCCACCATTCCCCGTCACAACGCAGAAAAGAACTGGGTTTACCCGTCTGAGCAGATGTTCTGGAACGCCATGCTGCGGAAGGGGTCAGTCCACACTTTATGGCTACCTTATGCCAGTTCATCACCAGACGTGCAGAAATGTTGCATTGACTGTTGGGCTTTTCCATTGTGTAACACGCCCCATTCATTCCAGCCATAAACTTAGGTGATACCTTGGCAAATGGTATCCTGGTTTTATGTTTTCAAAGATTTAACATCGGCCAACTTGACTTGAACAGGTCTGCGCACAGTTTTTGTCAATTCCACTCTTTGCCCAGTGTCATGCAACTTAATGGGAAACCATAACTATTCCAAACAGCAAATCGAAATAAAACTACTCTGATCTCACATTTGTGTTCACCATTTGAGCTACATGATTCATCCAGAGTTTAACCTGACTAGCATGCTTTAGTTAACAGACAACTGTCCCATTGAGAAAGATGTCCGGGTGGAACTTGTTGCACTTTAGAGTTTATGTTGTGCATGTGCTAAGACGTACACCTAATGCGACAGTGTTGTTGTTAATAATAATAATAATAATTATTCAACAGACCTTTGGGGATTTTTATGATTAAATTAATAAATTAAACTCCTGTTCCTTGAATTGTAAATGGTGTACTTTTGAAAGAATATTAATCTTTAATTAGCTTAATGGTCAGATGCTTAGTGTGCACATACCGTGAGTGGATTACAGTATCACACTTATTTAGATGGGAGGAGATAACCGTGTTGAGGCAGTCATTTTGGGTTCAGACTCCAGTATGCTTTTCTCTGTTAGAATGGTCACTGCGTCAGGTCAGGAGATTAGAGTCATACAATTTTGCAGAGAGACATGACAGACTACACATTGGTGTAAACCAATCATAGCTTGTCGTCTTTCACGACGTGCATGATGAAGTTGAGGAGGAGGTGCTTGGGACCTCCTTCAGGGAACAAGAATGTAAACAAAGATTGTGTCAGAAGCGGTGGGTGTGATGCTGGCTGTGTTGGGTTGAAAAGGCGACTGTGAACTCTCCTCTGTTTCTCAGTTCCACCTCGCAGCATCATTCCTCTGTCACTTCCACATGTTTACAGCTGGACAGTGCTCTGTGCTCCTATTGGTCAGCTTCACCATCATGTCGTGGAAGGCAAAAACATTTGTGATGCGCTGGTCAGCCTGATATCGCGTTGTGTGAACACGGCTGCTGTGGATCTTCAGCAGTCTTTGTCTGGTTTAATAGTCAGTCCTGTTTGTCCTGCAGGTGGCGCTGGCGTGAGGATGACCTCGCTTCTCCAGATATGACCAACATCATTAAAATCCACAACCAGAACAACGAGCAGGCCTGGCAGGAGATCCTGAAATGGGAGGCACTGCATGCGGGGTGAGTTTACAAAGTGTAGAACGGTCCTACAGAACTAACCCTTGTGAGGCTATTGTAGAATTGTTCTGTTCACTGAAAGCCAGAGATTTTGCTGAATTAACCAGCTTTCCATTTAAACAATAAACACTTGGGTCGACTGATAAATCTGAACCGATAGAACTTTTTTCAAACTGTCATTATTGGCGGAACTTAGTCCTTAATACGTGGTAGCGTAGCCTCCGCCGGTCACCAGGGACGTACATCACTGGTTTGCATGCAAAGGCAAAGTGATGTCATTGTGTACCTGAGATCATTTAAATTTAAATGAAAGTTAACTTAATATAAGATTGCTTTATTCGTAAATCGGCTCATTCGTAATGTGGGCTTATTCCGACTGCAAAGTGTTGTCATTATATCGGCCTTTAAAAATCCACTATCAGTCAAACTTCTACAAACTGTAGCATCAGATAAAAATCCCTCTATATCCACCAACATCAAACGACATATTCTCTGTGTACTTTAAATCAAAGGACTGACAGTTACTTGATGAATGTTTTTTATCTTGTGTTTTCTTGCAGCGAGTGTCCGTGTGGGCCGACCTTGAAGAGGTTTGGTGGTAAAGCCAAAGAGTTCTCACCCAGGGCTCGCGTCCGCCACTGGATGGGGTGAGTTCCTTTACAGTCTATCTTTTACACTTTTAGTCCACAGCTGAGATGTTCACCTCACAAAATGCAGTTTGTTTGTGTTCTATGCATCAGCGATACCTGCTGTGATAAGATAATAAGATTAAGGCAGATGTTATTATACGTCACTCAGGTTGGAACATACCATTCCCCAACGACATAAGTTTAAGTGGAATGAGCCAGTGGAACAGCAGCGATATGGTGCATATTAGACACACAGTTACAGCGGTGCAACAATAAGTGTAGACAACAACAGTACAATATGTCAATAAGGATGGCAGAAGTGGCCTTTGCCAGTGGAACGTGAAAGTGGAAAGTGAACGTGACAGACATACCATTTTGTGCTAACAGCAATTAGATAGTAATACCAATTGTCAGCAGTGGAATATCTCTCAGGATCAGCATATAGCACTAAAACAAGAGATGAGGAGCATCAGTCCTGTTTCGATTACGGCGCTGCTGGGTAAATTAGCCCCATCTGTGCCCAGAGAAAATGTTAGATCTTTCCAGTCTCTCCAGAAAAGATCACTCTCAGACAGTTGCCGTCATTTCTTGTTGCCTTTAGTGTCCTCCGGTGCTGCTTTAAGGCACCACATACCAGCCTCCCATATCTGATTTCAATGAATTAATTCCCCCGATGCATGTTCTTCTCATCAGCTATGAGCTGCCCTTTGACCGGCACGACTGGATCATTGACCGCTGTGGGAAGGAGGTGCGCTACGTCATCGACTACTATGATGGCGAAATCAACCAAGAAACCTTCCAGTTCTCCATCCTGGACGTACGCCCCGCCTTTGACTCTTTAGAGGCCGTCTGGGACCGCATGAAGGTGGCCTGGTGGCGCTGGACCTCCTAAATGACACGCGCTCACGCACACACACACACACACACACACACACAGACACACACACACACACACAGACACACAGACACAGTTCTTTCCAAGATGTGTGGTGCTGTGAAAAGAATAAACAAGACTGGTGAAGAATCATAGTTAGCTTTAGCTGAGCCTCACTCTGTTAGGTTGCATGGAGCTTCATCTGCTAATCATATTGATTTCAGTGGGAAATAAAATATTGGGTTTGCATTGCAGTTCACAGGTCTTTGAATCTAAGCCAGTGGAAGTGTTTCTCCAAAAGGGCACATGTGGATCATACTGAATCTGTTAAACTGCTCTCATTTCAAATGTAACTCAGAGAAGAGCTTGCTTACTTTAAGGGACACCAATTTTACAAATGACGTTCATGATAAATACTACTCAACCTGAGAAGAAAAACAAAAAAAACGGTTTTGTAATGTCTTCTGTGGCTCTGGGGGAGCTTTGTCAAGTCTGAGAGAATAACTCTGATGACATCACTGTGACATCTTCAGCTTAGGCCCGGAGACTACAGATGTATAACAATAAGCCTGCATTTTAAACTTGAAGTGCTGATTGTTGCATTATAGGAAATGTAGGATGATTTGATCTTGTCTCAGATAGGGACTAAAAGTCAGGACTCCTCAGCCTGATTTTGAGCATTCTGGTCTCTTGCAGTCCCACATTACATTCATGGAAAATCAATATTAAATTGCTGGAGTTCCCCTTTAAGTCTGGAAGTGCCCACATATCTCAACATTTTCATCTGCTGAGACTATTGTTGCTTCTGCTTAGGTATATCTCATATGGCAGCTTTGAATCAACTAATCATTCTTTGGATGCAAACAGTCACCACAAACAAAACACCCAGAAGAGTGAAATGCCACATTATTGTCACACTTGGGATCTCAACATAGCGTGTGATTGAAATAGCTGACGTAATTAATTTGGAATAAATATGTAACTTCATCTATGGTCTACAAGAATGTAATGGTGGTGTCAGACAAATGTAAACTAATATTTGGCATGCTGCTTTTATTTGATAGTTGAGAATGAAAGAGAAAAATGCAGCTGGTGGGTGTATGACAGAATCAAACGGGGTGTTCCTCTCTGCTCTCTCCTGTCATCCATCCTGTCAGATTTTCTGGAGCACAGTGATGAGTTTTTGTTTTGCCAGGAAAATCCTTATAGGTGAGACGTGTTTGACAGATTACAGTGACCGCTGTGTAGTGGGTTAAACGGACGTTAGGATATATAGTTCTATTTTTTTTAAACGGACATGGATGCATTTGAGCCTTGATATTAAACCTTCTAACTGTCACATTCTCCCTTCTGGTTGTGGTTAGTTTGCTCCGTCAGCTGGACACACAGTAGTTCAGTAGTTTGTCTGGAGGTAAAATTGAAAGCCAACTGACCCATTCACATACTATCATCATGTTCTTGCCGCATGCTTATACTGTATTACCTTTATGATGCAAAGGGTTGGATTTAAGATATTTACAGTAACATTTCATCTGCTGCTTCTTCAAAACTGTCATTTTAGCTTTGGTATATACATTTTGTTCCGCTGATGTTCAGAATTTTATTTATTGTTTGTATGTGTGTAGACTTCTGTTCCCAGAAAAAATGTTCTTGTGTCTAAAAATGATTTTACTAGCTCTGGTGGTCAACTAAACTATCAATAAAGCTGGTCCTTTTCTGCCTCTGAATAATATTTGCCTTTCTCCTGTACGTACTCTACATGGCCGAAAACCTGGCTGCAGGGATTTGTTCCAGACGAGCATAATATCAGAGAGGTCCAAAACTGATGTTGGTCTGGCTCACAGTCTGTGTTCCAGTTCATCCTGAAGGTGTTGGATGGGGATTGAGGTCAGTGCTCTGTGCAGGCCAGGCAAGTTATTCCACACCAAACTGGGAAAACCACTTCTGTATGGAGTTGTTTTGTGCTCGGGGGTGTTGTCATGTCAAAGCAACAAACACACACTGTTGTGAGTCTAGATCAAATCTGGAACAGCCACAGGCCACCCTGTCCACAGAAGTGTATTTTAGCACCATCTGCTGGACATAACACAACCCTATAGTTGGTTATAAGAAGTGTATGGCTTGTTTACAAACTAAACCAGGATTAAATAGTTGTATCAAGAAAACACACTGATGAAAAGAGACTGTATGGTTTATTTCTTGACTTTGAAGAGACATCAATCACATCCATTCCCATTCAAGAACACTGACATGAATTGAGTGAGCGCGACGTTTACAGCCACAGAGCATGAAACACAATAAAGAGAGTTATATATCACAGCAACAATGAACAACGCCAAGGCCATAAACAAAGGGAAAGACAACTGAAAGCAACGTGTTTCAGACAAGTCAGCTCACAAGTACAAGCCAACTTGTTATAATGTGGCCACGCTGCTTAATGAAACCCTCACTGGGCTCCATTTGTCATCTGGGCAAATTCTGATTCACTGTCCTCAGCCCTGTCTGTGCAGTTCTGAAGCTGAACACAAGAGGGAGGTGTTTCATCAGAATTGGCATTTTTGGTTTGTAGGCGATCAGCATAATAAAAACACCACGCATGAACAAAAATTAAAGTACATTTTCTCTCTCATGTTTTCTTTTGACTGTTTACTGGCTCACTACCTGCTGGATAATTATGAGCATCTCCTCCCTGACCTCCCAAAGTCACTATCATTTATAATTCAGACAGATCTGATCACTTGTTGAATACTTGTATACTGCTACTAGCTGAGACACATTGTGAGCCACTGCATGTTTTCATGGCATGTGGTCTAGATTTTTTCCCCCTAGTGGTTTAAGCACTTAATGATATTTCCTTTGTCCATACAGTTAGTTGCTCTTTGTGTGTTTGGCAGTAGTGGGTTCAGCTCAACAGAGTTTTATGGAATAACAGTTGTAGGACTACTAATTGGTTTGCGTTGCACGTGTCAAGACACTTGTGAAACACCATCAGTCAACTACTGTCCGACTTCTACCAAAGTGGGGTCCAAAGAAAGTAGCCATTTAGATTCAGAATATGTGGTCGATATATCGGTATACTATACTGCAATATACCACCGCCAGCAGGGTGCCTTCCTGGAGTCGCTGCTGGTTACCTGGCAACTGCTCGGAAACAGTTCTGCACATCAGCCTCTGTAGAACAGTGCGTTGTTGTTTTTACACTTTTTGTACAGATTAAACAAAACGAGACATGATGTGTTAATTAGTGAGCTTTAGAGGTGCCCCCCCTACGTCCAGCCTTTATTATAACACAGGTGTGAGAGTGAAAGCACATGAGCGTATTGTGGAACTATTCCTTTATGGCCTGTGAGCTGATATGTGTCAGTGCACTGACAAATACATATCTACAGTATATATTAAAAGGCTGTTTTTAACTTACAGTCCACTGAAGTCCCTGGAATCTTTACTTTAAACCTGCCTTCTTTATTTGTACTTCACGTGTTTATTCCCTCTCTGTCCTCAAATGCCCTGAGACAAAAAAAAAAAAATCTAAAATAAGCACCAACGGGAGGTTCCCAGTCCAAAGTGCACATATGGCTGCGTTGAATTTGTTATCAGCTGTGGGTTATTCATGTAGGCGGATAGAGTGAGAGCTGAAAGCACAGTGAGAGTGGGGATCACAACATGTCTTGTGGCTGCTGCATTGAATTCTGGTCGATTAAGGCTCCTGTCAGTGGAGAAGCAGGTTCCCTCTGCCTCCCAACTGATGGATCCCTGCCTGTGTGATTGTTGAACGTAAGCACGGGAGGAAAAACATCTCTTTTAAATCTTAAAGGGCGCTGACACCTGACAGTTACCATGCACACCGAAGACAACAGGGCGCCTCAGCGTGGCGTCTCATCGGCTGTAATCATTCCTGGGAATTAGAACAAAATGTAAGTAAGTAAAGTTTATTTAGTGGAGCAGCTTTTGCAGAGCGAGCTCACGAAGCGCTGCAAGAGAGTAGAAAATGTTAAAAATAAGACCATAAAAACTGTAAAAAGAAACAATAAAACACAAGACCTTAAAAACACATAAAATTACAAACACTACACAGCACAAGTTTGATAGATGAGTCCTCAGCTGCTTTTTAAGAGCGTCAACAGAGGCTGTATGTCGTATGCTGGACCTGGTCAACAGCCTAGCAGCAGCGTTTTGGACCGTTTGTAGACGGATCCTGGATGCATCATACATTGCCAGTTGCTCTTTTTGGGTGGATTCATCCTTTAAATATGTGACTGTGTGGGCTGGCTGCAGAGCCATGCGTATGTTGCCTGAAATAATGTGCGCATGTTGATTTCCCATGTGTTTCAGGGCGGCCAGATAGCCGCACAGCACACAGCAGATGCCCAAACAGCCCCTGGCGTTCTGTGTGAAAGTCAGACATTTTATCATATCTGCTCTCTGCAGTCTCCATTTCCATACCAAAGAAGGGCCTTTCAAGTGCTGCGTCTGCCACCGGCCCCCCACGGCCCCACCATTACCCGGCTCGGTCCACATGTCCACTCACTATCGGTGTCAGGAATCGTGTCGTCGGAGGGGGAGGCCCGCTCTGTTTGCTTCTTTACATCGACAGGCCATGTTAGCTGGCTTATCTGCTAATCAGTGTGAACAAGCAATCATTCAGATGTCTATGTGTGTGTGTGTGTGTGTGTGTGTGTGTGTGTGTGTGTGTGTGTGTGTGTGTGTGTGATTACCCAATGTCAAATCTTGAATGTTTCTGCTCAAGCTATTATTTCAGCTCCGTATTGATTTGAAACAGCTTGAAGTGAAGAGGCCCACATTTGCTTTCAGGTTAATCTCAGTTATTATGATTTGGACATGCTTATTTAAATAAAGCCATTAAAGTAAATCAAAGATCGGAGCCAAAGCTTGATCACAAGTACAGGGAAGAGAAATGTTTTAAGGGGGACCCGGAGCAAAGCTGTCCATGAAAACCATCATTATTGGAACACACAAACGCGACTTCGGCCTTGTGCCCAAAAACAGCTGCTCTCCACCGACTAAGAGACGTCAGAGCATGATGGGAAATGCCTGGCTGACTGGCTCATTTGTTTGACCAGAAATCTTAGGTTCCATGGAAACTGCAATTTGAACATCAGTTCATTAACGGTGGAAGAAGCAGGCAGAGAGAGTTGGCCGGCAGGACGCTGGGTGAGACAGAGATTGACCAGGCGGAGGCAGAGAGAGCCTGAGCTGGTAGTTTGAAAGCTGGCTGGGCAGACACTGACGAGGCAGCAAACAAAGACAAAGGAATGATGAACCCCGTACATGGAGTTCAGACCGACACAGAAGATAATTGACCAACTTTGTGTCACGGCCGCAGCGTTCATACCACATAGGCAGACTGAACAATCTGGCAAAGACTGGAGTGAAGAGCCGGGGTATATATACTGCAGGAGCTTGATGAGTAGATGGATCTCAGGTGTTCAGGCTGATTGGCAGCAGGCAGGACGGGACCCACACTAGGAATAAAAGTGAGGCACATCCGAACCATGACAATGATTCTCATTCGAGATGAACTGTGTCTCGCCTGGAAAGTGGATGAGATCAGGCGGCAGCAGCAGGGGGCGGTGACAAAAAGCTGCAGTCAAGTCGGATAGTTTCCAGCCGCCTTCAAAGAATATACAGGAAGTGATGGAAATATTTGCTTCCTGTTCGATCCATCTGTAGGCTGTCTGTAGTTTAAGTAGAGCCAAAGATGAACTGTCTCTGATGGAGTTTACATAAAAACAATGATGCGACCCTAACTTTAAGAAATGTAAATACTGAATCAACGTCCTCACAGCTTCATACAGGCATCACAGAGGAACAGCAGCAGTGAGGACGATAACACACAAGTTTCCTTCATTGAGAGACAGAATATAAAAGACTCAGTTCCCAAGTTTTGAATAGCTTTTCTGTCACTTCACAATAATTATAACTTGGACTAAACATATTCCTCTTTTCTGGTTGACAAATGCTGTCATCAAGTTGTACTTAGGCTTGGTTGAATAGTAGTATAAAATAAAAATAAGAACAAAATTGAAACTATACAAGAGCAATTAAACTCAAACTCAAATTACAGGCAATAGCAATACACATGGTACCCACAACTGTTGTTTACAAGAACTAGCAAAGTGACATAGTGGTGACATTGGTAACAGCAAGTCATAAATAAAGTATACAATAATAATAATATTTATTTGAATAGTGCCTTTCTTAACAAGGTTACAGGGTGAAAGGTGAAAGTAAAAAAAATATAATGCAAATATACAACATCAACAACCAGTGATACCCAAACAATAAGAGAAAACTATTATGAACAAGTAACAAGCATAGAAGAACTGGAATCGTACATAGACTGTTAATACAAGTGCACCAAGCTGCTGCTTGGGCAGGCTGTTCCAGAGACTGGGGGCATTCATAGCAAAGGCCTGGTCACTCTTGGTAACTAACTTAGTACAAGCAGTAGAGCCATATCAGAGGACCTCAGGTTACGACCTGACATATAAGAGATTAGGAGCTCAGTGAGGTAGCTAGGTGCCAGACCATGAAGAGTTTTAAAAGTTAATGATAACATCTTAAAATCTGATTGGCAGCCAGTGAAGTGCTCCTAAAACCGTAGTAATGTGATCAAATCTTCTCGTACCAGTAATAAGTCTAGCAGCCACATTCTGCACCAACTGCAGGTGATGTAGTGAGCTTTGAGACAGGAGTAAAGGGCCTTGCAGTAGTCTAAACGAGAAGAGACGAACAACCAACTCTACTGAGATCTTGATAAAGTCTGGATAAAAAGGATATTATTTTAGAAAGGTTTCTCAGGTGCAGGAAGCAAGATCAAACAACCTTTTTTACTCAAGCATCAAAACAAAGGGGCGAGGCAGGCCTTAAGGGAAGCTAGACAACTGGAGTTGGAGGTTTTGAGATGGATATAAAGCTGTGTCATCTGTGTAACAGTGGAATTGGATGTTATGCTCATAGATGGCATGGCGTAGGGGGAGCATATAAATGATAAAGGGCCAAGGATAGACCCTTGCAGAACACTACAAGTGAGATGGGCTGACAGAGGAAAGGCATTACCAACGGCAAAGGAGAGGGTTCTATCTGAAAGGCAGGAACGCAGCCGGTGAAGGGTGGTGGCGCCGAAACCTTCTTAGTGATTCAACACTATGGTGTAGTCCACCGTGTCAAACGCTGTGGTTTAAACTAGAAGGATCGTGATCAAGGAGTTGCAGCATGTATTGGCACAAGTAAGTCGTTAGTGACCGGACAGGATTAATACAGGTGTCTGTGGTGTGGTGAGGTTGATCCAGCCTTGCAAAGTATGTAGTTCCTTGACAAAAAAATAAATAAAAAATTCGCAAATTTATTATTTTATAATCTACTTCAAATTTTTTCGTAAATTTACGACAATACTTTAATTTCCTACAATGGCTCTAATACGCACACACACACCTACCATATCACCTTCCCTAACACCCTGATTCTTTACTTTACCTACACAATATCCCAGTCTGTACATTGTGCTCACAAGCTAGGGGGCGGGGGGAACAAGCACAAATATTATCAGAGGAAAAAGAGTGTATCTGATTATTGTCTGGCACTTTGCTCATTAGCTGCAATAAAGCGCTTAGGGAGGGAAAACAGCAGCATAAAGCTCTGTGGGAGGCCAATTCACCCAAGAATACAGTGAACTCAGTGGATGACAGTTGAATTTGGTCGGCTAATTGGCCTTCCACAAAGACAAGAGCGTGTCCTTCTCTGTTAATTAGGGGGAGGAAAGTTAAGTTGGATTAAGTTTTCTTTAACAAACAAACAAATACAACCGGAGTTATAATCATAGCATTTTAATGAACATACTGAGATAACCAATTACATGTGTTCCTTATATTTATTCAAACTCTGTCCTGTTGTACATTCTTTGCAATCTGTTCAGATGGCTGGTGTTCTTCTTTAAAGCCCTGGCATGGTGTCCTCCTGTACAGAACTCCTCCACCTTGCGACCTCCTCAGCCTCCATAACTGCATGTAGCTTCATGTCCCGTGGCCATATTTTGCCATGAAGGTAAACACACCGTATTAAAGCTTTGGTACAAAAGCCATGGGAATTTGTCCTTGTTTAATTGATACCCTCTCCCCAAGTGCCCTGAGGCGTTATGTGTGGAGTGTTTTCAGCCACTGTAGGAGTGGGACCCCACCTGGCACTGCAACTGCTAGGTGGTGCAGGTACATTATTAGTGAGCAGCTGGGGCTGCTGGCGGAGGGGGCCCCATCAGCTCTGATGCTAGTAAATCCTGCATCATCTCTGTGTGTTACCACAGAGGCCCTGTTGGTTTCCTTCTTCCTTCTCATCTAGGACTGCAAACTCAGTGTGACCAAAGTCTCCCAGACTTTTGAGGGGTTTATTTTTGGTGGGTGAAATAAAATAAATTGTTAAACACACTGCTGTTCTGACACAATATGTCCAAAAAAGGTTTAGAGTTAGACAAAAAAGTCACGCAAATTCCACTTACTGAGATGCTCTGGACAACTCTGGAAAAAGCTAGTAAGTGGGCCTTGCGTTACAGTTACAGTAAATAAGGTCCTCAGGACAGTTTAGAAAGTGAAGAAAAAACAAATGATTGTTAATCAGCATCACAGTAGTTAATTATTTGACTACAATTTTAAAAGTCAAAAGTAATTTATCATAGAAACTGTTGGTTACCGCTTCTGAAAGATTTGCTGCTTTTCATTTATTTTTATCACTATAAATTAGATATCTTTGAGTTTTGGGCTTTTGGTTGGACAAAATAAGACATCTGAAGATATCTCTGCTCAGAACTTCTAAAGACAGTCCCGTGACAGAAAAAACAGCGCGCCCCTCGGATCGTCTGGGTCTGAGCTACGATTTCAAAATCAGACCCCATGTTTCCCGTCTGTCACACTGTGCCGGCTTGTCCACAGGCCAGCGCATGTATCCCGGCCAAATGGGAAAATTGTCCATTTGGTCTGTCCGTTTGGGTAACTTTTTACCCCTGGCAGTGTCGAAAACTATGATTAGGAACAATAGTACCAATAGAAAATGGGGCTAATGCAGTCAAACCAATCAAATGGAGCCATTCACACTCCTGTCTGAAAGCCAAGAGATTAATTAAAGAATGAGTGAGTAAGACAGAGAGGAGACTGATGTCCAAACACCGACAGAGTGAAGGCAGAGTTAAGTGAGCAGTGATCTAAAAGAGATGGAGTGCTAGATGAAATGGAAGCAGACAGCTTGGACGTAGCCGGGAGCTTCATCACACATCTCCTCGGGGATGCAATCAGTCCTCCTCCAATTTGGTGCACGCCGCTTATCGCACTACCGGGAGCCATGACCCAGCGACTTTTACGGTGTGGTGGACTGGCAAATGGAGAGATACACCCGTCTGCCTGCCAATGTCTTTTAATGAGCGTGCCGATAAACAGTGAGGAGGAGGGCCAAAGCTGAGGCCCTTTATAATTACTTCTCCAATGATCACCCTATTTCACCCTGTATACTGGATCAATATTACAAGACATGGCCTTGATGACTTACAAAGTCACTTAATCTCACTTGATACTGCCTTTACTGAGGGAGGATGGGAGGAGGTCTTTATACAGGGAGGAATGGCTAAAGGGGGGTGGGGAAGAATGGTTCTCATTGGATAATTGACACATATTCAGCTATCTTGTAGTGAATATCAAGGCTGTGTTTTTACCCATTCTGTAGAGCTGTACTCATTACACTGACTGAATGAAGGGCAGATGCTCACATTTATAGTGAATAAAAAAAAGGTTATGGAAAATAAAACATTTGGCTCTCAAATGCATTTTAAAAATAAATAATTGAATAAATATTTAATAAAGTATAGCCCATATGTGTAGGATGTGAACATTTCTGACTTTTGTGACACCTAGTCACTATATCAAAAAAACAAAACAAGCACACTGTACTGAGAAATGAATGAGCTGAAAGCGACATCAATTGCAACAATTCTTCTACAAAGAAAACCAGTGACACTTTATGTTACGGGTCCGTAATCTCCTAATAATTAAAAATAAGATTTCTGGAAAAACAATGTAAATTGGTAACTGTTATGAAAAATAGGAATTTCCTTAGGTAAAACCTAATAAATATTTATTCATTAAATTTTAGAAATGTTGTTTATACATATATAGCATGCAAGCACGGATTATCCACTGGGCCGCTGCTCGGGGGCCTCCCACTTCTAGGGACCACCACAAATTTCATATGTCACATTTTTGCCTGTTCAGCTGACCTGTTATGCTCTGACTAACAAACATTCTAAGTCAAACTAGCAATTCATTTGATTGACTTAATTGGACATGTACCAATTGAACTCCAAAAGTTTTACAAGGAAACTACTTAGGAAAAAATTTCCATCTGTGCCCAGCAGGTCAGCTTACACTTGTAGAAATGGGAAGTGTGCCTACAGGCAAGCGTACAATTTAACATACCTGGAGGATTCAAGTGTCTAACATTAAATGAATAATGAATGAACAGTTACTTGCATTTATATAGTGCCGTTCTTTAAAGGCAATTTCTCTGCAAATTAAAAGCTCCTTATACACAAATCAGATATTTAAACTCTAAAAAGATTCAAATGTCTTGGAACTTTGTCTCTATAATTAATACCGAATAAACAAATGAAACTTCATCCCACCACAAAGACTCTGGTTTAGTCAATTGTCCTCCTGTGGTATCCTCTTTGTGGGTCGTGACATGGCTGAAGAGGCTGGTCCGAAAACCACAGCCTCTGTTGCAGCGTGGGCACAGAGGTATGGTGCTGATGGTGGCTGGAGGCGGAGAGTCTCTCCTTTCTTTGCTGCTACTCGTCTTTCATGGGGCCCTGTTTGTCCACATTGGCCTGAGCAAGTCAGTTGTGTGACGGTGGAACGTTTTGAAGCAGATCTCGATGTTGCCCCTGTACCAGGTGCATGCCGGCCTGTTTGTGGTTGGGAGTGGAGGATGTGTTCAGGAAGGGGTGAGTCTGGCATTCTCATTACATGGCCAGTTGGTGTTTAGTGATGCTGGTGGGATGTAGTCGATGTTACCTTTCTCTAGGGCACTGAGGTCTGTGCATCTTTATCTATCCAGTTGATGCTCAAGCCTTTTTGGAGACCTGATGTGTCCACCGTACTGAACAACTGCCTTATACGTCCTTATTCTCAAACACTCACATGTATTTCCTTGTCAGTGTCAGCTCTGGGGGAGGGGGGGCTCCCAAAGTAGGAAAGTGATCCACTTTTTTTAAGTTTGGCGTTGTCAGTGTGGAGAAGCGGTGCTGTCTGGAGGTGGCTGACGGAGAACTTTGTCTTTTTTATGTTCAGGGCCGATTAGAATAATAAGAGAGATACTATAATCACATTCAAATTCTAAAAAAAATACTGCTGCACCTATATGCTGGATTGCAATGTTGCTCAGCGTTTTGTAGTGCAGTCCTGTAGAATTCCAGTCCAAAATTCTGATTGCTTCATGCGGCCTACCTGGTTAATTTTATATTGGCTGAACTCTTTGTCATCTCTTTATACGCCACATATCATCCAGAAAGGGCTTTATGAAACAGTGACAAAGGAGCACACACCTCCAAACAAGTACACTTCACCTCATGGGAGAGGAGCTCTACTCCAGGACCACTTTACTAGGTACAGTAATTAGACAGCAATGTTCCAGTGAACAATACCAGCTGTTAGACAAGGCCTAAGGTACTGTATACCCCGTACACACATGACTATTCATTAATGTACTGTATTTTTCTTCATATTCCAATTTGTTGTCACTATGACCCCTATTCTCTGCCTATGCATGCATGATGAGTGGCGTATTCACCCAGCGTCCATTCACATCACCGTTAGCCATTGTTTCTGCTCAAGCAGAAACCGCTTGTCTGGCGAGCGCTAATTACATCCTTGATTAGGAGGAGAAGCAATGAAAGAAATACAGAGCTCAGTAAGAAATAAGAGAGGTAACCCCAACCCCCTGCCTCGGGTGGACCAAGACACTCGCTGGAGACTTGACGTGTACATTTGTGTTTGTGTGTGTGTGACACAAAAAGATAGCGTTTGTCTGCCTATCTATGAACATATATTATGATGTGCCATTTTGCTGTACCAGTACTAATACCAGCGTATATCACTGTATGTGTGTTGATGGGTATATGTTTTTTGCAGTTTATTCTGCTATACTCGGTCGATGCAGATGGCCGCCCACCCAGAGCCTGGTTCTGCTCGAGGTTTCTACCTGTTAAAAGGGAGTTTTTCCTCACCACTGTCACCAAGTGCTGCTCATGGTGGGAACTGTTGGGTCTCTGTAAATAATATTTTAAAGAGTATGGTCTAGACCTACTCTATGTGAAAGCGTCTTGAGATAACTTTTGCTATACAAATAAAATGGACTTGACTTGACTTGCAGTGCCAAAATACACTGCTAAATGCAAGCATAAATACAGCACCATTTACACTGTGTATGATAAAATCCTGCAGTGATGTCGCCATCTAGCATTAAATGCCAAATAGTAGGGCAGCAATGAACCAATAAACAGGTGTTTGATTCATTGATTTATTTATTTTTTTTGTGAATTAGTAACTAATTGTGGCCAGTTTCCACCCCTATGACCACCTGTCTCACGTACAGTGGTAAATATAGGTAAGTAACGCTGTAGTGTCCCAACTAAGCCCTCCAAGAACAGAGCTGGGCTGTGAAGCCACTTTGGAGTAGCGACTGTAGGGGGTGTTCCAACTTCCGCATTCATTACGTTACGCACACTTGACCCAAAAGCTTTTTTCCATTCACAATAGTTGAAAAAGCAGCGGCTATAAAAGGGTGAATACATTTTTCTGAGTATCACAAACCCCCGAAATGACTCTTTGTTATCAGAATTTGATCCATTCGGTCTAATGACATTTGGAAAGTCTAGATAAGTCATATGATTCAGTTATTTTATCTCATTCATGTGTGGAGGGAGCCAACAGGATTCAGATGGAGAAGTCTTAGAGGCACATGCTCTCACCCGGCTCAGCTGAGGAGGACTACACTGAGCATGCTCTACGGGTCCAAAAACACAGAAACATGTGGAAGCCAGCTGAAGCTTTTTCAGTGTATGTGGCCATTTAGCAAAGTTCACTGGAGGCATTATCAAGTTCTCCCTAATACATACAATATATGGACTCAACTCAGGTGTTAAAATACCTAAAACAGAAGTATGAAGGCTAATGAAATAAAACATTGGCTCAGTGTTGGCAACATCTAGCAACCTGGTGACCCAACCCCCCTACAGTACACAATGAACTGACAGAGAAGCTTTTCATACAGTATAAAGCAGCTGTGAACAAACTGTAAGAATTATATAAGAGATCAATGCAGACTGACATTCCTGCTTTAACCACATTAAAGATTACTTTTTAGATGCCAGTTTAAACACATCTACTGACTGGGGAGTGTTTAATTGAATTAGTTTACTTGCATTTTAAGGATTATTATGTTATTGCTGCACATTTGCCTCAAGTATTTAGTTTGCTAACCAAAAACCAAAACACCACGCAAGGAGAATTTCAAGCTCAGGAGAATACCAAGCAGTCAGAGCGCTGCTTGTGCAGGTTGTTGCACCGCCACAAAAAGTACGTCTTCTGCCTCAAAGGAAAGGAATTCATGAGCAAAAAAACACTCAGTTCATTACAGAGGTTTTTCTGCGACAGCCTTACTTGTGGTGGCTAATGTTAACAAACTTTGCTGTGTAACTGGCATCACTGACATGACTTTATGTCTCTTCTCTACTTGTGTTGTAGTTATGCTACAGTCACAGGCTGGCTTCAATCAACTCCCTTTACTTCATAAATGAACTAAAGTTACTTGAGGAGAACTTGTACTGACATTACACCTTCTTTGACAAGAAGTGTCCACAGTTCAGATTGAAAATTATGAAAGGTAGCATTTGTCGACTTTAAACATTACAATGCTATTCTGTAGTTTTTGCTTCCACCTTGCTTTTTTTTCTGACACCCATAAATCCTTGCGGCCTTTTGAAAAGAATATTATGAAATTTCACTTTGATATGAGTTTGATATTTTCAGATTTGTGCAGTGTTTGTTTCCTTCACGCAGCGAGTGTCTGGCTTTCTCATTACTAACACATTTACCTACTGGTAGGATCAATAGCAGGTTTTTCTGCCTGTCAGTGGCATATACAGTAGAGGCTGTAATGTCAACTACAGGACCTCAATGCTGGGGGTAAACAAAATAACAGTGAAATCTTACAATGTAATATCCCCCACACCCACCCCAGCCCCCAACCCCCACCCCCACGCAGGACACACTGCAATTACTCAACGGAAACTTTTTTCTCTTCCGTGGAAAAGGCTACAGTACCAGATAAGTGCAGTTACTAAAGTACATTTCCCTCTCTTCACCATTAGAAGTGTTCCAAAATGACCATATAATTATTTCTGCTGGGTTAGCACTGAGAAGTCTTTTTTGATTAGGAAGGGCAAAAGAGTCAGTGAATTGATGCATAAGTAACTAAAGTTCAGCCATGATAAGAACTGCAGGCATTCTTAAAATGCTAAGGAAAATATCTTTAATAGCTCTTTCCTTATCTCGTAGGCAACACCAGAACATCCCTTATGAAACGAAGGGGGAGATACTGCAATCCCACAGTACCTTGCCAACAACTAACCATCCTAACCGTCATGTTACAGCTTTTCTGCTGCTTATTTTGGAAATCACACACCAGTAGTCTGCAATATTCCTAAACAGCCAAATTTCTTTCTTACAAAAAGACTCTTTCGAAATCCTGAGGTAGTCAGTTAAATACCTGAGGTCAGCATTCATAAATGCTTTGGTGGTATTGGATTTAAGTATGACACCAGCCCAGTGTGTCCAGCCTTTTTTCACTGACTTCCATGTTTGTATTTCTCCAGATCTCCTGACGAAACAGAGGGGCTAGATTGTTAGACTTAAAGAAGCCAATCTAAAATAAGGACAGTATATTCCTATATTCATTTTGCCAAAATATTTTTTTTCCAGCCTTGTGGGTGGCGTTGCAGGTCTGAGAGATGAGCTATGATTGAGTCAGGGCAGGTGGGGAGGGTTGGGTTGCTGTCGGGAGCACGGGCTCCACGAAGTGTGGACCTCTGCTTTTATAGGAGCTGCTCTTTGTTTTCTCTTTATTTTGTAATGTTCAGTTTTTGTTGAAAATATCGGGGAGAGGTGTCATCTTTAGTGATGTGGTTTGTTCTGCTGTTGAACTGTATCGCATCATACAGACACTTGTATCTGTCATTTAGGTTACATTGATATACTGTAAATGAGATAGAAACACCTGACAGGACATTACTACCTTCATCATATTCAAATCAAATACTGAATTTTTAAATCCCACCAAAACTGCACTTTTTGACAGAATAAGAAATATACGAACTCTACAGAATAAGTGCACTACAGTTTGCTTATATCTGCAATGTACATACACAGTCTGTAAAATGTATATTAAATAAAAACAACATATTTACAAATGTCATTACAGACTTTCATGCATTTTTTACACAGAGTAAAAAGCTTACAAGGCACACAGGGTAACATGCAGGGGCTGCTTACATTATGCACTCTGTTTGTTATTTGTGTGTAAACCACTTGGCTTTTATCTTGTCACACCAGAACTACTGCACAATCAGGGAGCAAGACCTTCGGAAAAGGGTCTTGAAAGGGCCGGCAACAATAGCAGCTATTCAGTTCAACTTCACAACCCTGCAAATGTTAGATGTTCCCCACACCATCAAAGACAGACATACTGCATGTGTCCAGAGTGCTTCGAAACATGAGAGGAAATGGCAAAAGCACTTGCCCAGTATGCTAATCACATTCTAGCGGTTTAGTATTCCACTCTGCTGCTCGAGGGATTTTTTCCTAGATTAAAAAATAAAAATAAAACATGATTGTGCCCCCACACCTGATTTGCTGAAAACTTTAGACTCCTAATCAAATCCTGCATCACCTGATGCAGCATCTCCAGCACGCTCCAAGTATTAATTCCACTAATACAGAGGGATGGTGGAATATCATGGGAGGATATTGGAAAATAATTTCTTGCTTGGTTATTCATTGCGGAATTCATTAAAATCCAATTTTGTGAAATTGAAATAAAAACAGCCATTTGCTGTGATAGACTGGCGTGCTACAGCAGCAAATATGAGAACATGGGGGGGACAAGGGTGCAGGGTGATGGGGTGGGGGGTGCGGTAGGGGGGATTGAGACGAAGATAAACAAATACATTCCTCCTGGTTCCTGCATTTCTTATAGCAGAGGGTGGGCAGGCACATCTCCTGCCTTCTACCTATTCTGGGATAGGCCTCAGACTCTTGAAACTGTTTTTTTTTTTTTTTTTTTGGTGACTCAGTACATCTTCGAGACGTTACCATCCGTCCCCGCTGCGTGCAGACACTTGTTTCTATTAGCCCTTAATGGTAGCCACCACTTCCCCACATTAGGCGCTGTACACACTCCTAATTGCAGTAACAGTGGGACTGCATTAGCTCATTAGCATGCTGCACCACGCGCTCAAGAATAAAGGCAGAGAAACACACAAACGCTGCTGTGATTAGGCCAGGATGGTTGTTTCGTGACAAAAATGCACATCCTTGCAATTAAATCAAAGAGGTCGGCTGTTCCTGTCAGAGACGAGTGTTTCACCGATGTGCTAGTGTAATGCTAGTGTCTTATGCTAATGCAAAAAATGCTAATGCCAGTGCTTTTTGTCTATTTTCATGCTAAAATAATGCAAATATTGAGTGTTTACTGAGAAGTCTGTACTTGACGATCAGAAATGTATTCTTCACAGTATTGTAAATGAAAAGCATTGGCGAGACGCAGAGTGGCCTCCAACAGCATCTACCCAGTGATACACTGGGAGACAGCAGTGTTATGAAGAATGAATCTGTCTTAGTGAAGATTTAAATGAATTTCATGTCAGGTTGTCCAGATTGTTTATGTCGCTGCTGTCGTGAAGGAACCGCAATTACAGCATGCGTCAGTGTGACGGGCCAACCTTTAATATGTAACAAGAGGCTCCATATATCATCTCATCAATCAGAAATATACATTTTGAACACAGTGATGAGTGGCGTTGGACGTGAACCACAGAAACAGGCCAGAATAAGGGAAAAAGACTAAAGCGGACTATTCAAAACATACAGTGAAAGTAACTCATCTCTGAGCTCCGAGCAGTCCGACAATCAGACAAGTAAACTCAAATTAGTCGGAAAATTATTATTATTATTATTATTATTATTATTATTAAACATTTCAGACGCCCTTAACGTCACATTAACTTCCAAATAAAGTGCTTTAGATCCAAAGAGATGGTCCCAGATCCTAAAGAGAGCCGTGTCAGCTGTAGGCTACTGTTCGGTGCTAATGCTGCCAGGCAGCCAGTAAGCCTCCTGTGCAAAGGTCGTTTTTTGCAGCATTATAAAAAACATGTGTGCTGTAGGATGATGACATGTCTCTTTGCAAAAAAAATAAATATAAATAAAAATAAAGATTTACCAGGTGATCATCATACAATCTGACATGCCTTCACATTGTTACCATGTGTGATTCGACCAAGATTTTAGTGGACTCATCATCGCACAGTTTGACATGCAGCGAACCTGTAAGGCCGATGTAATCACAGTTACACAGTTTGCTTATTTACAACTTGTCTAATCGCTGGTCTGACTATTGCCCGTCAGTTCCCAGATCTCATTAATCAATTTGGTGAGTACAAAGTTATCATAGCCAATACAAAATAATGGCCAAAGCTACGAATACAACATCCGATATCTGTAATAACTCAGAGCCACCGCCTCCTCCCCAGTCCTGTGTTGTTTAGGATGCTGTGAGCTGATAGGACTGAAGCACTTCTGGTCCTCAGCCAACTTCCAGTGGGGTCAATCAGAGTGGACTGACACAGGGTCAGCAGCACGCTCACACGCCGCTCTCCCAGGCCTTCATTAATATTATTTTCCTGCCGAGCCGCGTCGCCGGCTTATTGCTCTCCTCCGCGCTTCACATTTCAATGAGGGCTGCCTTGTTGTATTTTTAGGTGAATCTTTTTGAGAGGGAATCATTAATTTTTGATGAAGAGCTTTGATATGCACATGAAAGCTTGGGATGGAAAATGAAGCTGTTACAGAGGCGTCACAAGCCTTGTGTTGGGTCTGCATACATGCAGGATTGGAAGGGTTTTGTGTGTAGGAACACAGAAAGAGACATCACTGTCATCACTGTATCCATAGAATTCACCTGAAAAATGCTTTTCAGTATTCCAGTGTTGCAAAAATAAAATTTATTCTAAAGCAAGCATGTGCTCTTTGAGAATTTGTTTAGTTGTATTTCTATCAAGTGTATGTGGAAAACCCACAAGTTGTGCTATTGGATGCAGCTGGCTAAATGTTAAATATGAAATGAAAAGCTAATATTTATGCTCTGAAACAAAACGCCTGCTCCATGGAAAAAATAAATCTGCAATTGTGAGTAATAAGGATAGTATAGAACAGTGGCTCCTGAAATGGGGGTCAATAACCCCCAATGATTTGCAATATAAATCTGTTGGGCCTATGATAAATATTGCATATTTCTGCTACACCAAATTTGTTTTTTTTTTCAAACTTATTTCTTATTACTTATTTCCTAATTTTGTGTTTTTTTGACAAACAATAAATCAATTACAGAAGGAAACATGTCTCTGTAGCTGAGCTACTCAGAGCTTATAGACTAGATATATATGTAGCCTGTGATCATCCCTGTCAGATCCAGAACCTCACAGCTTCAGTCAATGCAATTGAGCAGCCACTTCGATGCCTTATAAATCCATGATGTACCACAGCACCAGCTCTGTAATGCTCCGGCAGCGTCAGTGCAGCTCCACAGCACACGGTAAATCAGAAACTGAGTTATTTGTGGTGCAGATTGTTCCTTCTTGACACCTGAAAAGCCTAAAAATCCAGCTTGACCTGTGAGAAACGAGCCTTTGACACAGTGCTACATGTGTTTCAGGATGAATCCAGCCCAATTAGAGGCCCTGCAGCTCAGGTGCCCCGTGCTGCCACAAGAGGCTGCTGTTGCACTGTGCAGGAGCAGTGATCGGCCTCAGAGGCGTGGGAGGTCCCTGTCAGCACTCATCTCGCATGGCTTTCTATAGAAACGCAAGTTAATGAAAGTGGGGAGAGATTATGTTGAGCATTACGTTTGATTGGACTTCTTTAAATAACACTGGAACATTTGTGCTCCACTGACGGTGTGTGTGCATGTGTGTGTGTTGACTTGACGGCTGAACGGACGCTGTACTCTGCACATGTTTTCTTGCATCAGTGTGTGATAACCTGTGTGTCGCCATATGTTTGTCATCTCACGCACACATACAGTATATGCATGTAAGACCCTTTGTGTGCATATCGGTTGGTTCTGTGTGACTTAATTTCCCCGTGGAGACGTTGTGTTGTTGCAGCAGTGAAAGTAGAAAAAGGTTGAAAAGTAAAGGTAAATAATAGCGGTGTTCTAAGAACATGTAGCAACCTCCTGAAACACAAAGCCAGCTCATAATAAGACTACACTTCTGATTGATCAGGTGCTTTTATGGGTTTCCCATCTTTGTTAAATATTGAACCCCTTGAGATGCTTTGCTTGCCACATATTATGTATGTATCATGTAATTGTATGTATGCATTTATTGAAGGGGTGTTTGTAATTTGACTCCTTTGTTGGTTGGTCGTTGCAGCTTGTGAGTGGAGAACAAAGCTGTTCATACTGCTAATTTACAAAACAAATCAATAAGTAATGTGTTCATCCTCGAATTTCAGTGCCACTTACTGTACATTTTGTTGAATGTAGTTTAAAGGTATGATTTGTCAAACACATTTACAGTGCAAGGGCCTGAGCTCTACAGAGGCACCACAGGTAGAATGTGGGCAGAGAGAGGAACCAGCCAACTGTGAGGACATTACAAATTATATGTAATATAAAAGAAAGATATGTAAGAAGAAGTCCTTTAAGTGGTCAGAAAAAAAAAAAGGAATTTGAAGATCTACATGTAATTTCATGACAACTGAGCAAACTCCATCTGCTGATAAAAGTTTATGTGATGTGAACGAAAGTTCCAGAACAGCTACTAAATGGACCTTGTGGTGAGACTATTTTGTCGCCTTCTAAAAATTGTTTCAAACGAAACAATCTGAGAAGGGAACACCAACCTCTGGTTGAATTGTTTGTAATCCAAAGACATGCCGCCTGTAGCAGGAGGTTGTGAGTGCATACTGCTTTAAAGGGTCAAAAGCCAAAAAGCTGGGAACTGCTGTGTTACACTGTAGACCACACAACAGGGAAATGACGTTCAAGGGTCATGAATATGTGCATAACTTTAACTAAGGCCGCTGGAAAGTGACTATAGAATAGAATATATTAATTGGAAATGCAGCCAAGATTACTGACTCTTGACTCTAACTTCATGAAGTCCGGTCGTCAGTCATGGTATAAATGCTGGATTGAGGCTATTGTTCTGTAATTCAACCAAACTGAGAGACATAGAAACCATGTTGTTTCATACAGTTTTCTTATAAAATCCTCCACTCTGCACACATCCTTGTGTAACACTTCCAAAGGGAGGTCATTGTGTGCCAGCTCTGTTGGAAAGAGGACTCTTTTCATGGCTATGTGTCTCTCTCTCCCTCTGTGTGTGTGTATGTGTAGCAACATTGTGTTTGTTTTTGACATTTGGGAGGCTCTGACTTGTGGCTCGAGGGCTCGCCGATCAATTCAGTCTCTTCCTTTTCCTCTAAACAGACAAAAGTCTTAGCTTTAATTGCTACAGCGATGAGGCACACACACTGACTGAACCTTTAATGTCGCTGCATGTCAGACTCTCCCTCTGTTTTTTTTTCTTTAACCATTAATCTCATTCCATCTCTCTCTCTCTCTCTGTGTTTTACCTCGTTGCCTTCTTCAGGGTATCTGCAGGTCCCTAAGAAGTCTGAAAATGCCATAAAGGGTAATTCCAGTTAGTCATATTTTTCTACTTTTTTTGCCATCATGAAACTACATTTGAAATGTTTCTAATTTCCCCTCACTACAGAGCTTTATGTATATTCAGGTCTGCAAGAGCACTAATCTCCAATATACACCCACAGGGCAAACACAGTCATCTACATCTGAAGCCAAAAAGCAATTAAAACACACTAACACTTAGACAATTCTACAGCCAGCATGTTTACTATTCTGTTCAAGTACTATGAGGCTGCATTCAGGTGAGATCACATGGTCTGTAAATACAAATAACCAACTGTGGAAGCCTGTTGAGGTGAACTTTCTCCAGATATTTACAATAGGGGATGTGGGCTTGTGTTTGCTCTCCCACCAGCTGACACAGTTAACGAAGGTGCGAGGAAAAAAATTGATTCAAAATTTTTTTCATGAACCTGAGGAAGTGCAACGAGTGAAAAATATTGCTAATGCCAATGTTAATAAAGCAGTGGCAAAAGGAAGTACTCAGATGTTTTACTTAGTTTATATGTTTACTTAATTTTAAAGTTTTTTTTACTTTTAGTAAAAAAATTAATTCTGTCATTAAAAAAGTACTTATATTATTGGTGTTTAATTATTGATGCATTCATGTGTTCATCACTTTAATGTTGACGCTGGTAAAGGTGAAGCTCATTTTAATTACTTTATATACTGTTGGTTAGCTTGTGAATTTCCCCTGGGGATCAATAAAGTCTGATTTTATTTTACCAAATAATAAACTTATATTATATTATTATATAATAAACTTATATTATGTTATTATATAACAAACTTATATTATGTTATTAGTCTGAATCTGCAAGCTAGTAACTAGCAACTAAAGCTATGAAATAAATGTAGTAGAGTAAAAAGTATAATATTTACTTCTGAATTATCGTGGAGTCAAAATATAAAGCAGATAATGGAAAACTCAGTGCCTGAAATGGGCCTGTACATTTTTGTCCACATGAGTACCCTTACCTCTTATTGCATACCGTCACCTCCTGGTTAGTTTAAGTATGCACCTTTAAACATTAGAGTAAGGCTGGATTGTTTTCCCCACTGGCATTCTGCAAAGACCATGTTGGCTAGTGTCCGTGGCCTCCTAAGTTTGGTTGTTAAGGGTTAGACATGAGAAGTGAAATGGTTAGGGTTAGAAACAAATATCACTGTCAGAGCCAATCAGAGGCAGAATAGGGGTAGGTCTTTGCGGAATACTGGTGGTGGTGGTGGTGGTGGTGGTGGTGGGGGGGGGGGTATACACAAGTTAAATACTATTGTCATGTTTTCTCTTTACTCCCACTGCCCCCCCCCCCCCCCCCCTTTGTTCTGTCATGCTATGTATATTCAATTATTACAAGGCAGAAATGTTGATTTACCAGAAGATAAAGGAAGAAATTGAAATAATAAGTTTTCAGTTATACTCGATTTCTGTTGATTTCACTGTACTTAAGGGGACATTTGGTGGGAGCAAAGTAAATGCAGTCTTGCCCACACATCATGGACCTGCCTTTGGTATTCCTTCTCATTATCCACTTGAATCTGTGGGGCAGCAGATAGCATATTTTCAGTTGGTTTTATTGTAGCATATATGCAATATTATATTTCTGTACAGTTTCATTTGTATCAATAGCTACATACTTTTTTTTATCAACCAAATATACATTTATGTACAAACTGTGGAAATGTCGTAAGTAATGTATGTAATGAAATACAAACAAAAATAAATTTAAAGTTGGATATATTACGAAGATATGTGTATAATTATAAATATATACACAAGCGATGATCATGTCATGCGACTGCTGAATTTGGGTACTGGCCCTTTTTTGGTCCAATTCAGGCACTGGAAATTTTTTCGTAAAGTACCTCAGAATTGTACTTAAGTACAATTATTTAAAAACTTTTTTCTAAAAGTACATACATAAATTTTTACCTAGGATATGAGGTGCAAAACAGTTCTCTCACTGAACAAAAACATGAATATTGGTAGATTCTGGATCGCGTTCAGTGACTGTTTTGAAATGTTCTTTCCCTCCACCATATCTGCACATGGCAACATGTGGTGATAGGCAAACTACCTCCTGTGTTGGCACTGAATTGGACATAAACCTTAAGTTGTGGAATCATTCAATACAAAGTCCTAGAGGTATTGAAATTAGCTGGCTGGCTGAGGCCTTTCTGTGTGGAGTTTGCATGTTCTCCCCAAGCTGTGATGGAAATCTTAGAGCTTGTTCACCACGTGTGAATCACAGCATACTGCTACCCAAATCTGAAGATGGAGTCCTGAAGCTCAGTATTTAACTTTCCCCAGAACTGATAAGTTCCGCTATATCCAGATAGAGTTATTCCTAACTCAGCCTGGCATGTGTGATGACTCTATTGGATATCAGATCCAAACAAGGAAAGACGTCAACCATTGCTGTCCTAGCAACAGCATAGTCTCTCTACAGCCTCTCTTATCCAGTGTCAACAACCAGGCACCAGCCTGTTGTGTCTAACCCTGAAAACAGAAGATATCTAGCAGACCTTGGTCTACCAGAGGCCAGAGCCAACTCGGCCTTGTCAGGCACACAGAGTGAGACAGGCGGACAGAGACAGGCAGTTGACCTGACCTGTGAAGCACTGTCTTAAGTTACCTTTAACCTACAAGAGGGAAGTTTAACATACAAGAAGGAAAATTCCTTCACACAAGCCTGTGTTGGTTTTCTTGAGTGAGGAGCAAAAACATGCAGGTTAATTTGATTGGTGACTCTAAACTGCCTGTAGCTGTGAATGTGAGCATGAGCATTGTCTGTCTCTGTGCCAGCCCTGTGATGACCTGGCAACCTGTCGTCTTACACAGTGTCAGCTGGGACTGGCCCCCCGCAAACCTCTAAAGGATAAGCTAGTACGGCTGATGGATGGGTGGATAACATTAATGTAAGAAGAAAACTTCCTTTTCTTTTCCAGTGTGTGACTGACGTCCCATTAGATTGTTAAACCCCCCACTGCTCTGCACTAAACACTTGAAGCTGTAAAGAGACTACAGGCAGACTGGAGAGGAACGCTCTGTTACAGGCTGATGCTGGCTGTCATATCATTATCTGAAACTGCTTGCTGCCACTTTGTAAGTAGATGATGTATTAGGTTATTTATGTCCTATACCATCTATACTATATCACAATATGATTCACACCAGTATAAAACTTGTAACTGGGATATGGGTAATATGTGCACAGGTGCATCTGCAGTAGTCAGTAAGTCATTAGGTTTAAGCCTATAACGAATGAAAGAATGACAGTAAGGATGTCCTGAGGTGCTCCCCAGAATGTGCTCCTGGAATGCAAGCTGGTTATGTATCCCGAACATGAATCAATAAGACATAGCAGGGACTAGTGTGCGTGTAAAGATAAGAAGACATCGATGACATGACACCAAACAGAATGTGAGTGAAGATGAATAAAGTTCCTGTTTAAAATATTATAATGGAAAGATCCGGATGGGATGACAAGGTACAAGAGTGGATGTTCAAGGTACATATAACACTTCAACCCCAGTCAAAAAGGCTCACCAGCATCTCGTCTTCTTGAAGGGATACTGAAAAAAGTCCATCTGTCTCCTCAGATTCTGGTTACCTTCTGCTACTGCACCATCAAGAGCATACAGTCTGCATAACAGTATGGTATGGGAACTGCTCTGTCTTGGACCGGAAAGAACTGCAGAGGGTGGTGAAAACTGCCCAACGCATCACCCGTAATCAACTTCCTGTCATTGAGGTTGTCCAGCACAAGCGGTCAAGTCAAGTCAAGTCAATTTTATTTGTATAGCGCCAAATCATAACAAAAGTTATCTCAAGACGCTTTCACATAGAGTAGGTCTAGACCATACTCTTTAAAATATTATTTACAGAGACCCAACAGTTCCCACCATGAGCAAGCACTTGGTGACAGTGGCGAGGAAAAACTCCCTTTTAACAGGTAGAAACCTCGAGCATAACCAGGCTCTGGGTGGGCGGCCATCTGCATCGACCCAGTTGGGTTGAAAGGGGAGGAGAGAGGGGGAGAGGGGAGACAGAACAGGAGGACAGACAACAAATCAGACTAATAATAATAACAACTGCAATAATAATAACAACTGCGGTGTACAACATAATCAGAGACCCCTTTCAGCCGGGCACAGAGTGTTTGCCCTCCTGCAGGAACAGCTTCTTCGCCTCGGATGTCACCTTGCTGACCCCTGCACTTTGGTGATGGAGAACTCCGGCTCAGCAGAATACACTCAAGTGAATATTATTGTATGTATTTTGATGCACATGTTAATCTGCAGTAGATGAAAAAAGTTTAGCAAATGGAAAGAGGAAAAACTGAACATACATGGAAAGGTGTCTGCAATAACAAGTGGCTGAGCAGGTTTTAACCCTCTAGACCCCAGTAGAATTATAAAATGTTGCCCCTTAACTTAAACTAGCATTTTCCTACTCAGTCCAAACAAACAGAAAGAAACTGACAATCACAAGTTGGTTTTGTTTAAAAAAACACAACTTGCTCTTTAATTTGATATCAAATATGTGGCCTGTGTAGCTCTTTAGGTTTGTTTCAACACATTTAAAAAAACACCAGACCAAACAATAAATAGCATGTTGTAATAGTTTTTTAAAAGAAAAAACATAAGTAATGTGGTAGATGGGTCCTTTGGAAACTTACACAGTATGACAAAAAATTGCCGAATTTAAATGTGGGAAAGTCACTGCGAGCAGGTCAGTCCTCAAGTTCATAGTGTTTTTAATCCAATAAATTTGCTAATGACAACTTGAGAGCAAGTTATTTGAAATGTCCATAACCCAAGCTATGAAGCTGCAGTTGTCAATTAGAACTTTGTTACAATTTGATTTGTAGCAACTTTGTTGTAATTTTTCTATCACATTTCACATCAGGCAGAATATTGAATCAGATTTGTGGCAACATAATCAAACAACTTCTTAAATATCAAACAAAAAATATTCAGAGACCTATGTTACTGATCCAACGCTCTTCTTCAGTGATGGCTGTTGAAATGTAGAGCCCTTACTGCAACTTTAAGCGAGATAAATGAAACACAATAATCTGTAATGTCACCGTCAAATCTGTAGCGTTGCTAAAATCCTTTTCAGGAGAAATGGCTCCATTCTCGAGTGCAAGACTATTAGTACTGCTGTTAAAAAAATTTTTTTTAAGAGCAGTGCCTCCAAAGTCTCGTCATGAAAACAACTGTAGGTTCTGTCTTTTCTCAAACTGAATTATCTTTGGGGGAGAGTCTGCATGCTCACATGTATCGATCAGGCTCTCACAGATCACAGGAACATTAATAGAGGGATCACTGACATCTAGAACATGTACAAACCATCACTCGACTGAGCTAATAAAGCACTGTCAGTATAGTGTAGTGTGACATATTCCTCCGCCCTCCTCTATCCAATGTATAAGAGCCTTTTTTTTTCAAAACCTAAGCTACCAGCACTGCTGGGAAGGACTGACAGACTTCTCTTAATCCTCCTTGAAGGCTTTGAGCCTTACCAAGCCACAAAGATGCAGGAGTAAAGGATTGAGTCTCGTCTGCAGCTGTTCCTTGACAAAAAGAGAACAACAACTTCTGTAACTTTGCAAAGCCAACAATCTGACATCACTACCACTTTCCACCCTGACAGGTCAGCTGTATGGAGGGGAGAGAGTAAGCAGCGTTTTACCTTTGTGGCAATTCAACAACCAAGTGCAACACTATGAATGTCTTCCAGGAGAGACTGTCTGAAAATGTGTGACATTATTTAAATGTCCCAATATGTTAATATCCATATTAACTTCTTGTTCACTGAGAACAGCTCTATCTTATAAACAGAAAGAAATTGACAATCACAAGTTGATTTCAATTTATAAATAAAACACAACTTCCTCTTTAATTTTATACCAAATATGTGGTATGTAGCTTTTTAGACCGGGTTTATTCAAACCATCTAAAAAAACACCACACAAAACCACAAATAGCATTATAACTAAAATAAATCATAGAATTTCTACATGGAAAAGTCACCGCGACTCAGTCAGTCCTCCCTACCAACTCTTCGACGCACTGCAAACCAGAGAACAGCATCCGTCTCCCTCAGGGAAAGTTGCGTATTTAACGTTATGTAATTTTGAGCAAAAAACTTGAACTTTCCACAATGCACGGTTGGTCAGGATTTCTCTCACAAGAGCCAATTATTATTTTAAAAGTTGCTATTTCTGTAAGTCAACTATACAGAAGTACAGCTGCATCAATCCATTTTTGTGCCCAAGTTTTTAATCAGTGTCTAGCTAGCTAGCTATGTAAAACGATGATGTGCCCATTTTGAAAGGCCCTGCACACCCATTTACACCCACACAGGTGATTTTAATTATTGTGCCTGATAACAACTCCCACGACTGCGTGGGCATGTGGAGACTGTGCTTGATCGACCATTTCCCCAGTCTCCTGCTATCTTTGTTGCACATGTAGAGAAGTGATTTCTGGCACAATGTCACCTACTTCCAAGGTGCATGGAGAAGGGAAATAATGCAAAGAGGTCAAAACTACAGCAACTCTAGTAGAACAAAGAACAACATTATAGAACGACCAACGTTTCAGTTTGTGACCGTCATTGTGGTCACAATGCAACACATTACAAATAACACTGGAATAAGATGAGTTTGGTATCCACAATATGATTAGCCTCAAACCATATGGTTTAGTAAACTAGCTGAGAAGTAAGGGGTGTACCCATAATGAATATGGGTTACACCACATTTGATCCGTACATTTTTGGAATCTATGGGGAGGTACCCTAGCTGTTATAGCGTAAAGTCATGTAAAAGTCAAGTCAATTTTATTTCTATAGCCCAAAATCACAAATCACTATCACAATCTGTACAGTGTTCGACACCTTCTGTCCTTACACCCTCGATTGGAATAACAAAAACAACAAAATCCCTCAAAATCTGCTAAAAGAGAAAAATTGAAGAAACCTCTGGTCGAGCAACAGAGGAGGTATCCCTCTCCCATGGACAGACAAGAAATAGATCCCACATGTACAAAACAGACCCAACTAAATCACAGTATATACAAATTATAATGACAACATTTATTATAGATGTAGATTATAAAATATATGTGAAGAATGTGGACCCATGAAGACACTGAGCAATTTTAGGTGTCGCCAAACAGACCAAATCCACAAGACCTATTCACCATGGAGACCAGGACAGGCCAGAAAAAGAAAGAAAGAAAGAAAGAGAGAGAGATAGAAAAAGAAGGGGAGACAAACTCAGTTTACAGATCTTTTCCCAGAATGTCCCCAAATTCAGAGGCCTAATCAGCCAGAATAAGTCAGCCAGTGTGTGTGTGCTGGGCCTTTAATTCTGCCTACAAAGACCTGACTGGCTGACTGTCAATGAGCACAACACCAAATCAAAGATGTGGGCAACGATTTAGAGGTCTGGAAGGCATATTTCTTTGAGTCTGAGAGAGGAGGCAAAGTGTTTTGTTTGCAATGTAATGTTATACATAAGAAGTTTGTCTTTTCAGACAAATGTTGTCTCACCAAAACACAAAACAGCAGCTATGCAGGCCAACCTTGTTGGATTGAAAATGCAAAATATGAAATATTTTGTGCCTACTTTAAATATCAATAAACAGCTCCGGGACTGGAACAACTTAACTGGAAGTACTTACAACTATTACTGGTACTAATACTACTACTGATGATGATGATGATAATGATGATGATGATGATGATGATAATGGAGACGATAAAGTCTTTGCCACACAACTAATGGGTTAGGAAAGGCTTTGCAGACTTCTGGCCGAGCACTCTGCAGGAAGCTGTCTGAGCCTCAGGAGTCCTGAGTCATCTGGTGAGAGGAGGAGCTGCTGTCTGCAACATGAGCCACAGGAAGAAAAGACAAGTGAATCAATGAGGGAAGGAATTATAGTCAGTCTAAAACTGATGCACTGGTTGGATAAATTAGACATGGAGAGGAGAGACTGGACTTGGTTATGGAGGTGATTGGATTGATGATTTTCTTTTTTTTCTTTTTTTTTTTAAAGGTTTTTATTAATTTTTTCTCAAAATGACTGACAGAATTACTGAGAGAAAAAGCAATTACCATTGAAAACATATCAATGTGCCACACTATTGCACAGGGTGACATGTTCCTTCATTACAATACACACACACTGTAGTTCATACACCATCCTGCTGCCTCAAATATGCACTAGAACACCTAATATGAATTAATACAGTGCTGAAAAATAGTCTATTTTCCCCTGATTGAGTAATGTTAGATTAAAAACTACAGTGCGCAGCTGTTTTAGGAAATTACTGAGCCTTTAAAAAAAATGTAAGAAAAAAGTTTTTAAAGATTTAAGTCAAGTCAAGTCAATTTTATTTGTATAGCGCCAAATTATAACAAAAATGATGCTTTTCACGCTTTTCACATAGAGTAGGTCTAGACCATAGTCTTTTAAAATATTATTTACAGAGACCCAACAGTTCCCACCATGAGCAGCACTTGGTGACTGTGGCGAGGAAAAACTCCCTTTTAACAGGTAGAAAGCAGCAGAACCAGGCTCTGGGTGGGCGGCCATCTGCACCGACCGCATTTACTTCTTCAGGAGGAATGAATGGGCTCGAGCTACAGAGTAAGGAAGTCAGAAACTACTAAGAGACAGACTAACACATTGTTGGTTTGGATCTTTTCATGGGATCTTTTGACAGTAAGAAAAATATAGAATAGTGCCAGTTTTATCCTATAAAGGTAGTTGTTATTTACTATGAAAACAGCAAAGCAAATAATCAAAAACAAAAAACTGTCGATAAAAATCTAAAGATGGAGGAGCCTACTTCCATGTTCATGCTCAGCACCTCAAATTTGTTACAGCCGTACATTCTGTTAGAAGTGTTTGTTCCAATTGAAATTCTAAGATGTTACAAGGTTTCAAAGTTTCATTTCTGAAGTATAACCATTGAACATATATTTAGCTTTCCGCAGAAACCAGGACTTACACTCAACAAGTCGAGAATCAATAGACAGTGTATTTCAAGCAAAAACAGACCTGCTCTCCCAGGTCAAACCCTCTGATCCACAACCAGCAACCTTTAGTGACCATTTAGTCTCATTTAAACATAATTGTCTCTTCAGTCCCCCACTCCCTGCCTGCACCCACACTACTTTTGTCTCCCTGAGGTTTTTCTCTTCACCAAGATTACTGAGCCGGCCTTTAAAAGCACAACTCTGCTCTTTGTATTTCTAGTCCCATTCCCTCCCATTAAGCCCTGAGAGTCTGGGGCTCTGCTTGTCTTCTCTGCAGGCTATTGATCAGCGTCAGTGTTGGCCAGCCAGGGCTTCTCTCCTACAGATAGATCCACAACGGGCACGGCCGCCGGCTTTTCATTAAGAAAAACAACACAGACGAATGGCAGGGAAGAGGTAAAGGGCATCAGGGCTAAGAGTCTGATAATCAAACTTGATGGTTCTCTGCCAGCCCGTCCTCTGTCCTTCTTGTTGGTTTATTAGTCAGGCTGTTTGTCTGCTTTTTTGACCCGCCAGGCTTGTTTTGATTGCGGGAACTTGTGAAAAAAAAGATGCTGAAAATTAAGAGAGAACATGCTATCAACAGAAAGAAATACTTTATTTTCTTTCTATTCAAAGGTCTATCTATTCCCCATGTGACTTTAGAAAACATTTCAGTCCAGATGGGATTTTGATACCAGCAGATCAGCTTGGTGGCACTTCTATTTGAAGTCCTAAAAACACTGTGCTGAAAGGAAAACCTAATTTCACTGCAGGGCTAATCCTTAATGACTTTGCCCGTATCAGATTCTCCTTTTTATCGCAGCCGTCATGCCACTCAGTGCTAATATGTTAAACAAGAATTGGCAAAAGTCACATGTCAATCTGATGGATTCAAGCTGAAATCTGTAGCTGGAGAAAATGAATGTTCAGAGGTAATATCAGACAGGATATGTTGACAACAGGTAAAAGCACACAACGCCTCTCCTTTTCTGAATCTGTTTGAGTACTCCAATTCCTTCCAGTAAGACTTAAGCTGCTTGGGATTACTTTGAATCACACGTTTTATTCAAGTGAGAACAAAATGTAGCACATCACCTGTATAGCTACTTATTTCCCCTCAGATGGCTGCCTTTCCCTCTCATCAGGTCAGAGTCACCTCTATGGCTCCTGTCGTCTCTTTGCATCCTACTTGACATTTGCTTTTCTGTTAGTCAATCTTCCCTATTTCTTTCTCCTGTACATTTTTCATTAGCAATAAAGTCAGTCCACCTTAACCCCAATATCTACTGGGTTGTGGCTAGATATAATCTGCTGCCAGTCTGAATAAATAAATGAAGTGCCATACAACCAAAGACAGCAGTGGAAGTTGTATACAGATGCTTTACTTGGTCTGGTATGATCAGTAGCTTATGGTGGCTAATGTACGATAATTACTTAATTGCTACAGTACATGGCCACAGTGGCTGCTGTTGAACAGAAGTTACATGGCCTTGCTTTAACTTAGAACTGCAAACACTGGCGTCTGAGGTGTCCATATGTCCATTTAATAGAAATAACAGACACCTGCTAGACAATCGGAATTAGAAAGTGCATTATTGATGCGGCAGTTGGTCTAAACCCCAATCATGGACTTTTATGACAAGCTAAATTTGTGATTTTGATCACGGTTGCAAGGCACAATATCCATCAACATCCAAATTATTAGTGCAGAGAGGCTCGTAGACCATCACATACACAGGTTTCTACATGAGAACTGAGTGCAGAGAAAATTAATCAAATATCCATAAATGATGATATTTTTAGCCTTGCAGGTAAATATTGTCATTGAAGAGAAAGGAAAGCAGAAAAGTGGAGACTGGAGTCAAGTACTTCATCCCTGCATTTCACCATCTCCTCCCTCCCCCCTCCTTCTTCCTTCTTTCAGGCCAAATTGCTTTTTGCTTTTTCCCTGTCGTTGCTCGGCGTAATCCTCCTGTTGTCTTAATATCAAGTGCAGAGAGGGAGAGATAATGGAGCAACAGGGGAGGAGGAGGAGGTGGAGGAGGCGGAGGGGGCAGCATGGCCCTGAAGACTGTCCTCCAGGGAAATAGCCTTCCCTTGTGTCAAACACACACGAATATTATTAAACCCCCCCACCTCCTAATCTTCTCTCCATCCAATACATTTACTTTCCATACATAATAGCTCTCATATACATGACAAAAGCCAATACACGGGAGGAGAACTCCAAATGCTTGTGTAATGGATGTGTAGCGAGGTATTACGTGGCACTGAATCAACCTTTCCCTTAATTTTATCAGAAGGCAGCACTCGGACCATACTGCTGACTGATCCATCCATACATCCATTTTTTCCTGCTTATCCTTATGCGGTGGCGACAGGCTCAGCAGGGTATTCCAGACATCCCTCTCCCCAGCAACATTTTCCAGCTCCTCCTGCGGGACCTCGAGGCATTCCCAGGCCAGATGAGATATATAATCCCACCAACATGGTCTGGGTCCACCCAGGGGTCTCCTCCCAGTTGTACGTGTCCGTAAAAACCTCCAAAGGAAGGCGCCCAGGAGGCATCCTGATCAGATGCTGACTGATGCTGTTCTTAAAGTGGATGTCTTTGTTGTCATTGTTGTCCTGATTGGTGCTTGTGTGTGATGGAAAGTGCATATAAGAAGATGGCAGCAGTGACATCAGGATGCTGTATAGGAAATTGTTAAGGTTTGGAAACACACACACACACACACACACAAACACACACATACACACGAGCAAACACAGATAGGTAGCAACATGCTAACTACCCAGCTGTTTATTGTTGTGTGTTAGATGGTTTCATTGAGAATATGATGAGCGTAAAAAGGTAAAAGACTCTGTTGGAAGTAGCTGGTGGGCGCGGATGTGAAGATTTCTTTGAGCTGTCTTTGCGGGAAAAAACAAAACAAAAATAAAAAAGAGAAATTAATTTAAGTGTGAAGACACTGCACTACAAGAAAGGTCAATAGGACAAGACACAATGATCAGACACGTTGGAGACAATCCCGCCCCAGGTTAGTCACACTTATTTGGAAGAGAAAATGGAGGTGAAAAATACAATTATGGCCCAAACTGTCCATTAGTAACATCCATCAGAGTTAACAGACCAATGTAAATGTGGTGGTCACTGTGTCTTATCAGATCGGTGGTAAGTGTAACAACATCAAGTTTCTGCTACATGTGTTTGTGTGTGTCACTGTGACCCAGCAGTCACCAAGAGACCAGTGTGAGTGCTGCTGACCTGCAGCTCACACTCAAGTCTCCACAAAGATACACACATACACACACTCACACACACACACACACACACACACTCAGCTGGACCACGGTGCTGCTGCTCAGGTCTCAAGGATAGTGAGTGAAACCCCTGCTTAAAATGAGATCCACTGTCTGCATACCAATAGAATGGCCTGGGGGCTCACTGTGTGTGTGTTCTTACTTTACAGTGTAAGAGGCTGCCCAAAGAGCAGAGAAAACTATTGATGGTGTGATTTAGAAGAAGTCGAGTAGATACCTGTGGTTAAAGTGCCATCCAGCATCCCTCAGGGGCCCCTGAGGGTGTCAGAGATGGGTGGGGTGGGGGGTGCTGGAGGTTGTGCTGTAGTGATTGGTGAGGACACATGCCAAGGCCAATGACAGAAATATAGCTTGGCCTCAAGTATGATATTTTTTTTTTTCATATTTTCTGCAAAATGATTTTTGTAATAACACTGAAGATTTGACAGAAATACAGACTTTGGGCTGTAAAGTCATAGTCAGTGATCGTTTCAGTAAGATATATGTCCATTGAGAAAACAGAGGATTGAATACGTTCATGACCACTTCATTAAAGTCTATAACACGTCCTCTTTTTAACGCCTGTAAGCGATGTTTCCCAAAGCTTCCCGAAAATCTGTCCTCTTTTCTTAATCAGTTTTGGCCCGAACACACACTTGTACACCACATGCTTTTCAATACCGCCACTACTAAGATGTTAAGTCTGTATCACTTACAACAAATTACTAGCAAAATCAAATTTGTGAGAAATGCAACATTGTCTTGATTATGTTTTTCCTTCTGACATGCAGTTTTTTTCTGTTTACTAAGTAGATTGACACCAAGGCCATGTCCTTGCAAATGTTCATTAAAATTTGGAGGCTTTACACAGCCTAAGGGTGCGATACTATATTTTATATATGTGTGTGTGTGTGTGTGTGTGTGTGTGTGTGTATATTATATTAATTAAACAGGACATTTTCAAGACTGATTCTGGTGTTATTTAGACTCAGTATCTTTAAATGTGACTTTTGGTATGAAAAAAAAAAAAACTGCAGTATGTAATTGACCGTTTAAACAAGTAAATCTGAGGATTGATGAAACGAGGAAGTGACATCGTTGATGAGAGGACTGAGAGACTGAGTGTGGTGACATGTAAATGTAAATGCAATAGACTGGCGCCACTGTTTCTCTTATTGCATTTGAATATTGTCCACTATAAAGCAGGTCTTTGAAAATGAAATGTCAAATGCCATTCTCATTTTCATTTTCAAATTGTTAGAAAAATGCATTTTCATTTTAATTGTGACTTAAATATTGCTTGCATAAATGGAAAGTCAGGTCACATTGTTTATATAGAATTTTTTCATTTATTTTCACGAAACAAAGATGAAACATCAATATACAAACATACACAAGACAAATAGAAAATGATATTTCATTTTAATTTTCAAATTTGAATTAACATTTGAATATTGGCCACTGTACAATGTTAATAAGATTTTGGCATTTTCATTAAAATTTTTACTCAAATAACACAGTTTACATGTTTGGAAAATGATAATGCTATTGTGGATTTACACTTACAATTCAAGTTTACATCATCGCTTTAATATAGTCCCCTATATGCTTTCATGGGATCAGTTCGGTCATCACTAATAAATAAACATACAAAGTAATTATTTAAGGTTATGGGTTGTTTTTTTTTTGGCAGTAAATTATGGCGCTCTTTTGGACAATATTGGAAATATTACTTTTTAGAGTTATTTAAGTTTTAGAAACTGGTTTTGTACGTGAAATTAGCATCATCCCTGGCAAAAAGAAACGTCGGAATGTAGAGCTGTTTAACACTTATTATAGAATCATACATATTTTAAAAAAAGTGTACTCTAAGCTGTATTTCTAATTATTTATATCCGTGTTAGACAGTATCAGGAACATTATGTGAAGATTCAAAATTTTTTCTCTTTTTCTGACCTTTCTTTGAGCAACAGGAGGCAGTGATACGCACACACAGGAAAAGGTCAGCCATGTCAGTGTCACCCGGTCATTTCCTCAAACACTAGGCAGCAACACTGAGCGGTGAGCATGCAGCAGCCCGTCCCTTCATCACACTCTCCCTTTTCTTCTTCACTATTACTCTCTGTCCTTACCCTCCCTTTCTGTCCCCCCTCTACTCCAGACAAAACATGCCTCTGTTTGCTTATCTTTTAGGTGAAAGTAAAAGAGAGAAGGAGCAAGGAGGGAGAAATATATTTCTGATGCAATATCCTGCAAAGGGCTGTGTGATATTGAGGATGAATTCACTATTGAAGGTTTTTGGTTTATGGCCAAATATTTACTATACAATACTTTCAGCAAGCATTTTATTTCTTATCTATCTGAAAAGCTTTGTAAGTTGTGTTACCTTGGACACTTTTCTCACATGGACCAAACATTAGAATGTGACTATAGTGTTTTTTGAATAGATTATTGTGGTAATATTTCAGGATGTTTGAGGTCTTAATATACTCGATCTGTCCTGCCTGCTGCTGATTGAGAGGAGCTCTCTGGTGCCTTAAAGCTAAATAACTGATCTGCTGAGGACACTGTCCATATTTTTGAAATTCTGCAAGAGCATGATTTGGAGTGTTTCACAGTCATTATATCTGACCTTCCCGGTTTGAACCACTCTAGGTTTTAGATTGGTGGAAAAGCCTCCAAGTCACAGCGCACCAGGGGGCTGATTTTACGCTTCAGACTGATTTCATACTTACTGGAAATTTGATCAAAATGTTTTCTGTGGATAACTTCAGTCACAAAGAGAAATGTTCTGCTATACAAGTAGCTTCTCTTCACCATCACTTTTTAAACTTCACTCCAGGTTTTATGGTTAAATGATATAAAATATAATGTTACTGCTCTGACAGATCAAAAAGCTTTGATTTCATTGTGATTTATGAATTCAGCACCATTACAGCTGCACTACTGATGATTTCATCTGTGAAAGTCATATTCAGACTTCTTATTCAAAGCAACAAAACAGCAAAAAAAAAAAAGAAACTGTTTTCACAAACTACAAGTGCTATATAAACCTCTGTATTGTAACCCTACTAAAAATAATTCTTAGTTTCCTTATAGATACCTGGTATGTTCTGATAGATCATTTATGTATTTGCATCTTTACAACAAAAAGAATTGTGCTGCTATTATTGACAGATGTTCAGTTCTGGCATTGTTTTAGGACAATAGGCTGTCAGTGTGTTTTCTTTAATGTTGGTTTGTTCTTAAAAAATTGTGTTTTCATTTAGTGAATTTACATTGAAGGATTGCACTGGTCCTAAGTTTGAAGCCACTGGTGTGACAGTGACCTGGTGTCTAATACCCTTTCCACCAAAATTAACACCACACACCAGGTATAATAGTGGTTATTACTTATGGATGGAATCTGTGGCTCAGATGACGAGTTGTACAAGTTACCCACGGAGGCGACATACCGTCATAGCATCACGCCGCAAAAGGGCCATAATGAGCGTGTCCATCCAGGTGTCATGTTTCCATTGCTGCCGATCGGAGCTGGAGCCGATAAATACCTGTGACTACTGCAGAGTCATTTGACCCAGGAATGAATGCCGACTGTACCCTTTCCCTCTGAAGACAAAAGCCAGATGTCAGTGGGTTTTTTGTCCAGTGTGAAAAGTGCCTAAGGCTTCAGCAGGGAACCACTGAACTAAACCACTTTATTCGACAGTCAAACTGAAGAGAGCGCTCCTGAAATATGCACCTGAAATATTGCTAATAATTCCTCATTGCACAGGGAAAGAGTGTAAACTCAACTAAGTACAGTAGGTCAAAGATCATGAGCAGTCAGGCAGCTTTAGTCAAACTTATTTGGAAGAGAAAATGTAAGTGAACGATAAAGTTAGGACCCAAACTGTCCACTGTAAACATACACCACGGTTCTGTTACAAATGTCTGATTAACAATGACGCCCCCTCTGTGTAATGTCACTGTGAGTTACAGTATTAAGTCTTCAGACACTTTAACAGCAGAGCAGCTTTTGTGTTACACAGTGTCAGACCATCTCACACCACAGCAACAGTGGAGCTAAAGATTGAAGCCATTGATCACAGTACTTTCCTTGCCTTCCTTCCATTCTTCGTCTTTCCTCTCTCTGCTGTTTGAACAGAAGCAGTGAATTAAGAGCTGCTTTTATCTTGTGTGTCCACTGGCTCCCCGGACCCAGCCTACAGACACCCACCTCCAGTGATTAGCAGTAAATTGATTTCACACTCCAGTAATGCCCAGACCGGGCTATAACAGGAACTGGAAGCAACTGTAGGTCACACAAATTAATTACTGCAATTAGCTTCCAGACAGTTAGGGATGTGGAAGATACAGGGATGGAGAAAGGCAGAGAGAGACTCAAGCAGTTCAGACCGAACTTCCTCTCGCACACTGGGATGCCTTAAAACTCGGACTGATGACTTCCTATGAAACATTATCGTACAGCACGTAACAAATCATTTAGTTCAGCTTTCAGAGTTGCCTATGTTGTGTAAAGGATACAGGTGGTACACCAGTAATCCGATGAAGATAAACTGAGCTATTATAGCTAGCTTTAGATTTTTAAACTGATAGCTGATCATTCATGTTGCTGATAATCTCTTAAATTTAACATTTGAATGCCAAACATGTAATTCTTCAAATCATAACCCATGCACAACTAAGACAAGTGCAATGTGAGTAAAATACAATGAAAATGTGTTAGCTTCTTAAAATGTAACAAATGTAACAATTTCTTGACCTATTCACCAAAAAGTAGTTCCAACACAGAGCTCAGCTGTTTCCTTGCTTCCAGTCTTTATGCAAAGCTTGGCTAACCAAGACCTGACTCCAGCTCCAAATTTAATACACGGACAGTAGCTTGGCAGCAGTTTTATCACCTCAGTCTCAGAAAGGAATCATTTCCTAAAATGTTGAATTCTTCTTTTAAGGGGCAACCCACCAACTTCACACATGGAGATCAGGTTACCTGTCATGGGGATACTACTGTGAAAGCACTTGTGTAATGTATTCTGTGGCTTTAGAGGGAGTTTTCTAAAATCAGAGAAAAATAATCCCCATGATGGTTTACAAAAACATTCTTAACTAAAGGTCCACATCTAGTGGCCTTAAAATTTGCCAATTCTTTTTAGCTGCAAGAAGAGCAGCTCTATGGGTGGCTCTATCAGGTGGTCGGCCAACGTTTGGGTTGGTGTGATGTGGGTTAGCCCTGCCATCTCGTTCTGTTGGTCCATCAGTTCATTGGTCCACAAAGCAGAGCCAAAATAGCCTGGCACTGACATTGAAAAATGAACTGAGAGGTTCCAGACTAATACGCATTTGCGAATTAGTCTGGAACATTTTTGATTTCCAAGGGGGTTATCGACGGGCAGAGACAACCAATCAGAGCAATGACGCACGTCCTGTCAGATGGTACATCCTGTCAGAAGTAAGGCCAACACACATTACTTATCATCATAAAGTTTAAGTGCAGTTGTTTGTTCTTCTTTTAGAGAAATTTTACAGTCCAGTCCGTTTAATACTGCTGCTGTAGCCGGCCGGTAAATGTTCCATATCGGTAGCGCCATATTGGATATTTACAAAGATACCTGAATGGCTCTCGTCGTTGTCAGTCATCGTATTAAACCCGCCTCGTACTAGATAAACAATTGTGATTGGTTAGCCCAATAAATTGGCAGAGAAATCAGTTTGAATGGGAGAGGGGCCAGTTGTATGAGCTCGCAGATTCGTCTGGTTCCCAGGCTAGTGCCCAAAGCTGTTTTCTATTAAATTGGGTTTTTTATTCCGTAAATCAATATCCCATTCAACATCTCTGAAGCAGCCTCTGATTTCTTCTGTTAATGATTCTCAGTGTCAGGCAACAACAAACTGAACTGTCAGACACTGCAAGAAAAAATAACTAAGAATAAATTCAGGGATTTTCAAACATGTTCAAGAATCTGTTGCTCTGGCTTGAAGTGAAAGTGGTGGTGGGTCGTTTTCCCAAATCTAAATCCAAATATGGCTTGGACCAAACAGACGCACATGCAGCAAGTATGCTGTAGTATGACAACCTCTTCACCTCCATTTCAAACGACATGCATAGCTTGACTCACTTTATCAAAGCAGCCATGACTGCAGCTGTGGAATGAAAGCGATGAATAAAACATTTGGAGGGGAAAAAAAAGAAAAAATATCGGAACTTTTTTTCTGTTGTAAAGCCAGCTTCCAAAAAATAAATAATTCAACAACCATTCTTCTATTTTCAAATTGCATGTAAAGAGGTGATTGTATATAACCAACTGTGATCATTCCTGCTGTTCTAGTAGCCTTTGTAGTGTTTAGAGTTTCCCCATGTCCAACTGCTCCCCAGGCACAGAGCATTACCGCTGCCATTCATAACAACAACAATCCATCTTCCAGCTGCCAATTTGGTGGCTCTCATATTATCAAATAGAACACAGTGTACAGTACGACATGTTGCTGATTGTAGGAGAGAAAAAAAATCACATATTCAAAGCTTTCATGCAGCTCATTGACGTTTATCAATGTTTTCATTTTCCCATCTATCTATCCATGGAATTCAATTTGGAGCCCGAGCTTGGAGAGCGCTGCTTCTTCCACTTGGGGTAGTAGCTATTGATGTAGGCCACATGCTCCTCTGGCCTCTAGCGAGTCACCCAATTTTCTATCTATTTACGCCACAGTTATGACCCCATTGATTTCAAATAGCCCCGCTGCTATGGAGGCTCATCTCTGATGCATGCAGTGACAGCGACTGATCAGCAGCATGGGAGCGGCTGAAAGCCTCAGTGGGCCAACTAAATGTGTGCTTTGTCTCTTGTCAATGGTCGAGCGCACCGTCAATTATGCCACTGATAGCGTGTGGCTGAAGTTTGATCAAAGCTCATTCTTCACTGCACTCTGATTGTAGACACAGCGTCACTTCACATTGTAGTCTACATTTGCTCATGTATTGTAGAAGGTGGAGCGCCAGTGTAACTGCCACCTGCCCAGAGGGGTGTACTACGAAGCAGGATTAATGGGTTAGCGAGGTATGTTGAGCCTAGAACCAGAGTTTTCAATGTCACAAAGATGTCTCCCTTTTAACCTGGATAGATCACCATGGTAACTGATGCTGCACACCTAACCTGGTCCAGAACATGTTATCTTCAAAGTTTACGCTTAACATCGGCTGTAAAACCCGCCACCATTTCATTAATTCTTTTTCTGATGATATTCTCTCTGAGTGATATAGATTCTTGATTGAAGGAATACAATATAAACGCAAACTTGTTAAGCCGTATGTGAGTAATGCCAAAGCTGTGCAATTACAGCAGCAAGTTACGCTTTTTTTCCCATGGGAACCTACATACATTCAGTGGATGATCATTCATTTCACTTGGATTTGGCCAAAAACTGAAGTGATTTCCACATATCCTTCATCATGGAACAGAGTATATGTAGTATGTTTAAATATATCAAGTTTAGCTCAAGAGTGTATGTATGTAGGTTCCCGTGCTCAGTTATGACCTGGGCGCAAATAGTTTGAATTGTGGGAAACCAGAGTTTATGGAGCTCGATTCATAGGGACTTCTTGTTTTTAACTTGATGGAAGTGCAATACTAAACCACCAGAGTGTCCCTTTAAAATGAGCATAATCACCATGTGTATGTGTATTAATGAGCTCCAACACAGATACAACCCTGCATCCTATGGAGAGACAGAGAGGCAGAGTTGGTATTAGCTGGCCTCTGTGATGAGTGACAAGCTTCACATTGCTGTAAATGACAGCCTCCTCTGTCAGAAGGTTTATTCCACTGAGGATAACCTGGCGTGGGCACAAATCAATGTGGCCAGTTGCCTTTGACGCTGCTCTCTGGCTTTTTATATATTCATCAAAGACAGCGGAGTTAAGATGCCAGCATACATGACTGCTGGTGTGGTGGCAACAGTGGCATGTGTGTGTTCGTGCACGACACATCTCAAGCACACACTATTGAAGGGGGCCGGCTCCCTTGAAGCCTGCCAAAAGCTGTGGTTCAAAACCGGCTGCCTTTCAGTGAAGGCACACCTTTCATCAGGCTGTGGGGTGTACAACACTTTGTATTTCAAATTGTCCTCATCCCATCTCCCCAGATACCCTAAGAAGTTGGGCTGAAAAAACATTTTGATGCAGTTGTGACTTGCAAAATATCAACAGCCTCACTTGACACTTCACACAACTCTGGGCACAGACTGAGGCAGAAGGTCATAGTTAAATCTTGGTGTGCCTTATTCATGTGGATGAAAAGCATTAAAAAACTGTCTCTCTCCTAGAGAAACTTGATACATTTCCAATTTCCAATTTATAGAACTTTAGGGAACTGTGTTATTGAGAATTCCCTCGTGCTGTCACTGCTGTATTCATGTGTTGCTGCTAAACATGCAGTTCTGAACCTCTGAACCAGTGTCTGACTAATTACTGGATCGCACATGTATTTTTTATTTATATATCTGTACCGCACACTGCAAGCAGTCAGGACCTACTTGGTCAAATCAACAAATCTCATTTTTGTGTACGTGTGTGCTTTTACTCAACACGTTTTCTTTTGGGTTTTTTTCTTAGGAGTTTAAAAAAATGCTATCACATCTTTTAATTGGTGAAATTGAAACTAATAAATGATTTTTGGTGCTAATGGGACAATAAGTTCACCTAGTTTAGTCAAATGACATGATAGTACCATCAACTCCTGTCTCATAACTGTATTTAAACCATTCCTCTTGTGTGGAGCAGTTTATGCTTCAGCACAGGAGACTTAATTAAAATAAAAAGTGAATGGTGCAACAGAGATAATAAGACACGATAGCCTCCTCCATTTTGGGCTCTTCATTCCCTCAGAGGGCAGCACTGTCGGGACAGCTGGCTATTGGTCAGTGGTGCAAATGTGTGTGTCAAAGCCCAGCAAAGTTGCAATTTTGCCCTGAAATGGCGAGAGAACCTCCACATGACATCTGGTCAGGAGGGCTTCAACAAATTTGTTTTACTGCATCCTTGGTTTTAAAATCAAACCAGGACAAACACTGCCCGTATGCACACAATACTCAGAAGCCCCTGTTAAAAGCATAAATAGTCAGGTTATTCAGCAGCTGTCCAGCCCTGGTAATTATATTGTCCAAATTACATTGAGCTGTCAACCTCTAACACACATGTGTGAACGCGTGCACGCACACACATCCACACACCTATTATATATGGCAGGTGTTACCTCTCATTACCTCCTGTGCTCGGGGAGTGTCAGCCTCAGAGCACCTGTGGCCAGTGGTTAATAACCCCCATCCAAATACAGAATTATGACTGTTTTTCTACAGCTTGTAAACCAAGAGGAGGGTGAAATTATATATTAGATGTAGTAATTGCTGGAAAGCTGTTTGTTCTGCATCCTGTTATTCCGCCTGAGCAGAGGCAGAGCGGTCGGCTTGTTAAAGGCATTCACATAGACAGGGACAAGGTGAAGTATTGATGAGTAAAGGGTGCAGGGACACTTTTGTGACTCTGAATGCTGTATTTGTACTCAAGCAGATGAGGAGATGAAGTGTGTGAGTGTGTCCTGTTTTTAAATCCACAAAATTTACAACAGTTTCACAGCTGTGAGATCATATGGTGACTGACCTGCTTTTACTTGGAACCATTCACCTTGGAATAAGTCATTTTAAATTAGGACTTTCATATCAACCAAAATAACACAGCAGCAGATATTTCTCACTTTGTGTGGGTACGCTGTCATTTTTTAATAATAACCTCAATTACTAACATATACAACAAAAATAGAATAAGAGAATTCATGGGTGCACTTGGTTCCTAAAAACCGAGACTGCCATGTCCACATGTGTAATACCCAAATGGATCCAAGCAGACTTGCAATCAGCTCTGATCATGTGGTGCATCAGCATCATCACAGCAGAGGAAGTGTTTCTGAGGGGAGATGGAGAATGTGAACTGTGAAGTGAAGGTAAGGTGACACGTATTGTCCCCCTTTTAGAGCGCAGCTGCATGTTAATTGGTGGAGCGTCATGCTGCCAGTGTTCTCTCTTTCTCTTTGGGTCTGTTTGGGTCGACTTTTTGATCAACCCATAATTATCCTCAGGTTTATTTTGAGTCTTTGGTCTGGGTCTCTTTTTTAAATGAATGTATGCTTGTCAGGTTTTGGTAGAGTTTCCATGTTTGTGCTTTGTATCAGAACTGGTATTTTGAACATCTGAAAAGTATGTCTTGTGTAATTAAAATATATATTTGACTGTGCTAGATGTTTTTTTATTTTATATTTCTAACTGATGACACTGACGGATTCCAGCACATGTTTTATCTGAATATATTATGATTTGTAATACTGATTAGAATAGCCTACAAATAAACTGTGCATTCTACATGTTATTTCCATTTTTTCCTGAGGTGCGTGCTCACATTTTACGGTTCGTCCAACATAGAATGCATGCAAACAAATCCCGGTGCTATTGTGACTCCACATTTACATGGTTTTGCATGTTAAATTAAACGTATCGTTAACTGCCCCATTAATCTTACTTCAATAATGGTTACCATGCATGCAACAACCGCTATAACGTAAACATCCAACAAACCTGAAGCCAGTCATGAAACAATGCTTGGAAGTATTTTCTGTGCAGAAGTGAACCACAGGTCCATGATGTGGTGTACAAGCGGTAGACCAGCCGGTGTCACCACAGCTCTTTGTCACTTCCCCGGTCCACTAATTGGCATTCCTCCCATTGCCCTAATTATCGACACAGACTTCCATGTTTGAGCTAATTAGCATTTTGTGTTTGTGTGAACAATCTCTAAGGACACCAAACCTCCACAGATTAGAAGTCACGCAGCTCTCTGAGCCACTGTGCTCTGTTTTACAGTCACTTTAATTACCATCAAGAACTGTTTCCCCTAAAGATCCTGCATTAAGAAGACAAATCACAATAATTACTTTATTTTTTTCAAAAGTAGCCTCTTCTGCCCTCGTTTCATTCTGATGTTGTAAGTGAAAAAATGAATATCTAACAGTACGTTATTCCTACAAAGCAATTAGTAAAGCAGTGATGAAAATCTGTTCAAGCCCAGCAGTGTTTTGCCTCCTGACTTTAGTGCATTTATTGAGACTGTGTATGATCTAATCGTCATGACCCTGTAGTGAGGTTAAGTGAGGCCAGATACCGAACTCAGATGAGGCAGTAATGAAAGAAATTACACTCCAGCTGACTCCAGACTCGATTTTAATGATGCCATGACTACTGACAGGTATTTATAATTAACTGCTGCCCACATGCACATACAGTACAGAACAATAACTTCACAACTGGCAACAGTTCGACTTAAAAACAACTTGGCTTCTGTCCTTTGTTAATGTAAAAAGTCTGTCAAAATGACAAATGCTAGAAACCCCTCCTGCCCACCCACCAGCTCCATATGTGGTCTTAATGCTGAAGATGTTGCGGTATGTAAATTGTGCCTGTTTTCTCCGATGTGACTCTTTGTTCTGCTGATGCTAAATCTTATTGCAAAGCAAAGCAAAGCAATACGTTCCACACAACACCAGACATACTAGTATGTGTGTCTGAGTTTATGTTCCACTACAGAATATGGTTTCACACTTGCCTTCAGTTATGGAGACTGAGGATAGAATCTATGAATGGATCAAAAGTCATGCCATGACCACATCACAAAGCTGTTTCTTATTTTTGTAACATATAATCATGGTGATGTGAGTGGACAAACAAAACACTAGATAGACACAGCGTACACATTTAACAATGTCAATTGTTAACATAGTGGAGACCACACGTTTTCTGGACCAGCAGCCCCGTAACTTAGGCTTAGTTCACATGTACACAGGTAATTAAAGAAACTGTTTTTTTTTTCTCCTCCTGAAAACAACAGAAAAAAAAATCCACACAAGCACTTTTGAAAATGCAAAAACAGAGGTGAAGTACTGTCAAGAGTGTGCCAAACCAACACAAAAACCTATTACCAGTAGGCTACCTGCAATGGCGCATCAAGGAAGGGGGGAATCACATGTGTGGACCTATTCCACACACTATTATCGAAGTGGAGTTATTCCTCAATATCACACACGAATATAAAAGTTAGCCAAACCGACACCCTAGTACCGGCAACGTTAATGAGGGAGTCTGTGTCGTGGGAGTGTTGGATTATGTAGCAATTCTGACGCCCCGTTCCTCAATATGATGGAAGTATATAAGTATAGAGTAACTATACATTTTTTTATAGACATATAAAAAGTTTCTGAACATCTTCACCCTGGGAGGAGTCAGTTTTCAGTGAACAGGTACACTTAAAGTGAAAGTGAGAGTAAGTGGACATGTTACCAGATGTTTTAGACTGCTGCTGTGGCTGTGGATGCAGCCATCATGAAGTAGAAAGGGGTTGCTCTGTATTTTGTGGTGGCCTTTGACCAGTGGTTCCCAACCTCTTTGGCTTGTGACTTCTTAAAATGAAGCAATGTCTTCTTGTGATCCCTCATCAAGTTTTATTCAAATCATTTTTTGAGGCGTGAAAAGGTACACCTATCGTTTTTATTTACAAGAAAAAAACAAAGATGAGAGAAACATCTAAAAATGAAATGAATTCGTGTGGAATAGTTATTTTTATTCCTATTCCCATTGATCATCATGTGACTCCCCAGGTTGGACCAGTCTTCCACAGATAGACTGGTCCGACTCTCCTGTGGTAATCAGGGGCCAGTCCATCCCCTGCCAACAGGTTAATAGGCACGGAAAGCAACTGTGGTTAAAGGTGTGATCCTTGTGATTTCTCTGGCTAATATGGCAACACCTGTGTATACTGGTGGTAAAAACGAGTGTGCTTTAATAATACAGGTCTCAGAGTTGTATTCAGAGTTCTGATTGATACCTGTATCGATCACTGGGGTTAGCAGACACTCCTTGAGCAGCTGCTGTCGGAAATTCTGCAGAAGAAAAGCAGCCAAACACACCTTGCCGAGAGGATTCATTGCATAACAAGAATGTAGAATACATTTAACACCTGTGCTTCCTCTGAAAGCTGGACTGATCTCTAATACAATACATCCGTTAGGTGCATGCGTTGCTTTCTGTGAGTCAGTAAAGCTTGCATGAGAAAGGTGTACTCCACCAGCAGCAATGAAAACTACTACATAGAGGCAATTACAGAATATAATACTTTGGGTACTGCAGGGAAAAAGATGGACCATAAATTGTCGCAAAAATGATATACAAACCTTATATTATTATAACTTTAAAGCGGCATTAGTTATTTGTTGTGGTTTTCTTGGGGCAGCTGAACACGTTTTAAAGTTGCATGCTTAGCAGTTAGTGTACAGTGGGTTTGAACCTTTATTCAGTGAAAACAGGCCTGCTGCTGCTGGAAACCAGGTGGAGGTGCTGAGACTGAACCAAAACATAAAACCAAAATAATGAGCTGAAAGACGTTGCAGGCAACTGCAGTTCATTCTGTGGGTTGATACCAAAACATTGCTTAGTGCAGCTTTAAAGAGAGAATAAAGCCTGAAACTTACTGTGACGGTACATAAAGACTAATGACACTCACTCAAGGAGGATATACAGCCTGATTCTTATCAAACTGTGCCGCCATGAAACTTGAGAGAACACATGAAAGCATAAAACAAGGAAGACAGCTTGAGTAGCTTAGACTTTACACGTCTTTTGCAGTTTTGACATTTTAACATTTACAGGATCAGCAACTGTGGTTCCTTTGGAAGAGACCATGAGAATCTGTGCCTCATAACATGTTTGGCTGAAGACATGAAATAGGTGAAACATAATTTCAATTTGATATTGTGTATCCGTTATCAATCATCATGTCATGCCATGACATTGCAGTCATTTTATGAAACACAAGGGGACTGGGCTTTAGAGAGAGATAGACAAGGATTGTGTGATGGAAAAGAGCTTGTCAGTGAGAGGTACAACCCCTGAACCACCTGCCTCTCCGACTGACAGTCCTCTGTGCCTGGCCTGTAATTAGAGCGACAGGAACAGGGACCATATTTACCAGCATCCTTCTATGGGCTACATCTAATTTTCCAGCAAAAACACTCATGTGCCTCATCAAACACAAGAACTTATCTCAAACAAACAGGTGAACCAAAAAAAAAAAAAAAAAAAACTGCTGTTACATACCAAACTGGGCAGCTAATGGCTTATGGCCAAATGGAAAAAGAAAATCAGCAGCAGAAAGGAACACAACAGCGTTTCATTTTATCATCCTTGGCAAGTGGAGCAATACACAGGAAAGTCAGCAAATACATTATACAATGCTGTTTGCCCTTGCAGCGCTTCCTAAATTTCCTACTTCCACATCAATTTCACAAAGTGTTTATTTCCTTCTCTTGGCCCCTGTCCTCCTGCAAAGCTCCAAGTCCAAATAGCAGAGATGGCCGGCCGGGTGTTGAAATGGACCCCTGCGGCCTCCCTTTGTCCGTCACCTCATTTCTCAAACATTCTTTACCGTTCACTCCTCGGGAACCACTCAGGCCAATCTCATGGTCGTTTTAACAGTAAGCCATCTTGGGAACGGGAAAGAAATACACAAGTAGAGCAGACGAAGAAAGGAACGGGAAAAGATGGAGACAGGGGGAACCTGAAATAGATAAGAGTGAGTGAGGAAAAGAGTGTTTGCAGCCTGTCAGGCATTAATAACACCGGGTCACTCTGCAGCCAACGCCAATAACAGACGAGAATATCCAGAGAAACATTACAGGGGCATTGTCCACCTTTACTCTGAATATCTCCTGCTATCTCATAACACTTTCTCTCTCTCTCTCTCTCACACACACACACACACACACCCATTCAGACCCCTTTGGCCATAATATTACAGAGGTCTTTGTAATCTTGTTGACTGACAACTTTATTTCCAAGCAATGCACACACTCAGCCGAGCATCACCCTGCATGTCACAGGGTTATTCGTCTGATTTGATTGACATGTTTTTAATGGACTAGGTGCATAAAGATGATCCGTTCCTTCTTTCTTCCCGTGCTACAGTGTAGCAGCACTTTGAGCAGCTCTTTTTTTCTCTTTAATGAAATGGAACAGATTCTTTTTTAGAGTAAACAATTCGGGTCAAATTACATCTCATAACTGGAAATAACTTACATAGATCAGAATGGCATGTGTAGGTGGAAGGGTTATTAAGGACCCCATTCTCTAATGTTTTACCTTAACAGCAGCAATTAAACTAGAGAACAGAAGATTCTAACAAATGAGAACTAACAGTCTCGCTCCAATTTTGAGTTCCATTTATAAAAACTTCAAGTTACAGGTTTATAGCTTTTGAATACAAAGAGTCCTCAAATGATCAGCATTGCTCTCTTATACCATTGTTGAAATCTTATTGTACTGTTAAAATTCAAGACTTGGTGGACACCTGGTATATGGCTGGGCTGTGTGTGCTCAGTGTGCTAAATTGTGGCCACATTGTCACACAGATAGTCAGCGGTAGAGTCTATTATGGGAATTCCTGGATATTACATGTTCATCTGCAAATTTCTCTAGTGGTTGCAGTAATATTTGTTCTCAAAGTGTACTGCAGGAGCAGATATCATGACATGGTGGAGCTATGTTTGAGGAGAATGTTAGAAATGCAGTTGCAAGAGCAACATTTTCCATTCATGTCTTATGTTTGATTTGAAGAGAACTTACAATAATTCAACACTATATATACATACATAGTAGGATGAGGCCATGGTGTTCTTGGTATTGCAGAAGAGTTGACCGTCAATGTATAGTTGAGTTTAGTTCCTCTTAATTAATTTTTTTGCTTTTGATATGTTGTTTGTGTTGAAAATGTTCCAGCTTTGCGCCTACTGGTCTGGGTCCTTTAGTTGTTGGTGTACAGATACGGTGTACTCGATGAAAGGTGAGACTCTTGATGAGAAATAAGACTTTTGAATGCTTGCAGTTTGCAGGTCCAAGATGGTTTCTTTCATTATTATTTTTTTTCTCTAGTGACATTCCAAGTTAGACCTTGGCTCTTTTATTTATTACATTTTTGTTAATAATGGACAGGACAGGACACTAACCTCTATGTCTGTCATCTGTAGGTCCTTCTTGTCCATGAATGAATCTTGTCTTTTTCTTTTGGAAGCTTTGGAGGATGTGCTGCTGCCAGTGCTGGAGGGCACATAGTCCTGTTAACGGTAGTTCTGATAGATAAAGGCCTTAAAGTCCGATAAATCTTAGCCTGGCATCTTCAGACTAATTCACAAATGCTTGTTAGTCTGGAACCTCTCAGTTCTTTTGGATTTCCCAGGGGCGTTATCGACGGGCGGAGACAACCAATCAGAGCAACGGAGCGCCGTCCTGTCGGACAGTACATCCTATCAGGAGTTCGGCAAACACATATTTCTTATCAATTTAAAGTTTAAGTGCAGTTGTTTGTTCTTTTTTTAGAGAAAATTTACCGTCCAGTCCGTTTAATACTGCCACTGTAGCCGGCCGCTAAACGGGAGGCGCCATATTGGATATTTACAAAGATACCTGAACGGCGCTCGTCTCTGTCAGTCATCGTATTAAACCCGCCTCCTGCTAGATAAACGCTTGTGATTGGATAAATCTGCAGAGAACTCAGTTTGAATGGGAGAGGGGCCAGATGTATCTGCCAGAGCAAATGAACATGAGCTTGCAGAATCATCTGGTTCCCAGGCTAGATAAATCCTCTACAGTGAAGCTAATCCATTCAACATAAACCCAAGGAGATTATTCCCCCCCCCAAAAAATTTTGTCTATGTGTAAATTAAATAACTTTTTTTTTTTAAGAAAGGAAATTTAAAAACTACAGGTTCTAAGCTTTATTTGATGTATTGTGTGAAAGAAATCCAGATGCAGCACCAGGCTTTTGTCTTGTTAGCTCCTGCACTTGACTGGAATAAAAATATAAATAAAAAGGGCGAAAAAAGTTGTGCTACGTAATTACTGTGAAGTAGTAATTAATGTAACATATCAAAAAGTGTGAATGCAGCATCATTAGAATTGAACATTATTCCCTTCAACTGAAAGATATTTTTCTCTATATCTTATTATCCAATGCAAAACAGAATCTTTCGATTTACACATTTTGTTTCAGTTTTTAATTGCTCAATGTCCCCAGGTTAAAGCGTGAATATTTGGTTAGACAATACAACTTTTGCCCAATTTAACGCAGCTTCTGGTACAAGCCACAAGATCATTTTGTTGGTTGAACATATTCACTTACCTGTACTTCACACTTAATATTGGACATACTGTACACAGCTACATGCCACTTCTCATACATCATACATCAATATGCAACCCACCAAGAATTATCCTTACCGCTGACCTGTTTATATTTTTTGGCATTGTGTATATTTTGGATTTGCACCTCATTGATGTTTTATATTTTATATTTGCACTCTTCGCACAGTTTCTCTCAGGATAAATACAGTTGTATCTTATTTGATCTTAATCTTAATAGCTACTCTCACTGTTTTTTTTCCCCCCTGGAGTAAGTTGCCATGGATTGTGAAGAGCAGAGTGTATCATCTCATATACTGGCTATCACAATCCTCTTCTCCTCCTCCTATCACGCCTCCTCATGTGCACGTTTACAATGTTTACTGGTGAAGGGAATTAATGCAAAGGACCTTAGAAGAGGAGAGATGAGGAATCATAAATGAAAGCAAGAGCTTCTCAATCTCTTCACCTGGGACATTCCCCATAAGACAGATAGAGCATTTGAGTGTGTGTGTGTGTGTGAGCCAGGCAGGCAGGCGACAGAAAGGCAGACCAGAGCTGGAGTGTAATGCCCTGAAAGAGAAGGCACATGGGTCATTTTGATGGTTATTTCTGAACATCACCATAAGGCATGTGTCAGATGGACTATTAGGCCAGAGCATATGCGCAAACATGCACACACACACACACACACACACACACACATCAGCGTCCTCGCAGACACACCGGGTGTGTAAATGGCCCATGCTATACAGTTCTGTGCTATGGGGTCTTCTTAAGTGGGTGATTATGTGTAAATGGTCATGTAATGACGTGTTGCCTTTCGCTAATGTCCCCATCAAATGTTCATGGCTTCGACAGAGCTGTGTCCCCAAAGACACCATAATGGACACTCTAAGCTTGCATCGGTCCTTGGGAACAGAAGGGTAATGTGGATGAGCAGCAGTAGGAGGTGAATCATCGAGCTGGGTAAGCAATCATCTTTGGTATGCCTAAATCTGAATCAGCCAGGGGATGTATAAAGTGAATAGATGTGCTGTTTGGATTCCAGTCCTGGACCAGTTTCACTGACCATCATCACGTTTGTCTTACATATTTCTGAAGCTAAAATATCCCAACCAGTCGGATCGCTTGAGGTAGCAGTGTGTGTGCACCTGTCGTCCAAATTTGACTGCAATTTCAAACAAACAACACATTTGAGTTATGGCAGTTATTGAGAAGAGAGACCATTTCAAGGAGAATTTGACAAACAATTATATAAAACAGTCTGCCCTACTGAAAAGACTATTTAAAAACAATCAATAATATTTACATATTACATAATTGTAATAAAGTAAAAATCAGCTTGATTAGTGATCGTCTGTGACTACTGCAAATAGACAGACATCTTTTCACCATATGAACATCAAGCTGCTGCAACACAAGCACGCTGAGCTAGTTTTATGCTAGTTAACTCTGTAGGTAGCTCTGCAGCAATGACCTGGTGGCCGAGGTTGATGTAGAGGCCATATGATCTCACATGAATGTTGAGGTATGTGCCTGACTTTGAGAAAATGTAAAGCAGGCTGTGTGAACCAATCAGCACCAAAATACTGCAAACAAAACTTAAGAAAACAAATAGGAAACCGAATAAAAGGTAACATAAGGTCAATAATCAGCAACCAGAATAAACTAATAGTAAATTAAAGTTGTTTTCTTGCTCAAAGAAGTGGATTTACTATTAAAGGATATGAACCAGTATGAAAACCTTTGCACACCTGAGGTTTGGTTACTTATGCTGTTGAGCCAAGAACTGAAGCCTCCTCTGTACACTATTTGGCTGCTGCTGAATGTAAAATGTAAATGAGTGAATAAGACAGCGAAGATCAGAAAATAGCAAGTACACGACATCATTTCATAATATGACTGAAACAACCAGCACTTGTCAAAAGTCTCATATTCTTCACTCAAATGGCAGGAGAGGCAAGGTTTGACTATTTGCATTCATGAAAAAAAATCACAGGTTCACAAATTCACACATTGACAGTCTGTTCACGCATCTGCTGAGAACGGAACCATTCACCTAATCAGCCTGCTGCCAATTATTTTTATACATGCTGCGCTATACAGAACATTATTCAGGAGTTTGCATGTTCTTCCCGTGGCTGCGTGGGTTTCATCCAGGTGCTCCAGCTTCCTCCCGCAGTCCAGGTTTGGCTGGCAACCATGTGTTAGCCCTGGGATTGACTGGTGACCTGTTTTAACTGCAGAGGGTTTTTGAATATTTGACCAATATGTGTTTTTTTTTTCAATTTCAATTAAAAACTTACAAAATTAAATACTTCAAATAAGTAGTATAGCTGTAGTTGTGCCTCAGTGCACACGAATAAATTAATATATAATATATAACTGTAAATATCTCCATCTGCAATTTAAGCAACAATTTCATTATTATTTTCCATATTAGTGGTTCAGTGGACATTCTGTTTCTACATTTGTAGAAGGTATAATAATATTTGTAATATATGAGTCCTCCAAACAAAATGTCTCAGTATGCCATTCATCATTGCCTCCAGAACAACCCATACAAAGATTTTTCTAATCTGATGCCCATATCACACATTTACTGCCAAACAGAATATTGATATTGGACAACTCTGTAACACTCTGGATTATGGGCACTGACCCCTTTTTGTAATGTTAAAAACAGGATTCTGGCTTTCCTGGATGAAAGTCAGAAGAAACACGCCTTAATAGATTAAGTGCACACTACTTCCAGTGGATGACACTGACTGGGTGATATTTGAATCTTTATTGAAAACGCCACTCAAGATATATGTAAACAAATGTATATATATATATATATATATATATTGGTCCAACCACAGAGTATTTATTTAGAATATATGACGTTCCTTAATGCAGTTCAGAGATCAAAAGTCAAAAAGAAGAAGTGGTGCAGCTTGTCTGGTGGTGTTCCTCAAGAACCCATCAGTGTGAGGAGCGTCCAGGCCAGCAATGCCCCCCCCCCCCCCCCCCCCCCACTTTGTATTGTGTGGCTGCTGATGCCATTTTAACTGTCACACTTGAAAAGGTCAACTTTACCTCACTCCGGCTGCACATGTTCTCTGGCTGAGCTGCAATTACTGACAGTCACACGTGCACACATTCAGAAATATTAGCATGCTCCCTCTGACTTTCTCTTTTTTTCTCTCTCCCACACTCCCACACAGACGTACACACACACACACACAGGGCAGCCATGGCTCCCATCCTCACCATCCATAACACCATTGATTGGTGCTAACTCATTAAAACAAATTGAGCTTCTTTGCAAAGGAGAACGTGTTGCGCTGCTTTCTTCTCATCCCTCTGCCACTTAAAGCAGGCACTGCACTCATGGACTTATCCAGCCTGACGTCACACTGTGGGAAAACCTAACTAGAAACAAACAGTTGGATGGTGAACTGCTGGATGTGTTGAAAAGGCAGAGATATGTTTTTTCTGTTGAGGAAATGTTGAATTTTCTGTCCTCTGAAAAGACATGCCTTAAAAAGGGGTTATAAGTGCGAACACTTTAGTTGTATACTTTTTTATTAACAAATAACGCCTTTTATAAGTCGAACCAAATAGTTTGAAATATGGCCTAAATTTCTGTTTTATTAATGTACTTTGTACTAATATATGTTGAAAATGATATTTAGTTTATTTAGAGTACTGCGACAGAGATGATGCTCTATTAACATCACCTACTACAAATCCCAACGAGACTTACATATACACCGATCAGCCACAACATTAAAACCATAGGTGAAGTGTATAACACTGATCATGTTGTTACAATGGCACTTGTCAGTGGGGTGGGATATATTAGGCAGCAAGTGAACAGTCAGTTCTTTAAGTTGATGTGTTGGAAGCAGGAAAAATGGGGAAGTGTAAAGATCTGAGAAACTTTGACAAGGCCAAACTGTGATAGCTAGACATTTGGGTCAGAGCATCTCCAAAATGGCAAGTCTTGCAGGGTTTTCCCGTTATGCAGTTGTTGGTACCTACCAAAAGCACCAACAACCAGCATTTAGCTATTTTTGCTATTTAGGCATAAAGTTTGTATATTACAGATACCCAGGGCGTCAGGGCAGTTTGACTAGCCTCATACAAAACATTAGGTACACTTCAAAATGTGCATGTCAGACACACATTTGGGCCTTAAGTTGTAAAACCCAGGGCAAAAATGGTCACAAAGCACTCACACAAAGTGGATTACAAAGCTCAGTATTACTGTGAGCACACAATTGAAAAATGAACATCCTGACTAAAACCCGTTCAACAGTTACTTTAATAATGACTATTAATATTATAAGTTGCATTATAATTACCAATATTTACAATAATTATTAAACTGCAGACTTGATGGACTTGAAGCGCTCTTTATAAATGATTTACTAACATTTAGAATTTCAGGCCTGCAACACTTGACTTATTCCCCTTTTTACTATGTCATCAAGGCTGCAATTATAAATGTTAGTAAATCATTTATACATGGTCAGGCTGATGATGTCTCATCTCCCTAAGGCTTGGAGAATACGCATTTACAACACACAGCCTGAATTGCAAACTGGGAGCAAGGCGTTTGAAAGGGTCTAATGAAAAGCTCTTCCTTGAATTTGGCCTTTGTCAACCTGACTGCTTAGAACACAGTATAGTATTTTCACTGATTTAAAGCTTTGTGACCCCTCTTCTACTTTTACAGACACATAAATGTGATATTGTAGAGTTTTTTTACTTAGGTCTGCCTCTGCTAATTTAATCTAGACAAATAGCGCAGGTCTTCAGAGGCAGGTGTTGTAACTCTTGATTATCTTTGACACCAAAACTGCACTGCACCACTTGATGCTAGTTGACATGCCCCCTACTGCGCCTCTCTTCCTGCCTCAGCACAGTCAGCCTGACAGCGAGTCATCGAAATATCAACCGGGCATGAGCCAAAAAAACACAAATACCACTTTTCTGATGTACATCTTCCACTGTTGACTAAGAGCATAAGATGATAAAACATGCTGTATCTCTGCATTTATTTATATGTACTTTAAGTGGGCTGACAGAGAGATCAAGGTAATTATATTTTTCTGCGAAAACTCTTTCGTTTAGCATCATCAGTTGCAAGTATGATATTACTATGATGTGAAACAAATCAGGAATATGCTTTTTGTGTAGAGGCTTTTCACTTTGCTTTCAGTGAGAGCTGCCTTCATGAATATGGATAATGCAGTTGTTGCATTTCATTTACACTCCTATTCCTAAAAAAAATAGACAAAGTCATTACTGGAGCCCACATTTCCATCAAAATGTGATTTCTTTGTGGCATAAAAGTAGCTTCTCAAACTCTGTCAAATGAACGACAAAACCTCATAGGCTCTAACAAGTGTAACCTTGTACTCAGACATCCTTTTTTTTTTCTTTTTCTGAAGGTATTCAGAAGACTCGGGATCCATCTCTCTGGGGCTTCATTATCAAGCATGACTTTTGTGCTTGTTGAGGAAGTTTAACTATGATGTGTATAGCATTATTCAAATTGTAATAAGGCTTCCTAGAATTTAAATTCCCCCTTCTGTCTCTCTCTTCATCTTCTGTCAGTGTGTGTCTCATTTCCGGCCATCCCTCCATCCCCCTGCTCTCCTGGGCTCAGCTCTGATCAGCCACTAATGGGTGGGAAGAGGAAGAAAGAGGAAGATAACTGGAGGAGAGCACTGCACTCCAATCTACTCCTCTTCCCTCTTACATAACTACTCTTTCTTTCCTTTTCTTTATTCTTTTCCATCCATGAACTGGTTTCTTTCCTTCCAGAAAATTTGAAATACCATCTACCATCATTTGTCATTGATGACCAAAACATTTAAATTCTACAGATTAAAGTTAATTCACAAGTTGTCAAAACAAAACTTTGTGTCTTACATAATCTCCATGAATTAACTCCTAATATTCTCTTAAGAGTAGTGGATGGAAATGCGCATTAATTAACATATTCTTGATGGAAATTCCTTTCGAATTGGCCTAACAAAGAATTTAGAAATACCACTGGAATAATACACATGTACATGTTTTTAGCAGTCTAAAACAATTGTTATATTATGCCTTTACAATAATGTGTTGCACATGTATGATTTACCTTTTCTTTCTGTGACATATATCTGCAGGCGGGTGAACCACTCATCCGTCTCACCTGCCTACACTGACATTGATCTAATCCTCCTTGCAGGTTCTTGATGTGTTCCTGATTGCACCATATGAATCACTTTTCTTGATTTTAATTCCTTACTCTTGTTTCTTCCCAATGTGTCTCACTTCATCTCCCTCATTCTTCTGGCATCTCCCATCCTGCATCATCCCATCTTTCCCTAGGTTTTCATTCCACCTTTTCCTTCTTTTCATCCTCTCTACTTTTTTCTCTTATGATCATCAACACTTGGCACGTGGCTTCTCTCTGTCTCTGTGTGTCTTTTTCTTCTAAATGCACACATCCGCTAACACACACTTTTTTTTACCATTGTGTTGTCGTTTACTAACCCCCCCACCTCCCCTACACACACACACACACACACACACACACACACACCCACACACACACACACACACACATTCTGATGTTTCTTAGTCTTGTGCCCTGTGATCAGTTGTGTGAAGAGGGCCCAAATCTTTGATCCTTCTTTGGTGTGTGATCAATCAGCTGGGCACATAAGAATGCTGGGAACACAGACAGAGGGGTTGGGAGGTATGTGTGTACGTGTCTCTGTGTGTGTTTGCGTGCGTGTGTGTGTGTGAAACTCTTTATTTGGTTTTCGTCTCAAACTAGCCAGTGTCATCTGTGTACATATCACAAGCAGATAATTACTTCTTCACACCCACTGAAGAAAGTAAAGCAATTAGTAACTCATCACCTGAAATGAAGTAAAGTATGATGTTTATGTGAGAAGATGTGAATAAAAATAGATTGATCACAACAAATGCAGCAGCTGGATGTAAGTAAAAAATAGGATTCTGACAAGTACACTAACTTTTTTAGTTAGTTTCCACAGTTTCTCTGTGGGTAAAATCTATTTCAGTAGATGTACTGGAACTGCAGATGTTGCAGTCAAACAACAGGGCTGAGGATTTACACTGATTACCAGTGTTTCAAACTTTAAAGTCAATCCTTTAATTTTTTTCTCAGTATTTCATAACCTATTTTTGATGTTATTGTTAGGCATGTTTTCTGCAATATTTACTCCTGGGGTTTGATATTAATTAAACTGCGATACGACAAAAACAACTACCTCTCACTGTTGGTCTGGGAGGGGAGTTGAGTGGTGACCTGGAATATAACATCTTACATTAACTTCAGTAACCTGGCCACTTAAATCATGCCAATCAAGCCATCTGTTTCCCTTGTTCAGATCTCTTTGGCACCTTGTGGCATGGATCCACTCTCATTTGCCTTCCACCTTTGGGTGGTTCTTGTAGTCAGTAGCACTTGGTATGGCCCTTTCCACCTGGTTTGGCCCTTTCCTCCCTTTCCATCTGGGAGAATCCAGTAATTTCACAAACACAAAATCTCCTGGTTTAAAGGAATGGATAGCTTCTAGGCTCTGGCAGGCTAGCGGAAACTTGTCAGTGAAATGTTTTCAGAATGTTGGTTAGAGCCAGCACGTAGTCGATCGTGGATACCTCTGTCCGTAACAGCTCTGTGCGGTGTAAGTGGCAGGCCTGCGCCTGTCTCTCCATTAACACTTCATGTGGACGGCCCCGTGGTTCTGTTAGGTGTACTTCTGATGGCATGTAGCACTAGAGGCAGAGCATCTGTTAGCTTTCCCGTAGTTGTGCCATTCATTCTCACTACTTGTCCTGAGCTCTGGGGTGACAAGGAACAACTTCCAATCTATCTTTCTCTCAATCTTTGCTCAGCTTGGGCTTTAGAAGTGTTCGGTGTCCCTTTACCAGTATTAGGTCCCTGTGGAAGGTGTAATCCAGGAATTGTTTATTTCATCAGACATTTAACTGCTGTTGGCATATCTTCTTTTCTTTTTGGGAACACTTTAACCTACTTTGAGAACATATCTACAATAACCAGGAGATTTTTATATCCCTGATTTGGAGGCATATGTAGAAAGTCTATTTGCACATTTACAAACGGACCTGGTGGTGGCAGCATGTAATCATGTTTTACTGCTTCCTTGCCCTTGTTGTTCTGTAATAAAATTGTGCATCTTCTTACCAATGGTTGAGTCCAGGCAGTTATTCCTGGAGTGAACCACTGGGATTGTATCACATGAACCTGATGTTCTATGAACAGAAGTATTAGAGCTGGAGAAGAATGGCCACTATGTAACTTGATCTACAAGCAGCTGTCACGTGATGGTTGGCAGAAGTGTTAAGAATATGCAAAACAACATAAGGTACGAAAACTTTACATGTGGAGCCCATAGCAATAGTGGTCGACTTTTCAATGGACATAGCTGTGGCAGCAACAGCTCGCATACAAGCTGACATGCACCATAATGCCATGGTGCAGTAATGAGAGCCATGTTTTTTAAACAAAATGCCAGAGGTTAAGCCGTTCTTCCCGTTATGGTCTGGCAAGCCCAAGACCAGCACAGATGCAAAAGCAGCCTTAAAGTCTCTGAATGCAGCTGTCATATTTTCATTCCACCGAATGTGGTCAGGCATGGGAGCATGAAGGACTGAGTCTATCATAGTGTAGTTGTGAATACAATGCCAGCCATAAGGAGGAGGCACTGCAGACCGCAGTTTTACTTCAGTCCATTCTCTTATGACATCATTTGGCCAAACGTTTCAGGAGGAGAATGGAGTCTGTTTTACAGGCTTCCTCAGAAGGGGAGGTCACAAGGAGATCATTGGCATTTTGAAGCAACCAGAAGTGGGAGCACAAGGTCATTAAGGTCTCTCTTTACTGCTGAGGCATATGTAGGCAATTCTCAGAAACCCTGCACAGCCCTCAACCATACATATTGCTGACCCTCAAAGGTAAAAGCAAATATATACCAGCTATCAGGATGCAATGAAATAGAAATAAAGCTGAACACAAGGTGGGTGTTAAGGAGGCCAACATAGAACTGATATCAGGCACAATGGGTCTTGTACAACAATAGCATTAATTGTTTTAAGATCTTGCACATTCTCCAGGTTGGATGGCTTTATGGATGGGGAGAATGGGTGTATTGCAGGGGCTTTAAACTGGAGCAAAAACACCCTGTCCAGGAAGAGAATCATTGGCAGTATTAAGGCCTTTAACCAGTTTGTGGTAAATGATATTGTTTTATTTATGGCAGGGATAGATTTGGTTTAAAAGTCACCAAACCAACAGGATTTTCATGCAATGCCCGTGACGACACTGGAACCTCTGCCAACTCTGAGCTAGGTAAATACGTTTTTTTTGAAGCAGATGATATGGGTCTGACGTAGACAGGACGAGCGCTAGATAAAGAATGTAAACAACCTGAGTAGTTTTAGGCTGTGTGTCTGTGTCCGGGTGTGTGGGTCACAGCCAGCAGTCTCTTCACCATAGGCCCTAGATCCTATGGTTAAAAAGTGGGCGAGACATCAATGGAAATATGAGGAAAAGGAGTCAGTGATGCAAAACAATTCTTGTTGCTCATTAGTCAGAGTCCCTGCTGCAGAACAGCCCTGTGGACCAAAGTAGATATGAGTGAGCAAAGATAAAGAGGTGGGTTGGCCAAAGAAGCTGGCTGCTGCAGTCTGATAGGGCAGGAGGACAGACTAGAAACAGAATGCAACTGTGCATTGCAAGATAGAGAGTGGCTTCATAGCTGTACAAGCTCCTTAGGCTGGAACTGATTTTGCCAAAGTTTGAACATTTTCCAGCATCAACAAGGATGACAAATGATCAGATTGAGCCGGACACCAGTATACAGCAAAGTTTTGTAGCAACAATTAACTATTTTTTATCAGGAAGCTCTAAATGCATCACATTTACTGTACATTAAGCATTTCTGCCTGACATACTCACTAGAGAGTTAGATGAATCAAAAAAGACTGCTCTATTGAATGAGATATCAACAGGGTCACGTTTTGATACAGGCTCTATGAATGAAATCCCAGCTACACCCATAGTTGTAACATGCTTTGACAAAAGTTTCTACCCACTGTTGAAAGAGTAGCTCTACTATCAACCAACGTAGCTGTTCTTTGCCATTTGAGTTACACAATTTAATTTTAGTAGCATGCATCACAGAGGTAGTGCTGTTTTCCTGTAGGTATCCCCTTGGTCTCATTTTAATTTCCAAATGGGTCAGACATAGTATGAGGAGGGGGAGGCGGGAGTGCTGGAAGTTGATTTGGTGTGTAGTAATACCATGTAATACCATGCCCCCCAGGTGGATTTCATTTTCCTTTTGCCTGAAAAACACAATGTTCTTTTAAGTGCGCTACTGTGTCTGACCTATGTAAAGTTCCTTTGTCTGTCTATAAAGAGCTAAGTTTATAGATAGTTGCCATATGAGGCTGTAGGTAGAGTTTGTACTGTGAGTGGAGTACATTTACCCATTACTTTGGATAATTCCACTGCAGATAGTACCCCGTCAATGTAGGCGGGATTTGTAACTGATCATCATAGTGACGGTGCATGAAAGTGCAGTGGTGTCATCTTCAACGCCACTCAAACACACTCACTGGATCCTTTCATTGGACATCCGCACTTTGTCAGTTGCCCACAATGTGGTTTTGCAGGGTGACATTTTTGAATTTGTGATTATAAGTGAGTGAGTAAAATCTGAGGCTGAGTGAATTAAAAACCTTTTTCTGCTCTGATATGCATTGTCTGCTGTGAGACCTTATATGGACAGGTGTGTGCCTTTCCGAATCATGTCCAATATATTGAATTTCACTCCAAGCAAGGTGCAGAAAAATCTCAAAGATGATCAAGAGAAATGGGAGACACCTGAGCTGAATTTCACATGTCATAGCAAAGGGTCTGAATCCTTATGAATAAAAATTAATTTAAACACTTTTAGCATAAGGCTGCAACACAACCAAAAGAACAAACATTGCTGGCAAGGTTTTAGCAACAACAGACAAGAAAGAAGAAAAGAAAATGAATATACTACATCCACTTTTTATACTTACTTCTTGGTTCATGCACTCAGCATGCATCTTGAGGTACAACCTTGTGTTGTAGAATGACAATAAATGAACCTTGTATCCTTGTATGTGCTCATGAAGTCCAATAGGATTGCAAGAACAAGTTAAATATTACAGTGTGAGTTTTATATTTGACTGTGCACATATCTGTGCTGGGTTTATCTGATACATATGAGTAAGTGTGTATTCGTGTATGTTTGTGAGTCGACTGTGTTAGTATGTTTCTCTGGCGGCATGCCGGGGATGAACTGCCACCTGTGTGAGTTTCCCAGCCATATGGGTTTTGGTGTAGCTCGATGATTGGGCCAGCGAGTGCAGGTTAAGAAGAGTTGCAGTGAAAGCCAGAGATTAATTGGAACCGGGGAGTGTGTGAGCCATCTGCTCAATCTGTCTGACTGTCTGCAACCACCATCACCACCCCCTAAGTCCAGCTGCTGAAGAAAAGAGAAGCAGACAGTGCAGATGGTCCCACAAAACGGATTTGCATTGTTCCATAATAGACTTGAAGCTTTGACCTTTTTCACTCTGATAGAACTCAGAACTGACTGGGAGGAACAGTGGCTCTGCGGTGAGCACTGTCACCATCTCTAAGGTATAACTTACTGCTATTAAAAACAATGTAGACCAAAAACACAGGCCTAAAGAAGTGTGTACTATCCGCAAATATTGAGACCCTGCAGAGTCTGTTTTTTTCAAATTCTGGTCAGTGTTAGTGAGAAATGTTCCTACAGAAAGTGAAAAGTTAAAATCCTCCAGTTACAGAGTCAGTTAACCCAAATTAAATAAGTATCACAGAAAGTATTGAGAGATGGGCTAACACATTGTTGGTTTTCTGTCTTTTTATGGGATTTGATGATAAAAGTGGAATGACCGTGTAAAACCAAATTTTATTCGTCATTTGTTTATTAAGTTGAAACTTTCTTTTCCTAATCCAATTATTATTCTGTCCTAGCTCTGTGACAAAAACATATCTGTGAGTGAAAACATTAAACTTTTAATGTAACATTATGTATCCTTGTGTTTATTTTATGACTATTATAAATGTTTCATTATTGTAATTATATATATATAATTACAATAATGAATAATGAACTATATATATAAATATAAAAGTACAATACTTGAGTAGATGTACTTTCCCCAAATGCCCATCTCTGCCTCCATGGAATCTCTGGAAATTGAAGTAAATGGAATTCCATTTTATTTGTGTGAACTGACCATTTAAAAGCAGTGAGTAGGAACTATGCAGATAAAGCTGTGGCCTCACTAACAATAAATCTCTCTCTTCTCTTTTAGTCTGAGGCAGACCTGGGTACTGATATACACAATTGCCTGTTTTTACTATTTGAATTTATTAACATGAAAAATATCTATCCCTTTTCTCTTTATTTGTGTCCTCTCCTGTTATCCTTCAACCTGTTCTGTTTCTTCCCTTTGCAGTACCTTTGTACCTTTACTGTACCCCTGTCCTTTACAGCATGAAAAGTACTGGACTTCCTTGATAAAAAGTAAAACATTCTTTAAGGAAATGAATTAATTAACAGATGGGTCCTACTTAATAAACAGATTTATTGGTGAAGCTGGTCTGCTGCTGCCTTGTTACACATCGTAACATATTAGTTTGGATCCAAACTATCATGTTAAAACACCAAAGTCAGACAATAACACAAACTAAACGATCAAGCAAGCAGAACACTAACAACTCCTATGTTCCCTTTAAAGTAACAATCACGCAGATGAGTATTTCTCTTTGGCGGCACCATGGCGATAAGTGGTAATTGCAGGTGTGTTTTTTGACCTCACTTCCCAGAGATCCAGAGATGTTTGACTCTGTCTGAACATCGATGTTCTTTGGATTTGAACTTGTTTTTGAAGTTTCATCGTCTGTAGTCATCGACCTTTTCTTGGTTTGTTTTTTGTTTCACAAGTGGGTTGAAGGGCGTTAGCTCCACCTACCTTCTCTGGCGGAACAACCACTGCTTGGGGGATAGAAAACGCTGTGTGCCATTTGTGATCTTTCACGGGAGTTTGCCACAGACACCCAGTTCGCAAATGCTGCAATACTGAAATGGCAAGCGCTTTCATCAGTGGACCGTAGGCTCAATCACCATTGTGCTGCCTCATTCAGCAATATATAGTGACTTAACAGACATTTATTTAAATGGAAAATCTTCAAGATTATTATTGCAAGCATACCATATCAAGGGGGTATGATGTGGAAGAGTTTCAAAAATCCAAAAACAGTGGGGCTATACATTGGCAGAAATGTCCCCTTCCTGGGAAACCATGAGTTGTCCCCCATAATATATCTTTTTAATATATATGTAATATCATAATATGCTTTAATATACCGTAGATGGATGGATGGATGAGCAGGAAATGGTGGGAGTAGAACATTGGTAGACCTTGAAATGAAAGCATGATGGGAACTGACAGCTGACAGATCAAGGGAATCTGACAAAGGCAAATGGAGGGCCTCACTTATAAATGCCATGTCCCATACCGTGTCAATCAAGCTGTGTGGACAGTACCGTGAGTTTTCTTTTTTTTTTTTTTTCAATTCTTCAGTTTTCTCTTAGCTTGGGAACAAGACGAATCTGCGAGCTCATGTTTCATTTGCTCTGGCAGATATGTCTGGCACCTCTCCCATTCAAACTGACTTCCCTGACGATTTATCGGGATAACCAATCACAAGCGTTAATCTAGTACGAGGCGGGTTTAATACGATGACTGACAGAGACGAGCACCATTCAGGTATCTTTATAAATATCCAATATGGCGCCTCCCGTTCAGCGGCCGGCTACAGCAGCAGTATTAAACCGACGGGACGGTAAATTTTCTCTAAAAGAAGAACAAACAACTGCACTTAAACTTTATGTTAGTAAAAAATATGTGTTTGCCGAACTTCTGACAGGATGTACTGTCCGACAGGACAGCGTTTCTTTGCTCTGATTGGTTGTCTCTGCCCATGGATAACGCCCCTTGGAAATCAAAAATTAACTGAGAGGTTCCAGACTAATACGCATTTGCGATGCCAGACTAGTTTTTTCTGTCTTTTTTAATTTCTTATGTTCCTGAACGTGCACGTATGGAGGGGCAGCAGTTACTCAATTTTTATATGTGACACTAAAGTGGCCCTGAAAGGTGAACACACTGCAATTTGGAAAACACGCAAATAGACAAAACACACAACACAACAAATTAAGAAATCATCCTCACCAATGTGACATCACATGCGCAGCATTTAGGGGAAAAAAAATTCATTCAATGCACTCCGATGTGCGCACCTGCAAACCTTCACAATGATGTATTAGTCAGCACCCAGGATGTGCTGCTTAGTTTTGCTGTTGGCTTGTTAGAAAGTAAAAAACTTCAAAACCATTAGCTGTTTTAATTCATGGCTTATAACTAATCTGTAAAGCATTTGTCAATGATTTCTTAACCATTGGTCACTACAGTGTACGTATATACAAAACTTAAAAACCCTTTGTAAAGTGTGCCATGTAAGACAATGGTACCATAGAGTTAAATACGTCTAAAATTGTATATTACAAATTGGGTACTGGGTTTTCCATCATCCAATATCAACATTTGTCTAGAGATTGTGTATTCCCCCTGTGGTAAGTAAGGTGGACAAAATAACAGCTTACTATATAATTAATCACAAATTATTGAGTTCAGGCCAAATGTGTCTCCAGAAAAAGCCTCCAAAATCTGATGAAGGGACCAACATGTCCCTGATAATTATAGGAGCCTTTCTGCAGTTTTCACACTTTATTTATTGCAACTCGAGCATTCTTGTGTACATTTGTAACCAAATTGGCCCCCAGGGGACATGGCTGGAAGGCACTGACCACTAGTTCTGTCTGATACTGATTCTAGATGTGATCACTGGAAGCAAAAGACAGCTACCCGGTTATATCTGTTTTGGTCTTTGCTCTCATTTAAGCTTGTACTTGTTGGTGAATTTTGCCTTTTAACAGAGAATGTGTGGTAAACAAGATGGAGACACGTAACATTCCAGTACAGACTTTTACGAGCCGATCCAGCTGCCAGCAAACAGACTGAATTGTCGGTCACCTCTTTCATGAAATGTTTGCAGAACTAATGCAATAATGTAGTGCCACACTTTCCTCAATCACACAGAAAATCTTTATCACGCGTGCTGCAAATTCAGGGTCATTCATAACCCATTGGAGCCCTTTGAACTGGTCTCCCCCACCCCAAGCTCCATCTCTCAGAAAATGGCACTTTTTTCTATTTCTGCAAACATTTAAAATAAATAAATATACAACTTGCCTCCCCGGAACATGATTTCAATGGAGTTATTTATAAAGTTGAATTCTTTTACTGGAGAGTCAGAACCTGGAAAGAAAAAGCGTTTGCTAATCTGTTTCTGGCAATTTGATATCCGTGCTGCACCAACTTACATCTCAGTTCCTCCTGGGAGGCACTTCAGAAGGATTCCACTGACCGTTAATGCACATTAATGCCACTGTCATGATGAATCACTAGCATACGCGGCATACTTTGGAGTTTAACTTGTTGAATTTGAAACGGTGAAGATAGAAGGGAAGGTTCAGATAACTCAATGAAGCTGGTTTACTGGGTGTCGTAGCAGCAGCTCCATATTTCTATGGTCTGATGTTTGGTGCGATGATTATTAAGTTATTAGCTTTATTTGCATTCTTCACAGATCATCACTAAACCAGATGATTTTTACTTTGTTGGTTTGGAATCTCATTTATCAACAGGAATTTGTTTCACACAAATGTACAATATATATTTATTGATTATATCATTTGAAACAATTACCTTATTACACAATAATAAGTCCATGTCATACGAAAACTGGACTGTGTGTAACAGTGTAACCTACAGATGAGTCCGTGTTTGCATGAAGAAATATTGTGTTAACACGCATTTTGAACAATCACTCAGACTTGTGTTGTGATATCGCATTGTTATAAACACATGCTAAAACACAAATACCAACATGTTCTGACCATGTAGTCACTATGACTATTATAGCAGTAACATGACCTGCTGATCCCAGAGCTGTGTGGGAGAACTGATGTGATTAGTGCTGCTACGTAATGGTCGATGTTTGTCAAACTGCTGTCTCTCATGCTCTTCCAGTTTCGTCAGTCCAACACTTTTATAAAGGCAACATTTTATTCACGTGGCAGTATTTCTACTTGATAGGGCAACACTACTGAGTGCTACTGAGCCACCTTTTTTATAGTTATTCCAGGTGTGTGACCAACACAGAGACCATAGTGAAGCTCTCTCAGGGAGAGGTCTGGTCCATGGAAGCAGCCCAGTTATGTCTTGATAGCTTCAGACTGGAGCTCAGTGTTTCCAGTGTTCCCAGTCCCAGCACTGTGGGTTTTGGCACGGACAGAATATTGCATATTTATCGTGCTGGAGTTGAATGTGTGCGGTTTTTGGGTCTGTGTCAGGGTGTGTTCACTGGGGGTGACTGATGTGTGTGTGTGTGTGTGTGTGCGCGCGCGTGCGTGCATGTTTGAGTATTCAGCTTCAGTATGAGAAGCTGAATAACAAAGTATCAACATGAGCTCTGCTTTCCATAAAGCCAAAAGTAGCCCTTTCCAAACACACACACACACCCCCACACATACACACACACACACACACCAGGGTGGGTGAAGCTGATTGCTATTCACACTGGCAATGTGGTGGACTCCCTAAAGTCAGCTTTACACCTGCTACCCATGTGGGTGTTCAGGAGTTTGTGATGCCTCACCCAGGAAATTGAAAAACAGTTCTAATCTGACCTCTCAGGAGCAAACACACACACACACACACACACACACACAAAAGCGTGGGCGCACACACAAACAAACACATAGCTTTTACTCACACGACACACTTTTTTAATACTGTAAACATACACAGTGACAATTAAAGGACATGCCAGTGATGACTCCACATCACCTGGTGTGTGTGTGTGTGTGTGTGTGTTTGGAAAGGGCTTCTTTTGGCTTTATGGAAAGCAGAGCTCATGTTGATACTTTGTTATTCAGCTTCTCATTACGCACTGCTTGGCATGCGCGCGCACACACACACAAATGCAAACATACATAAATACAGTAACACACCCTAATCCCCCCTGCTCCATCTGTTTAACCAGCTCCTAACATAATGAATGAATTGTGATTCATAATGTCTCATATCCCACCAGCTACTACTACACCAGCTGACTGTCTGTCTGTCTGTCCGTCTCTTTAACACATGTGCACCATCACAAAGCACACAAGCTGAAACACACTCTGAAACTACTCTCAGGGTGTGTGTGCGCAGTTAGGAGATACTAACACACCGTGCCAGACACCACTTACCCCTGCCCGTCATCTTCAAACACCCGGCTACCTGCTGACAAGCCCTCACACACACACACACACACATAAACAAAGGATATGCTTTCTGTTTCAATGTTTGCCCACCAGGGAGCATTTATTTTTACACTGTAAAATGTTCCACTCAGTACATGTTGGTCACAGTTCTTTAATAACCAAATGTAGGCGATCCTTTTCAAAACTGTTTATATTACGTTTTTGTATTCAAAAACAAATATCAACTGATAAATCAGATTTTTTTCAACTCCAAAATCTTGATATGGGTATCAACCTCAAAATATACAGCATTGACCCTGCTGTATTAAAAACACATGCTACATATACAACTAGATGTATTTCCTTTTCATTTTTTATTAAACTTGTTCAGTTTCAGACACATTACATACAAAAAAACATAAACAGGAATAAATAAATAATAAAAATAGTATGTGTAGAGGTGTAGTTTTCATAAAAGTAAAGTAAAATGCAAAAAATGTTTGCTCTGTTTGTTGTACCTCACTGCCAGCTAAAAAGTGATGATACAATACCAAGTAATACAATAGGAAAGTGACTTTTTGAATGATGAGTATGTTTGATTACTGATATTTATTTCAATGCATTCAATGCAATCTTAGTGACAATGGTAGTAACCCAAGACAAGACAAAACATCACAAAAAGTCTTTCTGTCACTTTAGCTGCTAGCATGCATGTAACAGAATTTGAAGCTTGGTGACTGGATGATTCTTATGTTAATGCAAATTGAGTTTTAACTGACCACTGACCTTCTGTTTTTATGTACAGAGGATTATACCTTTGACTTTTTTTCTGAATTGTTCACCTAATTTACTGATGATTCAACCAGGGAGGTGTTATGTCCATCAAGGCTGTGGAAGTGTTCTGCACTTAAAATCGTCTATGAAGAAAATCAGTGGGACCTTAACTTCCAGAACCAGGGGCACACGTCTAAATAGATCCTCCCACTTTGACATTTTATTTTTATATTTTTTAAAAGTTTATATACCGTATTTTCCGGACTATAAGTTGCTCCAGAGTATAAGTCACACCAACCAAAAAATGCATAATGAAGAAGAAAAAAACATATATAAGTCGCACTGGACTATAAGTCGCATTTTTGGGGGGAAATTTATTTTATAAAATCATAGACCAAGAACAGACATTTCATCTTGAAAGGCAAGTTATAGTAATAACAATAGAATAGAGAACAACAGGCTGAATAGGTGTCTGGTATGTTAACGTAACATATTAACAGTTATTCAGATAACTATAACATAAACAACATAACATAACAAGTTTACCAAACTCTCGATCTCACTCCAAATCACTAAATCCATTGAATTCTTCATCCTCGGTGTCACTTCTGAGCAACTCCGCCAACTCCGGAGGTAGATGGCGCGCCGCTCCCTCTTCTGCGTGGCTGTCGTCAGACAGTTTTTGGGACATCGTTGTCCGTGCTCTGATAGAGAGGTGGTTGCGTTGCATGAAGCGGTAACGTTGCACGTTACTTCAAGCATCCATTTGTGAACTTGTTCCTCTAGCTGTGGCCATGTAGCTTTTAGCCCGTGATTAGCTTTTTTTGTTTTCTTCATTGCAGTTAGAGTATCCTCCGCTTTTCGCCAGTCCCTCGCAAGTTTCTCGCTCACTCCAAACTTTCTTTCTGCTGCTCGATTACCGTTTTCGGCTGCATATTTCACTACTTGCAGCTTGTAATCTGCAGAATATTATTTTCTTTTGGGGGGCATTTGTGTTCAGTCTTTCTCAGTTGTCTTTATAAGTTGATGTTTGAATTTAAAATTTTCAATTTTCGCGGCTGTCATTGTGAAAATTACCGAACATGTAAAATTATATATTTTAATATATAAATCGCACCTGAGTATAAGTCGCAGGACCAGCCAAACCATGAAAAAAAGTGCGACTTATAGTCCGAAAAATACAGTATATATATATATATAGTTTTCATAAATTCTACATATTCAGAGGTTGTTCCCAAACAGTACTCTCGTGGTCACAAAGCTACTGAAATAGCAGTAATCATCAGGAGACTCTACGCTGACAGACATTTTAATATATTTTTTAGGCAGCATTTGGAGATATTAAAAATCCTCCCACACCATGTTGCAGTGGTCTCTCTAGTTTGCAAAGACCACATTTGAACAACAGAGTGATAGGCAGCAGATATAAATCCTAAAAGGATGACCACACTGTTCTAGAGAGATTTTTGTCCACATTGTTGTTCTGTAACAAATAAATGGAGTAGGCGTGACAAGGAAGCGAACACTGCTGGTATGAAAGAAGAGGATAAAGGGTCAATTTAACCATTAATCTAATGTAATGTCAGAAAATCCTCCTCTGGTTTTTTTGACATTTTACCAAGAACAAATTTAGGATTACCTCACATAAACTGACTGCAGTGTTTAAGGTTGAGCATATGTGGTTAACTGCTGATTGACATCAGCTGCAGTAATGAAGGCACTGTATTTGATAATGGTGGTCAATAGAGAGTGGAGTGTCAGAGTTCTGGAGTAGTTGCAGGAAAGTCAGTAAACTTTTCTTAAATAGACAAAATCTCATTTAATTTAATTAATTATATATACCGTTAGTATATTATAATGTTTTTTCAATACAATCAGTATTTCATCCATGTATTGGCTGTTCAAGGAAAAACATTATCTGTTGAGGTTGCGTTTGTTGCTCCAGTGCTGACATTGGTGTATTTTCTAACATTAGCTTTCACCCAAGGCAACAAATGTATTTGTACTAGTTTGACGATGTGCAGCACTCACCATAAGCTACTGTATCAAAAACGCTGTATTCATGTATTGTAACCTTTGGTAAAATCACTTTCTTCATTTTCACGCTGTTTTGCAGCGACTCAAGGCCCACGTACAAAACACATTCAAGATGCTATTTGCAACCTGCACGCACAAAGGAGAGACATTGTTTCTGAAATGATATATAGTGTGATTGAATCCCTTGTCACCCTTGTGTTTCCCTTTGGAGGTACACAAATGCCTAAGAGAAAACCCTGGGGCAGACCCAGGGCACACTGGAGGGACTAGGTCTCCTAGAATGCCCGGGAGCATTTGAAGATCTCCTGAGAGGAGCAAGATTGTCACGGTGGGGACACAGAGACACAGGGAAAGGAACCAAGCGCAGACACAAAACTAAAGTCCAAAAGGTTTATTGAACACAAAATAACTTACAAAAATATTTTTTTAAAAACAGACACAGGCTGAAGTGCAGGCAGAGAAACAGAGGGCTGATGATCCAGGGGCTCTAGAAAGTTAAGGAGCCAGCCAGGCAGAAAACTCTCCAGCCATGGCTTCTTGGCTACCTCCCAGTTTGCCAACCTCTGAGCAGCCTGCTTGTGCTCTTTAGTGGGAGCACGCTTCCACTCTCCATAAAAACAAACTAAGGTATAACTTAAATCATCAAGCTGGTCATCGGAAAGGTCTGCTGGGTCCATGACTGGTCTGGTCCTACTGTCACGGCGGGGACACAGGGAGCATAGGGAAAGGACCCAATCACAGACACAAAACTAAAGTCCAAAAGGTTTATTGAACACAAAAATACTTGGAGAAACAGAGAAACACTCCACACAGACGAGTTACACGACAAGGCCCAGACAGAGAACAAAGGAAACACAGGTACAAATATGCACACACAACTAATCAGAAACAAGACACAGCTGGGGTGAGCAGGCAGGCAGCGGGAGAAGGAGGGACACACAAGGGCAGTGCAAACAAGATTGAAACACAAGACAGGTGTACAGGGAAACCTAGGGAACACAAGAATCCTGGCAGGGTAAAGTATATCAGGCTGCTCTGCTCACCCTGTGGTCACCACAACCACTTAACCAGGGTGAATAGTTAGAGGATGGATATGTGATGGGGTAACCAGGGTTGCATTCACTAAGTGGTTGGTTCTTGAACACACCCTGGTGTTCAGGCCAACCCCTCCCTATTGCTTCCTGATTAGGCTGAGGGCATTTAAGGCACCTGTGGCCTCATGGCTGTCTCTTTGTCTCTCTCTGGCTGTCGTGTGGGCTTCCTCTGACTCTGAGCTCTCCTCTCCCTCTTTTGCCTGGTCGTATTGGTGTCTGCTAATGAATCAAGGTATGTGTGAACTGCTGATTCATGTGATGCGATGTGAAGTGGTACTAATAGACAGGAACTTTTGTCCTTTTTATAGTTCTCCAAGGTTATGGACAATGATTAAGCTGGGTTAGCCGGTGCACCTTTTTATTAAGGTACGTGATTTTGATCTGAAGCAAGATATAGTGTCAATACGTATCTTTCTACTATTTTTAACTTGCCCTTCTCAAACTTATAGGTCATTGTCAGCTGCTGTTTGCCTTGGTATCAGTTTAACTCCTGATTGATTTGCACATGTTAGCCTGGACCAACTGGTGTTTTTTAATTGTTTGTAATGTTGTTTTTGTTCCTTTTTTCCTTGATTAGTGGCATTAGTCGGCTTATAGTGGAGGCTAGGCAGGGTAGTGTGGTTCCCCTCACTGTTTGTAGTGTTAAAGTTCACCGGGACACAGTTTGCAGTGATGCACAATTTGCAGTGATTGCCGTGAGCATGCATGGTGGGTAAGTTGTTGCACTCCTGGAACACACACTTAGGTAGGCTGCCTCCCTTTAGCTGGCTTTTGTCCACTCCCTTTTGTTCATTTTGGAATAAGTGTTTAAAAATAGACTTTTATTTTATATAAAAGAACTTGTAATAAAATTGTTACATTTTCATAATTTGATTCCTTTTCTTGTGTTAATCCCTTTCTTTACAGATTTTCTTTCATTAATTAACTTTAATTGATTTTAATAAATTTGGTCTTACTTTGGAACCACGTCTCTGTCTTGTGTCAGTAAACAAACTTGTCAGCAACTGGTTTTATCAGATCACATTCAGACACAAAATACAGTGTTAATAAATTAATGGAAGCATCAGCTTGTGGTTATTTGGACTCCAGTGTTGAGCCATTACCTTTCTAAAACAATGTCCATAAGAACTATGAACAGATATTTAAAGGCAGGATTTATTGAAGGGCTGTTGCATTGGATTGCATTAGCATGTTCAGGTGTATTAGACTGGCTAAAGGTTAAAAAGTGCAATTCTTTTAACATTACGTTGCATGTATAATTTTTTCACCATGCAGTTGGAAGTTGCTGTACAATAAAATATAGCCATGTAAATGTTGTTGAAACAATGGGTAAATGTAACATAGATCTCACTTCCAGTAACCACTTTTAAAGTAGTTTAGAGTGGAGAAACCGCGTTATGACATGCAACAACAAACCGCTCACCAGCTGAAAACAGACTGTGGGGCTTTGCAGGTATATGGCACGTCTTAAACCACTGGGTCACCCGTACACTCAAAAGTGAATTTGGTGGGTTGTGCACTTTATATTTTCAGTTTACTTAAAATACATGGCTTTGTTAAGTGAAAATATTAGGTCTGTGTTATTGTGTCGCTCCTTATCTGTACAAAATATTGTGTTAATCACAAAATATTTAAATTAAGTGAATTAGGATTGAGATACATCCAGATAGTGGCAGTAATGTAATGCCAGCTGCCATAAAACCCCAAAGATGAAGGCGCTTCAGACTGCACATGCGCAAGGCCACTAGTTTTCCTCCAAATCTTAGGAGTTCATTTTGGTGGACAAGTTGCTGATGGTTTTCCTTTTCTGAGTTGGAAGAGGTAGGAGGACTTTTATTTTTTCACCAGTTCCTATTTTTTTGCAGTATTTTCATATTTAGCATGATTAAACGTTATTGTGTTTGAGATACAAGACATGTTCTACATTTGTTGGTGTAGCCCAGGTAATCAGGGCAGTCATTCTGAAAGTCACCAGACAGGTATGACAATGGATATATAAAAAGAACTGGATACAGTGTTGGAGGCGGGGCCTCGTTCATTCCTATTCATGGAAGTTTTGTCAGTGGTGCATGAAGCAAACATCTGGGTATTCAGTATGCGGAAGTTTCACATTTTTCCCGCTTTGTGGGCCCACAGAGCATGCGCACTAGCGTTTCCTTAAGCCCAGCCGCTCAGGCTCGCTCACATGACCGGCAGACTAAAGTAAGTCTGGATTCAGCTATTAGTGGATTTAACTAATTTTAGGACCTAATTGAAATAAGGGCTATTAACGTGTTAGAACTGGGAAGTTGAGATACCTCAAGAAAATGTATCTACTGAGTTACAGACGTCTCTTTCTCAATGTTAGTCAATGGAAAAAAGTCTTCTTGGGCCCAATGGAATCATGTGACGGACCCAGAAGTTGTAATTCCACCGTTTGGCCGCTATGTCAAATTGGCTTCAAAGTGCGGTGCACTTCCTGGGGGCTTGGGTATGACTTCTTTAGAATAAATACACCCATAGTCATTATGGTCCATTGGTGCCCCCTGCTGGAGCAAGTTGACAAGTGCAGTAGAGTGGAGGCTCAGTTTTCTTCTCTCATGGAAAACGAGCAGAAAAGTGTTAAGTGTTAAAAGTAGAAACAGCATTAAGATTGACAAGAGTAATAACATTAAGATAAATAAAACTGACTATTGGGAAGAAAGAGGACAGTATGCTGCAGGGCGGGCACAGGGTGTCGACCTGTATTAGCTGCTATCTTAGCTGCAATTTAGAATCTTATCGTGGTCAACATTTAGTAATTATGTGAACATTGTTAAAAACAGTCGGGATAAGATAACATACAAGTCTGATTTAAATGGTAGTCATGATTGAATAACCTGTTTTCATCTTTATCTTTTGTTGAATTTCTGTGTTGAAAAGTATTGAGTTAGTGGTACGCTAGTTAAACTACAAGTGAGTAACGTGTTTCATAATGTTTTCTGTCCTTGTTACAGTTGTTTATTTGTAATCCCATTTATGAATTATAGACAAGTATAAGTGGAGTGAAAATTTTATTTGTATTATTAAAATGTATTGTTATTAAGCTTCATGTGTTTTGAAAAGATATTGAACTGAAATGGACAAATGAGTGATTGTTCTGCATATCTGGTGCAGGCTGTTTTTTTTTTCAGGCTGTACTTCAGAACACCCCTGATTGCTGGTTGATACTTCACCATTCCACTGCCTCCTGGTTTTCACCATCATCACCACCATCACGTTCCCACCGTTCATCGGCTCTTCACCATCATGATCATTTAAATCCACCACCTTTACCATCACCATCAACAGGAGCCAGGATGGACAGCTTCCCCTCATTAATGGTGTGGTAGGAACTTAAGTGAACTTATAGTCAACAACAACAACAACAACAAAAAAAGATTGGTTCATAATGTACTGTTGTTTCGAATGTGACACTGTTCAGCCATCTAAGGTATTGTTGTTTTGTTTGGGCTACAGAATATCAATATTGGGTGGAAGAATATTTTTTCTATACCTTACTGTTTTACACAGATAAGACAGAAAAAAGGAATGATAATACAGCATCTTTAAACTAAGAAGGAATCAGTTGTTGGTGTGGATTATTATTAGAAGGATTAAGTAAGTCACAGTGTTACACTACTTCATAGCATACCAGTATCATCTTACAACCTAGAATGTAGATCTGCCTGCTAACTTAGCTGCACGACCCAGGTCGGTCTGCTTTTACCCCGCCGACACCCGCCAAACCACGGACACCTTACCACTGTCGAACAATACCTTAGTCAGTATGTAAATACCATCATATAACTTTAGATTTACTTTATGAACGTTACTCTCTGCAGGCGACCGTAACACTGTTTAAACGTTATAGGCAGTTCAACGACTGAATCTGTGCTCGGGACCACAGAGAAACCTCTGTTTTTACATGTCTGTGTAGCTGCTTTCCTAACCGAGTCTCAGTGTTTTGGGGATTAGTTTTCCTCTCGTGTTCCTGTCTGTACTTTCAGATATCAGGCTTAAAGTTATTTTACAGGTGACTGATGCCTGTCAGCCGTTTCAGAGCTGGAGGTACTGCTGTTACAAACCCATCATCTTCCTGCTGCTGCTCCAGAAACAAAAGCTTTCCATCGGAGGACCAGCTGGAGGCTTTTATTGTTAAGCAGGTACAGGAAACGCTCCGTGTTTGCATGCCAGTGAAACCAGGTTGTTTTAAACAGACAGATATTTTGGGCTCCTCGGTCAGTGGGCAAAAGTTACAGTTAATGTTACACGTACTGAAATAAAGCACCGGTAAGTGTCTGTGGGCCTGAGCACCTCGGCTCACGTCTATAATCAGCGTTGTTGTGACGTTTGTAGTGTTTATGAACTCGAATGAACCGCTATCAGCCTAAAGTTGTGTAAGCTAAATGCTAACATAAATGGAAAAAAGAGCAGACATGGGTTCTAGGTCAAATGAAAGCTACAAATGACGAAATATTGTGTCTTTTTCCCATTGTGAATTTCTAAAAGTGAATCGCATCCTCCCCCCCTTTTGCAGGTGAAGGAGGGAACTTCAGGCTGCTCTTCAAACTTCAACTGTTTTGTTACATATTCCTAAAGGTGCAAGACACAATATATATATTTTTAATCATGTCTAACTAAAGCAGCTTTAGGCTTATTTTTTTCAAATGTGACAGTTAATGTCGTAGGCCTAATCAAAAGCTATGTATTGAGGTTTTCTGCAATGTTGTGTAGCCAGTAAAGTTTGGAAATAGATATTGCCACAGTTCACCATTGGTATGAAATACCACCTACAGAAATCAAGTTTCTAAATAAATGTTGGGCATACGAAGTGACCACAACAAAGAAAAATATATAGTTCATTTAGCCAGTAAAATAAGTTTCTCACATTGCAGAGTTGCATTTATAGTGAATTTTATGATTTGCATTTCAAAAGAATGTCTTTAGGGGCCTGGCTATGATATACTGTATTGGATATTTTACTGTACTTTCTCTATATGGTTTAAGTCAATGTATTTTTTTGCCAAAAATAAAGAAGATTGTTGTATCATATTTTCTTTCAAACTAGAATAAACTAGTTGAAACTATCTTTCTGCATTCAAAACAGACAAACACTGATAAAAGTACCCATTTGTGGACCTGAGGCATGGTTTACTGTGACACTGTATGGTATTCATCTTTTAAAGCAGAAGGACATTTATTGCACATTTATTTACACTATGAAATATTTCAGGGTGCACCCCAGCCCAATCAAAAAAGTTTTTATTGTACTTATTTATTTACTTTTGGGTTGAGTGCATGGAAGTCATGGTAAGGAATGACTGTTTCTCTGAAGAACCCTGTTAAAAGTGCACCAAAAAAGGCGCTGTACTGAACAGGTAAGATCTAGCCTGGCATCGCCAGACTCATTCGCAAATGTGTATTAGTCTGGAACCTCCCAGTTAATTTCCATTTCCAAGGGGTGTTATCAATAGGCGCAGACAACCAATCAGAGCAACGCTACGGTTCAACTGTCAGAAATACAGCAAAACATATTTATATAAAGTTTAAGTGCATTTATTTGTTCCTCTTTTAGACAAAATTTACTGTCTCGTCCATTTAATACTGCCGCTGTTTTGCCGCTGCCGCTGTTTTGAATGCAGAAAGATAGTTTCAACTAGTTTATTCTAGTTTGAAAGAAAATATGATACAACAATCTTCTTTATTTTTGGCAAAAAATACATTGACTTTATCCATATAGAGAAAGTAGCCGGCCGGGGAATGCTCTACATCGACGGCAGCCATCTTGGTTATTTATGAAGATGCCTCAACGGCACTCCTCAGTCAGAAACCAATCACACCCGTGAATCTGCCTTAATAAGTATATCATTGTGATTTGATTGTTGCTTAAGCCTGAACAGCAACTCCTGTGGTTCTTTTAAACAAATTGCTATTTTTTAATTTGTACTCTCTTCACAATTTAAACACACTGTTTAGGGATCAGATGGATTGACTTTTGGAATGAGCAACAGAAAGTTTACTTCTCAACATATAGAGCAATGACATTTCCCTGGTCCACACAAAAACTTGAAGCTTCTGTTTTCAGGTTTATTCGTTAGAGTATTGTAAAAAGGGTATTATTGAAAAGTTACGTTTTTGAATACGAAAGATGTTAGAACAGAGAATTGAGATGTCATTACACATGCTTAAATTTGAGGTGTGTATGTGCAGTTCAAAAGAATTTGCGTTTTTTTCTACCTTTAGAGTGAAAGTTTTGAAAAGAGAAGGGAGTGCATCCTCGGGGCAGTTTGTATCTACCTGAATGAAGACCCAAACATCCTCTTGATAAGAATACCTGGTTCGTAGTTTTGATAGTTTACCTTCTTGTATTCAACCAAGTCTTGAATAACTAATCTTGTTACTTACTGTTGTTTTAATTTGCATGGAATCAGTCTGTTTAAACTTTTTGGGAAATCTTATTTACACACACACACACACACACTAACCATGCATTTTGCACATGTGTGCAATCTAATGCAATCCAACAACTCTGCCATACTGTCCATTCTATTTTTATGAAGCTTATACATTTTCAGTTTTTGCTGACATTGTCAGAAAGGTGATAATTCTATGGTTTGTTTTAAACTGAGGTAGCAGTGGGTGGTTGTGGTGTACTGGAGTTTATTGTATTGGAAGGTGGTCCTACTACTGTGTCTCCCCCAGTAACATACATGAGGGGGACAAAATATTAGTAACACTTGTTGACAGAATGTAAACAAAACTGAAAATGTCTATGGTTAGTTAAAGTTAACATTTATGGCACAGCTGTTGCAGTAGATTGTATATGTGTTCCTAATTAAGTTTGATAGAATCACCCAGCACTACTGTATCTCATTTCTATACACATATAACTGTTTCTTCAAATTAACATATAAGAGAAACCTGAAATACTGAACTAACTTTTGTGATTATATTGTTTGGTTTTCTCTCCTATGTAAAGGATTTGGATGCTACAGCTGTAGAGAGGGAGCTTGAGCAAGTTATCCTTGGCATCTACAGCATCAGTGTTGAAGCAGGTGATGCCACCACTCCTCCAGCCGATGTTGTAATCGTGATGTTCTGCATGACTTGGATGACCTCGCCTCTGCATGTGCACTCTTAATGGGTGTAATATATGCACTGAACCTAAGTTATCCCCAAGAACTGAAAGCATTCTTTGAAGTCCTTCAGAAGCTCTTCCTTCAACTGGATGCTTGCAGACTTTCAACCAAGGTACAGATGCTCAAGAACAAACTGTATGATAAAACCAAACATTGATTTGGATACTGAATGTTTTGTGGGATAGGCAACATCATATTTTGTGCTGAAACTGAAAATCTTATATACTTTTGGAAAACTACTACCATAAGTGGAAAGAGGTACTACTACGTGACAAGTAAATGTTGAATTGAGACACCATGCTGCAGCAAAATTGTGGTGGAAGAACAACTGCAAGGAAGTTGGATTGTTGGACTGTCTTGCATTTACTGAAAACTTAAAAAACAAACGCTACGTAACCAGAATGCAACATGAGTTAACATGTTTGTTAAAATGTTAACATCTCAGGTTCATTCCCCCCACAATGTTTAAAATAAATGTTGACAGCAGCAAGAGTGTTGTTAGATGGTTAGACCATTATGCTGTTACAAAAATTTGATTAGAGTATAATATTAACAAATAAAGAATGTTTTATTGGATTTTTATGCTACAGCTGTTTGCGTTGGACCATTTTGCACCATAATGTTAAATATGGTAATACATTAAAAATTGTTTATTATATGTATGGCTGTCACACATTATTTTTAAATTGTTTTTTTTATCAGTTAATCTGTTGCTGAATGTTTTCAGTTAATCGCTAAGATGTTTGGGCTTTGGGAATCTGTGGTTGATGATTTTGACAATTTAATACACCAAGGTGCAAACTGTCTTATTTTGTCCCAACCAACAGTCCACAACCCGAAGATATTCAGGTCCCTGTCATAGAGGACTAAAGAAACCAGAAAAAAAAATCACATTTAAGAAACTAGGCTGCTTAAAGAAGTTTTACCCTTAGTTAGCACTTCTTTACTAGACATGATCAATCTGTCTTTATTAACAGGCTATGTACCACAGTCCTTCAAAGTAGCTGTAATTAAACCTCTTCTTAAAAAGCCTACGCTTGATCCAGGGGTTTGAGCCAATTATAGACCTATATCTAACCTTCCCTTTCTCTCCAAAATCCTTGAGAAAGTGGTTGTTAATCAGTTATGTGACTTTCTAAACAGCAATAGTTTATTTGAGGATTTTCAGTCAGGATTTAGGGAATATCATAGCACAGAGACAGCACTGGTGAGAGTGACAAACGACCTTTTGATTGCGTCAGATAAAGGATTTGTCTCTGTACTTGTTCTGTTAGATCTTAGTGCCGCTTTCGATACCATTGACCATGGTATCCTATTACAGTGACTGGAGCATTTGATTGGCGTCAAAGGACCCGCACTAAGCTGGTTTCAGTCGTATTTATCAGATAGATTTCAGTTTGTCCGTGTAAATGATGAATCCTCCGTGCACACGGAAGTTAGTCATGGAGTTCCACAAGGTTCAGTGCTCGGACCACTTTTATTTACCTTGTATATGCTTCCTTTAGGCAATATTATTAGGAAACACTCCATAAACTTTCACTGCTATGCAGATGATACTCAGTTATACTTATCGATAAAGCCAGATGAAACCGGTAAGTTAACCAAGCTTCAGACATGTATTAAGGACATAAAAGACTGGATGACCTGCAATTTCTTGCTGTTAAACTCAGACAAAACTGTTATTGTTAAGTTATTGTTCTTGGTCCTAAACACCTGCGAGACGCACTATGTATAGATATAGTAACTCTAGATGGCATTGCCCTGGCCTCTAACACCGCTGTAAGGAGTCTAGGAGTAATCTTTGATCAGGACATGTCCTTTAATACCCATATAAAACAGACTTCAAGGACTGCCTTCTTCCACTTACGTAACATTATAAAAATCAGGCATATCCTGTCTCAAAAAGATGCAGAAAAACTAGTTCATGCATTTGTTACTTCTAGGTTAGATTATTGTAATTCCTTATTATCGGGCTGCCCCGATAAGTCTCTAAAGACTCTCCAGCTGATCCAGAATGCGGCTGCACGTGTACTGACAGGAACTAGCAAAAGGGAACATATTTCTCCAATATTAGCTTCACTGCACTGGCTCCCTGTGAAATCTAGAATAGAATTTAAAGTCGTCCTCCTCACTTACAAAGCTCTTATTGGTCAGGCACCATCATATCTTAAAGAGCTGATAGTACCGTATTACCCCACTAGAGCACTACGCTCACAGAATGCAGGGTTACTTGTGGTACCTAAAGTCTCTAAAAGTAGAATGGGAGCCAGAGCCTTTAGTTATCAAGCTCCTCTTCTGTGGAAGCTCCCAGTTTGGGTTCAGGTGGCAGACACCCTCTCTTCGTTTAAGAGTATGCTAAAAACGTTCCTTTTTGATAAAGCTTATAGTTAGGGCTGGCTCAGGTGAGTCCTGAACCATCCCTTAGTTATGCTGCTATAGGCTTAGACTGCCGGGGGAATCCTATGATGCACTGAGCTTCTCTCTCCTCCTCTCCCTCTCTATCTGTACGCATTCCTATCCCACTAATACAGGTTACCAACTCCATTTCTTCCTGGTAGTCCTTGTGCTTTCTGTGCTTTTTTGCCTTCTCACTTTCTGCAGGTATTTCCGCCTCTGGAGCTGTAGATTCTGGATCTGTGATTGCCGGCCATCTACTGCCCCCATGTTCCTGCTCCACACTCACTGCTGCAGTTGTTATTATTATTAGTCTGATTTGTTGTCTGTCCTCCTGTTCTGTCTCCCCTCTCCCCCTCTCTCCTCCCCTTTGAACCCAACTGGGTCGATGCAGATGGCCGCCCACCCAGAGCCTGGTTCTGCTCGAGGTTTCTACCTGTTAAAAGGGAGTTTTTCCTCGCCACTGTTGCCAAGTGCTGCTCATGGTGGGAACTGTTGGGTCTCTGTAAATAATATTTTAAAGAGTATGGTCTAGACCTACTCTATGTGAAAAGCGTCTTGAGATAACTTTTGTTATGATTTGGCGCTATACAAATAAAATTGACTTGACTTGACTAACATGTTAGCATTTTTTTTTTTCTTTAAAAATGACTTACTTTAAAAACGATTGAGTCATCAAAATAGTTGGTGATTTATTTTTTTGTTAATCGTCTAATCAGTTAATCAACTAATAGTTGCAGCTCTGCAGCATCTGTTACACTTGTACTGCCCGAAGTGTTAATGTATTTTATGGACCGAAGTGTAAACTGAATCATTGCTGTGTTGTTGAATAAAGGAAATAACAAAAATATGTTGGGTGTACCGAATTCATTTGCGTGGAACCTGTTGACAAATTAAAATTATGTCAAACTAACTAGTAAAAAATAAATTTGATGAAACCCTAATGATTTAATTAATTGAACTTGACAGTATTATTTTACTACAACAAATAAGATACATGTTGAAATGAGAAATGTAAAATATGTAGCCTGTTAATATATTCTTTAAGTCCATATAACATAACTCTTAATTTGGGTTATATTTGGGTTAACATGAATATCTATTGTTAATCAGAACAAATTTTTTTTTGTTGTCTCAATTCACAATTATTGTGTTACTGTAATACAAGTTCATTAAATTAGCTTTTGCTTTTAACTAACCTAATTCAATTTTGTGGAACCTGTTGACAAAATAAATCTAATTAAAGTCAATGTTTCAATTTTTGGGGTGCACGCCCCAAATCTAGCCTGCTTTTAACCTAGATATCTAGACATTGTTTGACTTGCCACTGTTCCAAGCTTTCAACTTGTAACCACAAGGTTTTAAGTTCATCTTCTTCTGCTACAATATGAGCAAAGCATTACATCACTGGAGCTGTTAAACAAAATCCACGTCACAGTAGGATAATACTTTGATCTGACATCTGATATATAAAAATAACGTTGATGTCTTGACTGGTGCAGCTGTAGTTGGGGAGAGCCAGCCATGAAATCAAAAAGTAGTTGAGAATGAGTCTAATTTTTTGATAAAAGGCTATCTGCAAGCTGAAGCATCAGTCCGACCAGCTCCCCCTCACTGTGTGAACGCAGTAACACGAATAGGACATGAAGTCTAATGAATATTCAGGTCATCCCAGCTGCATATTTACTCCTGAGTGTATATATGTGTGTGTTTTTAGAGAGGATGCAATGATGCATAAATACGTTAGTGAGCCAGTCAGCCACACTGTATACATGCTCCTGTCAGGAAAGAAGGGGGAGGGTCAAGAACCCATTTGTCAAACATGAGATTGGTCCTTACATGTCCAACCACACCCCCGGGCCCTCCCATAACAGGAAAACACTGATGTGAATATGTGCAATATTTCATGGACACATATGAACACGCACACACGTTACAGTGCAGTGGATCAGGACAGGGTTCAGTTCAGCTCCCAGTCTGTGAGAATCATCATCAAAATCCATCATCTCCACATGCCGGGCAGCAGTGCAGAGAGGGACTAGCTGACGTCCAACTGCGTGCGCATATCTGTGTGTGTGAGAGTGTGTGTGGATGTAGGAAGGTTTTTTTTTCCTCTCTGGTGTTTCCTGAGGTGAAAGTACCAAGCTGTGTCACTGCCGATGCAGGTCCATCATTTGCTGGTGTGTGCACGTACGGTGTGTATGTGTGTGTGCTCATTTAGTATGTGTGTGTGAGAGAAGAAAGCACTAGCTGAACATCTACAAATGTAGCTTGAAATAACATAACAGGATGTGGGTTATTCCAAATTATCGACGTCTGCGTGTTTTTGTGCATTTGTGTGTCTCTGTATGAGAGCAGTACTCATTTTCTCAGGGTTGTGCATTTACTTCATGCTTTGGGATTTGGACGCACTGATTGGTAGGTAGAATTTGAATCAAACTGTAATAGGGTTTACAATTTTATTTCAGTAAAATTACATAATTTACACTGTAATAAAGCATGATGATTTTTCGTGCCAAAAGTGTCATGGGTCAGTCTCCACAGGTGTGTGTGTGTGTGTGTGTGTGTGTTAACATACTGTTTCGCCAGGGATGGCATTTCTATTGTATCCAAAATAAATCAAAAGACCACGTCAATAATGCAAATGATTTCGAGACAACATACAAAACAAATGCACATGGCTGCGGTTGCTTGGCAACAGTGGCTCACCGCCCCAACCACACACTCTGCAGTACCTAATGCCATACAGCAGTGTGTGTGTGATTCGTGATCCTCTTAATTGCTAAAGCCGGTATGTGTAGAAATAGAAGATTCTTGACTTTAGCGTCGCCCAGTTCTGGTATCAAAAAGACAGTGGCAGAGAGCAATGCACACAGCTACCGTTGCCCTTACAGGGATTACAGAGGTATTGTGCTGTAGCTAGTTCAGCTCGATGTCAGGTGTTGCACACTTTGAGCTCATCTGATGGATTTGTTTGGATATTACACTCAGGAGCCACTTTATGAGTGACCTCTTGTAGTCGTTGTAATAGCCAATTGAAGATGGGTTGATCGTTGCCATAAAGGGATGCACATGGTCACCTCAGGTAGGCTGTGGCAACATTGCTTTTGTTTTGTGATTATTCCATGTGTTCCTCCAAAGCAGATTAAAAGCAACAGTCAAAGCTCTTAAACCATTCGAAAGGTATAAAACACACACTAATACAAACTTAAAAAAAATGAAAAAATGATTTCTATTCAAAATTACTAGTACTCTGCCTCTCACAACATCACTGGCAAAGTTGTCTGTGAGTTGATGGTTTTCAAAAGCTGTTAAAAGCTATAATGGTCAAGAGGCCTGAGGCTTTCACTCCCCATTTACACATGTGGACTCGAATATCCGAGACACTGCAGGATGCCATTCATAGTCAACTGAACCTTGTAAAAGACAAGAGAATGCGTTCAGCGGTGCTTGGGGAAGTTGAAAAAGATTCAACTTTATGCTAATGTTCCCCGACACGCAGGATTGACAACACTGTTTTTTTCTATTTCACTCAACTATGAAAAAAAACTTCAAACAAACAAAATAGAAGAAAAAGCTGATCATCACTGTCTACAGCATCACAGTTTTCTACACTGGAGCTTCAATGAGCTACTTATTTGCTCACCAGTGTAGTGGCAACATTAGAAAATAGCATGTGTAAATTACGTTCTACACAAACATACTGGCAAGGTTTACACTCATGAGTGACAAGAGCCTGCATGCCTGTTTCTGTATTATTATTATCATCATCATCATCATCTTTATTAAACTCGAGAAAAATCATTTAAGGCTGACCCTCATTTTACAATCATGTTGAGTATAAAAAGATTTAAAAATAAGATAAAAGAAAACAATTTGTATATATATACAGATAATAAAGATACACGATATAAAAACAAGCAAATTAAAACAGGTGCAAACAGAACTTAAGTGGATAGTGATCATAGATTTAAGTTGTCCATTTCTAGGGTGCTCTGCAAAGAGTTGCAGGCGATCGGAGCATAAAACAAAAAGCAGATCTTCAAACTCAGTACAAACTCTAGGGACTTGAAAGCAGTGAAAGCAGTGAATGAGTATGATGATGCATAGTTGTAATATATAAGATGGCAGCTTCCCAATAAGGGCCTTGTAGATAAATAAATACATATGCTTATCACGTCTCTCAGACAGAGAAGACCACCCAGCTTTTCCATTCAGGGTGCAGTGATGAATGCTATAAACATTACCAGTAATAAACCAAAGAGCAGAATGGTAAACAGCATCCAAGGGCTTGAGAGTAGAGGCAGAGGCATGCCTATAAATTACATCACCATAATTCATGACAGAGAAAAACAGCTTCAACAATCCTTTTTCTACAAAACATAGTACAGTTAGTACTATTTGTATAAAAAAAAAACATTTTGTTGTATTTTGTTGACAAGATTTTCTATATAAAATTTTAATGTGAATTTGTCATCTATCCAAATACTGAGGTTTTTATATTCTGTAACTCTGTCAATAATGGATATCTGTACAGTGGAAATATGAACATTTGTGCTTCTGCTAACTCTAAAGAATAAACTTAGTTATATGTGCATTCAGTACAAGGTTAAGATCATCAAGTGCAGCTCAGTGAACATCCAAGGAATGTTGCAGGTTCTCCACAGCTAGCTGAGCATAGCCTGCCATACTGTCACGGCCTGGCCGTATCTCCTGTTTTGTTCCCCCTATGTCTTAGTTTCCCCTGTGCATCTGCCCTTGTGTTTCCCAACATCTCCTGCTGCCTGCCTGCCCACCCCAGCTGTGTCTTGTTCCTGATAAGTTGTCTTTGCATATATGTTCCTGGTTTCGCTTTGTTCTCTGTCTGCACAGACAACTACTCAGGAACAAGACACAGCTGGGGTGGGCAGGTAGGCTACTGGAGAAGGAGGGAAACACAAGGGCAGTACAAACGAGATTTAAACACAAGACAAATAGTTCCTAAGTTCACTGACTGCTGCTGGTCAGATATATAATTCAGGAACTATGCGTAAGCACTAAAACCAACATTACTTAACTTTCTCATCCAAGGCACTGACATTGTCATTCACAACCAAAGTAATGGCAGAAACACTGACCATCTGTTTTAGAAACCTGACGATGTGCTAACTAACTCACCAGTACTGGAACATGAGCGTATATAGTTTGCTTATGTGGCAATTCATTATGTTAGAATTGGGCACTGGATTAGATCAGTAACCACATCCAAAAGACTGTGTCAAACATCAGTAACAATAATAAATAGCTTGTATCAAAACAATATATCTTAGCCCATTCAATATAATAACCATAATAAAGAATTACTACAGAAAAGACAAGGAGAGTGAGGAGGGGACCAAAGATAAATAACATTACAACCAAGGTTGAGGTGCTCTCTGTTTATGAGATCACACTGTGAGTCCTGTAGTGTTGTGTAACAGATGAAATAGTATGATCAGTCATAAAATAGACCTAAAAAGTAACAAGTAAGTAAGAAAAAAGTCATAAAAGCCTCTATATAGTCTGACTACAAAGCAGTATTAAAAGTAGTTGCTTGAGAGCTACAGCAAGGGAAGCGTGAAGCTTTTGAGCTGTACTGTAACACCAGGCTCCCAAACGTCAGTCCTTACAGACATCCTCAATGCTAAATACTCCCCTTTTCAGTTATGAATCCGTCATATTCACGTACATGTTTTTTGTGTGGTGGGTTAATGTGCTTACTTTCTATGAACACTGTTAGTATTTTACTTTTGTTTTGTAAAGTAATGCTTTTTTTTTTACATGATGACGTTACTACGCTAACTAGCTTTCTCTGCTGCTAACCACACCGGTGTCATTGTTAATGTGTGAATTGCTGTGGAACATTTTACCAGCCTGGAGTTTGGAACCTCTCAGGACGTAGGAGAGGATGATGTTCCGTTGCTCTGTTTGGTTGTAGGTCTATCTAATTGTGTCCGAAAGCATTTTGGTCGGCGAACGTTGATCACACCCCTTGGAAATCGAAAATGAACTGTTATAAGTACGGTAAACACATCTTTCTTATCAGCAAAAGCTGTAAGGGCAGTTGTCCCTTCCAGTCCATTTAATGCTGACGCGATAGCCAATTCAACTGAACGTTCCACAGCCATCTTGGTTGTCTACGAAAATGCTTCAACGGCGTAAATCTCCCACACGAGGGCCTCTTGTAGGTATACATAAGTGGTTAGCAACACTGTGTTTTAAAGGTAGAACATGTCTGTCTGCAGCCCTCCAAAGGACTCTGTGGTCCAGTAACTGCAGTGCAGAGGAAATTGAACATTACAAACTGGGAGAAAATGAAGGAATTAAATACAAAACCCTGCAGGAGAAAAACAAGAAAAAGAAGCACTCCCTAGAAAATCTAATTCTTAAATGTTGACTGTGCACGTACAGTTATTTCATACAGCTGCTAGAGGTGGACTGAGACCTTTTGTTGAATACATGCCATCTGACCTGAACATGGCACACCCCTGACTGCTACCAAACACACACACGTGCACACACAAAGTCACATCTCTCCAAGAAGACCCAAACAAGCAAGACACGAGTTAATCTTCATATCTCTGGTGAAAATGTTCCTCTATCTGCCATGAACTGAACAAACCCATCTTCAACAAATAGACTGCAGCGGGCTTATCAGGAGCGGCTGGACACTTCGCCTGGGGCTCAGGGATAGCTCTCTCTTTTGACCTGTGACCCCTCACACTATGAATATTACACACAAACACACACACACGCACACTAATGGAACACAGCCAAAATGTCAATAGGTAGCGCGGGCAGCCTACGGATATCTCTCCCACAGCTTCTTTCTCTATTTCATTGGTCAGTAAATACACTAAATAAATACATAAATTAATAAAATACTTTAGTACAGAGAAAGGGAGAGGCTAGTCTTTTATAAGAGTTGCCCTTGGTTGTACTGAGCACATCTGTGGCCTTCACATAAACCGTAGAAATTGATTTTGAATTTCTTTGAACAATAAATTTGCCTGTTTTCTAGTCAACTCTGAATCGGCCCTGTGCTATTACAGCTGAAAGTAAATAAGTAAATAACCTCAGCCTTAAAGGATGGGCTCAGATGTTCTGTCTCTGGGTCTATCTTAATACAATAATCACATGCTGTACATAATGTTGGTTGAAAGAGCTACTGGTCACTGTAGTCATCATTCAATCATCAGATCATCAGTCCCATAGCATGGCTACCCTACTTTTGTCAGGGCTCCAACATCACATATTAATAACAGTTACTTCGTACAGATGCTCTGGCCTATGGGCTAGTTGTCCCTTTGGGCCCCTGTGGCTGTACTCAGGAGGCTCATTCTGTAACCCATCCATGACTGTCCGAGGACATATTTGAGTTTGAAATGAAGATATAAATGTACCTGTATTTTTGATACATTGCCTGCATCAGACTTGTTTGCGTAACACCATCGTCAAAGCAAAACAAGGGAACTTACGAACTTATGGAGTATGTCAGCATATGAATGGCTGTTCTAGTGACAGAAAGTAAGGTCTATACATGATTCACCATTCTCAGACTCTGAATGGTGAGGGGAGCAGTATTTTGTGCTACTTACCACTTGTTAACTCAGTTGAACAGTCTGTCTCACCATATTTATTATCTGACCGTTGAGGTGAATAATATTTTTAGTCATGTTTATCCGAGGGGAATAATATTTTCTAGCAGGCTAGTTATTTTCAGCTGAGTTATTTTCAGGTGGTATCTTGTATCTTGCTTGTCTTTCTCATTTGACGATAACAATGGTTAGGAGGAGGAGGGAGAAAAGTGAAAATATGTTTCACGTGAAAATAACCAGAAAGCTCAGTGCATGCTTGTTAGTGAGGTAATGGAGGAATCTGGCAAACAATACAGCAAAGTTTAAGAAAAAACTCAGCTAAAAAGCAGGAGTCTGTCAGTAATAGCATGGCTGTGGTGTATGCGTGTGTGTTTGTGTTTATGTAGGGCTCAAACTGTCCAGCTTCCTGATGAAATGATCTTAGTATGGACTGTGTTAGTCCTCAAACAGAGACCTCTGGGGTGCTTTGTTTCACAAGCTGGAGACCCCATCGGCAACCACACACACACACACACACACACAGACAATCTTTCTGGACAAGCTGAGGTGGGAAGCTGTGTGGAAGTAGGCGGGAGAAGAGAGCCTGAATTTATTAAGCCCACACCAACCATTCAAAGTACGCCAGCAACAAGTAATGAATCTCCAACAAGAAATAAATAACTGCTGTGTCTTTGAGTCTCAGGCAGAAATATAAGAGGCGGGGGTGGAAGTATGCACTAAGGAGACAGGGAGGAAGGCAAGGCTTTGGGCGAGATGCTGCAGTAATTCTTAGGAGGCAGCTTGTTTGTTTTGGAGGATATACAGTGCATGTCCATTGTGATGATAATTCACACATGCAAACACACAGAAGTTCAGGTGAAGACCTGTGAAGGATGGATGTATAAATATAGCTGGATAATTAATTTGATTGATTCTAAAGTAGTATGCTCTTAGAGATACAGTGGGATTTATTTCATATTTTCCTTGAAAATGTTTTGTTTTACTTTGGAATAAGAGCTAAATATCACAGTGAACATCATATGTAAATGCTTAAAAATAGTTTAATGAGGAAAATAACTGTCAAACTACACAGTTATGTAAATTGTATCTGCGTCTCACATGTCTCCTACATCTACAAGTGATCATATGTATGGTGATGGACTGACACCTATGTGGGCTGATGAACTTATGCAGATGATGCTGTTTTGTATGTATATGAGAAATCACTGTATGGTATGTCAAACATCTCTGAGTGGTTGACTGAATGGTAAAATGACAGGATCAGAGGTTTGTCTTGAAACAACGGTGAGGTGCCCATATGAACACCGAAACAGTTCTTACTTGGTGTAATCATTCTTTCTGTTCATACAGACCATTAAAATGTATGTCATAGGGGACAAAATCCCCAGTTCTTATTTGTAACAAAAATATATTAAAAAGTTAATGTGACTTTAATATGACACTGCATCAGTCTGAGAACAAATCAAGAGGGTATCTGCAGTACCAAAGTAAGACGTTTAATAATGTCATCCTATTCTTTTAGGTTTTCCTCGTCCAGCTTTAGATTATCAGTACTTTTCTACTTCTAAATGCTGCAAAACTATACCTGCATGTAGGATCAACACAATATCATTTAAAGACACTGATTCCAGCTTCTCACAATAAAATGTACTGTATATTAACTGCATGCAGTTACATTTTTGCAGCTTACACCTTAGCTACATGTATTGCTTTACAAGTTGGTCCCAAGCTGTGTTTTTTTTTTTCACATTAAAGCCAGTAGACTCGGATCACGAGACAAGAGAGGAACGGCGTGCTAGTGTCTCTTGCAACTACAGACCTTAAATGCACCTCTAATATACATTATTGTGAAAAGCTGGAATCAGTGTCTTAAAATTATATTTATAAAAGCCAAGGATGACTTGGACCAGACGGCACAGGTGTGGGTTTCACACATCATCAGGCCATCAAAGAACATCAACATCCCAAGTGGCAGCCTCTTCTTTGCACTACTGGAGCTTGAGGGGAAAATGTATTGTCAGGACAAACACAATGAATGAAATACAAAAGTATCTAAAAATGGCCACAAAAAAACTTTGAGGTAAACAGGCATTTTGAGTAAACTGCTGCACTATAGACGTCTGTATCTTTTTAAGCTACTTTACTTTTTTTTTACTTTCTGTGCTTTTTTGTAACTATTACCTGACTTGATTTAATACCGATATATACTGTATTGTAACTGCTTCACACAGTGTTGGACTTGCTCAAATCTAGTCTCTGTCTCTCTCCATGGTTCTGAAACGATGACACCCTGCCTCTGTCTTTCTCCATGGTACACTTTAAAACATATGGTTGTATGCTGTTTAGTTGAAGTTGGGACACGATCTGTAGATTGGGGCATGATCTGTGCTTGTTTCAGGTTTGCCTGTAGGGCAGCCGGCACTCAAGTCTCACAAAAAACATCCGACACACAACACCCCCTGCTGTCAGACTTTTAAAATCAAATGTGTTTCTAACCAATTCATCATGAATGAAGTCAAGAGAAGTTTAAAAATTCTCCGAAGTTGTATAATAGACATACTGATATCAGTAGAAATCAATGGATGAAATGTGGGAAAAATGCATTCAGATATACATTTGTGATTGTGGCCAGGGTTGGGTACCAAACTCTGTACTTTTAAGGGCACTGACCGAATTATGTTGGTACTACCCAGTACCGATTCACGTTAAACAGTTAATCGGTGCCACATTTCAGTACCCGGGAGCATCAGGGTGAGAGAGTAGGTTAAGCTAGAGTATAACTGGGCTTTTTTCACTGTCTTGGTTAACGTTAGCTTAGCATTTCTACTAATGTTAGCCAACACTCAGCCACTGCTGGCTCCGAAATCCCTTACTACAATTTATCACACTAAAACGGTATGTTAGATTTTTTAGTATGTCTGAAATATTAGTATGAAACCAACAGAGTTGGTAACAAAGTAGGTACTGGTGGGTACCTGTACTGAATACCAGGTACCAGTACTGGTATCGATTCAAATGTGATAGGGATGGCATGTCTACCTTTGCATTTTTGTCCTGTCCCCCATGTGTGATACATTATCTATCACTCATTCGTTAGTGCCCTTCTAAGTCATTAGGCACTCAGATGTTTGATAAAAAAAAAGCTGAAGGCAGATGATTGGTGCTGTCAGTTTGAATACCACCCCTGACCTTATCACTGTTGCTGTCCCAATTTGATGCTCTAGAGAGGAACTTGAATTAAGTACTAATTTGATTCTGCCTTTATATGTCATCAGTTTCTTTGGTGTTTCCTGCTCTTAAATGATATGATGTAATATTTTGTAATAAAAAATGTAGTCATCTGCTGTTAAACTGTTTTGCTTTTGGCTTAATTGTTCTTACATGTTGATAAAATGAGGATAATGACTGTATTCATGCTGAATGGTTTTATTGCACACAACTCTGGCTGTTACGGTATTCCTCATGCTGTGTTGTGTCATAGTGTGCACAGCTACACCTGGGGAGAGCCTGTCTTTGAAGAGCAGTGTGATAGGCTCATTGTTTCAGTTGATGATTGATCATTTGTGTAATGACTTTTCAGTGCTTTGTTATGCTGCGTAATGTAGGTTAGCACATGTACAGTATCACAAAACACCTCTGCATTTTTGTGCTGTGTGCCTAGACATAGTCAGAACATCACTACTATAGCAATTTAACAACAATCTCAGTACAAATAGATAACATATTGATAGTACTTCTTAATAGCTGAAAGAGTCAAAGAATAAAGAATCCAAATGGAAATAAATATTAATCAATATATAGTCCATTTAGGCAGTTGGTGTTGATGAATGGCTAATGAAATTGTTCACCACTTGAGTGCATTGTGCAAGGCTGATGTTAGATTTCCCATTTGGTCTGTAATATTGGCATTTATTCCCAATTCATTCCAATGTGCTGAAAATAAACAAAGAGTGAATAAATAACATGGAAATATTCTACACAAATAAATAAATTACACACATCACATTATTTTAACTCATCATCATTATCACATTTAACACAATTAAAGTATAAATTATGCAAACATTCCAAATAAGGGTATAATGAAAATAAATCTGCTCCAAGGCATATTCATCTTCTCATTGGCTACATTAAATCTGCTATTAGTTTTAAACAAACAGAAGCACATGGCTAGTTATGCAAGAAGGAGTGATCTAACTATCCCACTGCTGGTGTGCTGGGCTGTCGGAAATTGCGGTTAGATATTTCTAACAATTCCTTCTTACTGGTTTGGAAATATGCATTGTTCTATTCAATGTTAGTTAGGTTTAATCCCCTAGAAACAAGGCCCTCACATTTCTCAGTGAAAGCACATGGATGATTATTTTGACATAAAGCTCTGGGGGTGGTGAAGCTGAGGGGTTAAGCGGAGTCTGGAAGCATCTAGACCAGTCAAATCTGACGTTCAATAACTTACCCATCAACCAGGAAAAGAGGGCGTAAAACATTAAGGAGGTTGGTCACACCAGAAGGTCATGAGTCTTTCTAGCAACTTAAAAACAAATGTATCTCTTGCTGTAGATACAGGCAGGTAACACAGTTACAGAGAAAGAAAAAGGGAAAAATCACATATAGAGTACAGGGATGCAATAGAGGACTGACTTGCGGGAACAGAATTTTTCAACTTTTCAGTTGTACACGGATTTAGGAATAAGTCCTTGTTTTGCAATTAAGTCTCAAGTCCTGGCTAGGAAGTCTTCAGTCAAGTCCCAAGTTAAGACCAACAAGTGATCAAGTTATTATGGAATTAGGAACAATGTTAAGATAACTTTACTGATGGCCACCATTTGACAGATACTGTAGTGAACATTACATTAGACACTGCTGTTAGTCAGCTACCAAATCTTGGATGCAAACATTTCTTTACCACAAAGTCTGTGCTGAGGACTCACTGATTGCATGTTTGCAGAGTTTTTTAACTCTTAGCTATTGTTATCTCATGCAATTCCTGGCTTAAGAACATTAGCACTAGCCCCAATTTACCATTCTTTGTCCAGCTTCACATGTTGAGCAAGCATAATCTGTTCAAATGTGACGCTATAGGTGTCATCTTTTGTCTGACTGTTGCTCTGCACTGCCCAATTGCTCCTTGTTGCTGGCACATGACTGATATTAATGATATCTGATGTATCTCAAAGTGCCTCTTAAAGGTCTAAATACTCAGTGAGCACACGTCATATTGTTATAGTTTATACTATATTTATTTATTTTATGAGAGAAGCTGATGTTAGAAAGAAAAGAAAAAGAAAACAGACCATGGAAAAATATTGAAATGACACAGACGGGAAGGCCTAATTAGGCAGACATTGATTGTTTCACTTGCATGATGCATGGTGGGATTGATGCTGACCTCAGATTCTCAGGTCATAGGCCTACCTTCTAGGTAATGAACATGTGTCTCTCCGAGGCATGTGTGTGGGTGAACCTGGGTATACATATCACTGCATATGTTCATGTGTGTTGTGTGTCTGCCTCCCTGTGCTCTGACAGCCATTACTGCGACCTGTGTTCTGTATTCAAAGCACATGCACAAACCACAGATCTCTCTTGCCCTGAGGTGCTAGTAGTCCAATGCAACTTTTTTTCCTTCCCTGTTTTATATCTTTTTTTCCCTTTCAAATTGTTTTTTGTTGGAGATTCAGACACAAAAGAATAAATCAGTGTTTTATTTTTCTCCCCCCGCTTGGCTACTGTTTTAAACATTAGCACTGCCCACGCTCTGCTGTGCATTATGAGAACGGCTTGGGACAAAATGTACATATGCATATATTTAAAAACATATTAATAAGATAATAATTTAACACTTACTATATAAATTTCCTACATGCTATTTTGATTTCAATCTCAATATGTTCTGCTGCTTTTATTCTGCACACCCTCATAATGCTGTGATTCATTCATACTTATCATTCATTATATTCTTTTTTTCCCTTTGCTGTATCCTATTATTATTGACCCGGTGACTCAGTTTTCCCATGAGGTTCATTAAAAATTCATGTCATCCACACACACAAACACACACACCAGAACAGACACAAGCAGCACTGCAGCTATAGTGCTACTGGTAGCTGCTGAGCAACTACACTGAAGTAGTCCTGGGCTGAAGTGCCTTGCACAATGGCAGCAGATGCTGAAATCCAGCTATTAGTGTTCAAGATGCCTTGTCGTGGACCAGCGTGTCGACCAAGGGCCAACCTGGAAAAAAAGAGACATCCACCATGCCAAACTGTATGAATAAATTAAAATTGATGTCATAACCAAAACCTAGTGAAAACTGAAATGGGAATGCTTTTGAAACCAGAGATCCTTCTACTGTACTTTGCAATTGTATCTGATCACATGTCACATGGGTGGATGGATGGAGGGTGGATGGAAGGACAACGCCCATGCTTAGGCTACAGCCATAGCTGGACAGAGAGTGTTCTGTTTGATCTCAGTATTAATCCCAACATATGTGTGTGGAGTGTAACTACATGACCCATACAACTCTACACGAGTATACACCAGCTGTTATATGTGTCTAGTTTTATTTCTGTGTGGACTTTGATTCTAAGCAAACCTCTGCTTAAACAAGAATAAGAAACCATGATGCATATGAGAAAAAGGCTTGAGAAGGCCATTTGTATCCGTCCACCAAACAGCAGCGGTTCCCAGCAGGTGTTGGCTGGTGCAGCCACACTATCATCTGTTATCTTGTCTTAACAGACAGATCTGGCAGCTGAGCAGCAGGGGGAGGATGGGGGGGGCAGTGTCCCAGCTGACCGGGACAAACACCACCCCCCTCTGAGCAAGACATGGTAGGTCTCTCCGTGAAACGTTAGACCCACCACAGTCAGACAAGGCCCAGCAGGCGGTGGCAGGGGGGCTGCAGACTCTCTTGGCACTCACAGGGTAATTAATTGTGAGTGATTCATTTGGGGCTCACAACAGAGAGCTGTTGTAGAGACCTTTTAAAGAGCTGAGGTGGTGGAGAGGGATTATCTATACAGGGACACAATCATGCAGGTACAGGAAATATCACAGTGGATGAATCAGCACACACAGAGACACACACACACACACACACACACACACACACACACACACTACACTGTAAAAAGAAAACAACCTAATTTTACAGAAAATAACTGTCAAATAGTTACAAATATTTTTGTATTTTTCTGGAGACGGATGAAATTTGTGGCTGAGATGACAAAAAGTCACAGAAAATTCTGACGCGAGTCATAGCATCGCACCAGATGTCCACCCGGGTGCCATGTTTCCATCACTGCTGATTGGAGCTAGGGCTGATAAATACCTGTGACTATCGCTATGATGTGTATTCACAGCATTATAGAAATGACACAGTCAATCATTTTATAACCTGATATTCTAAGCAGCATTTATGCTCTCTAACAGAAGCATACTGACTATATGGATCCATCTCAGTTTGTAGTACAACATGGTGTCATACACAAATATACTGGCTGGTTGCATAGTTTTTATATGATTAATGATTGACAGTTGAGTTTTTGGACCTTGGAACTAGGGCAAAAAAGGAACTTGAGTTGTTTTGAGGAGTTGGGGATGGAGACTGGCATGCAATCTTAAAGTTTTGTATCCTCACACACCTCTTGAATTAGGAGTTTTTACTCTCAAACGTCATCGTCCATTGCCACACTAGGGGGCCTGGTTCAAGGATAAATGATACCTAATTGACAAGGTAGTGATCAACAAGGCTTGGAAGTTTGTGAACAGTGTTATGGCTACATATGTGCGTTGTTTAAGTACATCATCCTCTCATAAGGTGTAACACTCCTGGGATATTTTTGTCATTTTTTTTTCCAGCTTTCGAAACATATCCCACACTGTCCTGCTTTATGTGATGACTGTTATATTTTTTCTTTGTTTTGTTTTTTTATTTAACATTTGTGGCCATAACACTCTTAAGTCTTACCATCTTACCAGCTGCTCTTCCTTGTTTGCTACATCCTCTCCTATGATGTATTATTGTAAATTATGTAATTACATAATATTTGTATTATTATTGTGACAAATTATAAACAGTTTAATATGTTAGTGTTTGTGGTTCATATAGTTAATAGTTTTCAATTATTATAGTTAATATCAGTGTGTTCCAAGAGCATCGCTTATTTAGAGAGAGGTGGTTACTGGGGAAAATTTACATTCAAGTACTCTCAGTCAGGTTAAACCAAGAAACTGTTCAAATGAAACGTCTTCAGAACAGCTTCTCCCCCCAAGCTGTGAGCCTGCTACATATAAACTGTCTCACACAAAAGGAGTCATGATGAATAATGGCTCCTGGACTTTTTGCACCTTACCTCCATCACTAATAGACTGCTGCAATAGTTTTTTTCAACTATTCATTACAGCCAACCTGACTGTTGGCTAACAGACTGTTACACTATTACACTATGTCGACTGTCGTCCAGTGTCTACACGCCCCTGGATGTGGACCTGTGTGCACCTGCTCTGTAACTCGTTATAACGTGATAAGTTTGTATGTCGTAATAACGTGAAAAACATCTTATTATATCTTCAATAAACATTTCAAGATATAAAAGCCAAATATAACATTTCACGTTATACAAATTGTTTTTTCTTTTTCTGGCATGACAGCAATACGCTTCTGCACAAAACACATTAACTGGATATGTATTGTGATAATTGTGCTACTTTTGTTTTAGCAAGAAACAGGCTTAAACAATATGTACTTGCGGGAAAAATTTACAGCTGACTTCTTACAGTACAAACACTGAACAAGGCATTCTCAGGTGATCAAAATGTTACCATTAACTTACATGAATAGAAAACACATAGTGAAAGGGTCAAGTTCTTAAACAAAAACATGGACAAACACCCCAAAACAAGTTTATGGCTATTTAAATCTACACAGTGCATTACTACGGCTCTATCCTGATTAACAGATCGTCGTGATAGCACAACTTGTTAATCACAAGGTAGGCACGCCTTAAAGCATACCGTGTTTCATTGTCTATTTTACTGTAAATATGACCATCATTTACAAAATGAATATCATGCTGTACTGGAAAATACTTGAAATAAGCAATTGAGACCATAAACTCATTAGGAAAATGTTTACTGAGAAAGTAAGGTCATTTTCTCATAGTCTTCTATATAATCCACAACCAGTGGAGTCGCCCCCTACTGGCTATTAAAAAGAATGCATGTTTATGGCACATTCACATTTGCTAAACTCTTCAGACCCGGACGCTGCTGCTGGTCCTCACCCATCAGTTTGATGACATCACCATGGGGCTAGGAACTTGATGTCTGTTTATTTTGTTTTTAACATCCAGTACTACCAGAGGGTCAAAAACACCCTTAATTTCACTGAAATGTACCTCAAGTCAAATGCACCTCAAGGAAAGATCTCACCCACTGTCATCAAGATGGCAAACTACTTGTTTTCTTAAGCAGTCTCCTACATTGCCGTCTCCTGCATATCCTCCCTGAAACCCTCTCTCCACACACAAACATGCTTCCAGATTAGTACGGCAAACACATATTTCTTATCAACAGTGTGCAGTTCTTTGTTCTTCTTTTAGAGAAAATTTACCGTCCAGTCCGTTTAATACTGCTGCCTTAGCCGGCCGTTGAACGTTCCTCATCAGCAACAGGTTTAATACGATGACTGACAGAGACGAGCGCCGTTCAGGTATCTTTGTAAATATCCAAGATGGCGGCTCCTGTTCAGCAGCTGGCTATAGCGTCAGTATTAAACATACTGGACGGTAAATTTACAACTGCATTTAAACTTTATGTTGATAAGAAATATGTGTTTGCCAAACTTCTGACAGGACGTACTGTCTGACAGGATTTCGAAACAGCATTTCGTTGCTCTGATTGGTTGTCTCTGTCCGTGGATAACACCCCTTGGAAATCAAAAATAAACTGAGAGGTTCCAGACTAATACGCATTTGCGATGCCAGGCTAGAGTTCATTATTTAGAACCTTCACATTCTTGCACCAAATTCACCCAAAATGCGAAATAATATCAGGAATTTGCTGAACAAAACATTTAACTTAGTTGTTATGTTGTTTGGAACATTTACCTTTTACTGCAAATACAGAACATTAAACACTAACAAATATTACGGTTGAGCCGGATACGCGGCTGAAACAAGTGTAATGTAACATACAATTGCGAGCTTGTGAGTCACATGGTTTCTGGCAACAATGCCTTGCAGTTCTGGTATGAAACTCTGAAACAGACCGTCTAAAAGTAAAAAGCTGGCATTTTGCTCTTCACCTGTTTTTTGCTCTCTTCTGAAGTACATTCCATGCAGTCCTTGCTAGATGTGCTGAAAAACTTTAAAACATAGCATAGTGGGAAAGCAGTTAAGTCCCATATGAAATCAGAAAAGCACCGACCGCTGCTCTGAGGGCTGTGTTGTGGGTTCTGTACACAATAAGTTGTACAAGCCAAACAGCGACATTAATGCACTTTTAAAGGCAAAGTTTTGTGATTTAGAACATGTAAAAACACTTGGCAGAGAACTATTTTGATGTTTTACTCAAGCATGAATAAGACATCAATTAACCAACTAGACCTTCCACATCAGGTACTGGACCATACACACGTCTCAGCAGCAGTTTAGTGACTGTATTTAATCGTGTAGCTGCTATAGTACTAGGTTAGGACCCCCTTCACCAGGAAATACCCAATTAAAATGCTATGGCAGGTCTACACTCTGCTGCAAGTTTGAGGGACACTAATATAAAAATAACTCAGTCTAATACCAGCCCTGCATTCAATCCCATGGTCATGAAGACATGTAATGCAAAATAGTCTTTCTCCCTGTCCCCAAAAAAGGATATAATCAGCCAGGGGTAAAGTATGTCTGTATAGTGACAGCAAATGGATTTAAATAATCAAAATAGTAAACTTGCAGTTTCTCCAGAAATAGATTTGATGTTTTTCTCAGTTAAATGCGTAAATTTAATTCTTGGGGGTTTTCGGACTGTTGTTTCAGGTTCCATAAACCTTTTGGGAATTTGTCTTCTTGTTTGACATTTCATAAATAATCAGAGTTTCAGCCCCGGTCCTCTGTACTGAGATGTCATATCTGCGTGTGATTTTTATTTGAATAAAAAATGGATAGACATGCTACACCTGTGTTATTGTGCGTTTGTTCTGCTAAGGACATGGTATTCATTTTTTCTTTGTTTGGTCTTAAGTTCTTAAAAAGTCTTGAATTTCATTTTAAAAAGCATGCAGCAACACTGTTTTCAGTTAATATTACAGTTGTAGAGGAAGGTACATATTATTCCTTTATGAACATTTTAGAGCACTTTCATCACAATTATGAGGTCTTAATTCAATTATGCACTACACAAACAAGGTCCACTTAAAATGTGACAGAAGGCAAATACTCAAAGGATTATTGTGGGATGTTTTATCAATTTAGGTAAATGAAAATTATCTTGCATCAATGTAACCAAAGCCACTACAACAAAGGGCAAATGCTTATTTTGATGTCATCAAATGTAAAAAGTGTTGTGTTTACATACCCTACATTTTTGATAAATGGCTGGTGGGAAATAAAAATAAAATATATAAGATTGGCCTTTGTCTCCTTTAGGATAACTTTGTCTTGGGCATTTGAGAGAACGAAGCAGCACACAGGCTCTCCATTTACACTGATACAGTCCCAATCTTCTAAAGTTAGACATTTGTTCTAAACTTAGATTTGAAGAACCTTTTTTTATTTTTTCTCTTTTTTTATCACTTTCTCCAGGAAGGACTTCTACGAACAGGAGGCAGGTCAGCGTTGTTTGCCCTACGCATCAATCTACATGATGTGCTTGTACCTGCAAAGACGCGTCACAAACAGACTTTGGGATTTGGAAAGATGTAGTCCATACAGTTTGCACTGTCTGAACTGAAGAAACCCTGTTTACAATACGGATTTTCCCCCTGGTAATGTCTTAAGGTTTGTGTGTGTTTGTTTATACTTAAAAAAATGCATAGGTGTTTGCACATAAAGTATATTATGTTCTTTTAAGAATGTTTAGAATCTCATTATACACCAGATACCTGTCCTCCATCGCATTTGGAAGCTCCAGCTGCTGTTGGAAACCAATTGTGCCGTTGACCAACAAAAACTGGTTTAAAGTCAACAGCGCAGTGATTTCCTCTTATTTGGGTGCACAAGACGCCTACACTCTGATTGTTAAATAGACACATGGACACCAGTGTTGTGTGTTGCATAATGTCCCCATGCGTTATGGATGTCTCTTGAGCATAAATGAGGACACATTACAGGACTAAGGAACGCGAGATGCTGAACATGCTTGTGCTGATGCCAGTGAACCCAAATATACCAGCAGCAGCACGGGCTGATTTTTAAAAATACGGCTGCAAGGTTTCACTGTGTGTCATGATTTTAATTAGAGATTATGCACTGTTTAGTAAATGCACTTGCGCCATGCGCTTTAGACCATGCATGTTTCAATAGGGCCCTAAACTATTCTGTTGTTACCTGCATTCTAATTTATCAGTATTTATGTGTATGTGTGTGAATTGTTCACACATACAAGCACCTCCACACACACTCAGCTTGTATCTCCTCTCCCAGAAACAGTTTCCACCCCATCCCCCACCCCTGCATCTCTGTCAGTGTCGGTCCCCCTCTCTCCAGCATGAGGGAGAATGATGGCAGTGTTTGCTAGAGAAGAAGGATTTGACCTCAGTTATACAGGGTTGGGAGTGAACAAACAGAATCCAAGAGAAATTGGAATTAATAATGTAGACTCTAATATGTTTACTCAACTCAGATGATGGCTTCAATAAATTATGAAGAGTACAGTGCCCAGTCAGGGTATATCTGTCTTGTGAGAGGCATACAATCCCTCTCTCCTCTACTTTGCAGCCAAATACATTACAGGCAGGAAACTATGCTGTCTGTCTTATCACCTCAGACCAAATAGAAGCTGGCGTCACACCATCTATCGTTTCTATTTGGGAAAGGTTTCACCTTTAGATGGCAATGAGACAAAAAGACCCACCAAATGGATTTGACTGCAGTGGCTGATGAATGTTGAAAGTGAAATGGAATCTGCCATTGTCACAAACGTAATACAGAAGTGGAGGCCCTGAGCTGAAGTTCTGGCTCCTTTTTAATGTGCTACCATACAAATGACAGGTCTCAGATCCTGATGGCACTACAGCAGAAATGTTAGGATCCACTGGGGAATATTTGTCTCATGGTCATAACTCATAACTGTACATGGTATATACATTTTGTGAACAAAACGCTCCTTCAGTGTCCATGGACACCCTGATTGGTAGGAGGGTGTGCATTATTTTCAGCTCTAAAGCCACATGGTTTTAAGTGGATTATAGAGTTCCACAAGATTATTTGCCTGTAGAAACCTGGATTACTGCATGATGGTGGATAACCCCCATTTTAACGTTTAACAGTTTTTATTTATTTTTTATTTTTTAGGAACTCATGTCTAAGTAGGGATTCAGACTGAAATCAGCCCTGCGTTAAAACAGGGCAGAAGGCTGTGTTTGTGGGGGCGTGTTGTTTAATAGACCAGTGACACAATGAAATATGATCCAAAAAGTCTCTCTGTTTAAAGCTTATCAGAAGCCAAGACGGTTTATTTTACTCACAGAAAGGATATTACAACTCTGGAAAGTTACCATGGCGGCAATAATTGTACCTTCCGTCGTGACGATTGCAAGTTAAACAGTAGAAATACGCCATTAACATTAAGTAACCTACCGGGAATGCCTTAGCAAAGGCAAAATTTTAGAAACTGGACACAATTACTGAAAGAAAACTATATTTCTGTTCGGGAAGAGAAAGTGAGAGCAGCAGAGTGGAGAGTATGACATGCTGTTGTTGTACTGACTTGGTGGTGTCGAACTGGACGTTATCCTGAATTTATCAAGACAACAGGTAAACATGTAGGGACTGTTGAATTTACACAGCCAAGTGAAACATCAGCAGATCAGAAAACAGGGAACTACCATTCCTACTTAGGCATTCATTTCTTATTTTGTCTGAATTTTGTCTCCTGTAAGTCTGTTACAGACAAAGGCATGGTTGTCTAAGCAGTAGACCTGAGAATAACCACATCCTAAAATGTGTTCTGTTCAAATTCTTGCACCTTCACCCTTTTTCAATATTCTAGTTGAAAAAGCAAAGGCATACAAGTAGGTGATAGCTGCCTTCAATTTTTTGCATGCAGACTAAAAGTTGAAATGGATTTTTTTCAATAGGCCAGTATAATCTCAATCTCTGTTTGGGGTCAGTTAATATCAGTGTTGACAGTGCTGAAATATGTTCATAGTTTTTATCCTGTGCCATGACTTGAGAAACAAAGAACCGATAATGAGCCATTCTGAATAATGGAAAGCTGATATCCCATAGGTCTGGCTGCCTCGAATGTCCCTGTGTACTGTTTCTAAAAATACATGCTAAATCCTCATATTTGCTTTCATTCTTAAAGGTGGGAGGTATGAGCTGTTCTCTGTAAAAAATTACAGAGAACTGGAGTTCAATAACTTATTCCTGTTAGTGTGTGTTCATGTCAGTTGCTAATAAGTCTACGAACACCCTTACCAGTGCATTTTCAACACCCACGTGTGTCACTACTTTGTGAGTAATGGACTTCACTGGGCTTTAACTACAAAGCATTCGGCTTTAGGCTTTGTTTGTTACCAGAACAAACTTGTTGTTCAGGCCTCAGATTGTTAACGTATGGGGGAAGCTGCAGTCAGCTACTTTCCCATCCAGTGTGTGGTAGAAGTTAAGGAAGTTCTGTGTCAACGTGGGCAGACAGCTTTCCAATAAGCAGCCAAGCCTGAAATGTTGCCACACTGTGGCTTGATGATCCCTGAGAAACTGAGGGGGAAGAAGAAGAGGTGGCTAAAGGAGGGGGGGATAACATGGAGTCTGCTTTGTTGGCCACCTGTTTTTATTTTATTTATTTCTTTCAGCCTCCACCTCCTCTCTTTCAAATTTTTTTTCGTTGTCTATTTGTCTCACCCCCCTTCTGTTTCCCTCTGTGGGCGCCCCTCCCCTCCTCCCCAGACTTCTTCGATCCCTTAAGCTCCATCAGGAAATGGAGAATTTGTAAAAAAGGTGGCAATAGATCAAAGTCTTGTGGCATCAGGCAACCTGCCAGGAAGAGGGGAGTACTTAGTATGGGCGCAGTGCGTGGAAGGAGTGTAGGAGAAGGGAAGAAGGATGGGAGAGCAGTGGGGGCATGGCGGCAGAGCCTCACAGTAAAGACAGACAGTGGGGAAGAGTGGATGACTAGATAAGTTACATGGCACATTAGCCACCCCAACGCTCCCTTTCAACAGTCTTTTTCTTAGACAACTTTACTTAATGGTCAGACCATAGACTGTATATAAAGAGGGATGACGCGGCCCCACTTCCTCCCACAGACAGATCCCTCAGGTCGGTTTGTACTGTTTCCTGTAGAACAGCTCATTTAGTCAGTTTTAAACAGACAATCATTAAAGTTACTCTTCTCTCAACGTTTGTACTCTGCGTACAATTCCCGTGAAGAGGTCGACAGGTGCCTCAGCGACTGCTTCACTCAGAGCAGCTGTTAATCATGACGTCACACCCCCTTTTTTTATAGCATCAAATAACTAATTAAAACCAAACTTATCAGAAAAATAAACACTTGAGCACACATCAGCGTGATAAGAACTACTTAAAATGACAGAAACCATCTTTGGGAAAAAATGTATTTGACGTGTACTAACATTTATGCTTTATGACATATACAGGGACCAGCCACCTGGGGGAAATGGATATGTTTTGGCTTCACTTTTGGGGAGATGTCATGTCGTTCATGTTTGAATCAGACTTAATGGCCATTTTGTTTCCTCTCCATTATTCAGTCTAGTGTTAACTGTCAGTCTGTCTGTTTTTTTGTACTAGGATTTTCCTTTGCAATTGTCTTCAGCCAACACAACGCTGTTTGTCAGCACACTTCCAACCCACTTTGGCAATTACCAAAGGGGAGTGCTACTACATGTGTGAAAAAGTACTGTAAAGCCTTTAGTGTTCTAGAGGGAGCTGTGTGAAGTCTGATAAATGTCCTCAAGTGATGTAATTTGAGTCAAGATTGGTTGGGGCTGAAGACTGAAAGTGAAAGAAGAAATAAATGTATTCATCTAGCCTCTGATTGCCTTCTCCAACCAAAGAGATACTGGTGCTGACCAGCTCCATCAAAACATTAAGACAACACTATAAAATGATAACAGTTAACAGCATAATGTAGTAGTCATAAGTACACGTAGTGAAACTGCTCTTTAAATAACACAGAGAGGTGTGGTTGTAGCGCACAGTTGATTTTGATAAATAAAGGCAGGTCACTCTGATTAATGACCCTGACTAACTACTGATTAGATGTGTAAATCTTCACAAAGGTCACGTCTTACCTGTTAAGTCCATGGCCTTTAACTGCTCCTGTAGTCAATCATAGTTACACCAGCATGGTTATACAGATTTATTATAATGATACTGGCTGTAATTAGAAGAAGTCAAAGCCATTTGGAAACATTATAAACAAAGAAGTGTAACAAAATTCCTTTACAGCAATATAGAGGCAAAAACATTGTAATGTAAGTTATAAAAGTAAATTATAAAATCATACACTCTGAACATGAAAATCTCATTTCAAATGAGTGTTTTTTGCAAATGTGTGAAAATGGGTGTGATGAACAAGGTCTAATATAAATGCAACAGAGGCCAGCACTGAGAGGTAGCAACACTGTTGTGTGAAAAATGTAATTCTCAAAAAAAAAGTGCCTCTGACATTCTGACACCATCTGAAAGGATTTTGATTTTGTTGGGATGTCAGAACCAACTGTAAGTTGTGTGCAAGCCTTTCATAGTTTGCCCACAACATTCATTTAGCTGCACTGGGCCAGACTCCTTGCTGTGCATGTTGGAAATGCCAACAGTACTATACCACCTTTTATGTCCACAGAAAGGAAGACATTTCTTTTTGTTGCCCTTACAATTCCACAGCTGCTCTCTCCCTTTCTGCAACCGCCTTGTCTTCACTCTGTTGAAGACACACTGAACAAATGCAGATCTTTCAGGCCATTTGTCATTATTTCAAAAAGTTTATAGAATCAAAAAATGTGAAACATTTTTCACTATATTAAACTTTTGAACTGTAATTTCAAAGCCATGGAGTATAGATTATTGCCATTCAAGTCATGCTAACCCCAGAATGGAAAAAACATGCTTTGGTTTTTTTCTTAGTTTTTTGGGGCACCAAGAGTCAAGGTTTTTTTTAAAGAAAAATTATTAAAAGCCTCTACCAAACACCTGAGATATCCATTTTTACAGTAAAAGTTTTCTTACAACAATCTGCCTGAATTTTTCCACTGAAGAGAAATAAGAAATAAGAGTTTCACATTTCTTTTTATGGAAGAGAGCGATGTGTAAACCTCAACAAATAAGATATAACAAACAAAGCTTATGTTTTGTTCTATGATATAAAATACATTGTTTGTAATTTTGAAGCTTTTACGCGTCTAAAAATAGGCGGTTGCTAACAAGTGGATAAAAGCGACTGAAGAGGTTGTCGGAGACATTAACTGTCATCACACCGAACAGCAAAACTCATATACTCACTAGTCCACCTCTAGAGCTTTTGTTGTGCTTATACACGTGCTCTTGTGAAGTATTCTAACTATGAAAATGCCATTGGCTATTTGTCGAAGGAACCAGGGCGATGCTTACTTCTGGGTTACGTCATCCCTGTCTATATTTGATTTGATTTAAAATAAAGATATGAGGTGAAGTGGAAACAAAAGTATCTGGATTTTATCTGGATAAGTAAAACATGACAAGCAGGAGTAGGATCTTTGTTGGATTTCCTCAATAGTCTAATGTCTCACTCTGAAAGGGATCCAAGGACAGTCAGAACTGGTCTAAAATAAACCCACCAAAAATAAGAGCCAATCCAAAATGTGACCATACACCCAAGTAGAGAACAGCAACACTGACAGGCAGCCTTGGTGAAAAACAGCAACAATACATGTTACATAGATAAGACATGGATAAGAAAAAATGTAGTACACTTTACAGGTTACACTTTGTGAGCAGTGGGCAGTCCTCCCCCCCCCCCAACTTGTTCCCCACCCTCTCTTTTCATTGGAGCAGCTTTTTCACAACCTGGGTCAGTCCCCCTTCCAGATCCAACAGCCATTAGCTATTGTCATCAAAATGAAGGCGTGTGGCCACCAAAGTAACTGTGTAATAGGCTGCATGCAATTAGCATATTCATTTCAGCTTTTGCCTTAGTGAAACATGCAGTTTGTCTCTAGAATTACCATTACTGAGTCATAGTAGTTCTTAAAACACACACACACACACACACACACACACACACACACACAAAACCCCAATATCCAGATACTTCTCAATGGCTCAACACAATCCTTAATTTAATTTAAAAAGTTGGGAAGAACCTGCGAATAACAGATAAATGATACGAGAGATCCTCACCTAACTGAGTCAGCACTGAAAAGTGATAATTTACCGAAATGAGCAATTTTACTAAAGCTATTTCAATTTCAGTTCTCCCTGTGGATGTCTCCCTCTCACCCTGCCTGCTTCATACTATTACCATGCTTTACTACACACACACACACGCACACACACACACACACACACACACACACTAGTCACATTTCTAAGAGTGATTTCCTTTTGTCTGTGGGGCACTGAGCCAGGAGCAGTGGTCAGAGAGGAAAAAAGTCTCCAGTTGTTTGAACTCAGAAGGTTTACTTGGGGTCTTCTCTTTCTATATTTAAAGACTTAATATAATGATGGCCATGGTTTTGGAATGACATGTTCATCACAAATGGATGCAATGTTCAGATGCCTTAACCCTACAACGTCAGTTGTATCATATTTGCCACATGAGTGTCTGAGACTTCTAAGACATGTACATTGTTTAATTAAACTAATTAAAGATTCAGAGTACATTCAGAGTACAAAATTCAATGTACACAATTATTTGTTTTTTGTGTGTATTTTTACATGGCAAAAAAGTAGTGTTGAAAGTTATTGGATGGCAATTCAAGTGGCATGGAGCAGTTAGGGGAAGAAGAAGAAGATGATGGTGAAGAGGAGGAGGAACGGTTACTGAGGGCAGCTCAGATGGTAGTGATGAGGAAGACTTGGGCCCAACAATAACAACACCACCACCACAGGACGCAACAATAAAGAGTCTGCAAGGGACAAAGGGAAAATGAAATGATACAGGTGGAGAAAAGTACAGTAGGTACCTCCAGCTGTTGAATTTGATGAATGTGTTGAGGAAGCCTCAGAAGACAGGTGTGACTGGATGCCAGTTTGTTACTGATGAAATGCTACAGGACACGGAAGCAACAAACAGGAGCAGGGAAAGAAATTGAGCAAGTCCTGGGTATGTACATGGGGTTAGTGCAGGCTCTCGGTGTACGAGCCTACTGGGAGATGGAGACAACGCACCCCGAATTGCTGACACTGATTCACTTTCAGGACAACCTCAATGTGTCTGATGATGCGAGGAAAGATAAAATGTGGAACAATTTCTTTGCATACCTCCTGAAGAATGTCATGCAGTTGAATAAATTATGGAGGGAAAATCTCATCCATGTGTCTATATGCCAGCAAAACCTCACACATTTAAGATGTAGGGAAGTGCTGGACAAATTACCTTTCTTTATGATTTTGATGTTTGTCAAGTTGCGGAAAATCTAGTCAAAGATTTTGTGTTTGCCATCAATTTTGTTACTGCCAGTTCTAGTTCTAATGTGCACATTGTTAGCTATTGTGAAAACAGAACAAATAATAAAAACAAAAAAAACATTGTAAATTATAAAAGATTTACAGTTGAGCACAGTCTTCTTCTTTCTAACCTTTGCTGCTGCAATGCTGTGTTTCTGGGTGGGTTATTTATAACTGCTAATTAGTTTAATAGCATGAAACCTTCAGCAGGATTGTGTTGTCACATTGCTGCATGCATGACATACAAAACAACACAACACTATTACACCACAGGCTACCTGTAAGGTTTAAACTGTTTTTTTTTCTTTGACATTTCTCTATAGGAGTCCACTTTTTCAAATTCTTCATAAAGTTCTCTTTACTGACTGACTCTTTTAATAATTAATCATGAAAATAATTTATATATAAATGTAACTGCTGTCACTATTGTGAGATATTGGTATTTCAGTTTCTTTCTAAGTGGAGGGTTACACTGAGGAGGGTCTAACTTATTTTAGTGATGTACAAAATATAGGAACCCAGTCCCTTGCACAACATAATTAAAGTTTGAGAAAAAAAAAGACAAAAAAAAACTTTGATCTACCGTAAGTTAAATGGACTCAGAAAATACTCATCTTATTCAAGGCCATTCATTGTTTCAGCTTTCCAAATAACATGATTTAGAAAATTACTGTACCCAAATCTTCTCCACACTGAATGGCAGGCAGTAAAATGCAAGACTGATGAAACAGTTCCCATCACTCACTTGCCTTTCATCTAAATGTTTATCAAACCAGAGGGTTTGAAGGACAGCACATCCTTTAAAAAGCTCGACCAGTGAGTGACATCAAGGTCCTATTATTTCTTCCCACTGCTGATTTTAGAGGCCTGATGAACGACAACAGACGAGATGAGTAGAGGGGAGGAGGCCGCTGCAATTCAGGGTCCACCTTCATTGGTTTTGATGTGATATCAAGTCATCTAATTTACAGCCGCCCCAGCCTGTGCAGCTGAACCACTCAGAGTAAAAGAAAAGTGGAGATCTGAAAAGTCCTTTAATAAAGTCATGAGAAAGTCTGAAGCTACCAAATTAGATCTGTAAGGTTCGATGGAGACGGGGAGAGAGAGAGAGAGAGAGAGAGAGAGAGAGCGAGAGAGAGAGAGAGAGAGAGAGGTCTGGCTTTGCAGAGTTGATCAGGAGACAAATTCTTAATGCCAGCCAGCAATTAGGAATCATTGCAGCTGATGCGGACGATTCCTCATTTTCCGCTCTTAGTCTAATAGTTTAATTGCCGGTTAGAGGCCCACAACAGCAGAACCCTGCACAGCACGCACAGACACAGAATAGGGGAGCAGGCAGGTTGGTCTAATCTTACATTTTCTTTTTTTTTTTTTTTTTTTTTTTACAATTGCTAAGCCACATTTCTCTATCTATTCACTTTTTCAAAACTCTTCACACAGTTCTCTTTACTGGCATGCAGCCCTGAACAACTGTTCATCTCACTTCCAAAGTGCACCAGTGCAACCAAAACACATCTCAGGATCAACTGGTGTACCACAACACTGACAACATTTGTCTGTCAACAGTAACTCTTTGACATTCATTATGTGTTGACCATAAAAATCACTAACAACGGGTTAGTATTACAGTTAGTGTCACTATTGTCTTTGTAAAATGATATTTGATTTAGTTATTTATCATAAACCAAGATTCCATTACAACAAAAATAGGGTCAGTCTTTACCGCATGGGTTGCGCTGCCTTACAGTTTATGTCACAGAAATGAATCAGAAATGTTATAGCTTCAATAGGCTTTATTTTTGCAATTGTAGCAGAGTCATTCCAAGTGCACAAAATTAAACTAAAGTAATTCAAGCAATGCACTACAAAACTCTACATATGCACTATAGATACTTGTATAGGAGAGCTACAGATATAGAAATACTGTCTTCTACATTTGGCACCACGTTCTCATCCACATCACACCTTCTGTCCTCTCCTGTAATCCACCTGGGAAAGAGTGTTCATGACGCCTGATCCATCCCTGGAGGTCTTCTGCAGATCTGTCCAGACATCCTGTACTGACTGCATGAAGAGGTTTGAAAAAAGGTTAACTCTTATAGAAGAATGTGACTTGGTAATATAAGAAATAATAAAATTGTAAAATACCAATTTAGCTTAACTAAATCAAAATATCTTTACAATTACAACTTTTCTTTCTGTGTCTTCTTTTTGAAACCGAAAAGATATTAGGAATAGATGCTACATTTTAATTGTTTGTTAAAAACTGAAAAACACTGTTACATGACATTACAAGCTCAGTTCAAGATACACAACTTAGTTTTACATTGGTTGTATATGAACGCAGGAACAGATACAATCAAAACATGGACACTAAAAGAAATGTAAAAAAAAACTCCACAATTATACATAATTAGAAATGTTTTTAGTTTATAAAATATAACATGTTCCATAGTGTCTGGCTCCACATATGCTGAGGCCTGGCCACACCACTTGAGCCATGATATTTATTGCACATGATTGTCCTGTCACATTGCATCAATGTTGTGAACGTTTCAAATCATCATGTCACATGTCCTGCCATAGATTAAAATTTCAGCAGCTAAACCCACAAATCTGGCCGTATAGGGCTGACATGTTTTATTGTGCTCGGAAGTGGTGGCAGTTGTTGCTGTTGTTGAGGAGGGAGAGGTCAGCGTCAATCTGTTGCCTCTACCGATGCTGCTTTATCTGGGAATCTCATCCCAGGCCACAGCCAGATGATCGATGGCCTCAGGCTGGCCCAGAGAAGGCTTTATACAGTGTGTGTGTGTGTGTGTGTGTGTGTGTCAGCACAGGTTATTAGTAGGGTAAGAACAATATATGAGGTTAATATTGGCCTTTAATTTGGTCAATGTCTGATTAGATGGATTTAGATTGATCACATAAATTGTGATCATGACTACAGTAAATTGCAAAATTGTAGAACTGATCATGACTACGCTGGCTGTCATTGGAAGCTCTTAATCTAAACTGATTCCAATGCCACATTATGATCAGAACACGAGTCTGCATGAATATTCTTCATAAGGCCTCATGCTATCTTAGATCCTTGTCCACTGTTGAAGGGAAATACAAATTGCCGAAAACACTTGATACTTGTTATTTCTCTGGAAGGGTCAGGTCCCCCCAACAATCGCCACCTTAACGTAATGTAGGGGTTTGTTTGTCCCTGGAAGGGTCTCCCAAGTCAAATTATTCCCAGGGGAGGGGCCAGACCAAAAGCGCTGGCCTGACTATGGGAGGTAAGTCCAGGAGGTTTGGGAGAATCACAAAGTAAGATGCATAATTTGGGATTTTTTTTTCAATGGCCAACTCTTGTATAGTGTTACAAGTGTGCCTATTTCTGCCTTTTTCTTTCACCACAAGATCCTTTGGGGATCTCAGACCGTCATTATCCCCGTTTCATCCATGTTCCGCACGTTGTGGTTCAAACGTGTGCTTGTCTAGCCTGGGAACCAGACAAATCTGCGAGCTCATGTTTCATTTGCTCTGGCAGATACGTCTGGCCCCTCTCCCATTTTATCGGGCTAACCAATCACAAGCATTTATCTAGTATGAGGCGAGTTTAATACGATGACTGACAGAGACGAGCGCCGTTCAGGTATCTTTGTCAATATCCAAGATGGCGCTCCAGTGTTCCCCGGCCGGCTACAGCAGCAGTATTAAACGGACTGGACGGTAAATTTTCTCTAAAAGAAGAACAACTGCAAATAAACTTTATATTGATAAGAAATATGTGTTTCCCGAACTTCTGATAGGACGGTCTCCGCCTGTCGTTAACGCCACATGGAAATAAAAAATTAGCTGAGAGGTTCCAGACTAATACGCATTTGCGATGCCAGGCTAGTGTTTGTCCGAAAACCTTGCTCAAACAGCCAAAAAAGTTGTTAACATCTATTCGATTAAAGCTCATACTCTTACATCTTTGGTACTCAACTCATAGTATTAGCTTAGTTAGCTGCCCTTTTTAAATACTGTGACAGATGGTATAGTCCTTGGCTACTGCCCTGACTATCCTGCCCTCATACCTGATTAAATTTGATGCTTGTTCCAAAATGTTGAGGGAAACCCCTCTGTTAGTCACCCTCTTCCATGGATCCTCAAAACAATGATTCAAACTAAAGTTTTGATTAATTCATACAAAAAGTCAGGTTAGTAAGACAAAAATACAGCTCAAGAAAAAAAAAAATGACATGTCATACCAAGCTTTTTTCCGATAAATGCAGCAGCAGGTGTCAAATGTGTCTTTCTTCCTGATGGGGGGAGGGTCTAACTGAGCATGTGCAGCATGAGGGTCATCACTCCTGCACGTTTGATTGGAGGAATAAGTCTTGTTGCAACCGTCCCCAGTCTCCCCTACATGTAAATAGATGTTTTTCAGTCACCTCAGATTGTGCAAAATGTAACATGAAATAAAAAAATGCAAGAATGACAGAATGATACATTAATCCATATCCGTGTGTGTCCATGTGACGAAGAGTTTGCAGCATAAAACATGTATATCGTTTTTCCTCAAATACTGGCTGGGACCTCAGCTGCAGAGGGCACCAGGCCTTTATTTAAAGCAGGCTTATAGAATGAGGCCTTTATTTCTACCTCCCTTTGTCTGATACATTTGCTCGTATTCTGACGCCTCCTTGTTTCCTGATCTGGTCCCTAAAAGAAAAGCTTTTTTTGTGAAACATTGGCAGAAAAAACAGTCACAATTCAGTAACTTTCACAGTTCCCACATGGTGCTTCAAATGTAGCTGCCACCTTGTGGTACTTGTACATTACTACAAAATACACTTTGGCTGGGACATTAACACACAAACACGCGCAGTGACTGAAATGAAACAGTAACACTTTAGATGAATAATCCAGGACAACAGTCTTGAAAATAGCATGTTGCCCACTGCAGAGAAACCACCTGGCCTTAGTGCTATGCGTCAGTGTACAACAGCACCAGGGACTTCTGCACTGAGGATCCAAAAGATCTGGTTTGTTCAAAACAAGCTATGGGTCATCCATGAATAAGCTAGTCTCACAAGACAGGTTATGATATGGACATGTAGAACGCATGTGCAAGTTAACGTGACTGTGTTTAAATAGTCATATTAAATACTTTTCTGTATTATTACAATAAATAACATTTTACATTATATGTTCATAACTGGGCTCTTGCATACATTTTTTTAATGATTGGACATGTATGTTTTATGTGCATGTACATATCTAGATCTAGAATTGCCATCTGGTCAGTGACAGGGCCCAAGCAGATCCAGCAACATGCTGGGACACACTGACACAATGGGTTTTTTTTACACAAAAGAAATAAATAACTTAATGTAGAATATTTTCTGAATTTACAAGAATCCAAAAGTAATTGAGCATTTGTCGTAGACATTTTTACAAAGTGTCTCTTAAGTCAACAACTAACAAAATGTGCATTTTTTTAAGGGAGTCTGGGGAGAATAAAGATAATGTGACAGAGGGTTAGTAGGTTAGGGTAATGAGAATGGAGAGGGCCGGTGGCGGGGCAGCGGAGGCTCAGGGTTAAAGGGCGATGGCGGATGAGCAAGGCAGGGCAGGGCAGGCAGAGTGGGGTGAGAGTGTGGCAGGATGCACTGGTAAGGCAGGCACCAGCGCATCCACCAGCTCATCCGGAGGTGATTGACTCAAGAGGCCCAAAGAGACTAGGTGAGGACTGGGGAGCGAGTTCTCCACTCAACACAATCTGGTGTTGAGTGGATGGAAAGCCGGGGTTGATATACTGTTGAGTTGATGAGAAGATTGAAGGTAGCTGAGCAGACTGGACAGGTGGGGTGAATGAGCTGTAATCAGGTTGGAGTCAGGAGGAAGCGAGGTAGGAGCCACGCCCACACCACACAGAGACACAGACGAGGGAAAAACAAGACTCAGCCCAGGACGGAAACACTGGGTAACACAGGGGAAAAACAGGAGGCACTGCCAGGCTGTGACATAATATTGGTATCACCGTGCAAAACATTTTTCTGGGTCCGGGTGACTTAAAATGATGGAGCAAGCCACAAATGCTGTGAGCTCCGCAAATCAAAGTCCAGTCACTTATAAAATGCAGATAAAACATAAGGGAAGTGAAAAAAATGTTGTCATTTTGTGACAATGACCCCAATTTTACACTTAAATCATTATTGACATGCACAGACTGCATTCTGTTGGAAACTTGAATGAAAAATATCTGCTGCTTAATCCATAGGACCTATGGACAAACTTTACAGGCTACTTACCAGTAAAGGCACCGGTGAACACACAAAAAAACACTAATTTATCAATGAGAGCAAAATGCTGTGGATTCATGGTTCTTTACTGTTCCGTTGTATGTTAGTGATATGTATGTCTGTGTGTGTACATTAGGGACTCCACAGAGCTGGTTTGATCCTCTGCGACTACTGGATCCTGGATGATTGACAGCAAAAGCAGAATGCGGCGACCCGTAGAGGGGTGTCTGATCCCAGAACAATATGGGCCAGACCTCAGATAAAGCCACTAGTTGACTTTACGAGGCTGTCTGCCTTTGACTACACCTCCCCACCCTCCTGCCTGCTACAATTTCTGACGGCAGGAGAAGACATAAAGCTATTGTTCTTACTACTCGCTGTCGAAGACACTGCTTATACTTCATGTAAAATATGGCAGGGTTTATGGCGAGGAGCAGCCTGCATACAGGTCCTGTGTAGTTGCTGCCCTGGTAACCAGACGAATCTGCGAGCTCATGTTTCATTTGCTCTGGCAGATACGTCTGGCCCTTCTCCCATTCAAACTGACTTGACTGACCCTGCTGTTTTATCAGGGAAACCAATCACAAGCGTTTATCTAGTAGTAGGCGGGTTTAATACGATGACTGACAGAGACGAGCACCATTCAGGTATCTTTTTAAATATCCAAGATGGCGCTACCAATACGGAATGTTCAGCGATGCCAGGCTATGTAGCCGCTGTAACTCTTACATATTGTTCCACTACATCTTGAAAAGGCATTCAATGAGATCGCAAATCTGTCTGAACAAAAGATTCTTTTAAGATTTTTTTTTAAAACTTTTATAGCATTTTAAACTTCTGTATCTTCAAATCAATTCAATTCAAAACTGATGATATTCCCTCTGTGTTTGGACTGACTTCATTCAAAAGAATGAGATGGCTGCGTTTTTTTCACTTGGGGCTACTGTGGGTCTGAACAAGGCTTAAATCTTGTTATTCCACATAAACATGGACAAAAGCTTGTCACATTCTCCAAACTGTTAGAGACAGACTACTACTGGAAGTGCAGGGAATATACATGACAATTTGAGAAGGATGATTTTTCTGCCTATTTCATCATATATGTTGTTTTTTTTTTTTATTGATCCAATAACAATTTATACCATACACTGATGTCACTCTTTCTTTTGTTATTATTTTTTTTTGAACAAATTTTCAGAATCACCTGCAGCTGCTGCACCAACAGCCATTCACTAATTAATATTCTGTCCCCACTGAACATTACTGAGTCAGACCAGCTGTAAACTGTTAGTTGCTTACAAGTACAATAATTACCACATATACCACTTAGACCTGCTCAAAATGCATGCTCATGTGGCTGTGATTACAGTTTGCTGGACTGTATAATTTGGGCACACTTGAAGATCTTTAACTCACCGCAGACAGTTGTGACTGGTGTCACCGTCATAAAAGGACCCATTTCCACCGCTTCTCCCCACCATAAATCGGTGCTGCTGTAAATGCCGTCGGAACCTCTGAAAGTTATATCCCCCGATAAAGCACAAAAAGGGGTCATCTTGAAAGGAATAATATACTGACACAATCATACTGGCTTTTTATTTCATCTATCAAACTGGAATGGCTGCCTTATTCATATAGTGCATGATGTGGGCAGGGTGAGATTTGCAGCAGCAGGTGACAGGGGGTTTAGAAATGATTATTATTGTCAGGCAGTGCTGGCGACACTACGTTTTTATCCTCTCACTGAAAACAGTTTATTCAAGTGCTGTCATTTTACTGTCCTCTTAAGACTGTCAGATGACGGATGTGCTGTAAGTAGCTGGAGTTTCTCACACAGTATGCTGCTGTGTGTTAAGTAGCAGACAGTGCAAGCTGTTATGCAAAAGAAACTAATTTAAAGTGGCAAAGAATAAGACTATATTGCGTCATAGTAAGGACAATAATATATCTAATTGTCGGGGGCGAGGGGGGTTAATCAATACAACTATTAGTGAAGGCTCATTAGTGGTTCATGCTCCTCTAACAAAGAATCTCAACCCAATGTAAAGAATGAAGAGTCCCACCAGAGTCTGATTAACTGAGCAGCCCTGTCTTGTGACACACAATCTGATTTACTAGTTTGTAACAGTAAATATGTTTTCAAAGAAATGTAATATCGCCCGGATTACATTATACATTGATATAATATTGACATTTTTTTTAGTTGTTGCAACACATTGGTGCTGAACATATCTGCGAAACCTTCACTGACAACTTATTTAATGTGTTTTCCCTTGAATATCCATCTGTGGCAAGACATTAACATTTTCATGGTTCTTTTTAGGCTTAGGTTAGGAAAATATCATAGGCTTGATTAAAAATTCAATACTGCTTTGAAGCACAAGACAGGACGTCTTGTTAAAACAGAATGATTTAGTATGTAGTGATAACAAAATATATATATATAAATGTTAAAAATATAAAATAAAAACATGAAAAACATCTTGTTATAATATTAAAAGGATCTTAAATTCATGATTCAAATACCTTGTTAACTCACATTGTGCTGCAGTATATATTATGGCTACTGACAGCAAAGCTTTCTCAGGAAAATATGCATTAATACTGTTAATTATCATTCAATTATGATTATTAACAGGGCTGAGAACTGAATGGGAAATTATTCAAATTTGCCTTCCCTCACTTTGGAGGACATTACATTGATAACATTCATTTCCTGGAGACTTATCTTAACCGTAACCACTACTTGCCTAGTCCTAATCTGAAACCAGGTTTTCACCCTAAAATGTAATGATTTACAATATTGGGACTTGCCCCAAAAGGAAGCCGAGTTCCAACAATGTGACTGTGTAAACAGATTGATGTCCCCACAACATAAGTAATACATGTCCACACATACACATACACACACACACACACACACACACATACACGACATATACCTCCCCACTTGCCCTTACTCTCACTCACATCCAGTCACTCAGCAGCTGATAAGAAAGATGACCTGCAATCAACAATCTTGGTCCCCATCCAGGCTACAAGCCCTATTGCTTCTGCCTCTCTCACACTGTCTTTCTCTCTCTCTCTCTCTCACTCACACACACAAACACACACACACACACACACACACACACACACACAGAGAGAGAAAGCAGCCTCTGGCCTCTTAATCCTGCTCAAACAATCAGAGCATCACCATGTGCTTCAGGGCTGACATTGATTCATTGACGTTTCCCCATTCAGGGGATCTATCTGGGCTGGGTTTGAAGAATGGTGCAGGTGTTAGTGGCCTGCTGGCTGGAGCCCAGGGCGGGGTAAATATCAGTGAACAGTGGTGTAATACACCAAATGGAGATAAACCAGTGGGAGGATGGTTTTAAGCCCGTCTAGTGTCACAGACACATTAACTTTCCTGTCTGACTGACAGGCGCTGAATGTCCAGGGTAGTGCATCTCCTCACAGGGCTTAGAAAGTTTGAAATTACCTAGCGTTAAAGGGATATTCTGTCTTTTTACAACTCAAGGAGTGACTTTGTAATTTTGCCCATGATTTCTATTGTTTATAACACCTCTTAATATCACTGTTGTAACATGAGCGATCAGAAAATCAGAGGGGCCCAAAAAGGTGTTTTGTACGAACAATTTGTATAATACCTTTTGTGGTTTAGGTAGTAAGTTTAACTGCAGACTATATTCAAACCTGCCCGATGGTTCATGTGACAAGTGCCGAAAGAAGAAATAAGTGTGAAAGTTAATTCTTCAAAATTAGCTTGAGGTTCAAAATCTAGCTTTTCTTGCTCATTTCTTCAGTTACCTCTCTGACAGCTTTAAACAGCACTGAGGGCAAGCTCATATTGGTTGATTTGCATCAGCTGTTTGAATATGCTTTACAATGACTCAGCTATGAATGAGCCATTGTAATTGGCTCATAGCTACATGGCTACATGGCTAGTAAAAGCCAATCATATTCATGCAGGTGTTACAGCATTATATTCTGATACGTATCACTGTCACTTTGCTCATTACACTCAGGGTCATTAGTTCTCTCAGCAGAATCCTCATCGCCGCTCAGATTCTTTGAGTGCTCTGTCAACAAGCGTAGCGGTTTCTGCCAAATCTAACTTTACAACCATTTGCTATAAATGCTCAAGTGTCTCTGACTGAATGACAGTCTTTTTAGTAAGAACTTCCCTCTTTGTGTTTGCACTGACAGTGTGCCTTCACGCTGAGCTGCAGTGGAGGGACAGTAATACAGAGACGGACTTTCTTTGTACTAAAAAGAGTGTGACTTTGGAGAAGCTCAGCAAGCAAACTGTAAAGTAACTATGGGCAATTGAGCGTAGGCTCAAAAAATTTTGTTGTTACATTTGTCTTTGTTAAATTTACACTTTAATGATTTTAATACTGCTTTATCTTGGGTTGCTTACATTGCTGGTGCTATGAGTAATGTTATTCATCTTCAACTTTCAATACTTTATTGCCATTCCAACATAGTATATACAAATTTAGTTTGGTGAATTCACACAAAACAAGAAAAAACAAAACCCACCTCACCATTTTTCAGTGACCATCTTTGGACATATGAGTAACAGTTAGCAGGGTGACAGGAGTCCTGATGAATATTGTGTCCCTTTTGTCTCTTTATGGTTCTTTGGGCAAACACTGTTAACCAAAGATGTCCTAATCCAAACACACTCATTCTGTATTTTTTAACTGGACAAGACAAATCATCTGTTAGTTAACTGGTCAAATGGCAGCTTCAGATGGTTTGTTACATTGAACCATCGCAGAAGTCGTCCTTGGAAACTGTTTTGGCAAAGGGCAGGCACTTTCAAGAAATACTTGGCAGGTGATTGGATGAACCATCTGTCTATCACCGTGTGTCACAGGCTAACTTCAACCAATCACATCAACAAACCATATGAACTCTCTCTGTAGCTAGCAAAAATAGAGCGTAGGTGCTACAGCAGCATCTACGCTAACCTCTTTAGGAGCCACCATTGTTGTTTTCGAACGAAAAGTCACTTCTTCTCGCTGTCGTCACACCAAAACCACGTCCGTAGCTGCCAGCAGTCCCACTTGGGACGCTGATTGGTCCGAACCGCTGTGGTCTGGCCACAAGCGCATAAGCCTTGAAGCCTAGCTGGATGGATTCTCAGATGATCGTGATCTTGCAAATCCAGCTGCCTCGCAAGGTAAATCTTCAGGAGCTTGACTCAACTTTCACCTGGGGATTGTGGGTAATGATGATTGACAAAGTGGGGAGTGATAAGGATGACAACCTATAGAAAACAATCTTTTTCTCCCTCTAACATACACTCACTTTCTTTCTGTCCAGCTATATATCCTTTTCTTTTGTCAGGATCGGAAATAAGGTGACATTCACTCACACACACACACCCACACACACATACAGCAGAACAGCACCTCTTTAGTCTAATAGTGGTGGTTGGTGTAAACGAGCTGCCATTGGGGCCAGTGTCATTAGAGCTGTCTCGCCCTGTAAGAGGAAAATAGCAGGACAAGCGTCATCACAGGAAGCTGTATTATCTTGATTGGAGCTTCTAATTAAACCAGGAGGTCCAACTTGTGGGATAGCTGTGAGATTTTATCTTCACATCAGAAAAACTATATATATATATAGAAATAGGTAAAAAAAAAAGAAGCTAATATGCTCCCTTCCCAGTATCACTAGGAATGACCTCCATATTGGAAGATTTGTGTTTAATGCCATGCAGGGACTAGTGTGCCCTTTGTGTAACAAAGCAGAAAGCAAAGGTTTAAGGTGCACCTAAATTTGTGCAGGGAACCTGAGTTTGTATTTCACTGCACACCAACAGTGAATTACTGCTTTATTTTTCAATCATAACCATGATATTTCCCTAACTTTTACCATGGAGTAGATGCCATGCAAAGATATTGTAGCAAGGAAAGAAAGGCATGGAACATTACAAAGCGCTGTCACTGAGTGTAACCATGGGTCCAGCAGAATTACCCAATACCAACATTCGCTCTGGTGATAAGATCATATATTCAATATGAACATTCTTTCTGATTCACTAAAAAAATAAATATTGTAATATATGGCATTATGTTTCTCTCTCCTCAGATATTTTGTTCCTGCAGAATAGCTGCTTAAAAATATAATCCTTAGGAAGTCAGAGAAATTGGCCTGCTGTGTTACTAATCACATTAGTAACTTTACATCCAAGTGTCCCAGGAAGTCATGACAGTGTGACAGTGAGCCAGCACGAACAATACCAGGACCCTGAATCTGAATTCAGCCATCACTTATTTTACTTATGTGTTTTTCCTACTGTCACATGTGAAAACGTCTGCTGTGAGAAAGGTCTATAGGTCAGTTCATTCTTGAATGCCAGAAATGCACGAGAAGTCCTAAAAGTGGTATGGATGAAGTCCTAATAGAATCAGAATCAGGTTTATTGATATTGATAATTTGCTTTGGTAAAAATTGTAAGCGAAACGGCAGTTCATTTTACACTGTTGTAGATAATACAATTTGTGATGTGAGAGCAGAATTCAGGTTTTAGGAGTTGCTGGATTCTCTAGACATTAGTCACTGGTTTCATCCCAATGTGTCACACTTGCTTTCAGGTAGAAGTTCCTACATACGTTGGCTAATTACAGTGCGATCATAACCATCACTCTATAACCGTGATTTTTGGCCTAAATGTGGTGGAGAATAAGAGAAAGGGGAAGAAGTGGATGTGTGAAAAAAGATGGAGAGAAAGAGCCAGTGAGAGGAGGTAAATGTGTGGTTGTAATTGAGGCTTTTACAGCTGCCAACCCTGCAAGCAGTTTTTACAAGGCCATCCTGGTGGATTGTGAGCAAATGTGGACTTGTGCTTCTTGTTTTGTGGCTGCTGAATAATTTAAGAGCAATGTACTGGAAGACATATTGGTTCATATGTCATATAATGGTCTACGCTTGGGGCTGACGCTCTTACTGAACCCCTAAGGCCCATTTCAAGTCTTTTCCTGTGCCAGATGGGTATGAAGGTGAACAGCAGAAACAAAATGTTGCTATTTATGATGCATACAATGGCTCAATTTATGTTAAATGTAACATTCCCCAGCAGGCCCAGTTATCTAGCAGCACATACAATGACTATTTGACAAAGTCTTAAGAATATGTCTGGAACGGTCACAAAGCTTCTATGCACAGGACTAGCACATGATGTTTGAACAGAGTTTCCAAATTTCCTATAATTTCTCTCCCTCGCTCTGCCTATATGTTGTGGTGTTTGGACTTTTATTCATTTTTTCTCACATTTTTTTCCTTCACATGCTGTCCATATATATCCGTTGTGCCTGGCTGATGTTTCAGCAATGTATAGACATGTACAGTATATATGTTACGGTATATACATAGTATCTGATTACCCTTTGGAGCCATTGGAGTCACCCCTACTGGCCATTTGAAAGACTGCAGGTTTACGCCACTGCCTTACTATACATAACTTTAAGCCTTAATATAATTTAAATGGGTGAGTTATATAAAAATTAATGTTGGGCATTTTAACATGGAGGTCTAGGGAGATGGACTTGCTTTTGGAGCCTCAAGTGGCCATTTGAGGAACTGCAGTTTTTCAGCCCCAGAGGCAAGCCGCAATCTCTGGGTTTGAAAAGTGAAGCCAATACAGAAGTACCCTTAAACCTGCATGTTCTCTAACAGCCACCAGTGGGTGACTCCACTGGCTACGAAAAGGAGTCTTATTGTATGGAAGTCTTTTCACTTGATTTGTTACCTCAGTATACATTCTTCTTTATGGTCTCAGTCGCTAGTTTCAAGTTTTCTTCAGTACAGCAGGATGTTCATTTTGTAAATTATGGTCACACTTAGAGTAAAATAGACCATAAAGCAGCCTATACTTTAGGACGGTGCTACCTTGTGATTGACAAGTCACTACCCTCTTGTCCAAAAAACGTCACTTCTGGCGCCAAAAAATCAAGGCCCAAACTCGGCCGAACTCGAGGCTTCAAAACAGCCATTCACAAATGTCACAAATGAGGCTACGTCCACTTCTTTTATAGATTGCTGCTTGGTTCGGCCATGAAAAAGGCCACCAAAAAGCTCCTTTTGAGGATTTAGATGTTCCCACATGACCACTACATGAAGACCATAGTCTCTTGAGATACTTTCACTGAACTGTCACCATATGTGATGTGGTGTTATGACACCTCTCACAACCATGAAAATAACCCCTGCTATTTCTTAGGCAGTGTGTGTATTGTGGTCATAGCCATCTGTAAAAAAAGGACCCCATGAATGCTCACCATGGTTGAGTGTGTGAAAAATTTCAATGCTGTACTTGTTTGCTAGAAACTGTATCAGACTATACTATGGACAACCTTTTGACTTTCTTTATGTAATGTTAAGGTTTGAAATTTTGGGAAAATGTGTATATTAATTTTCTTGTTGAGAGCTAGATGAGGAGATTGACACTACTCCAATATCCGTCTATTAAACATAAGGCTTCAGCCAGCAGCTGGTTAGCTTAGTTTAGCATAAAGACGACAGTGCAGTGACTTTGTAGCCTGCGAACTTATGATGACACTGTGCCCAGCCAAAAAAAAAACCTGGCAAATAACCCTCTCAAAACCACAAATTGTTGTTTATTCTGCTTCAATTTTGTTACAGATTAAAACAAATGACATAATGTATTAACTAGGGAGCTGAGAGGTGTTGTCAGGTTTTTCCAGTTTGTGCTAAACTACGATAAACTGTTGGCTCCAGCATCAGCATATTGATTTAAGAGTGGTATCATCTTGTAATCTAACTCTGGGCAAGAAAGCAAATCAGCCTATTTCCCAAAATGTTGTCCGTTCTGTGCTTCACGGAGACGTGGCTGTGTGGATCAATCCCAGACTCTACGCTGCAGCTGGCAGGCTTCTAACTCTACAGAGTGGATCACCACACGGAACTCTCCGGCAAGACAAAAGCTGGAGGAATTGGCTGGTGAAGCAACATGATAGTGATACTACAACACTGTTCTCCTGATCTTGAATGATTTTTCATTAACTGCAAACCTTTTTACTCCCCCCGTTAGTCTGCTTTGTTCATTCTGGTCGGTGTTTACATCCCACCGCAGGCCAGCGTGCAGGACGCCCAGCTCGCCGACCAGATACAGTGCTTCGAGCAGACAAACCCGGACTCCCTAGTTATTGTCCTTGGTGACATTAACAAAGGAAATCTCACACATGCACTCACAAAATACCAACAGTTCATCGAAATGCCCCACCAGAGAGGAGAATACCTTGGATCACTGCTACACCACAGTCAGAAGGGCCTACCACGCCGTCCCCCGAGTTGCACTGGGAAACTCTGACCCCATCATGGTCCACCTAATTCCTGAATACAGGCAGGAAATTAAAGCTCTGCAAACCTGAGGACATCAAAACAGTGGACCAGTGAGGCTGTGGAGGATCTTCAGGCGTGCTTGGACTGTATTGACTGGGACGTTTTCAGGACTGCCACCAACAGTCTGGATGAGTTCACAGAGGCTGTGACGTCCTACATCAGCTTCTGTGAGGACAGCTGGGTACCATCACGCACCATGGTGAGTTACAACAACGACAAACCCTGGTTCACAGCCAAACTCAGACAGCTAAGGTCGCAAAAAGAGGAAGCATTTAGGAGTGGAGACAGAAGCAGGTTCAAAGAGGCCAAGTACAGGTTAAGCAAGGAGGTGAGAGGAGCTAAACGTCTGTACTCTGAGAAACTCCAACAACAGTTCTCAGCCAACGACTCTGCTTCTGTCTGGAAGGGGCTCAGACAGATCAACTACAAACCTAGAGCCCCACCCTCTGCTAACGACCTGCGCCTGGCCAACAACCTGAACGACTTCTACTGTCGTTTCCAAAGACAATGGGACAGTCCTGACACCATCCCCGTCACTCAATGGCCTCTCCACAACCTCACACCTCAGAGGCCCCCTCCTCCCCCTCCACAGTGACACCTCTCTCAATCCTGGAGAGTTAACAGTCTCTTTAAGAGATAGAACCCCCGCAAAACAGCCGGGCCAGACTCGGTCTCTCCATCCACCCTGAAGCAGTGTTATGATATCTTCAACACCTCACTGGAGACATCCCACGCACCAGCCTGCTTCAAGACTTCCACCATCATCCCTGTTCCCAAGAAGCCAAGGACCCCAGGACTTAATGACTACAGACCCGTCGCCCTGACCTCTGTGGTAATGAAGTCATTTGAGCGCCTTATGCAACCTCAAATCCATCACTGACCCACTCCTGGACCCCCTACAGTTCGCCTGTAGATCCAACAGGTCTGTAGATGATGCAGTTAACTTGGCCCTCCACTTCATCCTCCAGCATCTGGACTCCGCGGGAACCTACGCCAGGATCCTGTTTGTGGATTTCAGCTCTGCCTTCAACGCCATCATCCCGGCTCTGCTGCAGGACAAGCTCCCCCAGCTGAGCATGCCTGACTCCACCTGCAGGTAGATCACAGACTTCCTGTCCGACAGGAGGAAGCAGGCTGAAGAAGTTCAGCCTGCCAAAGACAATGATGGTGCACTTCTACTCTGCCATCATCGAGTCCATCCTCACCTCCTCCATCACCGTCTGGTACGCTGCAGAGATGGTGATTGCCTGCGACCTGTCATCTCTACAGGACCTGTACACCTCCAGGACCCTGAAGTGTGCAGGGAAGATTGTAGCCAACCCCTCCCACACCAGACACAAACAGTTTGAGACTCTGCCCTCTGGCAGGAGGCTGCGGTCCATCAGGACAAAAAGCTCACACCACAAGAACACCCCCACTGACACGGACCCTTATCCCCTCCCCAAACAGACACTACGTGTTACATTAACGTACAGTCCCCCGTCGTAATGCGTTACATTAACGCATACCTGTGGACAACACATCCTATTCTCATTGTCATTTTAAAAATATATATTGCACATATTATTATATTTTTTTCGTAGTCTGTAATGATAAAAAATATATAACTATATATATATTTATGCTTATGTTGACTTTTGCACTACTTGTCTGTACTTGGTACGCACCAATACACCACAGCAAATTCCTTGTATGTGAAATCCTACATGGCAATAGACCCAATTCTGATTCTGATTCTATTCTTTTGAATCCAAAATGTAAAAGATTTGGGACCTGAAATGATTTACTCAATGAATATGAGTTTTTAAGGGAATGTTACCACATTTATTGACTGTAGGCAAATGTAAATATGGTGGTTAATTACATATTCATGAACTTGGGCTCTAGGACACAATACAATTCACTTTCGAGTCCTAAGATTAAAAGAAAACACCCCGCTTTATAGATTGCAACCCTGCCTCTGTAGTCATGATAAGAGAGACAGGATTTTGGAGAAAAGGAAATTGTGTCCAAAACAGATTAAACCTGCAATTATCGAGACATTGACTCACTCATGATTATTCTTACCACAGGACATCGGCAAAATACAATGGGTAATTTGTGAGAGGATTTTCACTTTCACAAATTAGACATAGTATATACTTGCTGATTGTGATCAAAGCTGCATTTTGTCCAGATTTTATGGGAAATTTGATGACCGTATCCACTAAATCGAGAATGGAGGTGTAAACATGTAGAGCATCTCCCACTCGTTAATTAAGAAGATGCACTCTCTGGCATCGATACGCTTGCTGGTAGGAAATCTTTTTCAGACAGAAAGTAATGACTTGAAACTTGTGAGGGAAGTATAAGCTGTCTACTAAACATAAAACTGCTCTCACACACTGATCTTTTGCCTCCCTCTCTTCACATCACAGACCAGCTAGGTCGGCAAACAGGAGTGTGTAATTGTTAAAACACACTTGCAACTCTGCACCATTTTGCGGCCCTGATATGATATTATTTTGTGCAGCTTTAAAATCCATTCAAAGCTGTACCCTCTGCATGGCATTGCCTAATTATCTGAGGTTTTAATTACAGCAGGTTCACGTAGCATGATAAGCGGTTGGTAGTTGGTACTATAAAGCTTAACATACCCAGGGAATATAAGTTTATAACAACATGGCCCGTGGTATAGGTCCTGCTTATAGTCATCAAATAGCATGGAAGCAGCAACTGAAACATCACCTATAAACCATCTCCTATCATTTACTCCTAATGTTTTCAGGATTTTACTTGGGGGCAAAATAATTGCTGCCCTGATGTTTTTGCCAGCAATGTCAGTTGGTTTGGGCCAGACTGAAATATCTCGAAAACCAGGGGTTCCAGGGGATGCCACATGATGGTGATTCCCTGACGCCATCAGCATGCAGAGTTTCTCAACTTTGACTGGATAGAGTGGCACAAAATTTGGTGTGGACTTTCATTTATCAACACTCTATTATCTGGTTGACATTTGTGGTTTTGAATGATATATATCAGCAACTATTGAATGGATTCCAATCAAATTTTGTACAAACGTACAGACATCCCTCTGGATGAAGTGTAATAAATTGGAGATCCCTTTAAATATTAAATAATAATAATAATAGTATAATACATTTTATTTAATAGTGTCTTTCATGGCACTCAGGGTCACCTTACTTCATATAAAAACAGTAGTAAAACACAAAACGATATAGTAGTATAAAATAAGATGCAGTTAAAGTGAGTAAGCTAGTTTAAAAACATTGGTTTTAAGAGCAGTTTTGAATTCTGTAGTAGAGTCCAGTATATGGCTGTGAGGGGGAAGGGAGTTCCAAATTTTGGGTGCAGCACAGGAGAAGGCCCTGGCACCCACTGAGTTGAGGTTGACTCGACTCGAGGTAGCGCCAGTAGACCTGCTGATGAATACCGCAGGAAGGAGTGTGGGTCTGGAGGAGGTCTGTGAGATAAGGGGCTAGATTGTGGGGAGCTTTAAATGTTAATAATAAGATTTTAAAGTGAATCCGTTGTGACACAGGGAGCCAGTGTAATTGAATCAGCAGGGGAGTGGCATGTTCAGTGGACTTTGAGCATGTGATAATCCATGTTGCAGAGTTCTGGATGAGTTGTAGACGGGGATGATGCCTGCCAGGATCACATTGCAGTATTCAATGTGTCATGTGACTAAGACTTCTATAGAGTGTTGTTTAAAGCAGGGTGTAGTCTGGAGAAGTTTTGCAGATAGAACAAGGCAATATCAGAGATGTTTAGACTGTGGCAGACCATAGTTAACAGACTAGATCTACATTTTAAAATGTAATATTTTGGCTCATGACTAAATGCCTGCAAACATAACAAATGACATTCCCATCAGCCTCAGCTGCACTATGTTTAGTGCCAATTAGTAAATGTTAGCATGCTAACAGGCTAAACTAAGACAGTGAACATGGTAAGCATACCTGCCTTGCACACTGTCAATGCTTATGGAAAATGTATTGAATAGCTACGTTTCTGTCAAGCAACCATCATCAGGCATCTCATGTGACAAACAGCAACAAGCCTGCATCCATGAAGAAACAACCCCTGGGGAGGTAGCAGCGCAAAAAGCAAACTAAAAATTCACAAAAGCTGCGACTACATAGACTCATTCACACACACACACACACACACACACACAACCTCACAAACACTTGACCTGCTTGGCTAACTATAGGGTGGGCACAGCCTTATGGACCAATGAAGTAACAGCTTTTTGTCTTTTCACTGTTGCTTTTATTTTCATAGGAAAAACTCAAATCAAGTCTTTTTTCATGCACAGATACCCAGTGAACGCTTGTTGTATGATTTTCTTTCATTCATGGGGGACCATTTTCCTCCACCACCTCTCTGGATTCACACTGGTCCTATTCTCAGATTTCAGCTCTGCCTCTGCTTGATTTATTAGCGATTGACCTCGCTTCGCTCTGCAGACAGGATCTGCTGCCTCCAAAAGTCTGCTTAACTCATTAAAAAATACTGAATGTATAATTAATGTACAATTATGCAAATGTTATTACATTTTCATATCCTTTTCTGAGTAGAATTAAATACATCATATTGAAACTTAAATTATTTACAAGGCTGGAGATGTAGTTTCACAGGCAGAGTGAGAGCCTGAAAGAAAAAAAGAAAGAATAAAGAGAGAAAGCGCAAGAGAGGGAAGAGGGAGGTGATGGTTAAGCTCATGGTGACCTTTGGCAGATTTAAATCTCACCTAAAATTGTTTCAGACCAGCTTGAAAATCAATCTGGTATAGCATGGCACTACCAGCGCTCAGAACCTTTGGACAGCCCTGCGGAGAAATTCAGACATGAATAATTGTAATGAGAATCCCGTGAATATCCCAAATGTATGGAAAATTAAATTTCACACAAAATGTGAATGTGTGACTCGGTCCATGTTGTTAATTTATACGACTGTGTTCACACTGATTGGGTCATGATGGTCTGTGTTAGGCCATTTCCATCTACTTAGCACTGGTCTCTCAAAGCTGTCAATCACACTGCTCATATTGTGGTGCTGTACTCTGGGGCATCTTATCTCTTCTTGCAACTTTTGAAAAGGAACGTGTCTAATAATTATTGCAGTGCATAAAATTAATTTGTAGCAATTCACCTCCTAGAACGTCTTTCAGGAGCATGTGTTCAATATGTTTTCTGTTAAGTGTGTGTAGCACAATGGCTCCTCCTAATACTGATGATGAAAATAATATGTTTTTAGTTGCTTCTAATTGAGATAATCAATTATAGTTAACCAGGATTATAAACTACTACACACAGAGCATTAGGTAAGGAGGCACTATTTTTAATATTGAATGATTACACAAGTCAAGTCAAGTCAAGTCCATTTTATTTGTATAGCGCCAAATCATAACAAAAGTTATCTCAAGACACTTTTCACATAGAGTAGGAAGTCTGAGTCTATATGCTCAGATTTTATCTCTCGCTGTCCTCTCCCGCTGTCTTCTCATCAGCTGATCTATGGGCGTTTGCTCTTCCAGCTAAACCAATCAGGTTCTGCCACAGTCATCCGCAAGCCGATCACATCGCTGCCGTCAAACTTTAAATCTGTTCTCCTCTCCGCTGCTGTCATGTCAGAAAGAAAATCGCTGCGACCCTCCTCCACCTCATCCCCCTCCAGTTTCATCACTTCCGGCACCCAGGTCATCAGAGCCTGCTCCTGTCCACATCCATCCAGATCTTCAGCATATCCTCATCCTGTCACCACCACCACCAGTCTAATCGCCAAAGACTTTCACATTTCTGATGTCTTGAACACTTTGTCAATAAATATTGTTGATGATTTATTTAGTTTTACAGCCCATTACTTTAGTGTTTTGGTTCAGTTTCACCACTCTTAGAAACCTTGTTTCCAACTTTAGCAGGCAGCGTTTTTTTGTTTTCAATTTGCCATTATGACAGTTTTTTGCATCAAAGTACCTTACCAATGACCTCTCTGCCTTAACAATTATTGGTATAGCTGTCAAGGTTTACAGTGTGAACATTAATTCTTGACCTCAGAAACAGCAGTAAATAAAGTAAATAACAATAAAACTAGCATGGCTGTCTTTTGTCATCACTCAGGTCACAAGTTGACAATTGAGCCCACTCCATCTGCTGAGGAAGTAGTGAGTGGACCTTCAGTGAAACATTTTCCTGTTAAACTGGGGGTTTTGCAGTTTTAAATCCAATTATGGTAAAAAACTTGTCCACATATTGCACCAAATGTTCCGCGGCATCAGTTCAGACAGAGCACTGAAGCCGTGCTTAGCTGATGGGCATCAGCTGTTTCATTCAGCTCTGGTGAACGTACGCTCTTTGCACATCATCAGACCCTGCTGTGTCCTTCATTTAGCAGCAGACACCTCTGCAGGCGGATTAAACAGCTCTTGTTGGACATGTTGTCTTTAAAGCCAATGAATGCAATGTGTCTTCCTCCCCCAGCCCCATCGGCCCTGGAAGTATCTACCACCCATCACCATGACAACTAGGCAGCCAGAGGGTGTAACATGATCCACCAGATCCAATTAGGAGTATGGGATAGGATTAGATTTGAATAGATGTGATTGCATTAAGGATAGATTAGGTTTATTGCGTTATTAGCTTTAGAAGGGCAGGACGACTGAGCTCCAGACAACTGGTGGGGTGGTGGTGTACTGGCTCGTCTGAGCTGTTGAAAGTGGAGAAAAGGAGGCAGCAGTCAGAATGTTTCTTTATTCATGATAATCAAATAGCACTGGAAAGAGACACATCTTCAGTTGCCAAGATGTCTCACACAAATTATATTCATATGTAACTAATTTGCAACAGCACTTTACATTCACAGATTTATTGTTTTCAGCCTCAATGCTTGAGACCAGGGGTTCACATTTTGTCTCATACCACCAGTCAGTGGTGACATTTGCAATGTTTAACCATGACCAAAAGCTTTTCCTAACCTTAATGTAATGGTTTTAGTTGCCCCACTTAAGCCTTATCTGATAATTTACCGGATCCATACCTTCCCCCTGACTGTGAGTGGGTTAATAATTCTTTCCAACATGCTTCAGTTTACAGTACATTATAGGAAAAACTTAAAAATGCTAGCAGTGAACACTTGGCTGTTATGTTCATCTTGAACCCTGTCTGATATGCTGATAAAAACTGAATCTGTGTAGTATTACATACAGTTTGAATATGATTCTACAAAGAAAAGACTGCCAGTACAGATCATCAGAGCATGTATGAAAATATCTTACAATCTATCTGGCACTCTGATTAAAGTGTCTCAATTATGCAAAATGGGTCTACCAACAGCTACTTAAATTAATCTGGAAGAAGCCCTCTGTAAAGTGCCAATTTTGATGGGCTGAAAAGGCAAAACATAAAGGATTGTGGGTTCTGAGTTTATCTCTAAAACACGAAAAGAATGGGGTTGCACTAATACCATATTCTACAGTTGTGGCCCCATATAATAAAAATCAAATCAGGTGTAATTATTAATTAGCCATACAAGCGGCTTGGCTCAACAATGACAATGATGGTCAGCCCGGTGCTGTTTTGTCCAGATGGAAATATCAACTCAATAACTGAATAACTACTGAATAATTACTATATGGACTACCATGAAATTTTATACAGACATTCATGGTCCCAGATGATGAATCCTAGACTTTGGTTTTCCTCAAGCACCACTATGAGGTTGACATTATTGGTTTTGGGAGAAATATTTTGATAACTATTGGATGCACCTTCATGAAATCTGGTACATATTATAGTCATTTATTCAGTGAAATAGCTTGATGTCTATTGGCACAAAATTTGGTGAATTAATTTTTCCTAGACGATGAATCCAAATTACTTTGGTTTTCATCCAAACCGAACAAAAAACGTAAAAATGTAATTTGTACCATGACATTATAATCTCAGAAGGATATGCATCTGCGACATGGCAGCTTGGACTGTCTTGTGCGCGAGCCTCAAACTCTCTCCACTGACTAAATCGCACTTGCGCTGCTTCTAATTTGTCCAAAGTGCCCTCCGGCAACCCTTCCCACTGCATGTAAAGGTGGCTTGAACAAAACCAAAAACACCAATCGAAACTGTATTTCTCATCCGGTGGGAACATGAGGGAGTTAAAATTATATTTGATTATTTAAATGCATATGCAATTAATATCACATTAGTGGTGGGGATAATTTTAGGTAATCAGAAAAGTGGTCCCTCCCATAAATTACACTATGGTCAAGTGGGTCGTTTTGGAAGTTACTGACAAGTGAGCTACATATTTGGTGGTTTAGGTACGAGGACTTTGCACCAGCCCTCTCCTCTACCTGCCCCTCTGTCTTTTATCCCCTCTCTAAAACAATCAAACACCCCTCCCGGTGCACAAGGCTGCCCCTCTTGATCACTGGAGGAGGTTTTCTGATACCTCCTTCGATATATTGATCGGGGACAGCCAGCGTGAACAAATGGCAGTGGAACAAGGGTCTCTGACAGCAAAATAACTGACTGCACATCAATTCAGCCAGTCAATCAACTTGACATTCCACTAGTCAACCCAAACCTTCCTTCAGTTCCCATGTTTAAGTGTCCTGCTTTATTCCCGTGTCAGGAAAGGAAACTGACTCGTCCTTGTCTGCACTTATGTTGGTGATTCAAACAAGCGGGGGTTTCACTCAGTGAGGATTTTTTTTTAAGCAATGAACGGCTTTGCAGGTGCATGCTAAGTGATAGATAGATGATTGCAAGCTGATTGGTCCAATTAAGATTTGGTGATTTTGTTTTTAAAACGAGGTTCTGCTGACATAGTGAAATATCTGGTCTTCAAGGTAAACCTGGATCTTAATTGCATGGCTTTGGCCATCCTTCATACTGGTTATGCTAATACGCACTTCATTGCTTAAAAAAAGTCTATCACTGAGAAAGAGGCAACATGTGTGTTCAGACAAACCTCTTGTTTAACCTACAATGTTAATGTACAATGTATATTTTAAAGGTTGCCCAACCTCTGTTTTATCCTTCTAATAATACATTCATTGAGTTTAAATGTTTTCATTAATGATAGCAGAATGATGAAAATAAGTTGAGCTTGACGTAGAAAACTCAATGGAAATATGACATTTCTTCCAATTAGCCTGAAATGTAAGTAGAAACGCCATTAAATATTCGTTTGCATAAAGTTAAATGTGCCGCATCGGCAGGGTTCTCCAACAGCACCTTGCTGGCTGTCATTATGGATGACCGTTATGCACGGCTGTGGCTATTTATAGCAGCCATACCGCTAATTCATCACATGTACCTGTAAACCATCACTGCGGTGATATCTCAGTCATCACTGTTAAACTTCAGAAGGACGATCAGTGATTAATTCATAGCACTCTTTTTGAAACAGACTTTACAAAGTGCTTCACAATTCAGGATGGAATGAAAAGATCATTAATATGAGGAAATGATGATTCAAATGTAAATAAAAAGAATGATGAAATTTATCATCCTTTTAAGAAACAAAGATATAATAATTTAATAATTTCTTAATGATTTAAAACTGGCCCCTGGTCTGTTGAATCTCAGCACACCCAAACAGTACAAAGTCAAACACTCAACAGTTGAAATTCTTTTTAGAATGAGTTATTTCGATAAAAGGGAAAAGGTAAGCTTTTGGTCTGTTTCACCTTCAGTATTACAGTAACATGACTCAGCTTGTCAGCCACCGTCACTGCTGATTTCATTGATCCAGGAGGTTTCAGACTGTGACAGCTGCAGTGACTCGTTTAACTGTTCTGAACCCAAATCTGGAAGCAGCTGCTTCTCTGTCACATCAGAGAAATGGTCCTTTACAAATCTCATGGCCTCAGAGGGGAATCTGAGCCTGTCCATGTGGAAGTCCATCATCAGTCTCGACAACGATCGACATGCACAAAGGTCAGTCTGTGCTGGAGTTTCTCCACTAACTGGTCAACAGTTTTATCCCGGACCTGTGGTTCCTCATTTCATTCATTTAAACAATGGAAGATGTTCAAATGTTCGAATGCTCTCAGTTAATTTATTTAGAGTATCTGCATCAGTGATGGTACCTTTTCTGTATCATGTAATTGATTAATATAATATTTTCTTGCCTGCTGAACATCCTTGTCACTGCTTCTTGGCATACTGTACAGTCATGCAGTGTCAGAGACAATTCCCATGCAATAATAATAATATATGTATATTAAGTAGCCTGTTACATTCATACATACATTCACATTATCATTCAGTATTTATTCCATCACTCTGCACACTTGCACTATTGCATTCTTTTTATTATATTTACAATTATTTCTTTACAAGTTAGAGAAATAATGTCAGCTTGGTATATAGTCACTGTATGCTGTTGTACACACACACACACACATATACTTTTTTAATATCTGTACGTAATTGTTAAATCTGTATGTTTACCTCTGTTCAGCTTTGTTGTTCTTGTTTTGAGCTGTATGTCTATTCCTTACACTTACTTGGCCAATAAAGCTGATTCTGAACAGAATCCAGTTATTTTGGTTGCTTTCTACAAGATCTGTTCCTCTTGTATGTTCATGCAGTGAAGTCATTCAGGTTCAGTATTTGTGCAAAAATGTTCACTTAAGTTGAAAGATTTTCGACTAGCGCGGTTGTCTTTTCGCCCAAGGATGTGCTGCCTGGCGCACACCTGGGGCCAGATGTGTAGTACTCTGTGCTAGCCTGGGAACCAGACAAATCTGCAAGCTCATGTTCATTTGCTCTGGCAGATACGTCTGGCCCCTCTCCCATTCAGACTGAGTTCTCTGCCGATTTCTTGGGATAACCAATCACAAGCATTGATCTAGTACGAGGTGGGTTTAATACGTTGACTGACAGAGAGGAGCACCATTCAGGTATCATGTAAATATACAAGATGGCGCTACCGATACGGAACGTTCAGCGGCTGGCCACAGCGACAGTATTAAACAGTATGGACAGTAAATTTTCTCTAAAAGAAGAACAAACAATTTCACTTAAACTTTATGTTGATAAGAAATATGTGTTTGCCGAACTTCCGGCAGGATGTACCGTCCGACAGGACATTCGTTGCTCTGATTGGTTGTCTCCTTCTGTGGATAACGCCCCTTGGAAATCAAAAATGAACTGAGAGGTTCCAGACTAATACACATTTGCAAATTAGTCTGGTGATGCCAGGCTAACTCTGTGCAGATCCACCACTGAAAATACTAAAACTAAAACAGAGACAGAAATATGCTGACTTGTTCTTTTCATCAGATTTATAAAGATGTGTGCTCGCCTGAATCTGTTTTATAAATCTCAGTAATGCATGTACACGAGCCTCATTTCCACACCCAGTTAGATGTAGAAACGGTCCTAAACGTCCCTTTGCATATCGATGCTTGTGCCCGCTCCACCACTCATTAGACCTGTCAACGAGAAGAACACCAAAGAATAAGTGCAATTCAATAGATTGTGTAGCAGCACCAGAGCGGCTGTCATTATGTACGACTGTTACGCACGGCTATGGCTATTTATAGCAGCCATACCACTAATTCACATGTACCTGTAAACCATCACAGCGTTGATATCTCACTCCTTGTTAAACGTCACAAGGATAATCAGTGATTAATTTATAAAGCTCCTATTGAAACAAACTTTACACAGTGCTTCACAATTCAGGATAATATTTAAAAAAAAATCATTGACAGGTAAATAATGGCTCACATATAAATGAAAACAATTACAAAATTCATCACTAAATAATAATTTGAATTACATTTATACATGCATCATTGATTGACATGTTACAGAATGCTGTGTAGACTGCAAAAATAATAACACAATTAGTGAAATTGAACTAAACAATGAAAAAACAAAACAATGTTTAACTATAAAGTCACCTTATATTTAATCTCCTCTTCATCACATCACCTGCAGCTATCTCTAGAAAACTGTGTGTACGCTGTCAATATGTATAGTATGCCTCACTGCACATTCCTCCTCTAGTCTGTGTGTGGGGAATGGTGTACACATGTTTTTTGTGCATACGTATCGTTTATACATTTGGCTCCTGGAGCCTTTATGGAGTTCCTCTCACATCTTTATGTTGTCTTCAATCATGCCACTGTTAAAGTCTACATCATGTTAGATCGAAACACACATCAAGAATGTCTAACAGCTGAATTAGAGGCTGGAGCTATATTGTTTTTTCTTTGGGTAAACACAGGGTCAAAAGGCTGCAGTGAAGATGAAAAGAGTTTGGTGGAGAAGAGGGCAGGGAGGGGTAAGTGTCAGAAGAAGAAAAGAACAGTGAGTCAAGCTGTCATCATCAGCGGCAGAGAGCAGAGCGAATCCACCAGCCTCACCTGCTCTGTGTTCACTTGGATCTACAGCGAGAACAAGTACCTACCTGCCATGTTTTCAATGTTTATCAGCCCTGGATTACTGTCCGTCTGACCACAAATCCCAGCAACAACATATCTATCCTGCCGCTGCTCCGACTGCCTCCTCCACTTGTGCACTGGAGCTCCACCTTTCACCTCACAGCCTTACATCCTCCATGATAGAGCTGGCAGGCACACATTTAGATGGGGGGGTGTTATAGTCTAATGTCAAGATGAGCACTCTAGCACACACACACACACTCATACTCGCGCACACATACAACCATTTACAGGCCCCAACGAGCCACTAAATGGCTCTGATGGATAGTGTGGGAGAGCCGCCTCATTTTCTCTCCTGGACCATAAAGGGCTGCTTGGCCATTTTCAGCAGCCCACTGGTCAAACAGCCATCTATCTCACCTTCACACTGCCATAAATCTGACTGCTCCTTCAACCGCCCTCCCTCCCTTACTCTCTCTGTCGCTCTGCCCCTCTCCTACTGACTGTCCCTCCGTCTTTGTCTTTGTTGAGAACTGTGAACACAGCAGCACATCTAAGAAATCAGACAGGCCAAGAAAAGCGAGAATGCCGTGTGACTTCGGGGGCGGAGGCACCAGGAGTCCCTGAAGTCCAGCAGGGTACCTTTGTTGCATCTCTCTCTTGGGGGGCGGGGGGGATGGGGGGGGATGGCCCAACAGATTTATAGGTATCCAGGGCATAAGGCTGAAAGGATACAGCACTTTGTGATGTGAGGAGTCATACAAAGACGGATTCCTTTCAGACAACCGATGCTTTTCTCAGCTACACCTTAATTTTCCACGTATGTCACTCTGTGTCCACCAATAAAGAGGAAGCTGCCACAGTACAAACGAAAAGTGAAAGCTGAAGGAAAGGTTTCCATGCCTCGTTATCTGTGTGTAAGTGAACCAGGCTTTATAAACCAGGCCCTGATACTGAAACAGCTTTAATCAAATAGGGTTATGTTTTTATGAGTGAATAAATTACCCCGTTAAGTAAACATAGTCAATTTATTATTAATGTTTTAAAACAAGGAGAAACTCAAACTGTAGAAGAAAACCTTTCTGCACAGAACCAGGACTTACAGTAGTGTCATTTATTATTTCCAGGAGAGTTACTGCAGGATTGTTTGTTCATCAGTCCATCATTTGACAGTTCTATTTAGCTTCATTTGTGTATGATTTACCAGTCTTGATGATTCTATAATTAAATTGTCAAAGTGAGGGAAGAGATGGGCGCTAATATGGGAGATAAATAATGCACGTGGGCATATTTACCATTTGGCGTGTCTATAACGTGTGGAGTTCGTCAAGCCATCTTGTCAAACAGACAAAACCTCAAGGCTGGATATCAGGTTTTGTTTCACTTGTACAGTAAGATAAAGACAATACCATGCGACAAACTTTAATTAGAACATTATGTTCTCCGATTGTGCCAACAAGGATGGATGGCAGGGCTTTGGCCATTTTGTGGGTTCTCATGAGGCACGTGGCCATGTGCCCTACTCTTGCTATGAACATGGCTGCACGTAAGATGGCCACCTTGAAAGAAATGCATTCATATTAAACTGTCAAGCATAATTTGTTTTGGGGTAAAATGAATGCTGCCTGCATTATGTTTCATGTCAATAAATCATACAAAGAATTCATACATATTTTCTTCATTTTCTTTCATTCCTTTTTAAAACACTTACCACTGCATATCTCCACCAGAACAACCTTCTCTCACCAGCCGGGTTTCAAGGTGAGCTGCTCAGCTAAGGTCACTGATGAACCCCACACTGCTAGAGAAGCCTCTCTGTTCTCCATCATCATCCTGCAGGAACTTTCAGCAGTGTTTGATGCAATGAACCACCAGATCCTCCTATCCACCCTCTGAGAACTGGGAGTCTCAGGCTCTGCACTCTCCCTGTTCACATCATACCTCAAAGGCAGCACCTAAAGGGTAGCAAAAAGATAATCTGTGTCTGAACCTTGTAGCCTCACCACTGGGGTCCCTCAGGGCTCTGTTCGGGGTCCCCTTCTTTTGTTGTCATGTGGCCAATTTGCCAAAATGTAAAAAAATAGGCTAAAAAAATGTATTTACTTACTGTATACATACCCCTGTAGGACTATTGTTCCAAAACTTAAAACATGATTATTCCCTAAACAGAGGTAAGACAAATAATAATAATAGGACTTTTAATAGGACCATTAAATCCATTAATAATAACTTTTTTCATGTTGCAAATTGGTAGTGCAAAACAACTAATATAATAACTTCCCTGTCTTTTGGACTCTCTGGTTCCATATCACCTTAAAGGTCAGCACTGTCAAAATGGTATTGTTCAAAGTTCGCCATAGCTGAACTGGTGTGAAAGCTCCAAGCCAATCCACTGATTGCATTAACAAATGCAAAGTCCTCGAGCCAAGGAGTTGCCTTCTGTTCTGCTGCATAGAGGGTGACTAATCCTCCTTTTAATCTTTGGAGAGGTCAAGCTTCAATGATGTGTTCCATTGTTTGCTCATCTCAACCAGCACACAGCGGGCTTAGGCTGGTGCTCCACCTGTGAAGGTGGACATGCACACTTTAAAAATTTGATCAACAACAAGCATTGTATGTATTCAGTGACCTATTTGTTCTGTGCAGCAGCTGCTTTTCAAATTCCAACCTTGGCAGAAAACAGTGTGATCATCACTCAGAGCAAGAAGCTGATTTTTCCAGAGCTTTACCATTTGTAAAGCTAAATGTAAATAATCATGTTACAGTACTGACAATTATCCTCTCCTTCCAAAATGAAGGATGGTGTTTGAAATGTTTCATCAACACTTGTAAATTGTGGTTAATGACGGGGAATTCTTGGTTGGCTTCTGATTCACTTCCATCACCAAACTGTCAGAGTGCCGCATCTCAGAGTGAACTGAAGAAGATGTGGTTTGGTTGATCAGGAGTGATAACTCACAACACATCTACTGTTAATGCACCTCTTCTAATTCTTCTGTTAATGCTTATTAGATTACAAAACCTCTGTTGGTACAACCTGTGGTGGTGTCTCTGGCTCGATGCTCCACAAACACAGAGCTGTTGGTGTGTTTTGTATTACATCAGGGATGGCACTCGTGGTCATCTCATTTCCAGCTTTGGTAGCTGCACAGTTTCTCTTTTTTGTCAGGGATACTTTTCCCTCTTATTACAACTCTAATTAGGTTGTCTGGCACTCTCCGCTCGCGCTGCATCCATGCCTGTTTTCCTCCAGCAAACATGCTTTCACAGGGTTTTGGTTATGCATGACTACAGCCTCTGGAAGTGTAAAATTCTTCCCCTCTCATGCTCTCCCACACAGGAAAATATATCCTCTTTCCAGAATAAGGCAGGGAGACTGGGCCCTGACCCCCCGGGCTGTTTGTAATCTACACGGTGTGGCAGCGGAGACGCCAAGAGACGCCGTAAAGCCTGACGCAGCGCCACACTGAACCAGCCCTGACTCTGTCTGATGGGTGAACGCTAATGGCTGGCTATATGTGATGCTTTGAGCTCAGTATATTCAACTACTGTAGATTGACTCTAACCACTGCAGTTAGACTTACACATGCATATAATGTAATTTATTAAAATTCAATATCCACATGGGTACCCATGACTTTATTCTGGCTTGATTCTCGCTGTTTTTGCATAAAACAGTGTACAATATCAATGTTCAATATCACAAAATATCAGCAAATTTTCAGATTAAATTCTTATAAAACAGAAAATTATTATTAATGTTGTTTTTTTCTGTTAAGAATGAAAGCTCATTCCTGACATTCTTGACTTTGTAAACAACAGCAAAAAAAATTGTTAAATAGTCAAAAAAAAAAAAAAAAAAAAAAGACTCAGCAAACTCAAGGTCTTCCTTTTTTTTCAGAGAGAGCTTTCAACCACATCATGCAGTATTCCTGAGTGGGTGGAGTTAGATCAATAGTTCATAGTTGGGTCACATGCGGACAAACTGAGGAAACTCTATCTGCCGGGGTAGAATGTGAGAAGCAATTAAATGCTCAAAACCAAATGCTAGTAAAATGCGAGTGAGACTATTCTGTTTTCTGTACATTTTAGAAGTTTTTTGGCATAAAAATTGTTATTTTCTGTTGAGCAAGAAATTTAATTTCAATACTATTGCTGCATGTTTTTATGTTTTGTTTTGTTGACGTCAAACACACTTTTAAAATACAGTAACACAGGTCATTTTAATCAATCCAGCTGTCTACACAGGCTGCATACTGTTCACATTTCACTCACACTATATGCACATTTACATTTAAACAGCCCTTACAGAAACAGACCTCCCTGTGGACAGAGGGTGTCTTCACATTTACCTGTTTGGTGTGGTTCAGATGAACTCTGGTCATAGTTCAGCATGGTTTGTGTAGGCTGGTGTGAAAGTCAGTAGAACTCCTGACGATTTTTAAATGGTTGGTTGGGGTCTGGTTCCACTCAGACCCTGCGCGGTTCATTCTGTAGATATGTGATTTTTGTAGGAATTTTTGCAAGAATTCCTGAATTTTTTTAAAGGAATTTCTGTAGGCCTCTGTGCGCCGGAGAAGTGGAGAGTGACCGTGCCTCGACTGACTGGATCAGGTGGAGCTCAGATAGGATGCTGATGTCCAAAACACAGCACATGACCACATTCCTTTGGCAGAGAAACAGAGAACGAAAGCCCCCGGGCTCTTTCATTTCCTTGTTCAAACACTAACCCCTGTGGGAATTAGCTTAGTGAGCTAATACAACTAGTCTCCAACTTTATGAAGATTGTTTGGCATATCGACACTGTTAGCACCACGAAATTGTAATTTTGAACCATTAATGCAAAAAAATTTAAATATTTCTATCTGTCTCAGCATGCAGTTACATAAAATGTCTAAGCACTGTGTGACTGGCAGGAAAAAAATGAAACCAGATGTTTGAACTTCTTCAAAGCTAGTAGGTAACTTAAGGCGTTGGTTGGCAAAATTCTCCATATCCTAGAAATACTTACCGAATGATACGTTTTCACATCACTTCCGATATTGTTGTATCAGACTCTTAGCCCAACTCCAAATCCTCATCTGTGATTTTTTCTCAGCAGGCATTTGCAATAAAATTTCCAATCTCTTTAATGTAAGCCTGCCTGGATCTCCGAGCATCTGCTGAACGTCTGAAATGTAAAACTCAGGGCTCAGACTGAAGGTTGTCTGCAGCCGGCATGAAGTCGCTCAGGGTTTAACCATGTGTCTTGTGTTGTTCGACAACTGTGCAGGATGAGAGACGGCCGTGTATGGATGGCATAAGACCATAAGGAGCCAATGTGATTACATTTAATTAACAGTTCCCTCATTGGGGGCTGATTACTGACCAGACGCTAATAAAGAGTACAGTTTCTGTCACTGCCAGGTGTGTGTACAGTATGTGTGCATGTCTATGCAGGAGATTATCCATGTGTGTGATAATTGTGTTTACGTGACTGTGAGCATGTTTCTCTTTGCAGCAGTATTGAGTTTCACTATGACAATATTTTCTTGGATCTGTTTTGTAGAAATGTCACTGGATGCCTTTTTAATTTTGTCCTCCTCTCCATCACTTTACACTTACAGCACATTCAAATAATTTATAGTTCAGATTATAGTGCAAGTCAAAACCACTTCATCATTTGTGTGGTTGCATGAAACCTCCTCATGTTTACACTCATGCTTCACAATTTTTTCTAGAACTTGGAATACAGAGAATGCATAGACATATGTCAGTAAGTTGTTCTAAGACTAAAGTAAATCTATTTTTTTTGCAGCAGCAGTCAGTCCTTAATAAAGCATAAATTCTCAAATGTTACTATGCCAACATGTAGACTAATTAAAATGCAAATCAACACTGAAAAAGGTCAAATTCAGTGTTCAAGTCTAAAGTAAGGAGAAGTAAATGTGACAAAAGCATACTGTGTGTGTGTGTTAAATCCAGAGACCATTATTGCAAATTCTAGTGGAGATTCCAAAGTGTGCAGATCTTTTTGTATAAATTGATACACAGGACATGTAGAATATTTATATTTGATGGAATGGTGCAGCCATAAAACACATTAGGTCACATGATTGGAGTATTTCACTTACTGTTAACATTACATAGCTTCAGTGTAGAGCTGGAATAAGCTGATAGACGCATACACGTTACTGTCAGACAGTGTGGAATAACAAGTATCTGTAAGGCTGGAAAAAACATAATGGGAAATAAGGAGGTTTTGTGTGTTTGAAGGTTAGTTGCATTGATGTCACATCATGTGGTCTGACGACAGTGATGATGATGTAGATGATGGTGGTGGTGTGTAGAAGTCAGGTTTGGCAGCTGCAGTTAGACTCCTCACCAGCAGAGGGAGCTCTGGCTATATATTCACTGCAGGATTGGAGGAGTGTGTGAGAGAGTGTGCATTTGTGGATTTGTGTGTCTGAACTTAAAACCACATGAATATGTGTGTGTCGGTGTGTGTGTGCATGACTGTATGGAAATTTCAACATGCTGTGCTGTGTGTGTGACTGCTTTTGTGTTTGTGTGTGTTCCTATGTGTATGTGTGAAGGAGGAGTGAATACTTGGAACCAGTCCAACACAGTAATACCTTTACTTTCGGCCGATTCTCTCAGCAGTCCACAGAGAGAGAGAGAAGGAGAGCAAGCTTGCTCTATGCTTGCCGTCAGCTGGTTTCCATGACGATAATAAGCATAACCAGATTTCTATCCCTTTTCAGCCTGCTCCGTGTGTTCTGTGCGAGCACATGTGTGTGTCCATGTTATCTTAATTAGCTCAAATGTAAAGCTGGGCTTTCAAATCTAATTCAATCGTCAGACGTGTGAGTGTGAGTGTGTGAGGTTGGAAATTAATTTGTAACAAGTTAAATTAAATCCTTAAAAAGCTCCGTCACTGTAGTGTTTTGGTTAAAAAGGAAAGTCAAAATCAGAGGGATTTACCACAGGGATCTGATGATGGGACGGATTAAAACAATAAAAATGGTAAAGGTTCTTTAAATACATTGGCATGTGTGGACACCCACACCACATGCATGCATGTAAACTACTGCACCCCTAATGATTCTGAATTGATGACACACAACACACCTTGTGCATGTGGACACACCATGGATATGTGTTGCAAGAAGTGATTTAACACAAATAACACTAATGTCAAATATGTGACATTTGTGGTCTCCACAAGGCTGTTGGTCTGTCTTTAAAAAATGCTCAGCAGTCAAATATCGGTAGGTGCCAATTGAGTCATAATCTGTCCGTGGGGATTTTGAAACACAAATTCTACTATTTGTTTGAGTAAATAACTTCAAGTTTGATTGTTTTTAGACAAAAAAAAAATGTAATCATATTAGGAGTGGGAGATATGGATAAAATCCTATATCACAGTACATTTTCTATCATGATATCGACAGAAACTGTGTCATTTTCTTGAAAAGTCAGTTGAGGGAATGTTAAGGCTTAAAGTGACCAGATAGGGATGTTTGTTTTAGGCTGATTGATCAAATGAAACACTGGATAAATCAGGACACTTCATTACATTGTGCAAAAATCCAAATAGCCACTGCAGCCGCAAGGCAGCCCTGCTCAAACCAGTGAACCCAGAGATCTTAAAGAAACAGCTGCCATGTTATAAACTGTGTGGCAACAGTTAGACATAGGTTTGTATCATTTCACCCACACAAACATTATATTAAAATGTAACAAATAGTTTCATGTTTCTCCCCCTGAAACAGCTTTTAGAAACAGTTGAGCAGGTTGTGACCCCCCCCATCCAGTGTTCATCTTACCAAAAAAAACTATGACGAATAAAAATGAAATGTTAATGTGAAAGACGCGCAAATGAACTACTTGCCATTTTAACGCAAAGTCTTATTGAATGACCTGTGCGCATCTGAGGTCTGAGTCACGCACCGCAGCTCCTGATGTTTCACAAATTCCAAACTTGCATGGCCTTGTTGCTGTTTCTGCAAACTGATATATTTGACTGACTGGACTGAGCCACGTGTTCGAGGAGATTACAGTGAGATCTCTACGCATGTGAATTGCACTAAATGTGAAAATGGCCTCTGCAAAGTCTCACACTGCTTATATTGGATATCAAACAGCAAGCTCCCTCACATCCTGGCTGATTGAAGCAGCGCATGCATCGCCCTGCGCGCCCGATAAGCAACAAGAAAAAGAAAGCATCCGGACACGGCTGTACATCAGAATGCACACTCATGTACGCACACACACACACACACACACACACACACACACACAATGAACAAACATCGAAGGCACGCTAAATGTTAAAAGCAGCGCAGACACACACACACACACACACACACACACACACACACGGAGGCAGGCAGGTCTTGCAGCACATCACAGGGTCAGCGGCACACAACGGCATGGATTATCACACTGTCACACTCCGCCTCACGCCAACGGATAACAAGCTGCAGACAGACGGCCACTGGAGGGGGGGGAGGAGGAGGAGAAAGGAGGTGGCTAAAGAGAAGACCGGGGTAAAAAGCAAGAGAAGAAGAAGAAACAAACAACATACAACATTGCTTTATGCTCCCGGTGTGTGTGTGTTGTACTTTGCCGACTGTGTTTTTTTCCATGAATGTGTGTGCGCAAAGCATTAGCATGCAACATCATGCCTCGCACCTTTAATGCATCTTTCATCATGCTTGTGCATTTGCTTATTGTAGCAGTGAATGGAAGTGAATATGGAGCTTATTATGGTCTGCGCCATTGCTCCTGTACAGCCTCTGTCGAATGAATATTACATGGAACATACCTTCAGTTTTTAACAGCTAATGCCATGGGATGCATGTAATATTCAACACACACACAACCCTGTCAGAGGGAATAAAACACACTTTGCCAACCTGTATGGAGCATCTCTATTGATACCTACGCAGATAAACACACAGAGATGCACACACGGGATTATCTGCGTGCACACTAACCGCACAACACACCCACCTACAGCTCCTTTTATCAGCTGAATAACTGTGTTGCCAGATGTGGAGCTGTCTCTAATATGGACCAGAGGGGCCACAGCAGCACCTGACATGAATACTGCTGTAGTCCACTTTACAGCCAGGATTACACTGATGTATTGGCCACAAAGTTGAAGACACTCCAGTGGCTGTCTGTGGGGAGCTCTTAAAGCCACAGAGCAACAAGCGAGAACTGAGGCTTTATCTGAGACCGACTGCGAGCAGAGACAGGCCTGAAGTTCTAATTCCCTCTGTTTTATAATGCCGTTTTATCACATTTTAATAAGAAGGCCCTTTTTGTTGCTCTGCTTCCATTTTCCACGTTAATGTCTCGTTTGCTTTTAGAGCATACTTAACATTTCCTGTACGCTGTTGAGGTCAAAGTTGAAGCAGGAGGTGGATCTGTATTCTGTGATGGATGTTTACAACAGACAGTTTGGGTCATCAGTGCACAGTTACCATCGTTGTCTCTTCTAAAGAAGTTCGACCAACCTGCTGGTTTGTTTCTTACCTGTCTGACTGCCCATCAGAAGTGAGAAGGAAGAGCAATTCTGCTAAAAAGAAACACTCAAAAAGCTGCTGCACTGATGCATGTGCAGCACTAACACAACTAGCACTGTCACTAGTAAGCTTCCTGGCTCTGATTACCTTCTTACGGCCTAAGTACTGTCATGACTGGCTCTAAGGGTCACAGCATGTGAAGAGAAAGACACCAGAAACGCACTGATTTATTTGTAAAACATAAATCAAATTGCAAAAAAAAAAAAAAAACTGTATGTAAGAAAGGTCTGGGGTGGCAGTGTGTAGGAAATGTGCTGGGTGGATGTTGGAGGGAAAAATAATAATGGAAGCCAGCAAGGGCGCATGGAGAGAGGCTATCTGAAGGGACTAAGGTGGTAGCTGTTATAGTGACCGGGAGCACTGGGCCAGGTGTAGGCCACTGGATAGTACTGTAGCCTACAGAAGCCCTCTAGCTTTGCCTGACTAGTCTGCGTATTGATTTCTTTAATGACTATTTTGATATAATCAAGGTAAGGAGAAGACTTATTATTTCCAGGTTAATACAAAGGCACACCTGGTTAATACCAGGTGGTAACTGGGTATAGAGCTGTAGACATTTTAGCACCAGTCATGTTCTGTCATCTAGTCACGGCTGTTTGTTTGGTTTAATTTCCATTCTGACATGTCCACCGATTCTCTAAAGCTGCTCAAAGGTGACCCAGCTGGTGAACCTGCAACCTCTCCATTAGGACAGCAGCATCACACACACCATCAGTCTGTTGTCCTTTCGTTCCTTTCCTTTCAGTTGTTTGTGTCATTTTAAAATGCTGTATGGACGGGAGGGAAAGAGAGTGGGAGAATATCTCATTCACTGTTTCTCTCTGTCGTTCTTCGTTAGCAGAGCAGATGGTGTGAGTGAGCAGGCCGGTCATTTCTAAATCAATAGCTGGGCACATGGGAGTCACTGTGTGTATTTGAAAAAAAACAAAAAAAACATAACGCTTACACTGTAACATGCACACATACTGTTCACGAAACAACATACATGCACAAAAAAACACACATGAAGCACCAAAAAAACCTCACAAATGCAGAAATAAATATACATTCAAATACAAATCCTCAGATATATACACACAAGTGTAGAACATTAGTTCTGCACACACACACACACACACACACACACACACACACACTCACCCACACCAAATGGGGGTAGAAGAAGAAGCGAGGGAGGAGATGGAGAGTAAACCAATAGCCCTGCAGCTTATTTCTACAGACAAGCTGTTGTTTAATATGACTGCAGCAGACGTCGGCCCCACGACAATCATTTAAACCTCCAGAGCCTGCTCGACTGGAGGAGATGCAAGTATCTCTCTCGCCCCCCCTCATATGTTTCACCGCTTTTCCTTTCCTCCTTCTCTCCCTCCATCCCACCTTACCTTCTTCACTCTCTCTCTCAGTGAGCAGCAGCAGAAGCCGGAGGTGGTGGAAACATATTAATGCTTCATTAAAGTCATAATCCACAACCTGTTGTTGCCCTGGTTCTGCTGCGATGCGATGACTGTCAGTGAGACATGAGGTGAAAGAACAGACAGTGACAATTCTAAAGCCTTCTGTGGTTTTATTCTCCGCTCCAGATGCTGCTGATTTGTTGGCAACATGTTGTGTGGAAGTTTCCATTCCACAGCCGCCACAGGGAGTGCTGTGCACTCTTTTTGTTGTTCGGTTTGACTCAGATTTAATGGAACAATCCTGTTTGTTTGATTCCTAGCACTGTTTGAGACTATCTTATCCCAAAAAGGTAAGATAGCTATGTGCTGCTCTTAATTGGTAATAGGCAGTTAGTGATTTTTTCATTTTGAACTGGGTAGATAGCCCCAAAGGAACACCCGATCGCAGTGCCCGAGGCTGAAACTGACGCGGAAGTGCCAAAAACTACAGTTCCTCGAATGGCCACATGAGGCTCCAATAACGAGTCAGTCCCATAGACTGTATAAAAGAAGTGGACGTAGCTTCTGTGACGTTACCTGTTGGTCTGATGCTCAAACCAAATCATGGATCCCAGCTGACTCAACTGTGATATACCTCTAATTGTTAGTGTTACATGTCTTAGTCGCTTTTTAGGTTCACTTGTTGCAGCTTGTTTTGGCCCTTTAATAGAGAGCAGCAAACAAAAAGCAGCACAATGAAGTCAAAATATTTTTCAGCACAATCAATTGTCACAGAAGCAAAAAAACAAGAAAGGTTGTAAATACCCATAATTGTTCTTTAAATGCTTCCATGTCATCTGTCTTCACTTTCACGGACAGAAATTCAACAGTGTACCGACTGCCACTGGGGAAGTGGCACAATTGGTGGGTAAAGCATGTGAAAATGAGTGGAAACCCAGAGGAGCTTCTGTGGAGCAGTGGCAGAGTTATCAGACCACCTCTGAGTGAGCTTAATAACAGGCGGCATTTGGTGCTGAAATTAAAACCGTGGTTGAGGAAGAGAATCACTGACATGATCAGCCGACTGGATATAAATTAGGAAATAGTAATTACAAATAATTAATCTTCAGTAATCCCCTCTGAACGGAGCTTTGGTTTACTTTAACAAACCTCTCTGAGAGTATTGCACTGTGAATCTCCGGCTTAACATTTTGTCTGTCAGTGAGTCCTAAAAATTTTCAAGAAAATACATTTTTTAGAACTCAATGATAGACAAAAAGATGTGATAATATGGCTGGTAAATAATACACATGATTGACTGCCAATATGTTTGGTTTACTGCTTTGGAAATGACCTCAAACTAAGCAGCCATCATCTCGTAACGACCAAAGGTTAATAAGCCATACAGTATAGTAATGTTCTGCCTGCAACATATAGCAAATATTAACCAGAGTAAATCAACAGCCTCATATAGAGAGCCATAATGAAGAGAAAAGCTGTCTGATAAATGCAAGCTGTGCTCAGCTCCAGGCAACTTAATTGTGAAGAGGCGAGCCAAAAAGGGGAATGAAAATGGGGGGGGGGGGGGGGGGGGGGGATGGGGATAAGCGAGGCAATTCATCCATTCGTTTATGAAGTTGCTTTCCCTGAAGGTGTGAAGACATGATTGGAGGTCACTGACCCTGATTTGTGCATGTGTGTGAGTGTGTATTTTTCTAACTGTGAGTTATGTTCACTGTGGTGTTCTTTGTTACTCTGCTCAGAACAAGCATGCAGTTGTATCAGCTCATTGGAAGAATGTTTTCCTTTGCTTCATATCACTGCCTTTGTCAATATCCCTTTGAATTGTTTTTTTTAAATATTCTGACCGTTATCAAATGTATTTGGATTGATTGATGTAGATAACTCTTGACATTTTACAATATTTCTCCAAAAATCCCTGAACCCCCATTATGTCTAGTCGTGCATTACCATGGGACACATTACCATGGTGTAATAATATAAAATACTGACTGGAAAGTATTTAGGTAAAAGGTAAAACCTTTATGCAGGTGAAAGAGACATACAACAATGTAATTGTTTTTACTTTTACTTTATTAAAAGAACAGAAGTAAGCAAATGTATTCAAAGGATAAGGTGATATTCTGTGGTTTTCTTTGATCAACCAATCACATGAAAAGACTCAAAGCCTTCTTATTATATATCTTCTTCCTCTGTGCCATAAAGCTCCACTGTTGTCCAAAAACTATTAAAAACACATCAGGCCACGTTCCTTCATTACTACGAACACACACACTCTAGTTTAGTTTGACACACCTTCCTGCTGTCCCAAATACTCACTAGAGCAACAAATGTGGATTAATCCGCCACTGAAAATAGCCCCCAACAAATGCACTATTTCCCCCTGTTTGAGTAACGTTTGATTAAAACAGGCAGTGAGCAGCTGTTTTAGGAATTTTTTTGAATTGAAACTATTTACTCTTGACCAGTATTTAAAGATTTATGTCCTCAGTAGGAACCAATGGGCTCGGAGCTGAGGGCAAGAGACAAGGAATCGTAGAGTATTGAAAGACGGACTTACACACATGTTGGTCCTTTTCTTGGGATATGACAATAAATGTTTAGAATATCACTAGTATCCTTAAAATATTACACATAAAAATATTTTTTTATGCAGAATGTTCCCTTTATTATTGTATACATTATATGATTGGATAATTATTACTGATGCATCAAAATGTGTACAGAATGTAATCTTGTAGCTGGTTGAGGTGGAGCTCATTTAAATACTTTACATAACTGGGAAGTTATGTAAACTATATCACTGGATACTTCTGTTACACAAAATCATATATATTTTATTTTTTTCAGTTTTCTTGCTTAATGCTGAATATTTTCACATCTTTAAACCACAAAAAATCCTTCAAAGGAAATCATGTCCACACCAAGGCCACAAAGTATCAACATTTCTTCATTAAAAGTGTCACAAGCCAAAAAGGTGTGTGGCATCATATTTTACGAGCTAATTTAGTTATTTTTCACCACTTCTGATTGTATCCAGTATATTTACACAGAATCTGACCAAACTGTTTGGATTAAAAAGAAAATGTAATATCTTCACTCGTATTGATCTAAGCTGCGATGACCGCTAGTGTAGCAGAAGCTGCTTTTATTAGAAAAACACTCTGCTTGGTATTTGACTCGTCATCTTCCAATAGAGCCACCAAATAAATTTACTCACCCACACTCCCTTAGGTGAGTGTAGACAAAGGTGAAAATTGTGCAGTCTTGACGCTCACCTTTGACAGCAAATCAACACCTCTGTGCATTTCCACATCTCCCAGTAGCAGGATAATGGGATTTCACTCCATAAGCACATCATTTAGGAGAGCTCTGTTCCTCTGCTGCAGTCTGGCTCACACAGCAGTGCTCTGTCTGTGACCAAAGCATAGACACTTTGCAACACAAATCTCCCAGTAAACCTCTTTGTAGCTCCATCATGCAGGTCAAATGTGCGTATAATGTAATGTCTGAATACACAACAAACAAAAGATTAGAACGTGTGAGAATGTATACATTTCAGGTTTTCAAGTCTCAACCACTGCTAAACATCAGATCATGATCAAAATAAATAACCCCACAAAACACAGTGACTTACTTGGATGGTGATAGAATAAAATATTTTTTTATGGGAGTAGAATGTTATTAAACCACAGCAACATGGATATCTCCTTGCACTGTGTACCCTGTGTACACTGTACAACACTCCGCTCCATATACTGGAACATTTAGTTTTATTTTATTTTATTCTATTGTATTGTATTTTATTGTTGTATTGTATTTTATTTTATTGTATTCAAATATACCGGCTGCTATGACGACTTAATTTCCCTTCGGGGATGAATAAAGTAATCTATCTATCTATCTATCTATCTATATGAACAATACAAAGCCTTTATTGGCTTTTAAAGTGGCAACAGACAACTTTTTAACTTTTCCTGTTACACCCCCCTAGCGTTTCCTAGCGTCCGTAAAGAAAGGTGGGGGAAAGCGAGGGCCCTGGGCTAGGCTAAAGCTAACTCCCAACCATTGTGACAGAATTGCATAGTGGAAGCAAGTCTTATAGGCAACCAATGAAGAAATAGTTCCATGCATAACACCCCATAAGCCCACAACTCTTTCTTTTTTAAAGAAAACAAGTAAATCTACAAGCAAAACTCCATCTGCTGATTGTGATATGACCAAAAGCTCCCGAACAGTTAGTAAATGGACAGCAGTACAGATATGTTTCTAGGAAGAGATGTTGTGGAATTTGTTAACAGATTGTTTCTATATCTCCTTCTCATTCATCAACCCTGTCTATAAGAAATTATGTTTATATATTACTAAACTGTTCTTCCAATAACATTTTGGTGATAAATGTAAAAGCTGTCAGGAATCACAGACTGTTGTGCCCAGAGATCCATCATAACATCCCTGAGCAAGCTTTCGCACTGTGGCTGTCCACACTGTTACATGGCCATGGGAGAAAGGGTGGGGCAGGTGAGGCAGAATCCAGAGGGTTTTGTAACTGTATGGGACGATGTGGTGTTGTAGCGTTCTTTTCCAGTCACAGAGCAGCTGACAGTCCATCCCAGGATGGTGTCACTTCTCCTTCCACCTTACTCTCCACTCCAAAACCCCTCAGAAGACTTCTTTTCCTCATGGAGGTGGAAAGTTTATGAACACCGTCCACATGGACATCCCTCATGGAGGCAATGAATGCTAGATGTCTGGACAGATCTGCAGAAGACCTCCAGGGATGGATCAGGTGTCATGAACACTCTTTCCCAGGTGGATTACAGGAGAGGACAGAAGGTGTGATGTGGATGAGAACGTGGTGCCAAATGTAGAAGACGGGGTTGACGAGCACTGTTATATTTCTATATCTGTAGGTATGTATCATGAATATGTACAGTTTTGTTTTGCATACTGGAATTCCAATCAAATTCATTTTGTGTACTTGGGATTACCCTATTGAAGCATATTGCAGCATTTCTCACTCATCTCTTTGACATGACCTTATTTTTGTTGCACTGGAATCTCTTTATGCTATTTAAATAAATAACTACATACAAGATACTTTTACAAAGTCAATAGCGACACTAACTGTAATGCTACCTGTTGTTAGTGTTGTTATTCGTACGGTCATTCATTTCCCTTTGCATGAGCCTCTGTGTTTCTTCAACATTTGCATCGCTCTCATTATTCTGTCGTAGCTGCTATAGTGAAGAATCGCACAATAAAGCAAAGACGAGTTTACTTTGCCGAAGGCGGTCTGTGTCTTAGTGTGTGTTCAGAAAAAGGGAGTGTGCATGGGTGAGTGATTCTGTCTGTGTGTGTGTGTGTGTGTTTTTTCTTTTTTTTTGGGGGGGGGGGGGGTCTGAATAGTGAAAGTGCATGAGGGAATGCTTGTGTGCATATGTATGTGTGAGTGTTCATCTCCAAGAGATAACAGCTGTGCTGCCAGGACAGAGAGCTAGCGATTGAGAGGCAGACAGTGAGAGGAAGAGAGTCTGAGAGAGAGAGAGAGTGAGAGATAGAGAGAGAGAGAGAGAGAGAGAGAGAGAGATGGCTCCCAGAGGTGCCTCTGGGTGCCTAATAGTCTGAGAGATTCTGTCACAAAATATTGCCTCCACTGTTTTGCAGGGGAGCTTTAGGGAGATTGCGCGGGTGGAGAAAGATGAGGTGGGGCGAGGAGGCAGAGGTTTGAATCTCACTCTCACTTTGTGGCTCCCAGTCTCCTCCTCTGCAAATGAGGAGCCGAGGCTGCGGTGAGCTTAACATCCCATGTAAGGCCCTGTGTGTTGAGACTGACTCCCTGCTGGCACACCAAGCCTTGCTTGGGGAAACCTTAGGGCGTCGCGCACAAACTGTCCGCCACTTCTGCTGGCAGCGTGCTGCCTCCATTAGGCCAACGACTGTGTTCCGTTTATCTTTGCAGAGTGTGAATGTTTAAAAAAACACGCTTCCCCTTTTTGGTTACGAAGACGCAGTGCTCAGGTGCCAAATGCACAGCGTAGTTCTTTTTTGTATGGAAAAACTTACATTGTATTTTATCCCAACACACAATGTCAGTTGTAATCCTACACAAACACCAGAAAATGATGATGTGCAGATCTCTGAGTTTATTTTTATTGATACTGTCTTGTTGGTACTAAGCTGTCATTACTGCAATGTTTCTGTGCTGTTTCAGGTCACTAACCCAACACTGTGGACAATGAAGTTTGTTTTTCTGTAGATGGCACTCCTTTCTTTATCGGATGGGAATCGGAATCGGAATTGGGTTTATTGCCAAGTAGGTTTTCACATACAAGGAATTTTCTGTGGTGTATTGGTGCGTAACAAGTACAGACAATTACAGACAAGTACAGACAAGACAAGTAGTGCAAGGTGCAAGGGTATGCATAAATATAGTAATTTAAAGTACTACAGTACTAGAGCTAAGTTGTAGTAAATATAATTAACAGTACAGAATATGAAAAAAAATATTACTAAATATGTGCAATATATCTTTTGAAGATGATAATGAATAAATTAATAAAACTAAAACTGTGAGGAATATGCAAAATATTGTCAAGGGAATGTGTACGGTTTAAGTATAAACTGTAGACCACAAGTGTGCATTAAATTAACGCATTACACCGGGGGTCTGTGTGTTAATGTAACGCGTAGTGTCTATTTGGGGAGGGGATAAGGGTCCGTGTCAGTGGGGGTCCCGGGCCTTGTTGATCAGGCCAACTGCAGACGGGAAGAAACTGTTCTTGTGGCGAGAGGTTTTGGTCCTGATGGACCGCAGCCTCCTGTCAGAGGAGAGAGTCTCAAACAGTTTGTGTCCGGGGTGGGAAGGGTCGGCCACAATCTTCCCTGCACGCCTCAGGGTCCTGGAGGTGTACAGGTCCTGGAGAGATGGTAGGATGCAGTCAATCACCCTCTCTGCTGAGCAAATGATACGCTGCAGTCTGCCATTGTCCTTGGCAGTAGCAGCAGCGTACCAGACGGTGATGGAGGAGGTGAGGATGGACTTGATAATGGCAGTGTAGAAGTGCACCATCATTGTCTTTGGCAGGCTGAACTTCTTCAGCTCCCACTTGAAGTCCTGGGAGATGATGGAGCCCAGGAGGCGGACGGACTCCACAGTGTCGACTGGGGAGTCTCTCAGGGTGATGGGGGTGAGTGGGGCTGGGTTCTTTCTATAGTCCACAACCATCTCCACTGTCTTGAGAGTGTTGAGCTCCAAGTTGTTCTGGCTGCAGCAGGTCACCAGATGGTCAATCTCCCACCTGTAGGCAGACTCATCCCCACCAGAGATGAGTCCAATGAGGGTGGTGTCGTCTGCAGACTTCAGGAGCTTGACAGACTGGTGACTGGAGGTGCAGCTGTTGGTGTTCAGCCATGGTACCGTTCATGCTACCCAATACTATTGTGCCTCGATTTCATCCTGGTCTATGAGGTAATTTCTCTATTTTCATTTTTAATGGCTCTAGGGATGACAACGTCAGTCTGTCGGTCGATTGCCTTGGTCCAAATTTGTCATCTAGCGCCATCATCAGGTCAGAACTTGAATTTGTCTAATATGTTGGTTCATGACCAAATATCTGCATACCTGTATTTTGCATTTAGTGCCAATTAGCAAATGTTAGCATGCTTACACGCAAAACTAAGAGGGTCAAAATGGTAAACTGCTAGCCTGGCTGCAGACCAGGTTTCCCTCCAAATGCAAGGCAGATTGTTTTAATTACAAGCCAGTTACTGCGCAATTCAGCCAGTGCAATTACTTTTCACATCAATCCCATTAAGGGAATAGCTCAAGAAAGCTATTTAACATTAATGGTGGTTCTTTTTTATTGAAAAGCAATTTTTTTTTAATACTTTTTAATGTATATTAATTTGGTACTATTGCCAACTTAAAATTTTTGTTTCACCTGTAATATACTTGTAGGGGGTATTTGCATATATATTAATGCAGGGATGTGCAGTATGGCAAGTGCTTCCTTTCCTTCCTTCCTTTGTTGTTTGCATGCATTCACCTTAAGCGAGCCTTTTGAACTTATTTCATCTGTTGTATGTATTGCAGTGTCTGTGTGCTTTGTGTTTAGGCAACAGGACATTGCCTGGGGTACCCTTTTTGCAATCACTTGCAGCGCTCATGTTTATTAGCAGTTCCTTTGTTTAGAGATTTTTTTTCTTCAGTTTTGGGTTATTTTGTTTTTTTTTATTATGCGCCTGGCACACACTTGGTATTTTGATATTGGTTAAAGGAATTTGTTATTTTCTTAATGTTCATATCCTTTTACTGATTCAAAATGAAATTGTCTTTCGACTTATTAAGAATCCACATCTCTCACTCTAACTGTGGACTTGAAAGTGTTGAGAAAGAGAAATTATATGAGGAATCGAGTCTGAACTCATTGTGTTTAATGAGTGTATTCTCTGGATGAAAGTCCCAAGATGGATAATTTAGCCTGTAACGAGACCTGGTTGAGCCCCTCCTGGCTATGTTAGGCTACATGCATGTTTCCACCCTCTGCTCCTATGTCAATACTAGCAGTTGGTTCATGAAGATAAACAGGAGGTGGAGCTAATTCTCAAGTCGGTCAACTTTAAACCATCGCAGAAGAAGAGGGCGCAACAAGATGACATCATTAAAAGAGCCCCAGTCAAAGCGCAAACCATCTAAAACAATTTGGAAACACATTCGCGTTTTACATTACACCACATTTCCACCTTTTAGTTGTTGTTGTGATATTTCAAGTCAAATTTTTCAGCATTCCGACCACCGGTTTGTTTATGTGCAAAATGAAAATGCGCACAACTATTTTGCATTATTCCAATAGAAAATTAGTTTGGGAATATCTATCACTATACCACAATTTGAACTGACAAGACATGATAAGGAGTTCCTAAATTAATACATTTAGGGCCCAGCAGCTCCTTTTTTGTTTTCCCCCAGTGAGGTTAATCCAGCCATAACTGCTGATTTAGTATGCATACTTAGATCTTTAAGTGTACTTAGTTTTGACACTTTTCCATTATGAAAAACACTACACACTCACTTAGATGTTGTATGAAGTTTGAAATAGGGACACAGGTTGTTCTCAAGTAGCTGTTTTCTAAAATGTTAAAGATGTGGATTTAATGATTAGAGAGAATTATGTGGACAGACAATAAAGGCTCATATTGAATTATCATCCAGCCCTGCTCACAAAGTATTTTACTGCATTTGAGTCAAGTGCTGCCAAGCCCCGTGTTGTACCTCCTGTAGAGCAGACCCTCTACACTGTGCTGAGATGGAGCTGGGTGTGGATAATGAAAAGCCCTAGACTGTTGCTGACTTCCACCTGGATCCCGCATGGCACCATCAACCATTCCTCTCTTTTTCTCAGTCTCTCAGTCTCTCCCTCTCTCCCTCCCTCCCTCCCGCCTTCAGATGGATCAATGCGTGCAAATGAGATGGACAACAGCAATTTCCTTACATCCAGCCCTGATAACACGTATCAATCACCCAGCAGGCAGCACACTTCATAGCTTGTCACGTTGCGCGGCCTGCTGACCAGTAAGCTGCAACGATCAGAGCTAGTTTCCACCCACTAATGGAGACCGTTAAGAGAATATGCAGCAGCTCTATGTTCACCGCTGTAAAATATTAATCAACTGGATTTTCCTCTAAAGCCTTACATCAGCTATGAGGCTGAAGCCAGAAAAGTCTCAAGGCTCTTTAGTTAGAAAAGTGTTTCCATTAAGAACCACAATGGCTCAAAATCCCTCTCATCTGTTGAAACAGGAAAACCGGAAATCATAGTAAAGAAAACCGCTTGGTTGTGTCAGTGTAAACTTTAAATTGAACTGGTCAATTTTAAAAAAATATATAAATTACTAATAAACCTAATAATGATCATTTATATGTTTTTATACCAACTTCCATAAGTATATCTTTATTGTTTTGGTTGGATTTCTTTTTACAAGAAAAATACATGGATATTCTCTAAGATTATAACATTTGCGAGAAAAAACTTGGAAAACTAATGTTTTTTTTTAGTCAAGCAAGCACATTTTTATGAAGGGTTCCACGGTTTTATTGAATGACTTTATTTGCCTAATAGTAGTACTATTGAGAAATGTCTCTAAGGTTAGGTCCCTGCACATGAACACCATGACACACAGGCAGGTGTACATTCGGGTGACATGATACACAGTCCTGCTGACGGCTTTGCACCATTCTACTGATCGACTGCTGGTGGCGGTACAAAAAAGTTCTGTGTGTTCGGCCTGAGTGCCCTGCTGACAGGATGACATTGTTTGTTAGTGCCTTTCAAAACTGATATGATCAAAACTTGTTCATCATTCAAGGGTTTTCCCACCTGATACCTCTATCGAACAACGTGGCCATGGTCCAAAGAAACATTGGCTGATAGGAAACGGGATGCAGGTAATGGGTGTCTGGTGTCAAAGACATGTTTGTATGTGCAACCGATCTCCACTTCCCTCTAAAAGACTGATCATTTATGAACACAAGAGGTTCCTTTTCAGCACAACCTTAAAAATAATTTGCTTAAGACATTTGAACAGTACAGCCGGCGTTACTACCAATGTAATTTTTCTGGTGATGACAGTCTCAATTATTAATCAGTTTTTTTCTTTTCTGTCTCAATACTCTATACTAAAGATTTCAGTATAGGAACAGTGGCCTACAAAGAATCGTATTATGTAGTCCTAGGAAACAGTTTTAGCGGTGATCACACTAGACAAGACAAGCAGAGTGTTGTAATGACTCTCAGCAATACCTTCCCCCTGATCGAGTCCTCCGGCTTTGTCAAGTCACATCTGAACCTTCCTCTCAGTGCCTGCAGGGGATGTTAACAGTTGCCAGGATGAATGCACAGTAAGGAGAGTAGGCACTAGAGCACTGTGTGCAATATAAAATAAATTCTTATTCATCTCGAGTAAATGTTATGTTATAGACTCACTCCCTGACTTTATTTACGATGCCCCTCTTATTTTCCTTTCATTCTCTATTTTTTTTCAGTCTTTGCAGCCAAAAGTTGATTACACACCAACTCTGTGTGTGTGAGACAGGCATATTTCATAACTTACCAGAAACTCCAGAGATTTCCTTCTTGTTCTCCGGAACCCTCTCGTCTTGGTTCTTGTCTTTACAGAGTCCTGACATGGAGTTACTACTCACATTGAAGCAGACTACTTATTCAGACTTTAGCATTATTTTATTCCTCGATGATGCTCAACAGCAGAGAGAAGTCAGGAAAGGAAGGCAAAAAGTGATGGGTAAGGACATTGCGCTTTGTGGCTAAAACCCTTCTAACTCGAGCAGACTCATGGCACCACATGTGGCTCTCTTATGTGAATTCATCCAACCTCTAAATTTTGCTTCATGTTATACCTCAACTCACTGTTGGTCATATGGCACGCTTCTTAAATTCACACCCACCCACATTCACTTACACAGACAAAGAAGCTTGTTCCAGCCTCGTAAGATAGATTTGGATTTTTTTCACATCTTTTATTTTCAAGTGTTGTACTAACAACACTCACACGCCATACTGTGTGTACCCTAAAAGAGTTAACGGCCGCTCTAACATTCAGCTGTGGAGTGATCCCTTGGTAGTTCAACCACACTGCATGGAAATGGGGGACGATTTCCATTGTTTTTAAGAGCAACTTAACACCCCATTTTAGCTTGAACATGTAACCCTTCACAAATTCGAAAAGTGCATTGGGAACCATTTTGTATGCCCCCAGCAGGACACCGAACGACAACAACAGCCCCCCTCAGAGTCTCTTCCCCAGTGTGCCTCTATTTCCCATGTCTACCCATTGTTTGACCCATGTGTTTCAGCCATTTTCAGCCGGTTTAATGCCTCCGTATAAAATCTGACATCAAGAATACATAGAACCGTAGTTACATATGTAACTCTCGTTTTAATGTCTATGCCAGTAACATCTCGCGTTTTACTTGCATGACCCGAAGCAAATCTTTTCCAACTCCACACAGATCTGATGTTTTCGTCTGCCGCAAGTTTTTGTGTCTTAAGTGACGAGTGCTGTTAAGTCACATGCTTCATGTATGTCATGATTCATTGCACTTTGTTGCATTTTCAAATTTATGGCGCTTCCACGCCATTTTATTCTCTAAGTGCACATTTAAAAAAAAAAGCGGTGGATGAAACCACATACTGATGGCTCAGACTGTGGTTCCGAGCCATTCAAACTGCTAGTTTAAAGTCAGCTTAGCAAGGCTTCAGCCGGTGCAGCAGAAGTGGAGCGTGACAGAACGAAGGATATGAGTGAAAGGTCAGCATAACTCTGATCAACGCTGTAAACTAGCAGTAGAGGTCGTGCTTCTACTACTGTAATATCAGCTGCACACTTGCAAATCTTCCATACTCCATACTGTCCACACTGCTGATAGTTGTTCGGTGCATTTATGTATGCATATCATAATTTGGGGGCGGAGTGTCCCGGGGTAGGGCAAACATTTTTCCCAGGCTATTCTGGTCTAAGCCTCATATTATCGTCAGCTGAACTTTAGAATGTATTTTTACACCATCTCCTACAGTCTAGATGGAATGGCCACTTCACGACCAGTGTGGTGAGAAGCAAATTGTTACGGTATCCAATAACTTTTTTAACATACAAACATTCTCTTTCTGTTCATTGCGTTTCAAAGCATCAGCAGTGAGATAGAAGGACATTCTAAGATTTGGGGGCGCCCAACCATAGCCCAGCTATTTTGACCATCATGACTGATCTGGAGTGGACTAACATGTGACGTGTTCTGGCTCGATACCTGTTGTCTCTGCACTGAAACTGCTGACAGGCTCGGGTACGACATTATGAAATTTGCCAAACAAACCATTGCATATTTTATTCAGAGAGGGAAAGCCTCTAAACCTTCTCACAAACACAATAGAGAACATTGCTACTAAAAACAGTTTATGATGGCACACGTCCCAGATCTGGCCCTGGGCCAAATGGGAATGAAGTGATCTTTGCACTGAGAGCTCTGTCCACCACATATCAGCCAAATCTGTTCCTAACTTTTTGAGATGTCTTGCTAATAAACACACACAGACAGACAGACAGATAGACCTCCTTCCAACTTCACTTGTGGATTGAATACAAATGTATTCTGTAAAACTGCAAAATATTCATTGTTTCAGAGGGACTGTGAGCCAACTGGACTGGATCTGAGTTTGAATAAAAAGCCAGTATCAGCCCTATATATCTGCAAACCCGCTATAGTGGTGTAACATTAGATGAAACTGGCTGTTGTGCCCTCCACCCCTCCCAGCATCAGAAACAGAGTGGGTGGAGAGCGGTCTGCATATATGTATATATGACAGATCACAGGCATTGACTAAATAGGAAACAGAAGGCTCCATTCAGGGTTCACCCAAAGGTCTGCCGCATCCCGCTGCCACAGCCATGCATTTATCCTAAAATGGCTGCCGGTTATTTGTGCATTACAGACCTACTTTGAGCGATACCGTTCTCAGTTTAATGTGGGAGAGGCGGGAGCCGGCAAACCATCCGTCATAAGCTCCTAAAAGTCACAGAGTGAGAAATGACAGAGTGCTACCAGAACATTGTTCAAACCCCCAAAAAGGCCAACCCCTCCATAACTGCTCTATAAAAAAACAGTGAGGCTGGTAACACGTCTGTCTCTCTCGGCCTCTCTCTCGGTGACAGGAATTAGATGGCAAGATAAACAGCATGCAGAGGAGAGCTGACATTTCAGAAAACGGAGAAAATTGTAAAAGAAGGGCACTGAGCCCCCTGTAAAAGGCCACTCAGTTAAACTAAGCATTTGTTTATGCGGCCGTATGAAACCTTATTTGTATTCCCTTCAGAAGCAGTTGAAGCGAATGGAGGTCAGTGCGTGCAGCGTAGACATTGTACTTTTTAAAACCCTGACAGTGAATTAATAACATCTCTGAGGCACAAACAGCTCTGGTACACCTTCAGTAAAAAAGGAGCTCTCTCTGGACTCCATTTAAAGCTGCTCTGAAGGAAAACCAGGACTTACTTTACTTATTTTTTTATAATACTAAACTCAACTCAACTATAGCACCTTTCACAGAAACATGCAACCCAAAGTGCTTTACACAGCAAAAAAATTAATACAAAATAAAAAAGGAGAAAAAACAAAGAAATAACTATAAATAATAAATACAATTTTGCTAGAAATTACAACAAAGTAAAGTGAATAATGCAGCTTCACTCTAGATGAATATGGAAAAACTAAGTGTCTTTAGAAACATGGAGAGATGGATCCTGTATATACAGACAGTTTCTGAATATAAGGCATAAGAATGCCTATTTTCTAACGAAGTCCATGAGATCTTGCTTTTGCTTTCCAAAATTACCTAGATTAGTGTTTTCTGATCTTGCGCCTCTTATCAGCAGGACATCATCTTTTGTGAATGTCTTCCAAAACACCTGTGAGTGTTAAAGAATGATCTGCCACCTTTATAGTTACCCTTTGGTTAGGTTTAGAGGTTTAGACATAAAACTAACCACTAGTTAACTACTTGTTTATGGTTGGGGAATTCATCCTGGCTACTGTTTCAAGAAACCACAGCTTACTGTTAGTAGGAGTGGAGTTGCAAGGTCATTTGGCCGCAATCTCCAGTCATCGGAGTGCGTCTGATGGAACAGATGCACTTCCATTCCCTGCACTTCAGCTGCAGAAAATGTAGTTGTGTTCCGCATGTGTCTGTAATCCCATTCAACACTTGTTTTGACTGATTTACTTCACTTGCCGCTGCCATTTCCTTCCAAAGAGTTCCTGACTGTGGATACAAATTCTCAGGGGTAAAAACTATCACCATTTCCCCAACAGCCACAGGGGTACGAGGGTATGCCGACACGTCGTCATTACCTGCAACCAGTTCATACGCCATCTCTGCGTGGCCCAACGAGGTTCAGTTTAGCTGAGTAATAAACAGTCAGGTGAGACGGGGAGGGCGGCCAATCCGGCCTCTCCGTCTGCCAGCTGATTAGGCGTTGCTGCCTCATTAATCACAAACAACGGCGTTGGCGCACGGTAATTAATTAATCTATTTTAATCAAATCAAAACAAGAGGGTCCCATTGTTTGTAGAGGAGGGTGGCTGGCGGTGACGGGCTTCAGTGTGAGCCCACGTCTCGGAGAGCTCTAATTGAGATATTGGCAGCACCCGACCGAACCAGATGGGTTGAAAGAAGTGAGAGATGACTGGCTGACGGACTTCTTCATTAACACACTTCCACAGGCGTTAGGCCTGAGTGGCAGTGCTTACCAGAGGCTACTAATTTCCACTAATCCAACTCACATGGTTGCGCTGGCAACACGGAAAGTTTTTAATTCCAGCATATTTCATATTTTAGGTTTGTCCAGTCAAAATGACTTGGCAGCACCCGAAAATACACCAGCCTGCCCGGGGTCCAATGCAGGACAACATCACTCCTGACAAACCGGAGATAGGCCTCATAAGTCACTGTCTGTGTGTGTGTGTGTGTGTGTGTGTGTGTGTATGTGTGTGTGTGTGTGTGTGTGGGGGGGGGGGGGGTGTCATGTCATGTAGTGTGTCTTATGACAGAAATCTGTCTTCTCTTGTATTCCAGCTTTTAGTTTTCACCAGTGGGAGTGATCCCTCCCTTCCAATACAACCTTTATCTTCCTCTTAAAATTGCACATGAACAGCGCTCTCTGAAAAGCAGTGGAAATTTCTCTCAATATGCAAAACTGTGTTCACAGACCCCTTTATGACTGTCCTGTGATGTATTTTTGAGATATGCAAATATGACATTTCTCTTCTGTGATTGCTCTCCAGTCCCTGCTCCCCCCCCCAGTCAGTGAGAGGTGAGACATCACCTGTTCAGCTGTTCAAAACATTACAGCAGATTGCAGCATCTGTTTGGTACAACTGAAAAGGAATTTACTGTCACTAAAGTGCACAGATTTTTGAAAAGGAGTAGATTGGTTTGAGCTGATTTTTGCCCCAAATTGGATCTTCCCGAGCGTCACATCAGAAAGTAGTGGTGGTGCTGTCAGAGGAAACTACTCGCAGCAGTTTAATGTAAACAGTCCTCTTGTGGTCAAAATATTCTTATGTAATAAAAACAGTTCATAAGAATCGATCATTTAATAATCTGCTTACTTTATATGGAAGTGTTATGTCCACCTTATTTTTCACCATGCTAAAATAAGCTAAGCTAAGCACTTTTTCAGGTTTCTTTCCCATTCCTGTTCCTGTTGTCATTTCTGTGGTGTTGTCAGATATAAAGATATATATGTATATGACTGTTAAATGTTGATCAGGGAGCTTTAGAGGTGCTGGTAGGTGGATTTTGTGAGTGGAATCCATCTGAACATCTCTCGGCAAGAAGGCAAATAAGCGTAATTCCCAAAATGTTGTACTTACTTATTATTGAACTTTCTACTGTCTACAGAGTGAGTTGATTTGTCATTTCAATATATCAGTTATAACATTTTCTATAAAAAAGGTTGCCAATAAAGTATTACATTGGTAATAGTATGAAAAAGTATTACATATCAGTTTTATTAAGTTTTTTTTATTTCATTATGCCCACTTATTATGTTTCTACATACTTTATAGTATAGTATCATATAGTATTCTATAATGTAGGCTAGTATAGTATTGTATGTTACACTGTTATACACTGTGTTGTATATTAAAACGGGATATACTGTATTGTTAGTTTAAGGTATTCTGTCAGAGGTGGTTCTGTTTATTTCCTAAAATTTGAATATATGAAGACTGCTTCCAGAGGAAGGAAAAACCCACTTTTTCAAATGTATTTTCAAAAACAGGCTGGTTCAGTGTTTGTATCTAAAAGACTGCAGTTTTGTAGATTGACTGATGTGGTCTGTAATGGAGCAGTATACTGTAGCTTACTGACCAGAAATATGACTTCCAGCCCTAATAAAGAGCAACATATGGACGCCCGCTTTGGGAGAGACGGAGAGGGAAACAGAATGAGGAAATGAACAGATATAACATAGACAGCGGGATGAAATATTGGAGGAAGTGAAAAACAAGCCAGAACAGCGGCAGCGGCGGCCGTGTTCCGGCTCGCCTTCTTCCGCTTTCTCTCACACATAAATCACAGGCAGGACTGTCCTCGCATGATAGAGCCAAATTATTATGGCTAAACACACAAGAATACGGGATGATTAAAGTGTCTGCAGCCTTCTAAGAGGAGATGGAGACATGATTTATTACCCTCCACACGGCAGCAGACTCAAGGCGTTGTCTGGTGGCTCCCCGAGTGTCTCAATGGATACATAGTACAGTAGGTGGACAGTTGTAAGGACAGGCGCTGACTGTCTGTGCACACTGTTGGGATTTTAATACCATCCAAGTCATCTCTCTACACTTCACTCTGTTTTCATTGGTTTATGTCTTATCCAGTAGAGAAGCCAAAACTGCCCTCAAAGTTAAATAAATCCTAACACTAAACACTAACTTGCCCCTGGTTCCTGCTAAATATATACAGAGAAATCCCTGTGTTGGTGTGGCTGCTGGCCATTTTTCTTTATCCCGCACTGTGAGTGTCCTGACGGCCTGCCCTTTTAAGGCCATAAATTGTGATTACTCTTCGCACTGCTAATCTGAGCACAATGCTTTTTCAACATAAATTATCAATAAGTGAAATGTCACAGGACAATGAGAGAAATGGTGTCTGGTTAACCCGTCTCTGTGGCCTATTGGATAAACACTCCCCGAGTTGTAAATAATCCACGCATTACTGCTGCCTGTGAACTGTGATTAAACATTACAACTGCATCAACTCCCACACTTCATGATAGAGGAGCAGACTTGTTAGAGTGATTGCTTTCACAAACAATAATATTAGAAAAATATATTCATCCATCAAACCTGTGTTGGTTTTTTCATTTTAAAAATTGGCGTTTATCGAATTTCTTTATTTGAAAAGGGTCAATGTACCAAGAACATTCACATTATTTTAGCAAATTGTTACACATTAAAAGAGTATAAAATACTGTCAATAAGAGTATACAAACAGTATATGGAATATCCAATGTTTTGTTTTGTTGTTGGATAATAGTTCTGTTGGAAGATTGTTTTAAAGGTGAAAGATAATTGGCCAAGGGACTCTAAAGGGAGACCACTGTTTGTGTCCAATGTGAAACCAAAAGTCAACTTGTGTTATTTGAACTTGCGTTTTAATTAACGTTGCATACGTGACGTAACATTAAGCACATCTTTATTTTTGTTACCATGACGATGGTGGTTTGTAACGCCAGTCATATATGTGGTTTAGGTATTTTTTTCTGCCCCCTGCAAGGAAATCCTTATTTGCTTTGCTTTTGAATGCCCCTCATGAGGCTGTAGTATTTTTTGAGTAGAGTGACATGTATACCAGAGCATTACTACTAAAGACACATGGTCATGGACCAATCAAAGATGCAGCTTTTGGTGTCAAACAAGCTAGTTTCAAGGTAACGTTTAGTGTAGAATTTCCACGCTGACTGGTATAATGGGCTGCAGGTGCGGAGTGTTAGCCTTGGGAGGCAGCAATGGAAGTAGAGTGTTCGCAGTACAAGAAAAGATTTGTTTTTGCTAAGAGAGCTTAATGGCACCAGCTAAAGGAACACAAACAGTACTGGCGGCACCTTGCCATGAGGGTGCCTCACATCGCCGTGCTGGGATTTAGATGTGCCTCCCTCAAATACAGATGAAGTGTTCCTAAACAGCACCAGGCAGAACAACAACAAAACAAAAAGAAAGTATCACCCTTGGGTGGAGATGCAAATTGCACCTTAGAAAGCTTATAGTGTGCAGGCTCACTTGCTTCTTAACAGATTGCTCTTATATCCTTAATTTTCTTTATGGAAAAACAAAGCTGAGTGCACAACACAAATATCACTTCAAATGCGTGTAGAACCGACGTCCTTACAGTGCGTTCTCCATTAGAATATATTACATTTAAAGAGGAGCCAATTGTACTGAGGGTGCTCAGGGTGATTTCCAGCGCTGAGAGAAATGTTTATGCATGACTGTTTCCCCCTCTTCCCTCTACTCCTTCTGTCTGATACCACGGGAATTATTTTTGGCATTATTCAATTTTACCCTTCACCTCTCATTAACATATGGCACTCTGTACATTGAGGAATTCAAACCTCCAATTTGCAGTTGCACTGATGATTTCTCAATTGACATGTGGATGCACCTGCATAGAAAACACATGGAAGTAAGCCTAATGATTATTAATGTGGTGTGTTGAATGTGTGTGTGTGTGTGTGTGTGTGTGTGTGGGTGTGTGTATGTGTGTGTGTGTGTGTGTGTGTGACAGTCATCCCCAGACTGATATGGTTAAGTGTCAGACTGATGGGTTGGAAGAGGAGAAGCTAAGACTCTCGGAGGATTCAGTGGAGGAGAGTTTAGCGTGATCCAATTGAATTACGGAGGTATATTGGCTATCTCACTGTACAGCCGAGTCCCCCTTTTATCACCGTTACAAGTAATCAAATAATGGAGAAGGTAAAAGTGCGCTGACACACAGGCAGGCTGCTCAATATGAAAACCCACTCAAAGATGATCATAAGCTAAAACACACAGAAAATGTCATTATCAGGCCTCTCCTGAAACAGTCTGTCAGCCCAGCAACTCAAACACAAGACTTTCTGCAAGTGTGCCAAGGTAAGCCAGTGAGAGTGAGATTAAATATTGGATTGTCAATAAGCCCAGCTGATAATAAAAATCATATGTGAGAGAGTTAGTGACATTCACCTCTTCTATGATGGATAAGATGACCTTTGCTTAATAATATTGTATATTTATTATAGAATTTATCAAGACTGCAGTGCTGATCCAACAATGAAGTGAATTTAAACTTTCTTTCTTCCGCTGCTGTTTATGTGCAACTGTATCAACCTTATCAGCTATGAATTATATGTTCAAAGCTCATTCTTGGAAAACAGTAGCCTGGGAACCAGACGAATCTGGGAGCTCATGTTTGATTTGCTCTGGCAGATGCGTCTGGTCCCCCTTCCTATTCAGACAGATGTCCACCTGTCTTGGAATGTGTTAGGCCAATCAAAGCCGTTTATCTAATATTGGGAGACTGACAGACGAGCGCCAGAGAGACATCTTCATAAACAACCAAGATGGCTGCCACCGATGCATAGCGTTCGGTTGAATCGGCTATTGCGTCAGTATTAAATGGACTGTTTTCAGAACTTGGTCCATTTAGTAGCTGTTCTGGTGCTTTTGATCATATCACATAAGTTTATTAAGCAATGGTTTTTGGCCTCTAAAACCATTCAAATGAAACAATCTGAGAAGGAAATAAATTAACAAAAATAAAAAAATATTTGGTTGAAGTGGTCAAAACTCATAGACATATGCAACCCTTAATGACGGGTGAAATGACAGAAAGGGTAACGAGCCAGAGAGGCTGGGAACCAGTGGTCTAATCTGCTTGTACAAAGAGACATGCAAAGATTGTGGTAAAGCCGCCAACCACACCCCCTCTTGAAGAGTCATCAGATATATCAGCTCCTACAGCTGATGTTGGTTTGTGGGAAGTTGAAGACGTTAGCAGATATAATAAGTGGTCACACTGGTAAAAAGGGCAATGAGCTTTTTAAAATGCTATTTGTGTTGGTTGTGGTAAAGGACTACATATTTTTCTTGGCAGACACGCGTTAATCTGAGTGTTGTTGCTGTTGGACACATGGATGCACCGTTGTTCCAAATGTCCTCACCACTAATGATCATTTATTCAAACAGCTTATGTGCTAAAATATAGGTTGCACATGAAGTTGAACTGGAGGATTTCTGCTGTATTACACCTGCTCTTATACATGAATACAGATCATTTCCATGTAAAAGAGACAGGTCGGGTAGTGTGGAATATGCCTCGGGTCAGGCTGAGGATTGGTTATTTTAGTGCAGGACTTGCTGTGATTGCAGCATTGAGTGAGGCTTATGAAGGTCAGTGGCCCCATCTAGCCTCCGTCACTGCCTAATGGCTTCTCTGTAGGCCCTGCTGCTCTGCCTCTGGCTCACATACCAGCTCCATACTGTAGCACTGTGTTTCAATAAGCAGAACAAGCAGGGTTACTGGCTGTTCAGCCACAGAAGGTCAAAGGCTATAACACCGAGGAAAATTCGGCAGATGGGAGTAACATGATGGATACTGCTAGAAACAGCTTGAAAAAAACAGAACATGAAAACTGTTATGTTGTAGGTAAATTGAAAAATATCTTTTATCCTATTCAATTGATTTATTTTTGCCTCTTGTGTTTCTGCTCTGCATTTTCAGCCAAAAGTTGCAACTGGAACATTCAAGTGTTCGCATTTGGGCATTTTTCCATTTCCAAGGGGCGCAGTCTAAAATGCCCCTGGATGCAATTGGATGGACCTACAACCAATCAGAGCTTATCTTTCTTATCAACAAAAGTTTGAAGTTTGTTCTTCTTTTAGAGAAAACATACAGTCCAGTTTGTATAATACTGACCCGATAGCCAATTCAACAGAATTTCACATCAGTGGCAGCCATCTTGGTCATTTACGATAATCCCTGAACGGACTCTCAGTCATCATATCAATATCAATAAACCGCCCAATATTAGATAAACGGTTGTGATTGGCCCGGCAACATGCCTTATAAAAGAAATGGACATTTCAAAAGATTGATTTTGTCCAGTGTTAGTGTTCTGTTTATATTTTGCAACAATAAGTGGTGATTTCACTTCCACTTTGCTATTTTGCTCTTGATTTCCTGACTTGCTCTAATCTCTAAAGAGCATATATTTTTAGAATTGTAAAGCAGTAGCCTGAAAAAAACAGCTGCAATTCAGCCATAACTGTATAGTCTGATTGCTCAACTGCTTGCTCGTTGCCATCTTCCTAATTTCCATCTATTACTCTGGTGAGTAGTCATATCAGCCATGACAGCCAAAACTAGGATTACTATATAAAAAAATATATATTATTTGATAAATAGCTGAATATGTTTCTTTGTAATGTTTTTTTTTTTTTTTTAAATTTAAGAATTAATTATTGTGGTATTATATCAATTCCTCTGCCCACTTGATTATTAACTTCAGCCCAGTGCATCAGTTTGTTTGATGGATTATCAGGACATATAAACAACACAAGCTTGTTTGAGTTGCTTTTGTTATTGTTGTTTCACAGGATGCTGATTTGCTGAAAGGGGTTCACCCTATTGAGGTTTTTGTTGCTGTTGTTCTGCCTGGGCAGTTGGGGGAGATCAGCTGCTTCATCAGGGAGAGCAGAAACAAGTTTGTTTGAATCATTATTAAGTTTTGTTGGATTTCCCAGGTCCTGTATTTGCCTCTGTTTCAGTTAACTTTTTAAAATAAACAAGACCTTTTTTGGACTTATACTAATTCAACATCCCTTTTGAAGTTTTCTGGTGCCAAGCAACATCATCTGCCCTTTATATGGGGTGGCGGCGCTACAGTTAGTCAGAAAAGTACAATAGTGACGTTGAGGGTAGTGGTCCGCAATAAAATATGTTTCTTATTGCAAATATGTAAACAAATCAAAGGTTCCTATCAAATTCCACTGAGACTACATACTGGTCATTTTTGAAACGTTAAAAATAAATGGGTGTGATGTTAAACAACTTAGTAGAGGAATTTATTAATGGAGCAATAAAATGCATAACATGCAAAATATTAAAAAACAAAGTTGCTTGAGAAGATTGGTGACATTTTAGCGGCGAGTTGGGATCCACATTGAAAACGTAATGTTTCCCATTGACTGACCCTACTGTATGACAGAGCTATAGGGCAGAGCAGGTAGACCCCTGGTATGACAGCGTCCTCGGCTCTTCTCATGATTACCTTACATAAGAACATCACTTGTTGTCAGGATCTGTCAAACCTCAGGATGCCAGGGAAAGTTACATCAGATTCTGTGCCTTGGTAAGACACATTCAATTTACTAGGCTGCTGTAGAAGAGCTCCTGCAAAAGCCTGTCTGCAAGCTGTCAACCCCCCCCTGTTCACACTGACTGCAGAGGCCCGCTCTGCCCTGGAGGCTCCGCTATCACAGGAGACCCCGGGGGCCTCGGCAGGATCCCGCAGGCTCAATGATCATCACACCTGGAGCTCACCTGTCACATGGCGTGTGTGTGTACTTTAGAGTTTTACTTTACTGAAGAGTCAGGATTTTACTTGATTCATAATTTATAAATGCATTGTCAACATTACATAACCAACGTGTCCCCTGTCGAAACATGTTCACAATGTTGTTGTTGTCAAAAATGTGTGTTGCTATTGCACACTAGTTGTATATGAACATAATTACCGGGAGAGAAGGTTGCAGTTCTAGTGCACAAAGTTATACTACAAAAAGATGGGAACCCTCCCAATTTCCAGTCATTTAGAGTTTGGTAGAAAAAACAATCAACGTGCATCAGGTGAAACAGTTGAGATTCACCTGCACGAGATAGAGAGAGAGAGAGGGAGAGCGAGAGAGAGAGAAACCCCAGGAGACAGCTCTCTATTTCCCCTCATCTTCATAATCATAAGGCACCCTGGGTGCTGCAGCTGTGCCAGTGTTGTGTGTATGGGCCCCACATCAGTGTGTGAGGGCAGCGGGCAGGCTGGGTGGGCGCGGTCGGGTGATTATATTACTCTGTAAGCCTCGGCGCTTGGGCTCCTCCGTCTGTCACAGACTGGAAAGGAGAGTGGAGGGACCTTTGAAAACAGGGGGCTTGAGAATTTACGGAAATTGGATCAAATTTTGAAAAATGGCTCCAAATTTGCACGCCCCACACCCCAGCTCACCCTCCCTCACATTTCATTCACTACCCCCGACTGCTCGCGGTTCAGCTTCACTGGTAAACAACCTAATAAAAAACTGAGATGGGAGGAATATGAAATGCAGCGGCCCCCTCTGCACCGACACCTGCAAGCACATGATCGCACGCTGACGCACAAACATTACCAAATACGTTGCCCTCCGACAGCAAGCGATGGAGCTGGAGTTTGGGGATATTGTGTTTTCAGGTGCATTTCTTCAGGTTCCTGATGACATGAGATGATCTAGTTGGAACACATGCATGCGTCTGTTCATGTAATCTATCTTTCGATGCAGTGATAATTCCACTAGAACATGAATATCGGACAATCATGACCTTAAACCTGTGATTTTTTTTATATTTCTTTATACCCCATTAAAAGTAAATTTCTTGGTACCCACTGGTTCCTACTGAAATCTTTGAAAATGGCTCACAAATGCATAGTTGAATTTTTTAGGCGGCTCAGTCATTTCCTATAACAACTGCTCATTGCAGTTTCAAATGTGACTCATACAGGAAGGAATACTGCATTTGTTGTAGACTATTTTCAGTATTGGATTAATACACCTTTGGTGTTAGTGCTGTGGTTCCCAACCCCTAAGAGTCCCAGAAGGAATAAATCGGAGAAGTCACCAGATGACAAATGGAAGCCCAGTTCCACATTTCTCACTTTTTTTCAGCGGTTAGAAACAACAACTGAGCCAATCAGAGCTTTTAGAGTGGGTGTCCCCTCTTCGGAAACAGAGACAAATAAGCGGTGACAAGCGAGGATGAGATGGACACAGAGATCACTCTTACATCTTGATGGACATGGCAAATGTTAAGTAAACTGCTGCTACTATGCGAACCTATGATTGGTTAGGGCAAAATAACCGCTCACACACTGAAAAGGTCAAATAGAAACTGAAAAACTGATGAAATGACTGAATAACTGAAGTCGTAACTAATTCAGTCTGATCTCTAGAGAGTTGAGAAAGAAAAGATTTATTCGTGTTACACAAAATTAATGGTTTTATTTTTTAAATCCACACTGAGGTTATAGCCTGTTATGAGGTGCCTTGGCCAGATTTTATTTCATATTAAAGCTGCACAAATCAATATTTCTGTTTTACTAATGATGACTATGTGTAATGTGAACAGGGTTAGTCATAGTGACCATCCATGACTCAGAAGAATACTAATGTTGCTTTGTCTGCTGGATGTGTCTTTGCTAACCCTTTTTGCGGTTTCAACTTTAGAAGGTGAAGATATGTTGATATTCTGTTTAACAGCCTGTTCTGCAGCCCCCAAGTGGTAAATAATATAATAATGAACACAGATTTAAGTGATGTGACGTGATGTGTTGATAAAACAATTTTGACAACAATGGAGCTCTATGGCACAGAGGTTTAAGTCATATCAGCCTTTTATACAATCACAGGACTTGTTAGAAGGATATATCTATTGTTGCTTTGGGTCTTTGTATGGGATTTGTCCATGTTGTTGTGTGTGCCATACTGTTAATTAGGAGCCACTGCTGGATACAGTGTTGCCAGATTTGAGTGACAATAAAATATCAATTTCCAAGCTAAGTAGCCCACTCTTAATTTTCATTTATTTGTTGAACATCCATTAATGTACAGGTCTAAGCTTTTACAAGCTTTAGAATGACAGAATAATAATTGGAATAGGAAAAAGTTTCAACTTATTGTAATAAAATCAAATTACATTTGGTTTAGTCATCAGTTATCAGTTAGTGTGTGTCGAGCTAAGCTACTCAGTCTAAATCATACCACTCAGATGAGGGGAGGGCCAGATTTATGGGAATACAGCCAAACTTTTTGTAGGTAGAAACGGCCCGATTGGAAGAAATGATCACAACCTGACCTAAACTATTTTTACCCACCCACTTAAATAAAAAGTAGGGCCCGAAACTGCCCGATTTGGCTGCATAGCCAACAAAGCAATAATGGAGTGTGTTTCTAGCTGGAAGTAGAAGTGTTTCTAGTGATTTAACAAACAAACAAAAAAAGGTTGTGACAGACAAATTAGAATCAGTAACTGTTAGATTTGCTTTTGCACAGTGAACATACTCACAGGAGATGCTGTTGATGTGATGCACACTAATTGACTGCCAGGTAAACACTTCCAATTCCACCCACCGCCTTAACAGCAACAGCCATTCATGATATATGAGGCTGTGTGACAATGAGGGTCTCTTCTGGGAGTTTTTTTTTTTTTTTGGTAAAGTAGCATGAGAAGCTGCAGCACCGTTGTGTTTTAAGTGCACTGTGATGTCTTAGCAGCAGATTATAAAATCATTAGAAGCAAAGATCAACTTTCATCACACATCAGGGAGAACATCATCAGCGACATCAGAGAATCCCATTCAGTTTAATATTGTGCCATTAACTGAACAGCTTCCCCATAAACTATTGAGCCTCTTACAGTTTGTGCACATTGTGTTTATTATACTTTATCGTACTAATTATCATTATGTGCTTATTATCCCATGAAATGCTTTATGAGCACCACTTTGAGTACAGTATTACCAACATTTCTGTTTGATGGCCGGTCTCCAGCCCAGCGGTTATCAATTAACTTCCACAACCCGCTGCAGTTGCAAAATATTTCTCATACCAAATTGTTAGGCCAAAGTCTCCAAGACAAAACCCAAACACACTGGCGTCTTTTCAGGACATTTTCAACCACAGCACATTTGGATAATTTACAGATAAACGTTGTTAAGCACAGCTGCTTTTCTTTTTACATTAGTATTATCTTTGTTTCCTTTTGTCATTTATTTTCTTCGTATTTTCTAAGTCATGCTGTGTTTATTAGTGTAGTATATTCTTCCTTTGTTCTCTCTTTTCCTTTTTTTAAGTTGAAAAGACAGGAGGTCTGTTGTATAAGCCTATGGCTTCTGTTACATCCTAACACATCTGTTATATTTCCTTTATCTGGTTTTATGATGTTGTGTAGATAGTACAAAAAACAAAAAAAACAAGCAGTTATCCCTTCACACATCTAGCAGACACAGTGACAATAGCATTTAAATGTAGAAGTCACTGCAGCATCTTACCTGGACCTCCAGCTCCACCCACCTTTTTAACAATTTGAACAAAAAAAAAAAAAATCTGTGTTCTGATGTCATCTTGCGCAGGTGAATATCTGAACAAATGTCAATGGTTGAAATCAACTGCCACATGATGACAGCGAACACAGAAGAAACCATGAGGGCAACACGACACAAGGACGCCCGACACCCTCCAGTGCCTGGAGGCACCGCCGCAGTCCAGCAGCCGTTGGATAGACTAACCACTGTCCCCGCTGACAGCCGCTCCCCATGAAGACAACTGAAGAATGATGTCTCCAATCGAGCACCAAATTGGAAACAGAGAGGGGGAGAATATTGAAGTGATTGCCTGGATCGGGGCACATTGATTCAGTGCAGTGTGGAGGCAAAAGAGGCCGTTCTCTCTGAGTCTCTGTCCCCATGGAGAGACATGGGAACTTCAGCGCGGTCACACTGGAAATCAATGCATGTTTATAATCACATGTGGAATGTGAGGTTGTTTTAATCTTGGGGGGGGGGGTTGTGCTATTGTGTTTATGTGATGATGTTGGTACAATACATGGTTATTCTATCATAACTGTTATAATGTGGAAAGAGATCACATGCTACCTCACTGTCATGATCTTTCTGAATGACAATATATTTTATTAACCTCATTGGAAGACACTATTGTTTAGATTCCACCTTTGTGTAATAATGATGATGATGATGATGATGGTGATGGTAATTAGTTTTAGCTTTAGTGTTTAATGGGCTTAAGGCGTTTGACTGACTGACTTTCGCCCCAAGAGGCTGTTACTAGATAATGGCACAAAGACTCTCAGTTATCGGCTGCTTTTAAGCTGCACTAACATTAACAGAGCAAGTTTCATATATTGTTTGTGTTATCACCAGATTGAGCTACTAGCTGGGCAGGCTGATGCAAATTGGTTTGGATTATGATCCAGGATCGTCAATATTTGTTTTTGCTTCTTTTTTTCCCCTACTTTTGTGAGAAAACCATTGTAATGTTTAACTACGGAATGCTTAAATGTTGTGTAACAGAGGCACAAATAAGTAGGAGCAATGAAGTCAGTGAACTGACTCAGCAAACTTTAGACTGATATTGCTCTGCTTTTTTAATTACTAACCACTATATGCTACTGGTCATACCAGACTAAGACAGGCTGTAACAGAAATACTGAATTAAAAGTGGGAGCATTTTATTAATTATTAATTCAACTTTTAATAGTAACAGGAAGATTCTTTCAAAAGTTACATAGTCTTGATTTAACTTTTTTTTTGAAGTCTAATTAATAATCTAATTTGGAGACAGTCAATAACAGCACAAATTTATCCCTGCGTCAGCAGCTTCAGCCCTTAAAAAATAGGGTGTCTGTGTCTGCCTCCACAAAGCCCCTATCAGTCAGGACTGGTCTGAAAGCCTCTTCGCCTTCCCTGTCAAAATGAATGGGTTTGCTGTGACAGTAACGTACGGATTTGATCAAATAAAGTGGGGAAGTCTGCTGCCGCTCTCTCCTCTCATTCCCCGGTTTGGAGTGCAGTTTTTTTTTGTGACAGGCATTCAAGCAAACAGGTCAGTCCCACATCATTAGTTATTCAGCACAGTGTCAAAGCACATAAAATTCACATTCTGCAACGCACTGCAATTCATGAATGTTTGTGATATTCTGCTGAATACATTTGCATAATATCACAATGACATTCCTCCTACAGCTGTTGTCAGCAAATAATGGATCGCTCAAATGCACGTGGACTCTTTGGAAGGAGCATTTTGGAGTCGATATTTTCCCTTCTTCAAGAGACCTCAGCTTCAGAATCTCCACCAAGAATAAGTGAGGGAAGAGATCAAACAACGGGAGAGTGAAGCCTTCGATAGCAGTGGGGAGGTGTGCTTCCAAGACACCCGGCGCATCTGCCAATCCCTCATGTCACTGGTGGCCATGTTGGCGTCCTGACATTTCCGACCTTCACTTTGTGTTACTTTTTAACACTGGGTGGCTTTCTGCATATGGCGCACTTAAACACACGCACGCGCACACGTGTACAGGCACGCGTGCTGTCACTCTGAGAGAAAACTGGAAAGGACAAAACGAGAGAAATCAAAATGTCAAGCTGGAGGGTCACTGTGGAACATGACAGGGAATACTGTCTCTTTAGCACAGAGGACCACCAGCGCCGTGATTTTAATAAATGGGTTCTCTGACCCTGCAGAAATAGCCATTCTCAGACAAGATGACATTTTATCTCCCTGCCGGTTGCCGTGACACAAATGACATTTGATGACATTACTGTTCTCTGTTTAAAAGTTTCAATTTCAAACGTGCAGGGCTAAATTACCAACCTGAATACCGACTGTGCATCAGCAATGACAGTTTACTCCACTGTAGCCCACTTCCCCTCTGTGTGAGTGTGTGAGGGTTTTTGCGCTTTCCCTGTCCAGCGGAAGCATCACACTCAAAACTAATGTGGATTTTTAAAGCTGAGGGAGATACTCGAGGTGACGCCCCCCAACGCACACCTCACGCCTCTGGCAAACACGTCAAGGCCGTTGGCCCAGCGCCGGATCAGAGCGCCCTCTTTCCTTGCAGTTCGAGCCCTGACGGCATCACCTCTGACCGAGCCTGTCACCATCCTCCTCCGACTGACGCCTTCGCTGTGACACCTCCATCAACGAGAGAGATGAAAGCTGCATGTTTGCGTGTGATGTAAACACACACACAAAGAGTCTGCATACAGAGATTTCAAATAACACCTTATTTTTAGACAGAAAGGCCGTGCAATAGAGTTGAATAATATCAGCCAGGGTACAAGTACCTGCATTTTTAAAGCGTCTCAAGAGTAAGAATCAAGTCCTAACTGGCTGAAAATTGAGTGATGTATTTTTGGTCCAACTCCTTACACTCCATTTCCGTCCTTAGCCTGCCATTGCCTCCACTCAATTGATTTCCATGGGGGAGGGGGATTACATTTTTTCCTAACCAATTACAAGAGACCAACATATCTGTCTGAATCTAACATCAGCTTGGGTCCGCACCATTTAACAGTTATCGTTGTTGGCAGATACTCTGGATCGGCCGCTAAATATCAGCAGCGTGTACATGACCATGGCCACATAGCCCATGAACGCAAACAAGTCGAGGGAGTTTGATGAAACGCCGGCTTATCGATGGCGCTGGCTGACAGATTAGACTCCATTTAAACAGTTTTGCCAGGCCTCACAGTTATGTGTTAAGCTGTGTGCATCGGCATGCTAAAATGGAGCGGACCCCTTAAAAATGCCTGACAACTGCTTGACAACGCCTTTAGTCCCGCCTGCACTGCTAATTGGCTAATCGTTAGTCTTAACACTTGGGAATAGGCAGATTAAAAGGTCTGGACCCAGGCAACCAACTTTTAGGACTAAGAGTTATAACATTTGATGAACTTTCTTCACCCTGGAAAGATCTCTGCTGATATTTAGGAGGGGCTACAGAGGAGTCCTAACCTATTTAGTCAGAGATACACAAGCACAATCAGAGATACTCTTTGATGACTATGAGCTTATTAAAAGATATAATTTTTTTGATTGCATTCTGCCAGATACAAAAGACAGCACATGCCCTCTCTGCAACCTCATAAGGCAAATGTTGCCTTGCAACAGTGATGATCTAGCCTTGGGACCAGGCGAATCTGCGAGCTCATGCTTTATTTGCTCTGGCAGATACGACTGGCCCCTCTCCCATTCAGACTGATTTCTTTGCCGTTTTGTCAGGCAAACCAATCACAACCGTTTATTTAGTATGAGGCAGCTTTAATATAATGACTGACAGAGAGGAGCACTGTTTAGGTATCTTTGTAAATATCCAAGATGGCAGGGGCAGTATTAAACAGACTGGACGGTACATTTTCTTTAAAAGAAGAACATACAACTGCGCTTAAACTTTATGATGACAATAAATGTGTGTTTGCCGAACTTCTGACAGGACGTACCGTCCGAGAGGATGGCTTTTCGCTGTTTTGATTGGTTGATCGCTTACAACCTGCACAGCAGATATTTTTTAAAAGAAACATAATGTTAGCTGGATTACGTTTTGAGTCAACATCACAAGGAAACATTTTTAATGAACATATTGCCCAAGTATTCATACAAAATGTATACTGTTTTTTTTCCCTGGTACAGCATTATTAATGTTTTTTATGTTTAAGCATTGACAGCGCTCTTCTAAGGTGTGGGAAAGATGGTGGCCTCTGTTTATTTTGGAAAAGGTCAAGCGTGACTTCAAGCACAAGACAGTTGTGTTTATTAACATTTCACCAAAACCACCATCTTTCACCTAACCTGAACCTAAGTGCTTTATTGACCTAAACCAGACACGTCCTGCGCTTTGTACATTCTCTACAGCATATCCTAATGAGATATTTATTTATTTGTCGTCACATACCTTTAGCGTGATTCCCGGGAGTGATTCTGAGATTCTTGACAAATATGGGCCCTGGATGCAAAGTCGAGTCATTTTCCTTCCATATTGTGTTTAATTATGTTGAGAGCTCACTCTTTGAGTGGCACTCATTACAAAATTCAAAAATTTCTAGTCATAAAGCATGCCTTTGTCAGTGGCAGAACAGGTCTGTGGTGACTTAAGAGCTCATTTCAGCAACCTATTCCCCTACTTAGCCCAACCACATTGTTTGTCTCCATATCACATTTGACAGGCTTGTTTTTTTGTCCCCACTCCTTCTTGTTAATAACAATATGATTTGTATCCATGGTGCAGCGGGTGCAATGCAGGATGTCAGTCCACTGTTATTTCCTGAGCAGCGAGCAGGACTGATAAACGGCAGTGGTTTGCTGAGCGTTTGACAGTTTGCTTATTTTCCTTTTGCTCAGAGGGCCCCTCATCAGCTAATTTCAACATGGCAGCCTCAGAAGCACAAGTCTTTGGGGAAATGTCATTTTTAATTAAATCCCAGGTCCTTTAAGATAAGCAGTTAGGCGTTAATTTCACCCAGGGCGTGACGTTGTCAGGAGCCCAGGAGCATGACGTATGTCTGTCAAGATTAATCATTATGCAAAAACTGCCATGTTTTTTCCCCCATCCTCTCCTTTCCCATTGCATGCAGAGGGAGTCCCTAACTGCCCAGCTAACAAAAAATAAATAAATAAAATACATTGTGTGAATGGATCAAATTAATAGTCCCTGGGTGTTACGGAGTATGGTTCCCCTGACATCGTGCAAGTGTTTTTTATAATGTCAATCAGACTTTTTCAGAGAGATGTAAACATCTAGGACACATCTTGTGAATTGATCATGATGTTATTAAAAAAATATATACTGAATGTTATGATGTAGGTTTCCCTTAATATCCCGAGAGCATGTATGTCCTAATGTCAATCAGACATGTTAAAGCTGCACTTATCAATATTTTTATATATTACATATTAAACACAGATCAAATGACTATGTGTGATGTGAAAGTGGCTGCTTGCGTAGTACTGCTCTACACAAACTTGTTTCCAGCAGCAGCAGGCAGCTGTTTACAGAGATAAAGCTCTGACAATGCAACAGCACACTACCTGCTCAGCACCGTGCAGCAGACAGACACAGTTAGAGACTAGCTGGTGAACATAGTGGAGTGTTTAGCAGCTAAAGAGGCAGATGTTTCCCACAGGAGTCGGTGGAGGCCAAAAATGGAGCTAAAACATTAGACCTTCATCAGATGGACACAAACACCACTCCAAATGTGTCTTTTGGGTGTGTAAATAGTTAACTGCTAGGTAACACATTATGTATATTATTACTATGCTCATATGTGATAAATGTTGTGTTTACAGCTTTTTTCACTGCCCACAAGTGACTAAAAGAAATGATTTAGTAAGCTAATTCAGACATTTTCAAGATGTCCCTGATAGAACCATAAAACCATAAAACAATGTCCAGGGATCATAATCTGAACAGAACATAGCTGTCTGGGTGTAAAACATGTAAAATAGGCTAAAACAAAACAAGTGTTTCAGGTGTGTCTTACTTTATACCCTCATAAGACCGTAAAGCACATCTGATGAACTCTAAATAAATCTTAAAGTTACAGGGAAGTTTTTGTTGACAGGTAAATTGACTTGGTTATGTTTTTCCCTACTATTAAACATCTGTATTCTAAACATTCACAACCATACAATAGCATCATTATATTATGTTAGCTATTATGAATCTGGATTTTGCCAACTGACTGAAAATGAAATATGTTTTCATCACCATTACGTTGTAGGTCCTTTTTTGCAGCAGACATTCAGCGGCTCTGTTCCACTTCCATCCAAGTGTCCCAAGCCACCGGGACCATGAACCTGAATCCGCTAAATGGAACCCAGCCATCATTCATTTTCTCTTTCAGCCTTCAGCCTTCCTACTGTGGCATGTCATAATGTCTGCTGTCCAACATCACGATGTTTGTCTTCACCTGATTGGCTTTTATTTATCTCATGAAGCCTAAAGGAGCAGAGGAGGGAAATGTTACTGGAGGTTCTGCTATATTTTCTGTCCCTGTCAAAGTAAACGGAGATCAGCAGGTGTTGCAGCATCTTCATTACTAACCAACACACATCGCAGACGTCCCAGTTACATTTCCTCGATAAGCACAATTCTAGCTGTTATGTGTTTTTGGTTACTGCAGCTTAGCAGCGCGCTCACGATCTTCGTAAGTTTCCGGCCATTTCCGCCATTGCATCGTCATGCAACTTCACATTTCCTCCATTTTGCTGTCGCGTGTGTGTGTGTGTGTGCGCGCGCGTGTGCGGAGTGTCGGCGTAAACTGGAGAGACAACAGGACCGACGGCGGAGGCTCTGACAAACTTCTACAGAAATGGACGGGTAATGTTTGATCAGAGATGCTCACCACATCTCATTCGACTGTACCCCGGGGCACGGCGGCGCCGGCGGCTGTGAGCGCGTCGTTTTGTGGACCGGCCGAGGAGGAGTCGTGTGCTTGTGTTAACGGGTTTCCATAGCCACGCGCTCCCTGCCGCTGAGGAAGTGGCTAATGGTAGCATGCTAGCATCGCGTAGCTGGCGCCCGCTGTTTATTCCAGCGGCTGCATCGGCACAGTGCTCGGCGTGTATGGCGACGCGCTACACAGACGTGTTGATAATGTCCCCCGGCCCGCTCCCTCTCCGCGGTGGCCGCGTTATGTGCAGCAGGGCGCTAGTGATGCTAACCGACCAACAGTGCCGATGGTCCTTTGTGTTGGAGCTAACCAGCTAGCGGTGGCTGACTCCAGTGACTCTGTAGTTACTGGGTCCTCCGAGGAGCCTGAGAGGGGTCCAGGGTTTTAATCAGTATGTGCCAGCATCGCTTAAAAAACCCTTCTGTTATCCAAAGATGCACGGTGTTACATTTGCCGCTGATATTACCTCAGGAGGGTTATACTGAGTTGGCTATAAAGTGCAACATGGAATGTTAACGTTACGTTAAGTGTGCTGGGGTGTGTCGCTCAGACACTGTGTTGACCAGCCAGTGGATGAAGCACGACCTCAACGGTACTTGAGATGGGATGAATGTAAATGAGCCGCTTGGGAAACAAGTAGAGGCAACAGCATGAAGCCAGATGGTGGTTAGGAATAGAGTTTAAATATTGCCAAAATGTTTATGTATCTATACATAACAAAACTGTAACCTGCATGTATAAGGGGTGGGGGAGTGTGAATGAATCAGTACTGGTATCAGAAGACATTGTCTGTTAGGAATGAACGGCTGGAAATGTATTAGCAGGTGTTCAACCTGTGAACAATACATGCTGTAACCAAACAGCCTTTGTTCTCAGTGGGACTAATAGTGTTGAGCTTGTAGGTGGATTTAAGTAGCTGGCATTTTAACATTTCTGTGTTCTTTTACTTACTGTAACACATATCTTTTTAAAAGCTGTCATAACACTTAGCAGTTTGTTAAGAATGCATGCATCAGAACATAAAATTGTCACCCAACAATTTAGACTTGTAGAGACAGACCGATAATAGACACATTAAGATATGTTACTGTCTTCAAAGAAATTATGCTCAACATCATACACTTGTGTGTCTGACAGTATCTTGTTTTTCTTCTTTATGTCTGTTTAAATATTGTCATCCATTTTAAATCCCTTCAATTTTAACCAAATGAAAATTGTTTCTTTTTCAGCATCAGTGATGTTGCAGTTGGAGTGAAGGTGAGTTTTCTGCTTTGGTTTTTGCTTAGAGTTCACTACACAAATCACATGAGCCTGCCTTGGATACTGTAGGTGTGTGTTTTGTTGCATTATGAAACAACATGCACAGTGGTATTGCTTGTATACTGCTGTGGTTGAACAAAACAATCAGCTGGTGTATTGCTGGGGTATTGGAAAATATAATTTTTTGCACTTGCCTTTAAATGCATGAGTGTTTATTCAAACACATACCTCAGGTATTATGGTACTAATCTATAAATGATTGGCAAAAATGGCTTAAACATTTTTTTTTTAAATTAATATATATCCGTGTAGCCTGTTTTCATGAGTGTGCTATCTTACACACATTCTACAGTAACTTCTCAACCTGGCACGTACCAAACTCAAATTAGTTAGCTTAGTCGCAGTCACTTGCTGGTGGTCACTGCAACATGGTTGTTCATGCCGCTCCACTGTTTCGCGGTTAAGTGTGGATAGATGGATGTGGCACCTCCAGTGTTTTTGTGGGAGTTCCTCAGCTGAAGCGGCTCAGTTTTTAGACAAATCCAACACTTTCAGAGCATCCATCAGCTTTTGGAAGTCGTGGCACCTCTTTCCTTGTCTCCAGCCAGGGCCACAACAGCGGAAGCCCAAGGTTATCCACGAAAGGGCGCTGCTTGTAATATGTTTTGGCTTCCCAAGTTGGAAGTTTGACCAAGAAAACAATTTGTGTGTTTCAGGCCTAACTTCTCTTGGGACCACTACATGGACAGTATCATGAACATTCACAGCTCATGTCGTTAGAACAAGCTTCGTTCTTCTCATGCTCCAGCTCTGCTTAAAAAAAATGATCTGATGCATAAATGGCACAAAAAAGAAATTCTTTATCATCAGCGGCCTCAGGCATGTTTTCATTTCCAGGGCTGTTGTCATTACAACCCTTTTACAAACAAACCTTTTCATCATCGTGTCTGTATTTATTCATAGTAACGGTGAGAGGCCATCATGAGGACAAACTAATACCCGCTATCCCTTGCATCTAGCATAATGTAAAAAAAAAAAAAAAAAAATTGAACACTCATACATACCTTGGGTGTCTAAAAATAAAAATTTTAGAGGAAAGCGCTGACACTAGAACAGGATTAAAAAAACAAATAGTTTGAGGAATAACCAGGCAGTCTCGTGCTTAATTGAACAAAATGGGGTATAATGTAGTCCCAGGTCAGGAAAGACCCACAATATGCATTTATGGATAACTTAATTCCTTGGAATATTAGTGGAGGTCTCATAGAGGGCAGCAGTGACTGGTCAAATAACTATGATGATAATTTGATTAAGAAAAAGCAGAGTTGAGTGGGCCTTGTTATTGCAAACATTTCCAAACATTAGACAAAAGGGCTCTCAACATGAACACAGTGGCTGTAATTCTTAACTGTATTTTTCTCATTTTCTTCAAAGATGAAGTTCTACTAAGGCAGTAAATAGTAATTGTTAACATTATCTATTAGACTGTAGATTGTTTTCTCGATTATTGGTTAATCATTTGCTCTATAAAATGTCTGAAATCAGTGAAAAAGCCTACAATTTACTGTCATACAGGAACACCTGCAAATGGGTCAACAGTAGATTCTAATGAACAAAACAAATCTTACATGGAGAACTGACTTATCCTGAGGATAATGCTGTGTTTGAAACCTTTTGTAACACAACAAACATCCATGAAATAAATATAGAGACATGCCATAAAGATTATACAACATTTCATTTTTAAAACACTTATTTCCACATACCCTCATGTTAAAGCCCCCCAAAAATATATATTTTTAAAATGTCTCTTTTGAGGTTTCATAGCATGAGAGTGGCTTTAATGAAATGGGTAAGGCTTGTGTCCCTGCTGATCACCAAACAAACCTGTTCCCTTGTGTAAGCGCATTGTTGTTCTGGCTACCTAACCTGATTTGTTGAGTGCCAGCTGCATTTCTGTTTGCAGAAAACAAAGTTAAAGTCCTCTCTCAAAGGGAAACGGAACACTCATAAAATACTGATTCCTTTGATATGGTGGGCCTTTGCCATCCTGTTTATTTCTTCAATATTTCAGTGTCACAGACAAAACAGAGAAGGTTGCCAGCTGTTGGGAGGGAAATTTTCTCTTGGATCCTTGTAGCTGGTGCCCTATGTGCTCACATTTTAGCCCAAGTCAGACAACTTTATTACCCCTTCAATTTATTTGTGTCATGTCGCTGTAGCAGGGCCCTGCAACATCTAGTTTATTGTAACCATAAAGAATGTTAGTGACAAAAGAACAATTGGTTCAAATTCAGTCAGACAGAAACGAGAAGGGTTGTATGAAGCTATTAGAAAGTTGTGTGTGTAATGGGTCCCTAGCCAGGTCCCTCCTCATACCATAAGTCAGGTTTAAGAGCACAGGGCGCCCGTCAGCTCCGGCAAGCCTTCTGGGACCTAGTATAGCTCAGGATGAAATGACACATCTTGACATCTTAAATTCAGCAGGATTAAATCCACACCAGAATAGGAGGGGCCAGACTACTCCTCTGCTGGTTTATGTCCCTTTCCACCTACTCTGCTACCCTCCTTTTGTTACTTTAAACTGTCTTCAGAGACCTCTGTTTTATTGTTGTCTTTGAGGGCCTGTCTGGAAAATGGAAATGGTTTTACAGCTGTGCCTGACTGCCATGTCTTTGCATTTCTTTTTTTTTCCGCAGAGAGGATCAGATGAGCTGAGTATGTACAACAGTCCCAACTCTGGCATGAGCAGTATCAGTGGTGAGTTCGTTCCGACCGCCTCCGAATAGGGAGGGGCTTGGCGGAATTTGCATGAAGCCATTTGATCGGTAGTGACAGGCGGCATGAAAAGGAACCAAAGGATTAATAGGTCTTTGAAAAGTGAAACAGGCTGCGCCAGTTGAACTGTTCTCTCATGGGAGCTATTTAGTGTCTGAATAACATCACGCTCCTCAGTAGGTGGGCACCCACACACCACAGCATGTGACTGGAACAGACATAGTGGATACCACTGCATTTTAATGCCTCCTCACTGTTTAGACGATACCAGAAGCATCTCAAAGAAAATTGCAGAATTGTGGATGACTGAAAGAGCTGTTCATGCCTCCACAAACAGAACACAGACAAAGTTAAGCTATTAAACACAAGAAAACTACAATGTAAAAGGTGCACTAAACACAAAATGACAACAATGTTAAAGACGTACACAAGTGTTTTGTGAGATCTTTAATCAAAGTCCCAGTCTACCATTGCTACACGATTCCCCCATTCAAGCAAATGTCACCCCAGGGACCTCTCTAATGAAGTGAGATAACAATTCTCAGACTGCTTTTATTTAGGTAATTTCATAATATTATCCATTGGTGATCTTGAATACCTTACAGAGGTGGATGGACCTTAAATGCAGGATTTTCCAGTCCGGCTATGATGGCTTTTGAAGAATAAAAAAAAGAGAAGGGTTTGTACCATTTAATGTGGGTATTCCAGGTGTTAAAAACATAATTATTAATCACCTATGGTTGACTGGGAAAGACTACACTGCATGCATTCTCAGCACACTGTCAATCTTTTATCATCAAGATGAATTATTACTTTCATTATTTCTGTTCTCAAGAAAATCCGATTAATGTATTTGAGCTTTATTAAATGTATGTGGTAATAGTGTAAATACATTAATAGATTGTCATTAGGGCACAGTGGCCATACATTCCCTCATTGTCTCAGCATGTTACATATATAAGATGTGGCTGAGCTGCAGTAATATAATGCGAATGCAATAGTTAACTAATATAACAACTAAGTAACCAAGTAATCCATTAGTAATTATTTGTTACATTCTTGAAGCTGTAATGAGATTACTCATTACACTGTGAGGAATGCAATTGCATTTCTGTTTTATATTGCATTACAAACCATAACTGTCATTGTTATCTTACATTGTGTGAAAGCTGGTGATTCTTGATGGCATGGACAGGCGGTTGTGACCTGGACTTGGTCATATCGGTTCAGAACTGAAAATGATTCCTGAACAAAAGCTAGTTATCCTGGGCACAGTTTTGAGTTGACAAATTAAGGTGATGAAAGTCTTAATGCCAACTGAAACACATGTATTTGTTTTGATAGATGGTCCATCACTGGGCATGTAAGCTGCCAGTCAGTCCTACCTTTGAGAGCAGCCATTATGCATTCACGTGGGATAAACATCCAAATGACAAAAGGCTGTTGTACAGTGGAGTTAATAAATAAAGAAGAATTCAGAACCAGACTTGCCCTTAGCCATCAGCAATCTTATGCTCAAAGGGACTGTAAGTCTGTAAGGGACTGTGTACTGTGTGTGTGTGTGTGTGTGTGTGTGTATATACGTATATATATAATATTGAACCCAACAATTGAGTTTGAAAACATTATTGTTGCGTGCTGGAGATTTTGAGGTTTGGAGTTATTGGGTAAAGGATAAGTCTCGTGACATAATAGCTTTCTTTTTGTAAACAAATCTCATCCAAACCAACAATGAAAAACATCTACAAGCTGCTACTATCTAATAAGAATTTTGTTTGTATCAAAGCCTGATATATCTTATTCCTCTGTGCCATAGAGCTCCACTATTGTCCAAAAACTATTAAAATGAACACTGTAGTTTATTGTGACTCAATCCCACATACACTGATCTGCTGCCCCAAATAGTCACTAGAGCACCAAATGTGGATTAATTCGTAGTTGTTGAGTCTGAAACCAGTCTCCAAAAAAATGCACTCCTTTCCTGCTGTTTAATGCCAGTGCTAAAAGCTACAGTGAGCAGCTGTTATGGGAAATTACCTAGCTTTTTATTTTAGGAATGGAAGTTTATAATTATGACTCAGTTTCAAAGAATTAGCATAGAAACCATTAGGAACCAATAAGCTTGGGGCAGAAAAGCCCAGACAGAGTAGAGAAGTCAGAAAATATTGAGAGCTGGACTAACATCAGCCATTTTCATACATCAAGTCCAGACAACTGGGTCTGGACTACGCTTTCACACATGTAGCACACAGCAGGGGATGTCCGTGGCAGACACATTCACACTTACTTGAAATAGTTCATTTGGTTTAGGCGAGGGGTGCAGGAGGCAGGACGAGACACAAAAATTGCTGCGGTTTGTAATTGAGTGTTTTTTTTTAAATTTTCACCAGAAATAAAGTTTTTTTTTTTACGATCACAAGAAGTCCTCTCTCCCATTATCTCTAGCTATTGCTGCTTTTAGCAAGCTGTGTTTATCCAGCATTTCTAAAATACAGCGGCTGTGAATGAGAGGAGCCGACTGCTGGAAGTCAACACGCCCACTTGCTCGCGGTAAATTGTCCGGACAATCACCTGCTGCATTCACGCACTTGGACATTGCCCAGACTTTGTACTAGGGAGCTGGCTGGTTAAAGTCAAATCCAACTGATGAGGACATTTGTGTCCATACATACAGCGGATCCGGACAATTTCAGGGTAGCAGTGCATGTGTGAAAGGGGTTATGCTGTTGGCTTGGCTATTGTGGGCAGAATACAGAATAACCCAAGTCAGAGAGATTTCGACATTGACTTAAAACACATTGGACTTTTAATAGGATTTGTTGACGATAACAAAAATATTGCCAGCCTTATTGTTTGAATAAGGGTGGCTATCATTGGATTGATTTGCCTAGTTAATCAGTGTTTATGCTAAACTTTCAGATGGGGCTTCCAATGGCAGCGACAGTAAAAAGCTGAGGGTGGAGGAGGCCCCACCATCTCGTGTGCTCCACATCAGGAAACTGCCCAACGAGGCCTCAGAGACCGAAGTGATCGCCCTTGGCTTGCCTTTTGGCAAAGTCACCAATATCCTCACACTGAAGGGAAAGAACCAGGTGAGTTGGGGAAACGGACTGGACAAGGTGCTCATGTAAAAACCACAAAATAATCATTAGGTTTCAGTTTTACATCCTAGAATTCATACAGGACAAGCAAGGTGTGGGTGGTATGGTGACAACAGTGAGATTTATTTTTCTTTTCTTTTTCTTTTTTTTTTTCTGGAGTTTGGTGGTCAAATCTTTCTTTCATTTTCATCTGTCAAGGACACGGTGTCACACACGTACTTTGGACTCATTCCGCCCTAGTATCTGAAACAGGCCCACAGCTCCATACAAAAGCCTATTGTCTGGCTGCAGAGGAGGGCCGTAGGAGGTACATGGCATTTGTCCCCTAGATTCCTGTAAAGTACAGCCGCTTTGTTCTCGTCACAGAACCGATGCCGGTGTGTTGGCTAGTCTTGATCGATCGGCAGCCTCCTCATCTCAACGTTCAGACAACTTCATCTGTGCTGGTCTGATAAAGTTTCTGTTGCCACCACAGTGGTGAAATACAATTCACACTGGTTAGCACTTTGCAGTAGTGACCTCCTGCATAGATGTTGTATAGTTGGGCCTGTTTGCTTATTTATTTATTTGTTTTATTTGTTGCTCGCAGGATCTCTAAAACTACTTTCATAATTCAATGAAATGGGTAGAAGTTTTGTCCAAATGTAGGGAAAACTGAGTAGAAATGATCAGATAATTCTTTCCGGAAAGATAACTGTGGTGGGGAATTTATCAGTGCTTCCCTTTCTCTTTTCATTTTTTCCAGGCTTTCTTGGAGATGGGGACGGAAGAGGCGGCCATCACTATGGTTAACTACTACACCACTGTAACTCCTCATGTCCGCAATGTCCCTGTCTTCATTCAGTACTCCAATCACAAAGAACTCAAAACTGATGCTGGAAATCAGGTTAGTGGAGCCTGAATAACAGACCAACGCATTCAGGAAATTCTCTTAAGAATGTTTTCATTTTGAGCAAACAATACAGCAGTTAATTTCATTAATTAGCACCCTTATAATTGCAGACAAGCTTCTAATACACATCTACCCTTGTGCCTCATTAGTAATTGGTTGAGAACTGATACGTTTTGTTTGACTGTTTTAATACTTTGAAATTCTGGTAACTTGAGGTGTAAAACGTAGAAATTGTGTTACTGTATGTCTAACAACCAACAGCCATAGAAGCTTCCTGTTTCAGTATTTGGTGGGGCTTTACAGAATATTCAGAAGCTTTGAAGCTTCATCCATAATGTTGAAATTCAAATTATAAATCAACATTTGAATGCTGCATCCAGATGCCTTTTCATTCTGTTTAAACCTGGTATTTCTGCACAGTTGCAGATAAAGATTAGGCTACACTAATATTGTTAGTATTATACTGGTTGTAGAAATAGATTCCAGTGGTGGCTGCGTAGGATTGTTTCCAACTTGTGTCATCCAAACATTTCCAATAACTTCAGTTTTGTAAAGTCCAAAAGTCAAAATGTATTGAAAAAAGATGGATGTGATCATTTCCTAAATTCCCCAAATTTTTTTAATCTAATAAAATATCTTGCTTCAGTCCTTATTTGTTGGTATTAAGCCTTTAATAAATAAATAAAAATTCACTGCTTTCTAAAAAACTGTTTGCTGTCCCGCTTGCCGCACACAAAAAAGAAGCCTGTATCATTGGTGTGATCAAGCAGCAGTCTAACAGCACCATGAATAACATTTATATAACCACAATAACAAAAAATAACAATAAAAGAGTAACTCCTTTAATCCGATGAGTCACTTTTATTCAAATTGAGGATTTTGTTCAAGGATTTTTTTTTTTCGGGTGTTGATGTAATAACAAATTAATTTGAATTCAAAGCTTTATTCTAAAACCTCAATAGAAGCTTTGAATGTAAAAAAAAAAAAGAAACAGACATTCAGTACAGCCCCTGGATTTGGCAAGTCTGGACTTAAACATCAATGTACTGTTTTATTTGCATTAATCGGTAGTAAAGTGAGTCACCATTCTGTCTGTTAAGATCCACTGTTAAAGATAGTGACTGACAGCTTGTGTTTGGCTGCAGCGGACCCAGGCGGTGCTTCAGGCAGTGTCAGCAGTCCAGTCTGGTGGATCACCAAGCTCCGATGTACAGGAGGCTCTCGCTGCAGCTTCCAGTCCTGTGCTGCGGATCATCATTGACAACATGTTCTACCCTGTGACGCTGGATGTACTGCAACAGGCAGGCAACAATTGGGACCCCTCACAGTAACGAATTGTTCAGCAGTCATGTGACATACTATCCAGTGGTTGTATGTGTTAAAGTTGTTTTGTTTGTTTTGTTTTGTCTGCAGATTTTCTCCAAGTTTGGCACAGTCATGAAGATAATCACATTCACCAAGAACAATCAGTTTCAGGCCCTTCTGCAGTTCAGCGATCCTGTTAATGCACAACAGGCCAAGCTGGTAAGAGGTTGCTTTCATGGAGCTCCCACTAGCTATGTCGACATACCTGCAAACTTGTTGCCTTTTGGTGGCAATGGCCATTCTTTAGTTTTTCTGTTTTTGCTATGAGATCATCGGTCCAACCAATCCAGGCTAGCATCTACCTTATTGGACTGTCCAATCAATAGTGTAGTGTTCCATTTCTGTGTCATTGCTACGGGCCAGTCGGAACTTTGATCTTGTCTGCCACGTGACGTCCCGTTAAAGACACCATCTACTTTCGACCTTGGCAAATGTGTCTATCAGAGCTTTAGGTAGTGAAGCTTTTATTTTCATAGCGAACATTAACGTTACCCATGTCATGTTTGGCGTATGGATGTATAAAAAGAACTGGATATAGTGTTGGAGGCGGGGCCTCGTTCATTCCTATTCATGGAAGTTTCTCAGTGGTGCATGAAGCAAACATCTGGGTATTCAGTATACGGAAGTTTCACATTTTTCCCGCTTTGTGGGCCCACAGAGCATGCGCACTAGCGTTTCCTTAAGCCCCGCCTCCCAGCCGCTCAGGCTCGCTCACATGACCGGCAGACTAAAGTAACTCTGGATTCAGCTATTAGTGGATTTAACTAATTTTAGGACCTAATTGAAATAAGGGCTATTAACGTGTTAGAACTGGGAAGTTGAGATACCTCAAAAAAATGTATCTACTGTCCATGGCATGTTTGCCATCAGTCAAGGTTGATCCCCTGCAGCCTGAGCCAATAAAGAGCCGGTAATAGCACAGTGGCCACTGCCTTACAGAACAATGTAATGTAAATATGATTATATATAATAATAAACTTATTATATATAATATGCATATACAGAAATGCAATAAGATGTATTTGTTTATCAGTCATCTTTCCAAAAGGCTTCATTTGCGCATTACAATTACTAAAATCCCTGATTTTAGCTTCACATTTGGTCACCTCCCTTTTCACTACTCTATAGTTTGCAGGTCTGTGTTAAGCATCTTTATTACTTATCACCCTACTGTCCAGTTAACTGCTTGTTAGGGCTTTGCAGTACCAAAATGTAATAGTTGAACAAAGAGTATGATGATTACTGATCCCCCCTCCCCCCCCCCCAGGCACTGGATGGCCAGAACATCTACAATTCATGTTGCACACTGCGTATCGACTTCTCCAAGCTGGTCAACCTAAATGTCAAGTATAACAACGATAAGAGTCGCGACTACACGAGACCTGAGCTGCCTGCTGGTGACGGCCAGCCCAGCCTTGACCCCACGGTGGCAGCTGCCTTCAGCAAAGACTCCAACTCGCTGCTTGGTAAGATCCCAGGTAGATCACGCTTTTATTTTCCTTCCTTTTATCTTGTTGTTTGTGCCCACTGGCTAAATGCTTTAAACTTGTGGTTATGAACAAATAGTTCTGAATGATATATATGGAATGAATTTATTATTTATTTATAAATGTTAGGTTTAAAAAGTGCATCCAGTGTTGTAATGCTGCAGTTAAGTGGAAGTGCTGCACTCCATTCCATGATTGTCTTGTCTACTTCCTGTCAGGAGCCCTGAATCCCCTGAGCGCGGCAGCGGCTGCTGCTGCTGCTGCAGGGAGGGTGGCCCTAGCTGGACAGGCGGGGTCCAGTGGGGTCCTGCTGGTCAGCAACCTCAATGAGGAGGTCAGTAACACACACACACACGCACACACACCAGTCAGATTGACCACCTAAGGCTTAAAGTCCACCACTCCTACCAACCACCTCCATCCCTCTGTTCTTTGTTTTTTTTTAATTTGCTGGTTATGGCCAGTTGTCCTCCTTGTGCAACCATTTTCATTGTCTTGTGTCTGTCACCGAGGATACATTGGTGGTACATACCATGGTGGGATTTGTTTCACACATCTGACTTGATAACTCAACTTGAATCACTTAAACTAAGCCACTTAACTTAATACATAACTTCTGTGAGCTCGGACAATTCAGTTTTAATGCAAGTATTCAAAATTAAACAGTAGAGAACAACAACTATTCTGTGAGAATGAGAGAGTGGTTTTGTGCACCCATAGATCTGTTTGAGCTTTTTATTCCGAAAAATGTCTCTCTGTAGTCAGGCTCATAATATCTAAGTCAGATAACTACTCCATATACCAAAAAAAAAAAAAAAACATCCCATGTCCTGTCATTATTTAGGTATTTACAGAACATTTGGAAAGATGGTGTCTGTGCTTGTAGTCCCTAATCGCTGAACTATCCCAGGGCACAATTGTTACACCTTGGGAATCCAGCCCCCTTTTAGAAGAGATGGAATGGACCTCTTGTTATTCTAGCTAGTTTTGATATGAAACAAAAAAACTTGTCTAACCTTTTTCTTTGCTGTATTTTCTAGTGTCCTATACATGCCCAGGGCCTTGCTGTTGTTTTTTTCCCCCTTTTGGTCAAGACTCATTATGTCCCCGTAAGAGAGGGGATTTCCTGTTTCTGTCACCGCACCAAAACCCTCCTCTTCTTCCCTCCTCCGATGTTCTGCCCTCCTCTCGTCAAACTGTACCTAACTCCGCTAACTGTCTCTCTTCTGTTTTTCTCTCTAAGCTCTTCTCACCTCTCCTCAGCTCATATGAACGCTCATATGAAATCATTCTGTGGTCTCCTAACCTGTGTCTCAGTTCTGGGAAAAAATACCTGCCTCTCTGAAACGCTTGCTCACTGTCTTTTCTCCCTCTTCCTCTGGGTTTTCTTTTTCTTTTTTCTTTTTTTTTTTTTTACAGCGACTTAAATAGCATCTAATTTGTCTCACCTAATGTCTCTGTCTCTTTCCTCATCAGTCTGTTCTCTCTGGCTGTGAATGTATGTGTCATACCGGAGCCTTTGACAGTATCTCAACCATTCAAACTGAAGCCCCCAATGTTAAGATACTGTGCTTAAGCCTTCTTTTAGCCTCTCGGACTTGTGTGAACGCCACGTTTCACTTAAGTGGCCTTCACATCAACTCTTGCATGCCAGATATACCGCTAAACAAAAATGTAACTGCATGGTCTCTTAACTGTTTTTCCCCCTCAGCTTATCACACTTTGTAGTACCATTCTCCCTCGCTGAAAGATTGTAGATCTTCAGATTTCTGACCTGCTGCATGTTGTTTTTATCCCATGTTTATGACTTTATATTGCTGATTTTATTATGATTTTGACATGAATGTACCTTTACCCCATGCTTGTCCAGGGTGAAAGACATTTTGGCGCAAGTTATTTGCTGTATTTTGACTAAGAAAACATTGATCCAAGCCATTATTCTCTGACCAAACTACCTGCATTATTCCAGTGTACTGACCTATATTTTATTTTTTGTCCCTCCCCCTCCTCACTTTATTTTTTTTATTTTCCCCCAATTTGCATTTGCCTCCCTATTCATCTCCCCCTCTCTTTCTCTACCCCACCCCTCCTTCTCCCCTCCATTCACCCTGCCTCCCCCCTCCACTCCATGTGCTGGTGGGGGACTTTGAACCCCTCAAATCACCCTTTCCTCCTCTACCTCCTCCTCCATTAACCAAAACCCACTCCCTCTCCCCCCTCCATGACTCCTCTTCCGCCGCCTGCTCCCCTCCTCCATGACCCACCACCTCCATCACTCTCCGGGGGGAAAACAAAAACCACCATTCCTCCTACCTACCTCCGTTCTGGATCGATCTGTCCATCTCTACCTCCGCTCCGCTCCGACTGTTCTACCTCTCTACCTGTCTCACGCTGCTTGTTGCTCTTCTCTCCCTCTAAAGATGGTTACGCCCCAAAGTCTGTTTACCCTCTTCGGTATGTTATCGTTAGCTCTCTCTCTCTCTCACTCTCTCTCACTCTCTCTTGCTCTCCCTCTCTCTCTTTCTTCTACCTTTTCTTTTTGTTCTACTTCCATTTTCTCTTTGAGACATTTGTCATTATTATTATTATTATTATTATTATTATTATTATTATTAAAAGCTTATGTATATTTGTTTGAGCACCGTAGCTTACTTAGTAATTTGTAATACATTTGGCCCCCTGTTTATTGGTTTGGGTTAATGTTGATTACTTTTGCCCTAAAATTCTCTATGTAGTAATCTGTTAATGCACGGTTAAGTCATTTTTTTTTTTTTTTTGCATGCTGTTTTTATTTATAGCCATCTGACACAGCTTGATAACTTATCTGTTTAGAGGGTGTCTCTTCTCTCTTTTCCTGTTCCTTCTACACACCTCACTCTAAAGTCTACTGTAAATTTCTTGTGTGTACTCTCGCTATTCTCTCTTCTTTTGTTTCTTGTCCTTAATTATCCTTGTCTCCAGTGTCAACTTTTTGCTCTTCTAACTGTGTGCTTTCTCTCCACCTCACCTCTTCTCGTCCTGCCTGCCGGTGGCTGTAATGCAGGAGTGTACGGCGATGTTCAGAGGGTGAAAATCCTTTACAATAAGAAGGACAGCGCTCTCATTCAGATGTCAGACGCCAACCAGGCCCAGCTAGGTGAGCAGATGTCAGAACCACCAGTTCAGCCATTCACTTCTAACGGTCTTGAGATGCGAGTGTAGCGGTGTTTGTCTGGGAGGGGAGTCAGCTTATGCTAGATCATTTATTGGCCGAGAGGCTCACCACTCGCCATGTCTTCACATATCAGAATAATAGAGAGTGGCGTTTCCTGTTTTTTCCTGTCATCTTTGGGTGAGCGTCAGGCCTGTGGTGCACATTTACCAGACAAAGACTTTCATCTAGTGTTTAGCTGACTTAATTTACTATCACAGCTTAAATCTAGAAATGAGATGGCTGCATTGATCCTGCCCTTGAATGGAGCCCTTACAGTGGCTTGGTATTCTGTATTGTAGTTACGTGATTCAAATGTAAGCTGAACGCTTTCCCACCATCATTTCAGTTGAACCTGTTACCACTCCCAAATAGATCGACAGATCTGTTCAGTATGTTGCAAAACCGTGGCAGCTGCCAGAGTGTGGTTTGTTTACTGCCCCTGTTTGTTTGTTTCAGCTGTGTAGTTGAGTTGTTGTAGTTTTTTTCTAATTATTGGGTTCAGTAAGTACAGCCATTGAATACCACCACTGATCTTCCTTTCCTTTACCACGGCTAAAAGCAATGAGCCACTTGAATGGCCAAAAGATGTATGGGAAGATCATCCGGGTGACGCTGTCCAAGCACCAGACGGTGGCGCTGCCTCGCGATGGCCTGGATGACCAGGGCCTGACCAAGGACTACGCCAACTCCCCGCTTCATCGCTTCAAGAAACCTGGCTCCAAGAACTTTCAGAACATCTTCCCGCCCTCTGCCACCCTCCACCTCTCCAACATCCCGTAAGTACCGGGGCAGTCCGCTCAGGATCGGTCCACTCTGCTGTTAGATACTGGAGAAGGCTGTCTCAAATGTCCCTCAAAACAACTTGGGCTGTTTGTGCAGGTAGGCTGGGGGGTTACATGTTAACAAAAATTAAGCCAAAATATCCCAGATACGAGTGCAGCATTTTGAGCTGGTGACTTCATTTGGGACCAGAATCTGCACAGTAGTGATAAAGGCCCATACATCCACCAATTAGTAGAGTTTATTGCAGAAAAAACAAATTTAGTCAGTTTTAAACAGACAATCACAATTATTGAACGTTAGTTAGCTAAAGTTACTCTCGACGTTCCTAGGTGCTTCCGTGGCTGCTGTTTTAATTGAGGTGTACTTTGAGTTTTTAGTTTGGCCCAAGTCCAAAGGTTTTTGACCTATGCTGCCAAGGAGCAATTGAGATGTTTTGGCTTCCCTTTTGTGGAGGTGTCATGCTGTCCATCTTCATATGCAGTCTATGGTCCATGCAGAGTTTTGGTTTTACTACAGGTCTGGAGGGATCTGTATCGATGTCTGCCTCAAACCTCAATACAACTGAGGTGAATGTAATTTTGTTTGTGATGCTGAGAGCATTGAAAAAATACAAAAATTAAACGGCAACATTCCTTACCAGAAACATTGTCCGTTAGGTTGGACAATCCACCGACCTCACTGTCAGTTTTCATTAGAACTACTTTATGCCAATGTACGAGTCCCTCCAAAAAACATGAACGTCCCGAGTGTGCCATGACGCGCTTGAAATTCCATCCTGACTGTAATCTGTGACCTTTATTTTAACAGACAAGATGTGACCGAGGATGACCTGCGGCTGCTCTTCTCCAACGCTGGCGGCACCGTGAAAGCATTCAAGTTTTTCCAGTACGTAGATCTATCCCACAGTAAGATAAGTCACATATACCCACTGAACAGGACCTGACAACCCTGTCAGATCCAGTACAGGCTCCATCTTGGAACAGTTTGTGACTCTTGCTTTAGTTTAAGTCACACCACAGCAAAGTTCAGTCCCCGTGGTGCTTAACCACTGCGTCATATGTTTCAGGGATCGTAAAATGGCTCTGATCCAGATGTCAACAGTGGAGGAGGCCATCCAGGCCTTGATTGACCTTCACAACTACAACATGGGAGGCAACCAGCACCTGAGAGTCTCCTTCTCCAAGTCCACCATTTAAGAATCTGACCTGCAAGCTCCTGACAGTACCAGGGCTTACTGTCTTCAATCGGTCAGACACCTTTCAGACTGTGTCTGGACACTGGGGCGGGGGGGACCACATTGATTGAATCAGTTCTGTTGTTGGGGTTTTGTTGATCCTGTCATTCCTCGAGAGACTGAAACCTTTGACTTGCATCCTTTTTTTTTAAGAGAACAATTGAGTATGTTGCAGGTACTGGATCTTCCCAGCTATTCTTAACTGTACCTCTGTATTTTTATGTCAAGCAAAATATTGACATGATTGATTGTCCCCCTCTACGATAGTTTGATGTAGATCAGTGTTTAATTCTTGATTTAGTTGAAAAGATACAGTAATTATGTGCCTTACTTGACAATATCAACTGTTTCTACAGCTGGACACGTTCATTAATTACCCTCTTATGCTTTTCAGGCACATTGGTATTGGATATTTTTGGAGGTTAGTGAGAATGCAAGCTGTTTTTGTCAGTTTTTGAAGCTCTCCCACCAACCAGGCGTTGCTTTTCTTTTTTTTAGATTCATAACATTTTCCTTTAGTTTAGCAACAGGAGAGAATATTCCTGAGGCAACATGTGAAAGTTTTTACAGCAGCCTGTGACAGGCAGTTTAACTTGAATTCCATTATTCCACAAGTATGTTTGGTGCAAGATTGTTCTCCCCCAGTTTTGAATTCCCATTAAGTCACACATCATAACGTGGCTCGTGGCTAAGTATTTCTTTATCTGTGTTTTCTAAGCCTTCCATGCTTTTTCCATAGCAGTTGGGTGTAATTGTCAGTGACAATGGTTTTCAAAGCATGTATAGTTATGATAGGATCTCACATCAGAAAGTGTTGCATGCTGTGGAAGCAGTTAGAAGATGAGTCCACTGTGATGTCATTGTCATGTGACAGTTTACTCGAGAGGGCTACTCAGTTGGACCAAAGTTTCTGTGCCTTTAGTGTTCCTTTAATTCATTTTAACAACAAAAAAAAAAACAAGTTTGAAAACACTGAAATGTTGCATTTCAGGGAAAAATGCCCAGAATTTTAAGTGTTGAGTTCATTCACGTTTTTTTTAATACCCAACAGGACCTCTTGACTCGAGGTGTTTACTCAGAAATAACAGTTATGTATATTTTTTCTTCACAGTCCGATTTTATACAGCTCAAAATGTAAGGATTTGGTATAGTTCTGAAGAGGCACAATTAAAAGATGAATTATTTTCTAACAAGGGGAGGTGCGACTTGGTTTCCTGCTTTTTGAGTTTTCCCTCTCATGGTCTCTCTCGTGTATTCTGCATTACGTCTGTAGCATGCCTAATAAAACTATTCTGTAGCTCTGCATTCACCTCCTCTGTCTCTCTTCTCTGTTCTGTCTGCTCCGCTCACTTCTGAAACCATCTTCAGTCCCAGGGTGGGAAGGAAGCCAAAATTCATTTTGGAGCCACTTGAAAACAAGCTCTAATAAGCCAGATTGAGCCCTCTGATGGTACTAATTCACAAGACAAGAAGTACATTTTGTTGATGCGTTTCCCACCCTGCCAACTGACACAATCTATTCCTTTGATGTCTTGCTCTCCTCTCCTCTGGTAGATGCCTATTTTCTAATCGGCCTCTATGGGCCTCTCCTCTCCTAACAATCTATCTGATCTATCTACTCGCTCTCACACCTTTTTTATATTAATTACATAAATGGCCTCTGATGTCATTTCCCCAAGCTTTCTGCATTTTACGCAACTGTCAGCTTTGGAGTGTCTCTGAGTGAAATTGCTAAAGGCACAAGCATAGAATATGGATGTGTTGCTGCACCAGGATAGGGTACTGTTACCAATCTCACCATTCGTTTGTGAGGATATAAATGACTGACCTTCACCGCTACGCAGTCCTGCACTGAAGAAAATCGGAACACCTTGTGTAGACCTCTGGAGGAAGAACAACAACAGTACACCTGTACTTCCTCTTACTGCCACTGTTCTTAAATCTGAGCATATTAATGTACTCACCATAGCCAGATTCTTATGCCATGGGGCAGCCAAGGTTTGACATAAATCAATATGCTCCAACTGGTTTACAGAAAGACGGAATGCCGACTGTTTTGGTTTTAAACATGAGGGCTCTTAGCTGATATTGAGGACGCTCAGGTAATGCCCCTGCTGTTAATTCTAGGATTTGGGGAGTCTCAGGCATCCTGGGGTGAGTCTACATCCTTCAAATAGAGGCTCCAATTCCCCTCAGCTCTACAGAGCATTTCAGTGTCTTTCAGCAAATTCTTACAGTTTTGGTTCAGTCTCAGCTCTCACCAATCTGGTTTCCAGCAGCAGTCGGCAGCTGTTTTCAGAGATAAAGCTCTAAAACACCTTCAGTACACTACCTCAGCACCGTGCAACAGACAGACGCAGTTAGAGACAAGCTGGTGGACGTAGTGGAGCATTGAGCAGCTAAAAGAAGCTGATTTTTCTCAGGAGTTGGTAGAGATGAAAAAAAACAGCTAAAAGAGAATATTAGATTTATACTTACCAGATGACCTCAAACATGACTCCAAATGATCACGTTGCTCTGCGTCTGCTGGATGGGTGAATTGGTGCACATAAAGCAAGCTGCTTTAGCCATGTTTGTTCCACCACTTTGGTCCAAACTGAAACATCTCAACAACTACTGGATAGATTTAACCGTGTAAAGACGTTCAAAGTCGCCACTGAGGTGGAGATTTGGTTTTTCATTGGGTTTTTTTGTGTGAAATATGACAAATATTGGATGATTTGCCATGCCATTTGGTTCACACATTGATGTTCTTACAGTGAATTTTAATCACTGGTGATCCTCGGACTTTTCATCTAGCGCCATCGTCAGGTTCAAAATGTCAGTGTGTCCAACACTTTGGTTTATGACCAAATACCTGCGGATCTAAAAGACATTGCTATCAGCCTCAGCTGCATGTTAGCCTGCTCACTAGGGCCAGAGGCCCCGATCACTGATGCACGTGCACAAACCACAGTACAACACAGAGCTGTCTAGTTGGAGGTAAATTGTGCAGCACAATTTCAGAGAAATGCATTTCGTTTGTGTTCCATGCATGTGCTTTACACAGAGATAAAACATTACAAAAATCAGAGTGCAAGTGTGTGTGTGTGTGTGTGTGTGTGTTCTTGTTACAAAGTGCACACTGTACGGCTACGCACAGCTGGAACAGCATCAAGCACATCCGACCACATAATGAATGACTTCAACAGCACTGCATTCAACCCGTCAAAAATTGTGCACAACTTTTGCAGATCAACATCTTCCGTTAAGTTTAGGCTAAAAAGGCACCCGAACATGCTGTCAAAATCTCACATTTGTGTAAAACGGATCCGGAGAGCAGAGTCTGATCAGCCATTTCATTAAAATAGTACCTTAGAGGCACTCATCTGGGACTGTAACCTAGGGAGGAAGAATCACAAAGATCTTTATTTATTGTCATTGAGAGACCCTCAAAGTGGCGCGAGGCCCCTGGCCCCGCATCACTCGCACACTGCTCGCAGTATCAGCATGTTAGCATTTGACAATTTAGATTGCGGAGTAGGAATAAGTCTCAGATGATGCCATTACACATCAGTCAGATATAAACTCTTCAGATGGGTGAAACAATAAAGCCAATCCTTAATTGCACAAGGCGGTAGCCAATGAAAGTGTTTCTACGGAATGAGGCTAATCGTTGAGCCATGGGATGTTGACAGTTTTATTCATTGTACATGGCACGCCTTGCAGCGCTGAAGTACATGAATCAATAAATAATGAGCACAAATGTAATCACAGTGGAATGAAAAGTGACCTTTTCACCTTGTTAGCTACAGTGTGATGTTCATGTTATGTACCGCTTTTTCACAAAGTACCTCCAAAAACTTGCTTTTGCATTAATATGCCGTACGCTTTTATTAGATATGTAACTTTTGCTAAGTGCACTCCTGCTCTCAGAGGGTGAACCCTATTGGTTTGAATGACCTTGTTGCCTTTCCTCTTGCACCAAAAGTTGATTATGTGTTCAAACAGAACAGCTTTAGACTTAAGACTGTGGTGTTAGTGTCACTGTAGATAAAGGGTCTGTTAAGACTAAGTGTGTAAGTTTGTCAGAGCTCACTGGGGCAATCTTGATTAATAAGAACATCCTGACTCTCGTGAAAATCCAAATACATGGCTCGAATATGCTCAGATGACTCCTTTTTTTTTTTCTTTTAAACGTAATGATTGAAAAAGCAAGATCAATCATACAGTTAGACCCAAAATCCCTTGACTGGCCGCATAAAGAAGTGGACATAGCATCCGTGACATCACCCACTGGTTTGTGGATGCCTGTTTTGAAGCCGCAAGTTCAGCATTTTGGCTGTCGCCATCTTGTTTTTTTGGAGCCAGAATTGACGTTATTTGGACAAGAGGGTAGCGTTTTGTCTATCCTGATTTGCAGACTTGTCAATCATAAGGCCCTTATTTATCGTCATTAAGAGGCCCCAGCCCTAAAGCATATGCTGTTTTATTGTCGATTTTAATCTAAATGGGACCTTGATTTACAAAATGACTTAAAACTAGCAATGGACACCATAAACTCATTAGGAAAATGTTTACTGAGCTAATAAATCAAGTGAGAAGTTTGGTCATTTTCTCCTAAAGCACTTCTTTTAAAGCACTTCCGCTTTGGCTTCTACCCAGACTTTCAAAGAAGATAATGCTGCATCTTCACGCCAGAGCAACTTTGGTGGCATTTGTTGTTTCACTTTTTCTTTTCTTTTTTTTTTTTTTGTGAAGTTTATCAACTGAAAGACCAGCGATGCAAAAATAGTGACCATAAAACACAGCGGTGGGGGGCGGGGGTTTGCTGATCCCAGCCACCGTGTCCAGTCTGTATGGAATTTGACTCCTTAAAATGTCACAGTGCTTGATTCTCTGACAGTGAGAAAAGTCCAGCAATAAAGTTGTGTATAAACACTAGTTTATATAGGCCTGAACCCCTGATGATTGCGGTCAGCCACCGAGGTTCAATTTGTGTCCAGCTCTAAATGACTGAAAATGATAAAGTTGCTGCCGACGTGTTGATGTAAGCAGGTGTTGCTCCATCAGGGACCGGGCCCCATCGGCATGACTTTGCGATGATGGACGTCCTGTCAGGCGTTGTCTGATGAAGATGACGCTCCACAGTCAGGCCCTGGGACCAGGCAGATGACCTGATCCATCATCACACGGACACGCCGCCGCTTACAACCGGTGGAAAGGGGCTTTTTTTTTTTTGCAAGCTTCAATGGAAGTGCTAGCGTCCTGGAACCCGCTCTCTAAACAAAGATGACATGATGTATCAAGGCAGAAGAGCCGAGCCAATCAATAGCTAGTCTGGCCAATGCATCACCAGGGCAGGACACTATGATCCTGCTCTCCATCACCCTCCTCATAGACGATGGAACTGAGGCTTCTCCCTCATGTGTTTAAACTCCCTCATGGCTTCTCACTAGAAAACGTTTGCCTTCCCCGGCTTCTGAAGTGATGTGTTTGCATTTGGACCTCATTAGTGTATTTTGGAGATAAGAAATCCTCTAAGTCCTCTACAAGTACCATATTATATAATTAGTATTTCCATTAATATACCACTTTATCCTTCTACTCCACTACATTTCAGTGGGAAATATTGTACTTTTTACTGGACGGCATCCATTTAACAGCTACTAGTTACTTTTCAGATTAAGACATTTGCACACTGAAAAACAAAATAAGATTGTGTATCAGACTTTTGTTTTTACTTTTAATTAATCATCTCATGCCCCCACAGACTTATCTTGCGACCCTTTGGAGGGGCCCGAGTCCTAGGTTGGGAACCACTGGACTAATCTACCTGTATATAAAAGCAGTTCACACTAGGAAATGCAGCTTACACAATTGTTGTATTAACGATATATATACTGTCATGTATAATAATATATCAGACACAGAAGACATTTTTTTGGGCATAACAAGTACATTGTACATGTACTTCAAGCACATTGTGTTGATAATACCTACATTCAGGAAAGTAACTTGTAATGGATTGTTTTTACTGAAGTGCAGGATCTGAATACTTCATCCAGCGCTGCTGGCAGCCAGTGGAGGAGGAAGTGTTCCTGTACTTAGTGTTAGTATGTGGATTTTGATATGTTTGGACAGAGCCAGGCTAGCTGTTTCCCTTTGTTTCCAGCCTTTATGCTAAGCTAAGCTAACCACCCTACAGATATTGAAAGTAGTAAGGACATAAATAACTGGATATCCCAAAATGTCAGACTACCCCTTTAAAGGTGCTCATTTGGTTAACTGCCAGGAGTCTCAGCCAGCCACATATTACACTTTAAAAAGCATAATAGAGAAACAGTAAAGTGAATAGTAAACAGTGTGATGATGATAAACCCTGTGTGTGTACTGTCTGCGCTCCCTCGAGGCTCCTCTCAAAGTAGACGCAGAATTCTCTCACATTCCACCAAATGTTAACACGTCTGAATGCCGTCAGTACATTTGGCCTCATGGGCTTCATGCTACAGTATGCTGGGGGGATGTTAGTTTCCTTCCACCGTCTCTTTATTCCTCCTCTCATAAAAGGAAAATGTCTGCAGCATCCCTCAGAGAAAGGAACCACACCAGCCGACGGCTTCCTGTCGGCCGTCTGACATCCTGAAATATTCAAGTAACACTGAAAAATGCAGGAAGTGTTCCCTCTTTGGAAGATGCTCAGTGTAAACATGTAAAGATGTAATTTTAAGGGTTTGCGTACCTTTCTCTCTGTTCGCTCCTCAGGGCAAAACCAGGTGTTGAAGCCACTGATGTCTGATGTTTTTTTCTGATATTCAGCATGTTTAACGAAGAAACCTCAACTTTCCATTACATATCTCATACGACATTCTTTAACTTCAGTCAAATAACAGGATTGGAAAAATAAGATATTAAAGAAGAGACAAAAGCAGGCAAGCGGTTAAAGGTTTGGAGTTATATGCTGGAACGTCAGAAAAAAAATAGGATGAATAAAAAAGTACTGCCCGCAGACTGATCACAAATGTATTCAGATCTATGTCCAGTTTATATCAGAAAAATATTGTCTTTGAAATTCCCGGTAAGGTTATGTCCATTTGTTTCTCCCGAATACATTTTCACAGAAACCACCATCTGCGTCCTAACCTTAAGTGCTGTGATTGCCTGAACCTCCCCATGAACATATTAATCATGCTGTATTTGCTATGAGCAGATATATGAAAACATGTCATACAACATTTTGCAGATACATCAGAATCAGCTTTATTGGCCATGTATGCGTACACATATAAGGAATTTGACTCCGGTTTTTCCATTATGTTGATAAAAATTTGATTTGTTGCTGCAAATTAGTAGGATGTGAACAAAATTGGGTTTGAAATGTTTTACAAAGCCCTGTCTTGATGCACCAGTTAATTGAATTGGCCACACCACGCACACAAGGCACCGAAGAAGCATGTATATTTAACCTGCTGGTTACATCCACAGCTGTTTTTGTGTCCCCAAATGTAGTAATTTTTTTTTAAGGGGAGAAATTAGACATTAAAATTTCTAGTAAGTGATTGATTGATTTATCAAAGCAGAACTGACGGGTCCAGTCGTAAACACATGATTCCTTCTGGAAGATAAACTTTCGTCTCAGCTGAAATCTAATATTTTAAAAACTGGCTTAACTGAAGTGAATGGCTGAAGGTTCAGTTATACTATAAGTTATGTATAAGGTTATATACTGTAAATAGATGGAAGCAAACCAAGGCAGTGTGTCATTAACATTCAGTATGGGCGGGGCATGACAAGAGAGAAAATGAACCTCTGCACATGCAGAAACTCACACATTGTCACTGCACACAGAAACACACACAGCTGTATCCATCACACAGCACTCTTAATGTTCAGTTGTGTCAGATCCTCTCTTTAACCCTTGAGGCTGTGTGACATCTAATTCAGTCTTACACAGAGCTGATAATGACACTATTGATTTTGGCTTTTGTTTTTTCTGCCTTTCTGCCTGTGCTTGACCACAGAGAGGGCTGTATCTTTTTAATGCAACCCCCACCCCCTCCTCCGTAAGACCACCATTCTGCCACCACTTTCACCAGTTGCAGTCACCACATGTGGGCAGGAGGAACTGTAGTGCACAGGGAAAAACCTAATAATGGCCTTTACTGAATAATAAATGGGGTGGACTGCAGGTGACCACCTCCAAAGGTTAGGTCAACACCTGCATTAGCTTTACGTAGATGTCCCCAATAAACTGGCAACTGAGTGTGGAACGTTGTTGTCCACGGTTACGAGTACTGCAGCATGGCCACCGGGTCAGGGTGCAGAATAATGTAAGTATAATCTATTTTATTTTCTATTTGGGTGAGTACAATGTTTTTGGGCAGCCTGTGAGAAATTGGGTATTTTTCGTACTATCTGGCACTTTTGCCCAGTGAAAGGTTACGGGAGATAGCTTAGTGTATCAGCTCCTCCTCTTCTTTAGTTAAAGAAGGTAGGATGGAGACCCCGGGGTGCTGGGGAGAGGGACGTCTGGAATACCCTGCTGGAATCAAAAACGGATGGATGAAAGAATAGTTTTTTATCATGGGTGCACAAAACAATAGCACACGGAAGCCTACAGTCCCGGTATGACAGAGCAAACACCCTGCACCAAATCATGTCATATGCGTCACTGACAAAAGATGAAGATGGCTGCGCTGACCAGTGCAGAGCTGCACACATTTAAAACTACACATGACAGGACTTTTATTTATTTTTGATTTGATTTATTTTCAGGGAGAATGAACATTGATCAACATATACATGTGCTAGTGTTAGCCAAAAGGCCCCTTTTCAACTGTTGTCCCTTGGCCAGGTGTTAAATCAGCCACTGAAACAACATAAAGCCACACAACATGTGAATTTAGAACAGGAGAGAGCAAACGGGAAGCAGCTGAGCAGGGGTAAGAGCAACATGCGAAGTAGGATATGTACAATGCAGGTAATTAATACAAAACAAGTAAACAATCAGCACAAGCACAGAGAGGAGGGGCTGTTCACAGACGGGTCCATGGTCAATGTGTTTGTGAGAAAGAACTGAGCGAATCAATGCGCTGCACGCAGCTCTGCAACAAAATAAGATTTTATTTATTTTAAATAGTAGGTTAGGGGATGGACAGGTCATTTTGGTCATTTAACCAAAATGCACCCCCCTCACTGCCTCTAACAGTCCTTTGGGTTTGGTTCGGGAATCCCATAAGGTCCTGGCATGAGTTAGCCTGGGAACCAGGCGAATCTGCACGCTCATGTTTCATTTGCCCTGGCAGATACGTCTGGTCCCTCTCCCATTCAAACTGATTACTCTGCCGATTTATTTAACCAATCACAAGCGTTTATTTAGTAGGAGGCGGGTTTAATACAATGACTGACAGAGACGAGCGCCGTTCAGGTATCTTTGTAAATATCCAATATGGCGCCTCCCGTTCAGCGGCCGGCTACAGCAGCAGTATTCAACGGACTGGACGGTAAATTTTCTCTAAAAGCATAACAAACAACTTCACTGAAACTTTATGTTGACAAGAAATATATATCTGTCGAACTTCCAACAGGATGTACCGTCTGACAGGACGGTGTTTCGTTGCTCTGATTGGTTGTCTCCGCACGTCGATAACGCCCCTTGGAAATCAAAAATGAACTGAGAGGTTCCAGACTAATACGCATTTGCAAATTAGTCTGGGGATGCTAGGCTAGGCATGAGTTACAGTATGGAAAATATGACATCTCTTGCAGTAGTTCTTCTAAAGCATTTATGAACTGACTTGTTGAGAGACAGCGGCTCAGTAGACATCATTGACAATGTTGAGATGATGGGGAACACTTAACGGTGGCATCTGTTTCACTTGTTCTGTCTTGGTGCCTGTCCCCAGACAATAATTCTCCAGTCCCTTTCTCTCCAACTGGATCCGAGGCGCAGGAATGTAACTTGGACAGGGAACAGGAGTGAGGTTAGGAGAGAAGGCCTCACTTACGAGGGTAACATCATTAAGAAGGTGTAAACCTGCAGTGTTACTTTTAAATTCTTTATATTTGAGAGCCGGAGTGCTGGGTCTGGTTAACAGGTGTAGATGGTCGTGGGCTTTGGTTAATTCAGAAAGTTCAAGGCATAGAGTTATCAGTAATGTTTCAGTTCTTGAGCGATTATATACCGTTCTGCCAAAATGCTTACATCACTTATGTGGAGAAACATATGGGATCAATCACAATGATAGCTCACAGTAAGACTCGAATAAAAGTTGAGTTTCAAAATAAACCTGTGTATTAAAACCACAGCTAGCACCACTGTTCCATCTTGGTGGCACTATATACGAATATTGATCACACCCCGACATACCTTTGGACGTTAAAAAAAGAACGTTGCATGGATTAACCCTGTTTTTGGGCATGTTCAAGGCTCTGATTGGCTTATGCGGTGTCTCTCACATCTGGCACCACTGATTTGATGCGAGCAAGAGTGGTATATGGATGGATTCCTATCCTACCATTATTCTCTGACTGGATTCACACATCCAAAGTCCAAAGTGGTTGAATCTCCTCAGTTACTGAGATTGGAGAATCACACATTCCTGATTGGACTAAAATAAGCATGTGTGGGCGCACAGACGGTGTTCTGTGGATCATCAAGGCATTTAAACCAACCAATTGATGGACTTCTAAGACTACTCAGTCTTTACCACACCCTAAAAGAGGTGCTCAGCATCCTGAATAATATGAACCCTCCATCTGGCTCCTTCCTCCAAAAATGTGTGAATCAGAGGCCATGCCATTTACAGAACCAGCTTTTATTATATTAATCCTGCTCCTATCACTGTCAATAGTGCTGCTACTACACACCTCAAATACCACCAAGCAGGGGATTTTTCTGCTCTGAGCTCTGTTGATTAGGAAGTACTCAAAGTCCAAAACATCATTTTTATGCTTTTACAGATAAAAAGCAGGGGTTTATAGATTTAGATCACCGGAAAACTGCGGAATAAACACATATTTTTTATCACATCAACAGAACAATGAGCATAAAGTGAAAGATAATTTGCATTTATTAGAGATGGTTTTGTTTCTATCTGCATGACAAATAGAATGTCTGCCAGCACAGAGGCCTGCTCAGTGATTAAGTCAGCCCACCATACTCACAGAAAAGGAACGGGCCAAACTTAATGCAGATTGCTCTCTTTTATGTTCCCATCGATCTACATTATCAAATCAACAGAATAAGATGTCCACTAGACATAACATCAGCGCACTTCCATCTTTACATGCCACATTACTAATTGGATTTGTCACAGATGGAAAAATATAATGGTCTTTTTTCCCACAGTCTGGCACCATTAAGCTGCCAATGCTCTTTTTTTTGTGTGAGACACCCCACCTTCTGAGGTAAAAATTTTATTACATGGTAATTTAAGACATGGTTCGTTCATCTCAAGTGTCGCCGCTGGACATACAAATCAAAAAGAGGCCCGCTGATATTTTCATTCCTCATCTTCCAAAGCCCACACATTATCCTTTTTTATAATCTGTATTTTATTTGCATTTTTCGCCCCCGAGGTGAGGAGAGGAATCCGGCAATAGCCATGAAAACCCACAGCCGCCTGCTTTTATGTGTCTTGCTTCACTGAGGACCTGGGAGATTTATCACTTCTTTATGTCACTGTGCCTTTTATGACTTACATTGATCATCAAGGTGTACAACCATTATCGTGCAGAGTACATTATCGTCAAGGCATTTTTCACCCCCCCACCCCCACCCCCCACTGCCACAGGACATGGATAGGTAGGCATCTGATTCGCATCTCCTTCTCTGTCTGCATCCAGTAGATCGACACTGAAAAAAACCCAAAGAAGGACAGTAGTCATGTGGAGAGAAAGAAACATCACACTTCAACATCCAGAACTTGTGTAATTCCTTAAAAGATGTAGCAGAACCAGATATATTGTCTTTTCTATTGCACACATTCTTCCTCTTTGTCAAAACCTGGTGCTGCCCACAATGCAACAGTCTGGTCGGAGATTGGGGTGTGTTAAGCTACTGGCAGCTAATGTATCCTGGAGCCTCTATTCTGCTGCAGAGATGAGCAGCGGGCTGCAGAGGTCTGCTCAGCTCACCTCTGTCTTTTGCCTTTCAAACTTTAATCTTCAGCCCCAACCGACGCTGACTCAAGTGACATCACTTGACGACGTTTATCAGACATCAGACAGCTCCCTCTGGAGACACTAAAGGCTTTATACTACTTTTAAAACATATGCAGCAGAACTCCCCAACACCTGGAAACACTGGTAGGTAGAGTTCCCCTTGAAGGACTATTTAGTTGTTCATCAAATACCCTTTTACACCAAAATTATTTAAACACTGGTAAACTCTCTAAAAACAGGCAATTGACTCCTTTCCCATTGCCAGTAGACAAGTTTGCCTTTCTGTTTATTTTCTGGTGTGTCACACTCGACGTCACAAACGTGCTGGAAAACAGGGTTACAGCAGAAAGCAGCATGGAGGACAGTAACGATGTTGCAGTGGTTCCTTTTGTTGTCTTTTACTTTAGTCTCTCTTTCAAACTCAATGCAGACTAATTTGGAACGATGTATAAGTGCTGCTTGAACGGAGATGGATGGAATTTGTGGCTGAGATGACAAAGAGTCGCAGAAATTAACCGACGGAGGTGACAAGGCATCCTAGCATCGCGCCGGAAAAGGGGCGCAAATTAGTGTGTCCCCACGGCTGCGGATACGATCCGAGCTGGAGCTGAAAAACAACTACTGCAGACTCATTTAACCCAGGAATGAACACAGATTAACCCTTTCCCACTGAAGACAAAAGCCAGATGTCAGTGGGTTTTAGTGGGTTTTTTGTGCAGTGTGAAAGGCGCTTTAGTTTACAGTTTACAGCCCAAGACAGGATTGAAACTCCCACACCAAATATCAACTCAAATTTAAAGTGGAGTGCAGCTGATCCCAGTTTAGTGACTGATTACTTGATTTACTAATCATCAACAGCAATTTTCTGATTAAAATAGATGAGCGAGAAATTTGATTCATGCTGTGTTTCAGGACTGCACTCTGATGATCAGAATTAAGTGGGAACAGAACATCTGAAAAGGTAAGGTCCATTTACAAGCTCCATCTCACAGTCTTCATCCCAATGGAACTGGCTGAGGCCTCAACGCCTGACTGAAGTTCCGCACTTACACGATGACACCCAAGCCACTTCCACGACAGGTGGTTGAATGTTGGTGGAGATGGTCACACCTGTCTCTGTTCAAAGATGGTCTCTTGTATCAGAGTGTCCTCTGACTCCTGGTTGATGACCTTTGACCCCAGTGGACGTTGTGAGAGGTTCTGGTCTGGTGTTTCACTGATGCAGTGTTCCCCACAGCCATGACATGTGATGTCTTGACAATGTCATACCCTTCAGGGGGTCCTGTCTTTAGGGTGGCCCAGCAGAGATCTTGGGGGTGATGAATGGTTTGTGGTAAGTGCTGACTCCTTGTGAATTGAGGACTGTGACTAGATGTCTTTACAGTGCAGCCATGATAGAGAGCCCCGCTGGGACGCTTCTGGTGGTGTCCATTCTCGTCTTTAGTTGAATGCCCCTAAGACCTGCGACACCCCCCGTCTATATCCTCCTCCACACTGACAAGATGTTGTGCTCTGTGTAGGAGGCTCTGCAACACTGATCTTTTGGTGGTTTGAGATTTTATACAATAATAGTCTTAGTGGGTTTCAATGTACATGATAGGTGGATTCAAATTCTGATAACATGATGTCAGAAACTGGCCAGCAACAACCTGTTTTGTTGTCTTTTTGTATCCCTCCTAAATCAAAATACAACTGCCTTAAACCCAAAAGGGCCAGTAGAGATCTTACTGCTTATTTCTCTCTGCATTAGCAGTGTGTGCGTGTATGTGTGTGTTTGTGTGTTAACCCAGAGCTTGTCGGATGGTGGAGTAGGGATGGATTTGAAGCCATTTCTATAACTTTCTGAAACCAACAATCTGACATAACACCCATTTCAGGTAAGAAAGGGGTTGAGCGTCTCACACTGTTCTCTCTCATTTTTTACTCAACTATTTCTGTCACTTTTCATGTGAACAGCATAAAAGTCTTCCAGGAGAATGTGTCTGGGAATGTGCAGTTTTCCCCCCTCTCTATAATGGGTAACCCCGCCCCTGCTCAATATTTTTTCCTGACCTTTATCAGGGGCCGGCCATTATTTGTCAGTGCTGGTTTGAGACTAGGCCATTCTTTGAACACCAGCTTTTATTTGAGCTGAACTTAGTGTATGTTGAATTTCAGAAGTGTTTTCGATTCAGCACTCCTTCTTTCTCATCAAGGCTCATTGGTTGTACTCATCCACCATTTACTTACTCAACCCCCCTGTTCACTCATCCATCCATCAACCCCCACGTGCTTGTGCCTGATATATATGCATGTGTGTGTGTGTGTGTGTGTGTGTTTGTTAGAGGTTGCCGGGCAGCGGAAAGAGAGGTCACAGTGGTAATGGGAAGCTCTGAGAGAGACTGACAGGAGTGTGCATGTGTACATAATCTATTAATTAAAGGCGAGGCGGCGAAACGAATGGGGAACCTTTTCCTGTGTGATATCTCCACCCTGCCACCACTACTCCTCCTCACCTACTCACGCATTCTGAGTAGGCAGAGAAAACACACAGCGAGACATTTATTGGGAGATTAAAACCAAATCTTCCAGATTGCCATATAAAAAGGTAATTTACAATATTAAACTGACTTTTATCTATATGCAAATGACTCCCCCTCCCACAACCTATTTGAATAATTTATGTGAAGGTTTTTTGGGGAAGTGAAGTGAGTATTTTTTTCCTCCATTTAAAATAACCCAGTTATGCTATAAAGGAGACTATTAACTTCCTCCTTTTTCCTTTATCTTCCCTTTCAGATTTTTTCTTCTCAGAGTTTATTTCTTTCAATTACACCAATAGCTTTCCCTTCAGGTAGTGCAGCAAGGGGAGCTAACATTTACATCTCATTGCGCTGCTTCCTGATTTTTTTTCCCACCCCGTGGGCGTTTCCCTCCTCCTTTCTTTTCCTTTTTACAATGACGGGAGCCTGGAGGGCTCTGTCCCGCTGAATGTCATACATTAAGACATCAGGCTACTGATGGTAATTTCAGCTCCTCCACTGCCCCTGATTCTTGTCATTTTTTGCTTCTTATCAGTTCTGACATGCATCTTCAATACCTGAGCTGTCAGTCTGCTGCTGGCTGATCTGAATAAGTGAGACTCTGGTGTCTGGTGACAATCAACTGGCCTCATCACAACTGTCCTCCCTACTAACACAACTACCACTGCTGCTGAAGGGTCCTAGCCATCCTGGAAAACCTGGAAAGACCTTGTCTTTGGTTTAGCCACCAATAGCCCTTTTTACGCAGAGATCAGAGATAACGCCGTAAAGAAGGCTTGTCATTACTCTGGCATGAAGCCGCCCCATGTTGTGATTTTAGAAGCAAAAGAGGTGTCAGCATCTAGGGTGATGTACGTGTGTGGCAGCACACGATAACAATGGCTGAACTGAGTGCTGTGCTTCTGCTAGCAGTGCACATTCTGTCTAAAAAGGGCTAATGTAGTGTAGATTTAGAGCAGTGTCCCAGTACACAATTTTGATTGACCCCAGTCAGTCAGTCAGAAACACATTCTGTATATACGTGGCCCTGGTTTAAAAAGGTTGGTCAGTAAGGTCGGGATTCATAAACATTTCATTGAATCCAAATCCAGTAACAAATCTGCTCAAATTGGACGCAGTTAAAAGGCCTAATCAAATCTACAAAAAACCAAAAGACAAGATCTGTAATCACTTTTTGTGTGCTGGGAAGGAAGAGAAGACAAATGTGAAATGTTGATTAAATATGTATTTGATACAATAAAGTAACAGGTGCTACTAATTTTTCAACCCTATTTTTCAGAAGCTTAAGTTATGTTGATAATAGTTATTAATTGTTATGATATGCATAAACATTTAACTCCCATATTTTCCTAAAACTGACACGACAGCTAGATTGTATATCGATTATTATAGGAGAGTTGCCATTCTGCCCGTCCACTTACAGTTGTAGAGAGAGGTGATACAGAGTGACGTTTCTTCTCCCTCTCTACAAATCAAAGCGTTACTGGAGAGCCAGCTGATAGGGGAGGAGGGACTTTATATGCTGTATATTCTTAAATGGTCCATTTTGCAGTCCCTGTTACTCTGGACCTCACTGTCCACAGTTATTTTTAGTAGATAGAAGTTCCATTGCAAACTAAAATGTCAACATTGGAGCACAGGTGTTATAATTTAACATGTACCAGATTCAACAACCATATACATTTATTTCAGTCTATATTGTGTTTTCTCACTGACAAATTCTGCTGCTTAATTTGCATATTTGACAGCTTAGACTGCTCGGTAAGTGGTAGTACTCCGTCAGTGTACAAGAAGGAAAATTGTCAATCTCTTGGGGGTTAAAGGCGTGGATAGGTAAACCACAGCCCTCTTGTTCCTGCACAGAAGAGAGGAAGTATCTGGAGGCCTGTGACTCAAGCTGAAGAACAAACTGCCTGCCTGAAGCAACAGCAAGCTGGAAAAAAAAAGACAGGGTCATAATGCAGTAGCCTTCATCATTCACCCTTACTGACCATTAATGTTTGAGCCATCACATGCACAAGCCTGTTAAACACAAAATTCTTCACCATGTAGAAAAATCCAGCAGCGAACAAGGAGCGAACAAATGAGGGCAGATTAGATTCCATTTGAGCAGCAAAGTAAGAGCTTTTGAAAAGAAAGAAGGCAGAAAGTCTGAAATATTAGTGCTGAGTGCAGAAACAACCCCACAACCTCCCCACCACAACCCCCCACCATCACCCCCCACCACCACCACCACAGAACACACATACTAAAAAGCAGCTGTGGCTAAATGTGATGACAAGGACAAGCTCCCTCAATCAGATTTCATTTCTATACAAATCAAGGTTGTCTCTGGTAAACACAACAAGAATTTGATTTCAATGGGCCCTCTTGAAGCTGTGACCATATCAAACGGTAAAGCATATGTGGTGCTCAGCGGTGTTTAGACAGAGCTTACCAGTGGCAGAGCCAGACAATTTATGTTATAAAGTAGAGGTTACCAAAAACTGGTTCTCCAGCACATCAAAAACAACAGCCTGGACCCTTACCAGTTTGCATTCAGAACCAACAGAACCACAGAGGATGCCATCTACGTCTTCACACATCTTGGAAATACCAACACCTGCATCAGAATGCTGTTTGTTGATTTCAGCACAATCTCCCCCATGAAATTTATTGGCAAACTTAGCACTCTGGGCTTGAGTACTACACTCTGCAACTGGATTTTGGACTTCCTCACAAACAAACCCATGACAGTCCAGATTGGTGATCACACCTCCTCCACTCTAATGCTGAGCCCCTTCCTGTTCACACTGTACACCTACAACTGCAACCCCTGAAATTAAGAGAACTCGGACAACACCATCATTGGCCGGAGTACAAGCAATGATGAGAATTCATATTGGGAGGGTATCTACAACCTTGTAGATTGGTGCTCAAGAACAACCTGCTGTTCAATGTCAGCAAAAACAAGGAGCTGATTGTTTATTTTAGAAAAATGCAGGGAAAGACACACACACCCTGTCTACATCAGTGGAGCTGAGGTGGAGCAGGCGAACAGTTTTAAGTTCCTGGGAATCAGCATCACAGAGAACCTGTCATTGTCCTCTCACATCTCCACCCTGTTTTAGAAAGCTCAGAAACAGCTGTAGCTCTTAAGGAAACTTAAGAAAGCAAACATCCCACGCCAAGTTCTTGTCAACTTTTACAGAGGAGCAATAGAAAACATCACTAACTGGCATGGGATGGGCACGACCCAGGACAGGAGGGCTCTGCCGCGGCTGATTAAAACTGCCCAGAACATCATTAGTCCCCATCTACAGAGCATCAGTGGTATTGGTGAGGTGACTGCAGAGTCCAAAGGGTATTAAAAGACCAAACCCACCCCAGCGACAACCTGTTCACCCTGCTGCCGTCTGGCAAGAGATACAGAAGTATCTGCTGCTGTACCTCCAGACTACAGAGCAGCTTCTTTCCTCAGCCTGTGACACTCCAAAAGTAGCAAAATTGGACTATATCCGCATTTCTTTGTACATCCCTGTGTTGTAGAATGACAATAAATTAACCTTGTCTCCTTAAAGATGCACTTTAGATTTTTCTTCTTCAGTATTTCAAAGTGAATGAGATGCGTTCTGACCCGGAGCACAAGAAAAACTCAAATTATGGGGAAGTATACAGAAAAACCATTTCCACAAATCTTAACCAGGGCAAATAAGTCAAATCCCTGCTTGACAAATGTGAGTTTTTACAATTCCTTATGACAAAAAATTAATTTGCACCACATAAGTATCACACTCCTCTCTCGAGCGTCTAGCAGCAATTAAAGCCCAACTATTGAAAGTCACTGGAAACAAAACATTCTTCTTCTGCTCCACGTAGATCATAAACCCTTATATATAAAGACAACTCATCGAAATTGGTTGAGAAATGTTAACGTTATAGTGCTTTTTAACCAGAACAAACAAAGGTCCCCCGTTTACTTGTATTTGTTTACAGGCCAGTCTTGCCCCGTTCAATATGGTCGTCAACATATTGGCCAACAGTCAAGTCAAGTCAATTTTATTTGTATAGCGCCAAATCATAATAAAAATTTATCTCAAGACGCTTTTCACATAGAGTAGATCTACACCATACTCTTTAAAATATTATTTACAGAGACCCAACAGTTCCCACCATGAGGGCTCTGGGTGGGCGGCCATCTGCATCGACAGTCAATGCAGCATCTACGTATATATGTCTATGGGCAGTGCAGCCAAGGGGTTCATTGCTAAAAAGATTCCCCAAGGGATCTGTGGCAGTGGAGGGATGGTTCTGAGGTGGAAAAAAAACAAAACGTGTGACCTGAAAAGTGGTGCTGTGTGGTCAGGCCAGATTTCAGTCCCCACACTGTGTCCCCACACACTCCACACTGACTTTGGCCAAAGTAAGGCAGAAGAAAATAGACTCGTCCAAACACTCTTAAAGTCACAGCTGCATGTGGGAAGTCCACCACCATGAAGAGAAGTGAACTGAAACTATGTCCCGTCAGACATGCATGAGTTGGACGACAAAAACATGAAACGCAGAGTGCAGTCAGGGTATTGAGATACAAAATTAGAAAGGCTTTAAAGCAGCCCGTCTGTCTGCTAACCACGACCTCCTGCCCCCGCTTTCCTCTTCATAATTTTCTAATTGTATCATTAAAAAACAAGCCAAATCTAAGAAAGCCTCCTCTCATTTAGATGATCAAGCAGCGAGAAGATGCTGCACGCAGTTCATTTCATTGCTCTGTGTGAACCTCATGAACATGAAGCTGATGTTTCAATTCTCATTATTGCCTGACCGTGTGATTGAGACTGGCTGTGATCATGAGTGAGTCACACTCCCCATAATGAGGCTCCAGCAGACTCTTAGAGGTTAGCAGAGGTGCCATCTCGACGCCAGTGGCTAATTGACGATTATGTACAGTACACGGTCTGGGCAAAATCATTCATTTTAATGGGGTGATTATTGGCAGGAAAGACATGTGGCCGAGAGGCCCCTACGGTGGCCTCTGAGGAACAGTCTGACACCGGAGGGCTTTACATCAGTGAGTGAGGTGAGTTCACCATGGTGATCTAATCTCCTGGCAGGAACTATCAGGGGAACGAAAACAAGTTTAATTTCCTGTGTCTTAGAGTCAGGATATGTACCTTGCTTTAGAGAGGTGTTACTGAGGCTGACAAGGGAAAAAAAGGGAACGGCAGCCACACAGGCAGACACCGCTGATATTATCACATTTTAATATTGCTCTCCACCTAACTGCACTGCTGTTCTAATTGGATCCATAGCAACATATCTGGTGCTCTATTATCTGTCTGTGGAGCATCAGATGCGCAGGGCCGCGTGCTCCAGGCTGATATCTGTTACTCTGTGAGCATGGGAAAAACAAGGATGTGATTTCACAACACTAGCGGGCTTTAAAGTACCAGTTACCACACATACATCTCACCATTAGTTAAGTGTGAAACTTTGCCAGTCCTGTCCTCATTAAAGCTGTACGGTGGGCTTTATATTCCGTTTGAAACAGGTCAGATGAGAGGGTTATTTCACACCAGGGTTTGGACTTTTGGAAGACTGATGCCCATTAATTTAAAATGGAATCTGACAGTACACTAGCAGATAGTCAGGGCCCCCTGTGTCAAATCTGCTTAAAAACAGCTTCATTGAAAAATAGAATAATTTCACAAAAAATTAACTTATTAAAGAGTACTTTAGTACATGCGTTAAGTGAGTTGAGTGAATATACAGTAGGCTATATACAGTCACTTTATTATTCTATCAATTGATCCTGGTCCCAGTCTAAAGTATATTGCTCATTGACAAGCGTGTTCTTTGACTTATTCCAGAAAAGACCACACATGAACACATCCAGTGTGTGGACACACAATGTGCTATAAACAAAAACCCTTTATAGTGTTTGGGGCAAATTTATAGTACATCCTCCCTACCATTTATACACATCATCTATTCTGTTTGAAGTCTGAAAGCACCACCTGGCTGGATCACATCTGTAATGTTATATTTCACTAAAATGAACACATCCTTCAGCCTCCTGGATTCTTTTTTTATTGGCCCACAGTCAGAATGTACAAACAGTTCTCTATATTGTTAGGTATGGTGTTCGTCAAGGCTCTTCAGGTGTCTTCAGCCCAGTACTTTCTGCCACCTATGTGCTCTCTGTTGATAAACTAATCCATTGCACTTGCACACATTTTTCTACTCCCATGCAGATGGGTATCAGCTCTATGTCGTAAGCAGTCACTGTGTGCAGATATTTGTGACTGAGACGCACCACAAACGTGATTGTGCAGCAACATGGAAGGAGAAAAACAGGACATGGTTCAGCTCTCCAGCTGTGAGCAGCCGCTCAAGTCACAGTGGCCAACCATGTGCTTTTTTTTGCAAATGAGAATCAATGACAGCTTGACGCTTTGCCTCTCAAATGTGTGTGTGTAGGGTTCGAGTCATGCATGTAGCTAACGTAGAGATCTACTTCCAGCACACCAAACACACTTCCTATTCATCTGCACACGTTTATTTACAAATGTAAGGCAGTAGGTTTCTGAACACTAGGTTGGAAGGAGCCAACGAGAGAAGCTGGTTTGTGCTTGCAGCTTTATGGACTGCAAGAATAGAGCACTAAGATAGACGCTGAACAGTGTTTAAAAAAAAAAGAAATTGTGTGGATGCGATGTGGCTGCCGCTAGGTGTTACTAAATACCTTAGTGTGTAATGATGTGGAATTTGATCCAATTCTTAATATGGTAAGCGTTGTTAAGGGCTCCCTTTACCATAGCAACAGTAAGTATGTAATAAGGGGCCAATAAATATTTTGGTCTAAGCCTAGCTCACACTTCCTCAACTCTTGGAGCTGTTCTTGCCATCCACCGCACACACTGAAGGCCTTCTGTTTTTTTCGCTTGTTTGGCGATGTCTTAACAAGGTCTCCTCTGCAATAGAATCCAAAACAAAATGTTGGCCTAATTGGCGCTGGTTAATAAGTTTATTTCGGGCACATGCTCGGGTGCCTTTATTATAGCTCAGAGGGGTCTCGTATTCTCCCAGGGCTTTTGTGAGAAATTAAATGAAGAATACATTGCGCTAATGAAGCTGCAAAGGGAATATTAGAGAAAGAGATTGATCAAAGAGAGAGTCTGTCGTTTTAAAGGTTACTTAGCATGGTGTGACTTGATTTTCAATTTCCTGTTGCCCAGGATTTGGCCTCTAAATCCTTCTAAAGAATCAACATATTTAGCTCTCTAATGAATACTGTAGTCTCATTTCGCATTCGGCATTCTGTGTGAGCGACGGATGTGTGGATAGCTGCAATATGGCCATATGGACATGATTCACTAAGTGTTTTGGAAGACTTTAAAATAACTTGATATGAAATTGCTTGTTGGTTTTGTCAGAAATGTGTATCGTGGAAATATAACTCTCCTTGATGAGGTGCAGGAATTGATGTTCATTATGAGACAGAGGGAGAGATAAACATGGAAATATTTGAAATGACTGAAAATGTGTTTCTTTGGTGTTTTATTCATAGAAATGTTTCATTTTTATGAGGAAAAGTTGTTTCTTACAGTATCCACAGGATGCAGTTTTGTGATTTTTAGGTGTAGTTTCCCATTGCTTGGGGTTGGGAGCCATCGTGTGATCACTGGTAGAACGTTTCATAGATCTGATGTACTATTAGTGCCAACATATTGTAATAGAAATAAAATAGGCTAGCAGTAACATTAACATTTTTATATCATCCACTTCAAACCTGCTTAAATCTGAAAATAAATTTTAAAAAGTGATTTTTCTGTTTAGGTAAATATATAGATCTCTAGACCCCAGTAGAAGTTTAGAATGTTGCTGCAGTTCACTGAGAATTCTCACTTAAATTAGCAATTTTCTACACAATCCAAACAAATAGCTCTATCTCAAAAACTAAAAGAAATTGACAGTCACAAGTTTCACAATGTCGGACTCAAACCCAGGCTGCCGCAATAAGGACTCACATAAATGGAATCTGTCCGGGGCACCCCCACTGATGTGTTTGTAAAAGTTTTTGGACAACAAGGGAGCTCAGTGGAGAGAAGGAAGATACAGTTTATCAAGCCTTGATACACACAAAATACTTGTTAGTAGATACGTTCATGGGATTTGTCGACAGTGAAAAAATTTAGAATCTGGCTGACCTGATCCTTTATAGAGCAATGGATGGGCTCTGTCAGTATTGATGGACGCACTACAATTCTTCTGGTCACAAAGGAATTAAAAAATGTAGATTTAGGAACAAGTCTTCATGTTTTCATGTTTCACACATGGAAGTAATAGAGAAGAGTAAAATAACCAACACTGCTTCCTAGAAATTGCATTTCTATCCTACTAATCTGAAAGAGTAAATATGCTCTGGGAAAAAAGTAAAGACACCCAGATTTAGCTTTTTATCCACATGACAAGAAAATCTTGCCGTCTTCTTCTTCTCTGCCTTTGTTGGCACATCAGGGACACTGGGAGTCAGGCAGAGTTGGGGGTACTGAGAGAAACTCACTCTATATAATGATGTCATACTAAATGCAGGATGCTATTCATGGATTTTGAATTCATTTAAATGACCAGGACAATTTATATTTGATAATTACTAACAACACTTTGCAACCATTTTTGGAACGGTTTACAGTCAGCAAACTCGAACACCAATCATACCGACCAAATGAAACCTAATCAAGAAAAAGACATACACAATCGTACACAATGTGCAACATACAGTATAGTGAAATGCTTAGGTGCTTAGCTTCAGAAGGAGTCAAACAATTAGATAAATAAAATATAACAAAGATTAATCAATAAAATAGATAAAATTAAATAGAACTATGTAAAATAGCATAGAAATAAACAGTAAAACAATGAAAAATATGATCATTAATGATTTTCGATATGGGAACAACTAACAACTAACATGTGAGAACTGTAAGAATCGGAAGCGGGAGCGGGACAGCGATGAGAGATGCAGCCCATGGCCTGGTTATCAGAGTTTCAAAAATGCAGCACCGTGAGGACATAGACCTTTCAAACAGAAGACAGGTGCATAACGCAGATCTACCGCACACTGAACCAGTTCACCCTGCTTGTCACTGTTAGCAGAGACTCCAGACTGCAGGCTGGTTCACACACTTCACTGATAAACCAAAGAGTTATACAGAGTAACATAAGGCTTCATGATCAAAGAACCTGCTAAATAAGTGATTAGATACAAGTATCCTTCAGATTTCAAAAGGCTAGTGCTGCATGATGAGTCATGATGCTGGTGGCACTGTGATGTCATTGTCAGAAGATGCTGTCACCACAACACTGATCAGTAATTGGATGAAACATGCACATGCAAGGGAGGGGAATGATAGTTTTCTTACTGGATGAAACGAACCGGAGGGTGTTGCCTTTTGAGTTTTAAAATACTGTAGAAGAAAGTGAGAAAATTTAGTAGTTTAGTGTTGAATTATCGACTCAACTCCATGTCACACTTTGATAGAAAAAGCACTGTGATCAAAGTCATTAAATATGATACATTAAATGTTCTTAGAAATCAAAAGTGAGAGAAGAAATTCTACATGAGCATCAGATGTATTACTCTCTAAAGGTTGAGTATGTGCTTCCTCTGATGATACCCTCACACAGTCAAGTGGAACAAAAGCTTAAATAATGGAAACTCACATTCTTAAAATAAGATATTAAAACAGTTCTTTGTAGTGAACAAAAGGATTTCAGGCTCTGCACTGTGACTTTAATACTGTGTGATTGTTAGCTAGCTGAGGATATCCTCATTATATATCAGGTTAGACTTCTGAGCAGAACACACAGGGACTGTTGGATGTGAAAATGTTCCAAATGTTCCAGCAAAGATTAGAATTCAAATCCCTTTATGGAGTCATAAAGGTGTGGAAAACACAATCATTAAATATGTATCCGTTGGAAATCCACTCAGTTTGGAATCAAAGACTTTGAAAAGAAGAAAAAGTGTTGTTGTTTTTTTTTTTTTTAAAGGAACACAAGCATTGCTGCACAGTCTGATTCATTTAATCTGGCCCTCCTGCAGGGAGCATGTTCCCAAGAGACACCGTCTGGGTTTGTTGGCTAATTGGGATGATTTAACCAGAGAAATCTGTACAGGGGAAAGAGTCTGGCTCACTCTTTCTGCTGTGCTGGAAGGAAACCAAACATTTACATGCTCATTATCATCCGTCAGCGTTCTAAAAATAATGTGCGGCCATCACAGGGTTATGGAAGTGTTGCTTGAGATGAGACCACATCTCTTACATATTCTTTCATCAATCTTAGTTCACATCAGAACATGACATGATCTGTGTTTTAAAGCTTAGCGTTTTCTGATCATGTAGGTTATATCCACTACTTCATGTCGATACTTTCTACTGCATAGTTTAATTCTATCACATCCATCAAATCAGAACAAAAATAACAAAGAATCAGGGTGTTCTTTGAAACAATATAAAAATGATGGGATACTAAAAGTGAAATCAAGATCCCATACAGTGACTGAGCTTGTTAAAGACAGCGGCTTCAATACACAGTAGGGTTGTAATGGTACACGTATTCCTACCAAAAGTAGTAGTAATGGCAAACGCAGATAAACCAGAGCTTGAAGATACTCCAGCATCATTAAAGTCTCCTGTGTGGAAAAATTACTAGTTTCTCAGTTAACTGCAATGACGACGGACAGAGAAAGGCGGAGCGGAGTAGAGCTATATGCCGGAGTTCTGCCTGCCCCCGAGAAGAGAACTGCATGCATTTTGCTGGAGCGCGCGAGGCTACAGCAACAGTGATCAATGTTGTAATCATTTCTATGGCAATGTAGCGGTTAAAAACAATAAAATCCTCTTGCGCAGTGTTTGTGTCCATCAATGAGGAGAAGTGATATGATGTCTACAGTTTATGAACATTTAAAGGCATCAATGTTTTATTAGACTCTGGAGAAGCAGCATGATACGATTCCTCTGAAATGTCCCCGTCAATATTCCTGAGGGCAAACGTCTTTCTAAATGTGGAAAAATGCCAAACTCTGCCAAACTCAAGCAAATGAAGCATCTGCTGATGACACCATTTTATTCCTATCAGTTTGATTTGAAGCGTAACGGCCTGAACACATTGTTCAGCAGAACTGATTGTGGCTGCCGAGTAATGAACCCTGTTATTTCAGCTAGGGTCATTGTAGATCTGATATTCACTCATGTTACAGTGTGGATGCATTACTTGGCGTGTATTTTATTACCAAAGTAAATTTTACTTTTTTATTAGTAGGTTGCAGCAGTATTTACAGACTTTTTTATTTAAGTAACAAAGACCCACAGTTTGTTCAGTAAACCACTGTTCAATTAAAAAAAGCTATTTTATGTTTAGTCCTTCTTTTTTCTCTGCTGTACCGAAAACATACTGAACCATGACTTAAAAACTGAAGTACGAACCGAACCCTAATTTTTGTATACTGTATACCTCAAATAGACCGATTGTATACCCATTCCAATTACTTGGCTATAATTTACAATATAGCCAATATTGTAATTTTTTTAATATATGTAAATATTAGGACTGTCAATTAGAAAAAATAACAAATTGATCGCACAATTTTCTGTGACTAATTGTGATTACATGACTTCATCCAATATGAGATTTTCTCTCTTACAAATTTTAGACCGTGTCTGTTACTTATTTATTAAAATTAAGCATTGTTATGCTCTACTGCCCCATAAGACGTCTTCCTATCAAACATCTTTTAAGATGGCCCCAGCGGCGGATTTAGTGATTTGGGGGCCCTACATAAACTCAGGCATGGGGCCTCCGTTTTGCCATATTTTTACCCTTTGTCTAATAATATGTACGTTGATATTGGGAGTGGTAGAAAAGCTACTCAAAGTAAAAATATTATTCCACAGTCAAGATTCATTCATTTACTCAAGATTTTACTAGGTAAAGAACATCAACAAAGTACTATCAACAAAATGCACTTACATTTACTTAAAATCTCTTCAAGGTGGAGCTAAGTCTAAATGCTTTCTAAACTGCTGGAGAGTTTAATCTATAATAATGCATCATAATTAATTTGTTAATCATACATTTTGTGTGTAACTAGAGAAATGCTGTATACAGGAGTATACAGGAGTAGAGCAACCACTACAACTTTTCCTTCAAAATAGAAGTACCTCGTAACTGTAATTAAGAATAATGCTTGTACTTGGTTACATTCCATATTAAGGAGGTTGCTGATTGATAAGACAGAGAACTGATGACTGTTTTTCTATCAGCTCTCTCCTCACCTGACTCCTTCTCACTCATACCTACCGACTCCTCTCTCGGCAGGTTGCCTGACCCCTTCAGCTATGTGGTTGTCTGACCACACTGCAGGTAGCTGGATGAAAAGAGGCGAAATCAAATCGCTCTGTGGATCTATCTTCTCCTCTTTTCTGCCTCCTCATCTGCAGCTAAAAGCGCCTTCATTTCAGTCCAAAATCCACGCTTGCTTCTCCAACCCCAAAAACCCTTTCTATTGTCTCTACCCTCCTTCAGCTTGTGAAAGTGTGGTGCTGACACTGGCGTAGTCGTTCCTGGGGAAGGGAAGTAATATCACCACAGCTCGTTTCTTCACCACTCCCAACCTGGCCATCACCTTATAGTCCAAGAAGACCATCCTGGTTAGCACCCCGGGGAAAAGGAAGCGCAAGCGGAGCAGTTAAACACAAAGGTGCCAAAACATCCTGATGCGACTCTCATCATCTACCAGTGAAAGCCGAGAAAGAATCTATACATTCTGAACTCTTTGCGCAGAAGCATGGGCCTCAACGATGGGCCGAAGACGAATTCGGAGTTGGTGACGCTCTATGACAACACTAAGTAAGCTGTGGACATCCTAGTACAGATGGCATAGTCCGTATTCTATGAGAGGCGATACACATTGATGGCTATATTCTATAACATCCTCGACCTGGCTCGATGCCCACATCCTCTTCCAGCACAGCAAAATAGCCCAGAGGAAGTTCATGCAGCGACTGGCAGAGGAGCTGAGAGTGGAGTTTATGGAGGGGAAAAGGGCAGCGTGACAGTTGGCATGAGGTCCCAGTCAGCAGCAGAAGAAACTGCCGGCTGCAGATGCCAAAATGGAGGCAGTGCCAGGTTCCGAAAAGCTGCAATCAAAATAAAAAACACACGATACCTGCTGCAAATGCTGCAAACCCACGTGTGGGAATTGTGCAAGGAAAGCTGAGGTCACTTGCGTTGACTGTGAATTAAATAGCGAGGCATGATTCTACAGCCTAAACTTTTTTTTTAGATCAGCTTGTTTCCAGCTTTGTCGAATAATTCTATGTATATTTTTTTTTTGTTATAGATGTTATACTTACAGATTACTGTATGCAATAATATGAACAATGATAGAATTAATTAAACTTAAAATTCACATTTTGGTGTTATTCAATTTTTTTTATAAAACAACAAAATAAATGCCTTAAGCTCTCAACTGGGTATTTATCGTGAGAGATTACAGAGTTTACGTAACAACTTGCATAAAATGTAGTAAGTTGTTACATTGTGTGCAAAATAGTAAATACGTTATTTGTTGAACATTTTTATTACATTATCTGTTTTTATTACAGCTTTTTATTATATAATGCACATTTATTACATTATGAATTCCTACATGGGTGGGTATGGGTACTGATGTAATGATGCAGGATTTTGTCATGTTATGATTTTTTTCTTTGTTTGTGTCTTATTTATATAAATATGAGTACATCAGAACCTAAAACAGGTTCAGTACTTGAGAGTAAATATACCTGGTTGTTACCTGTTGATCAGAAGGGCGTATCTGAGGCTCTTGCCTCACCAACAGAGCTGCAGTGGCGAAAACGCAGCCAGCTCTGTGTGAACGACACTATGCTTTTCTCTCTCCAGATGGGCGAGAGGCTCTCGACGGCACCAAGCTCTGACCTTGAAAGCGAGTTTGGCACGCCACTTCCTCGTGTTGAGCAAAACGTGGATGATATTTCTCTAAACAGAGCACAACATCGATCAATTGCATTCAGCGGCTGGACCGGGGCCAGGCCGAGTAAATATTGTGTACGGCCATGGAGGGAGCAGCTGGAGGCTCGGATGAATTGGGCCGAATGGGGAGCGGGGCTCTGATGATGATAGCACGTGGGATAACAAGGCAGCTCACAGACAGACTGGAGGTGGATGCTGAGTTCTGCCAAAACATGATGATAATACTGTTTACAAAGACAAGGAGGAAGCAGGGACAGAGAAGTTTGAGAACAGCAGGGATACAATTACAAATTAAAAAAAATACTATACGAAATAAATCAGATGTTCCCATGAAGCAACAGTTAATTGCACTCTTTTCATCCATTTGATGAATTTGTGAGGTAAAGATGAACAAAATGTTTCTTAAAACAACAGGCCTAGTTCATTAAGTGACGGCTGTTGGCTGGAGTCTTTTTTGTGGAAGAAAGATGCATCTAACAGGTTACTGACTGAATGTCATGAACAGGATATTAATCACTGCTTTAATAACCAATCCTGACAAGTGTGAGCTGCACTCACAAATTCTTGTTAGTTTGTAATTTGCCTTCCAAATAACCAGTGTCAGCTGAGGAAACAATAGCCACAAGGTCCATTTAGTAGCTGTTGTGGAGCTTCCAATCATGGCATTTTGCAATTTGAGTCAAGAATGAATCTAACGTCAACTTTTAAGCTAACATGTACAAGTCCTTAAAGTGCACTGAAAAAGAAGATTTACAGTGGCAACGCGTCAAATCTGTCCATTGATGAAGATCAAGTGATATGTTCCAAAATAACTTTTGTTCGAAATCAGGAATGCACTTTGAACCTCGACCCATGTAAGTGTTTGTTTTGATACAACACTTTTTCAAGGCAGGATGACAATTATTTGTTAGTACCTTCCAAAAGCAAGAAGATTAACATTAGTGTTTTCTGATCTGTTACCTCTGTGGTAAAGGTCTGGTTAGGTCAAGGCAATTAAAACTACTTGGTTATTATAAGGAAAGATTGTTGCCATGGTTAAAAGAAACCAAAGCTGACAGTTGGTAGTAAACAGGAAATAAACAACAGCCTGCTTTGATAAGGTCACACACTTTATTGATCCATTCATCTGCCCCGACTTCCACACCACTGCCACCTTTGTTTCTGACAAAGAAGAATCATACATCCAGCCACTAGAGGTCTGTGTCATTTAATTGTAAAGTGTATTAGGCAATTAAACAACGTTTTTCTTAGGACTGTCCCAGTAAGTGTATGTTATCTTTTATATATTGTCAATGTCAATTCAATGTGTCAATTCTCGCGTGAGCAGTAGGGACGGAGCGCATCATGTCTGAACATTCCAATTGGTTAACAAAGGTGCTGAAATGAAGCGTTCAGCGTTTTGTGGCGCTCCCACTTCCTGTCTGAACCCGGCGTGAATCCGGCATTACTTCTCTGCAACCTGCAAACTGGCAAAGAACCACCAAGTGCAGGGCTTTTTAAAGTGATTTTGCTTATTTCCTTTGAAAGTTAAGATGAATAGGTCTATATGGGATAGCCTGTATATCCTGCTTTTTTTCCAGTAGCCTCAGACTTCTTCTTTGGTAGGCTGCTCTTGTTTTCCTTTGGAGCAGTTGATAACAATGGTTCTTGTTTGGCATCCTTGCCAACTCTTTTCCAGTGAAAGTAGCTAGCACTAGCTCCAAAAGTCACTAAAAGTCACCAGATGACGTCATACGATAGCATTGAATTGAATTTTATAAATTCAAGCATGCTAGCAGGTTGATCAAATCAGTGGAATAAACAACACCTATTTTAGTGAGTTTTTATTACAGTGAGTCGGTGGTTTAAGCAGTCTTCACTGTCACTGAGGTAGCGGTTTAGATAGGCAGACTGCAGCAGTGTTTTGCTGGAAGATCTCAGGTTGAGATAGCTGGGCACAAAAACTCACAAACTTATGCTGGTGCCAGACCATGCAGTGCTTTTAAAATAATTGAAAATCAACTGGAAGCCAATGCTAAGGGGCTAAAAGAGGCTATAATGGGGGTTAACAGTCTGGCTGTTGCCACCTCCATTGTATTCAACATGAACACGAAGGCAGCCGTGCCGCCGAGGTGGGTGGCAGCTGGCAGAAGAGGGAGGGCTGCTGCTCTCATGAACGCACAAAGCTCTTTGCCACCGCATACGGAGTTCATAATGGTTCAACTTTTGCAACTTGTCACCGTGGCTCACTGTGTGACCATGGCAACCACAGAAAGTGCAGGGAAATGATATAGGTGCTGATTTTACTGGTACTGTATCTGAGGTCCCTGAATGATTCGCCTCCTCACCAGCAAAGAACAGACAGATCAATGGATAGGAACCATCTGTGAGAATTGTCAGCTCCAGAGTTTGATTATCAAGTCTGAGACATTAAAACAATGTTTATGATACTAGTTAGCAAATCTTGCTACATTAAACCATCCTCTATTTTAAGCTACAACATGCTCTATTTAGCTGTGATGAGATTGTAGTTGGTGGATAGCAGCAGGTGGGATCAGAGGTGGGACTCACTTGTATTTCAACTGGATGGATGTGGTTTTGCAGGCTGTAGCAGTGCACGTTTCAGTGAGCTAACTCGACTGATTAATATGCACATACAATATGAGATCAGATTATTTGTTACATGTCACGTATGAAGGCATACAGAATATACAATTCATGTTTTCCTATAATTTGTATATCTGGTCTCACACCTATATACATGAGAACGGATTTGGGCTGGGCATCTATTGATGCAAGCATACAGACCCCCATCTGAGTAGATATTTGTTGCTGGACATAATTGAGTCCATTTAAATTTCAATATACTCTAGCACTATTTATTTAGTTGAAGTGTATCTTCGTTTGATTCGTCGATGATAACAAAAAATTAACAAATCATTTGTAGTTAACGTTAGTGAGGTCTCCTGTAGGTTGCTCGCTCAAAAATACTGTTCTTTTTTTTTTTCAGTCAAGGCTCTTCACGCCAATCCTGTGTTTTTAATATATTTCAAATGGAAGCCAATGGCAGCTAACACTTAACTTGACTGGGTCTGCAGTGCATTTCAGCTCCAAGCAGGGTAACTTCATGATGTTGAAACATGTCTGCTCTCAATGAGGCATCTGTTTGATGCGACTGAGAGCCACCTGGATGGGCATTAGTTGGCAATGACGAGGAAACAGCTCATTGAAAACTAAGAAAAGTTGATCTGTTTAAAGCTGACAGCTGCACTCAACTTTAATTAGTCAAGGTTCAAAATACTGTCAGGAAAAAGAAAGGTCTAATTTCTTTCAGCAAGGGGAGGAAATGTCGGGAAGAGGAATGTTCTGATATATATTTTGCTCATGAGCCAGTGCATTTAGGTGTTTTTTTTATCATTTGTTCAAACTGATCTGTTTTTACCAGAACTGTGCCTCAATTGTGTTGTTGTTACTGTGGTTATGACTGAATATGTCATTACAGAAGGCCTCAGCAGAATGATGTACTTTATGTATATGATTATACACTGTGAAGAAACAGTACCCAGGCGTTGGCTCGGCTCTGCCTTCAACACCATCAGCTGCTGCAGGACAAGCGCACGGACTTTCTGTCAGGAGGCGGGAAAACACATCTCTGGCTCCCAAACCATCAGCGCCGTTTCTCCTCAAGGCTGCGTCCTTCCCACCCTACTCGTCTCCCTGTACACCAACAGCTGCACCTCCTGAAGTTTGTGAACAACACCACCCTCCTTGGGCTCATCACTGTTGGGGATGAGTCCCCCTACAGTTGGGAGATTGACCGTCTGGTGACCTGATGCAGCCATACAAACTTGGAGCTCAGAGTGTGAGACGGTTGTGGATTTCAGGAAGTGGCCAGCCCTGTGTGACTCCCTAGTAAAGTCAAACTGTCTGAACAGTTCTGAAAAACCCAATGTAGAGAAATGTATGTAACTGACCATAAACTGTAAACGCTACAGCTAAAGTAGTCATAGAAAGAGTCATACGTGAGGCACACAAACAGAATGGACTGTGGAAACTGGCTGGACAGCAACACAGCCTCAACCAGTGGACATGCTGGTTGGTTCATGTTACCAGTTTCACATTAAATATGTGAAAAGCTACTGGACAATAAAATCTGGTCATCAGCACCTTTACACTGGCTCATTTACTGTATTTACTTTCTAAAGATATATTTAATACATAATTTAATACAAAATACACAAAGTCTAACCACTTCCTCAGCCTTTCCTGGACGTATCCAAGTCACAAAAAAGTTTTCTAGAGAAGTGTGTATCTGATGTTCTGTGGCTCACTGCATGCCTGTGTTGTGTGTGTGTAATTAGTCCATAATTACCAGTTGGGGTGTTTGACAGGAGAGTAGGTGAGTCTGGGAGGCTTCACCAGCAGGGCATCTGCAAATGAGACAGCTTCACAATTAACTAGCATCTTCTTCATTCTGGCTCCGCCAACCACTGCAGGATTTGCATCACTTTTTCTTAGGAGGCGTCGAAACAAGTCAACAGGCAGAAAAACTCAATTAACTCTCTCAGCCGCCTTAATCGTCCCACATGAAGCACGTCAACTCTGACCTGCCGCTAAATCAAGGCTCTGGGAGTTCTTCTTCTCATTAGAAATAAGAACAAAATAGTTTTGAGTCTTTGAGTTCAGAGCAGAGAGTACAATCTGAGCTCTGATGGATAATCGAGGAATCAGTTTTCCTAAAATACTTACTGAACCAGCCTCTAAATTCTAATTACTATTTCCTGCAGCCTTCAGTAGAAAAACTTCCATCCTATGTCTATGATGCAATTGGTGTTTTCATTGCCACATGTTGAGTCGATGTACAGTAATATATAACACAGTGACTACTTGAGAGCAGTAACTCAATGTTATAACGGTGCAACAGTCAGCACAAGCAGCGTTCTGATAGTTTGGTATTCTCCTGAACTTGAAATACTCTTTTTTCCCATCTGTGTGGTGTTTTGGTGTCCAGTGAGGAGCGCACGGTGTACAGGAGGGAGGAGAGGAACAAACAGGTGAGGAAGTAGGAGAGGAACAAACAGGAGGGAGGAGAGGAACCAACAGGTGGGATCATTCATGTTGTGGTACAGGAATATCAGTATAACAATAGCAGTCATTGCATTGATGTCTAAATTATTTTAACAGTATATTTATACTGTATGGAAAGCATCTCCAGTTAATTTAATCCCTGCAGCCATCTGAGGGCAGCAGTAAAGGTAAATAAATCAGGAGATGTTGAATAAGCTCATTATCTCTACGCATCATTCTTTCCAACTTTTATTTTAAAGTGGTGTTTTATGTTATATGTTCAAATGCCTTAAGGGATAGTTTTTTAAGTGGGTGCCACCGGCAGCCCTTTCTTTTGTTCCGCGTCTTACCTGACTCTTGTTGGTTATTTCTCTGTGGGCAAAACAGAAACTTGTAACATCCTCAACTAACAACTAATATAAGCAATAAATACTTGAGATTGCCTGATACATCGGCTGACTGTTGCTTCCTTTACCAAATCTACTGGGGTTGTCCGTGATATACTTGCTTGTCCGTGATATAACTTATTCCCCCCGAAGCAAAAATCATACGATTAATTGTTTAATGTTTTCTTTCTTTCTTTTTTTTTTTGGGGGGGGGGTCCTAAATGTCACAGTTTAATTTGGAACAGTTTCTTCAGGTGCCCACCTTTAACCAAATCCATGTTTGTCGGAAAGTTGATTTGCTAGTGATTGCTGCCCACTTCGGTATCTCAGCATCAGAACAAATGGTAAAGAATGGTAAATGGACTGCATTTTTATAGCACTTTTCTAGTCTACTGACCACTCAAAGCACTTTTACAATACATGCCTTTATTCACACACTGATGCCAGAGGTTGCCATCAGCAGTTAGGGGTTCAGTTTCTGTCTTTCAGCTCAAGGACACTTCGACACTTTCTCTGGAGGAGCCAGGGATCGAACCAGGAATCTTCTGATTACTGGACAACCATTCTACCTCCTGAGCCAGGCTGCCCTGGAGGAGGAAAAAAAGGAGCTTAAGTCTCTGGTCATTAGTAAATTGATGGAACTGTGGAGCCGGTAAAGTCTGGTTTAGTGTCTGGTGCTGCGGCTGAGCTGATGGCCCAAGCAGTCCGGGGTGTTGACTTCAAGGTGGAGGGCTGTGTGAAAACGCCGGTTACTCTCCCTCGTTACGACCCCTTTTCTCCTGCCTCTTCAGGGTCTTGTGACAAAGGCTCGGTTGAAGGTACGCCTTGCTCGTCTCTAGCTGGAGTCACAAGGAAAGGCACAGGATCATCAAGCACAGCTTGAGTTCCGCCTGCAGGTCAAAAAGCTGGAAGTCACAAAAAGAGACTCTCATGACTGAGGCTGCCTCTGGCTCCACACTCTCCATCTCTGCTTGTTTGCAACGTGGTAAACTTGATGTCAGTAAACATATCGCCTTGGTGCTGACCTTGCGAGAAACTGAAGTGGACTTTGTGGATTTTAGCGCTTTTGAGCGTATTGCGATGGCTCTTAAGTGACCTTCAAATGTCTGGTTCCTGCTGGTACAGTGCAAAATTCACAAGAAAGACCAAGACGTGGTGTCAGTGCTTTTTTTAGAGGACAGTATGGAATATGACATGGTGAAGACTGCAATTCTGTGTGTCTATGAATTGGTACCAGAAACCTATCGCTAGAAGTTTAAAGGCCACAGTAAATCCCCCACTCAAACCTATGTAGAGTTTGCTAGAGATATGGGAAATCTTTTTGACGAATAGAGCATTGCGTTAGTTCAGGCAGGCCATGGAGTCAAGCTCAGCTCAATATCCCAACTACATCAGCTGACCATTGCAATCCAGAAGCCACATCAGCTGATGGATCAGCTGATTCCCTTCTACACATCTATTGGCAATCTCATTCAGGGCGCCCTATTTAAGCTGCTTCAGCCTGCCTATCCTTGCCGCTTCCTCCACAAGCCACTTCACAAGCTCGCCCCCGTGAGAACGACCAGGCTGTCAGCTACCTGCCTCAACCCACCTGCTGCTTGTGTGTCGATCCCCGTCCACCATGACTGCATCACGGATTCACCGCAGTCCGCAGTAATCTATTTGTGTCAGAAGGTTCCGCTGCTCCCACGCTGTTGGAAGGTAATGCTGCTCCTGCACCTCCACTGTCGTCCAAGGATCACGAGCAGCAGTGACAGCAGCCGGCTCCGAGGACCAGGAAGATGACACCATCTTGTCGCCTTATCCAACATCCAGTTATTGCTTGCCACCATTAACTCCAGAATCAAGCCCCCTCGGCAGCCTCTGCAACTCGTTTTTTCTTGCCACCGCAGCACTGTCTTTCTGCCCGGCCACAGGGCCTCCGCCATAATCCCCTTTCACACAGGCACTGCAACCATGAAATTATCTGTACATTTTCCGGTCACGGTATATGTGTGAACGCAAATGTCCACGTCAGTTGGAGCGGACTTTAACCGGCCGGCTCCTGAGTAGAAGTCCGGGTGAACCATGTGTGAATACAGCAGGTAATTATGCAACAATTCACACGAGAGAGTGGGCGTGTTGACTCCCAGCAGTCAGCTGCTCTCCTCCACAGCTGCTGTGATTTAGAAATGTGCCTGCACTGATAAATGCAGCAGCTAAAAGCTGCATAGTTTTGACGCTCCACTGCAAAGTGCTAACAGGAGAGAGAACTTGCTGTAAAATAAAGGTTTTATTTCCTGCCGAAAATCTTAAAAACACTGAATTACAACCGCAGCAACGTTTTGCATCACGTCCTGCCTCCCGCACCCCTTGCCTAAACCAGACGGACTATTTCCAGTAAGTGTGTACAGACACAAAAGTCTCTTTCTGTGCCGCATCTGTGAGAGGGCATCTCCACACATAGTCCAGACCCGATTGCCCGGGCTTCATATGCAAAAGCGTCTATAGGCTGTAATTTAAAAAAAAAAAGTAGCAGTAGCCTCTGTCACGTCAGCCGTTGGCATGTGAACGGCCGTTTTGAAGCTTTAAGTTCGGAGATTTGGCCGTCGCCATCTTGGTTTTGGGAGCAGAAGGGTTGTTAGTCTGATAAGTCAAGTCAAGTCAATTTTATTTGTATAGCGCCAAATCATAACAAAAGTTATCGTAAGACGCTTTTCACATAGAGTAGGTCTAGACCATACTCTTTAAAATATTATTTACAGAGACCCAACAGATGAGCAAGCACTTGGCGACAGTGGTGAGGAAAAACTCTCTTTTAACAGGTAGAAACCTCGAGCAGAACCAGGCTCTGGGTGGGCGGCCATCTGCACCAACTGAGTTGGGTTGAAAGGGGAGGAGAGAGGGGGAGAGGGGAGACAGAACAAGAGGAGAGACAACAAATCAGACTAATAATAATAACAACTGCAGCAGTGAGTGTGGAGCAGGAACATGGGGGCAGTAGACGGCCGGCAATCACAGATCCAGAATCTACAGCTCCAGAGGTGGAAATACCTGCAGAAAGTGAGAAGGCGAAAAAGCACAGAAAGCACAAGAACTACCGGGAAGAAGTGGAGTTAGTAACATGTATTAGTGGGATAGGAATGCGTATGGATAGAGAGGGAGAGGGGGAGAGAGAAGCTCACTGCATCATGGGAAATCCCCCGGCAGTCTAAGCCTATAGCAGCATAACTAAGGGATGGTTCAGGACTCACCTGAGCCAGCCCTAACTATAAGCTTTATCAAAAAGGAACGTTTTTAGCATACTCTTAAACGAAGAGAGGGTGTCTGCCTCCCGAACCCGCATTGGGAGCTGATTCCACAGAAGAGGAGCTTGATAACTAAAGGCTCTGGCTCCCATTCTACTTTTAGAGACTTTAGGTACCACAAGTAACCCTGCATTCTGTGAGCGTAGTGCTCTAGTGGGCTAATACGGTACTATCAGCTCTTTAAGATATGATGGTGCCTGACCAATAAGAGCTTTGTAAGCGAGGAGGACGACTTTAAATTCTATTCTAGATTTCACAGGGAGCCAGTGCAGAGAAGCTAATATTGAAGAAATATGTTCTCTTTTTCTAGTTCCTGTCAGTACACGTGCAGCCGCATTCTGGATCAGCTGGAGAGTCTTTAGAGACTTATCGGGGCAGCCCGATAATAAGGAATTACAGTAATCTAACCTAGAAGTAACAAATGCATGAACTAGTTTTTCTGCATCTTTTTGAGACAGGATATGCCTGATTTTTATAATGTTACGTAAGTGGAAGAAGGCAGTCCTTGAAGTCTGTTTTATATGGGTATTAAAGGACATGTCCTGATCAAAGATTACTCCTAGACTCCTTACAGCGGTGCTAGAGGCCAGGGCAATGCCATCTAGAGTAACTATATCTATACATAGTGCGTCTCGCAGGTGTTTAGGACCCAGAACAATAACCCCTTTTTGTCTGAGTTTAACAACAGAAAATTGCAGGTCATCCAGTTTTTTTATGTCTTTAATGCATGCCTGAAGCTTGGTTAACTTATCGGTTTCATCTGGCTTTATCGATATACTGAGCACGACAGTATTTCAGTATTTCTGGTTTGTTCCCCTTGTGCGTAATTATGCACACTCGGGCAAAAACTTTGTGCAGAGAAAGATTTAGGGACAAATCGATGTTGACTTGTCTGACAGTGTGCTAATGAAAGTTTTCACAGAAGAAACTACACCAGATACCAAAGCGGCCGAGTCTTTTCCAGAAAAAAGCAACAACGATGAGCATCAGCATTTCATCTCGAGACGGACTCCGGCTGCCAGTAACTCAAGAGCAGCTCGTGTTGCTCAGCTGGTGGAAAAAAAAGTCTAAGGAAATGCTTTGCTTCAGTGGTGAGTAGCAATCAGAATGATGTTGATGGCCCAAGTTATTTTGTTTGACCATGACGTTCTCATGCAAAAATGGTCTCCAGCAATAGCTGAAGGGTCAGATTGGAGTGTGAGACACCAAACTGTGGTACCTGCATGTTATCGTGAGCAAGTGTTTATTCTGGCACATGAAAGTCCTTGGGCTGGACATTTAGGTGTTAATAAAAAGTGCAATCTCATACTGAGACACCTTTTCTGGCCAGGTCTAAAGTGCTGAAGTTACTGCACATTGCCCTACCTTTCACGTCTGTTAGTTAGCTTGCAAACCTAATCAGGCAATTCCACCAGCTCCGTAGCATCCTATACCCGCCATAGGAGAACCATTTGAGAGAGTAATTGTAGATTGCATTGGTCCCCTTGTCAGAACAAAAGCAGGAGCAGTGCCACTGCGTAAAATCACAGCTAGTTCCGTTGTTAAGGCTTTTACTAAGTTCTACTAAGTGGGGTTGTATAAGGTACTTATCTATAGTCAGTGCATTGCTACAGTAGATGGCGGTCGGCACACCCCCAGTTTTGAGAAGCAGGCAGCTGTACCTGCACGGACGCTCAGCAGTGAACTGCTGTGGACGGGGTCAGCAGCAACACGGACTTCAGCCACCCAAAATAATCAACATCCGTTTAAGTGTACAATATATTTGGAGTATTTTCACCGCTTTACTTTGCCATCAGACAGCCCTTTCAGACAAGGAATTAAAGCGGTTATATCGCTGTTTTCACAGCCACCAGAGTCCTCACAGAACATGGGAGTTGCTGGCCTGCTACTGACTTCATCGGTTTGTTTGTTTGCTTTTTTTGTGTATAGTTCGGATCAAAACTAACACAATACAATACCATAGATTTCAAAGTCACCAAAGTTGAACTTGATATATATTTTCATACGAAGTTCCAGATCCTGGTCGCTGAGTCCTGCTCTAATGTTGCTTAACTGCACCCAAGTGCAGAGAACACACCACGCCAACATTTCAGACTTCAAAAAACATTATATTTCTTTTCTTGGCTGAAGTCGACCCGAAACCAGAAAATCTATTGTCAGAGCAGGCAAACAGTCAAACAAAAAACAACTAAATATTATATCGCCAAGACGTGTTGATTAATTTTGCTGCATCACTGTCTGGTGTGACCGGGCCTTAAGAGTGTCTGAGAAACATTTTCTTATCTGCAACCAGTTCTTTACATTTCGAGAGAACCTTAAGGTTCCCTGGACTTACTGCACATGAAACTCTCTGTATCTTTTTGTGTTTAGAGTACAGAGGCATTTGTATTTTGTAAAACTTCCTGCAACACTTCTCCCCAAAGAGCTTCTATCTGAGTAGCAGTTGTTAGCAGGAGGGAAACGTGAATTTTCAAAGCTCGACTCCCACATGAGCAGGGACGATTTATTCTCTTTGTGTGCTCAGCCCGACAGACACAGGGAGGGCAGGATATCTCTGAGTCTTCAAGCGAGAGGGATTCCTTTTGTGACTTTATCATAGATTTACCAATATATGTGACGCCATGTTCTGGGGTAGCGCATTTGTTCTGTTTGTTTTATCTCTCTTTCAGGCGCGGCATCTTTGTTCTACAGAGGAAGGGCAGATGGATTGATCTGCTGAGAGGGAGAAAAGAGGGAACTCAATGCAAAGTCCCACAGCTGTTAGAGAAAAAGATCTTTTCCTTCCATGAATAGAGGGCGATAAAGATGTGAGAAGGTTATTGAGGGATGGGAATTTCTGTGATACAAATGTTCTTACACATGCTGTATAGCACATGGCATTCACACTACAGCAGGTACACATTCAGTTCCACAGCATAGGCCTTTTTTAAAAGGTATACACACACAGGAAGTTGGCATGCTTAGGATGAAGGGTTTTACACGTCGTCAAGAGTACAATGGGATTTTTTGTGATTTCTTGTGAAATTTCACTGAAGATGCTGAATACTGCCAAGTTTTTGTCAAGATACTATATACTGAATATTAGAAGCTTCATTTCACAAATATTCATCACAAATGGTTACAGATGTAGTTTTGAAGTTACTGTTCAAACTTACAAAGCCATATTTGATATTCTAGTGGGGATACCACACATATGTCAGGCTAAATTTTGGGGAAATGTATAAAATGATGATGCATAACTAAGTTATTTCCATTGAATGAAAATGTGCAGACATACAAAATGTCATCTTAAGTGTTGAATATGCTGTTTCTTCTCTTTTTTTTTCAAAATTTAAATTTATTGTTGGAGCAGTTGAACAGCAGTATAATCAGTGTGGTTTTGGTGATTTATAGGTGAAAAGCCTAAAATCTAGCTGTCGAGTCAAACCGGACTAAATTTAGTTTAAATGTGTTTTGTTGCAAAATCATTTTAATGCCCCTGTACATATTGGCAAAAGCTGGTCAAAAGTGGCTGAAAATATGTTAATTCTTTACATACATTACAGAGTTACATGCAGGATTTACAAACAATGTCAATGTCACAATCTTGATCAGTCCATAGAGGAGAGTCAGACAACACCAAGAAAGCTTTATGAATGGTCACAGGCTGAGCTCACAGTGAAGCTCACTGCTTTGACAATGTGTCCAAGCCTTTATTCACAATATCTTCCTGAATAGTGTAACTTTTTTTCCCAATCTAGTCACCCCACTGTAGAGATCACAACTGATGTATGAATACAATGTTCGACAGGCTCTAGAAAGAAACATTCAAACCTAAGATACCAGTCTGTTTTGCACTATTCCATGTGAGGATTTCTTTAATGTGAAATTAAGAGGAAAATCAGGGTTCATAAGATGAAAAGTCATATTGTGCACATTAGTTTCTGCTGCCCACGATGTGGTAAATAGTGTGTTTAACGTATTGCCTTTCGTTCCTGCTGCTCTTCATGGCTCAGAGGACGGAGCTGTGCTGTTTTGGTATTTTGTCAGCGTTTGCTGCATCAACATGGCCACAGCTGTAGGAGAGGGCTTTCAGATGGTGAATGTGGGGTTAATCCCTGTGGTACTCCAAACGCCTGCAGGGAGGGATGGATCAACCAGCATGACACATATCTTCCAGCTCTCCCTTTCTGTCTTGTTTCCCATCAGCCCCCATGTCTGATCTCTTCACTCTCCAAGGGTGAGAGGAACAAATAACTGCCTGTCATTAGTTTTGTGTTCTTGTAAAATATAAATATCAGTTACTATATAATGCCTACATTTTATTATATGATATATAGTTAAGTTTCAGAGTTAATTCTTAACCTTGGAAAACAATCCCTCCTCAAGGTTATTCAGTAGTTGTACTGGAGCTTTCAATCATATCACAAGATGTACATCAGCAGATGGAGTTTGTTCATCATGAAACTGTATTTGTTCAGATTGGCTTTAGCCATTGTGGACTTCTAGTCCTTAAAAAAACAAAATGAAAAAAATCAATTAAATTAAATGAAAAATTTCAATGTGAGTATTCCAACAACTGAGCAAACCCCACCTGCTGATGAATATCATGCCAGGACTCCAGAACAGCTACTAAAGGTGAAGTGAGATTGTTTTCACAATGATAAACTGTACAATACGTTAAGTGCACTATAGTAAAACCTTATTTACTTTTACTTTAAAAGATTCCACACCTGTAATTGTATTCCACTTTTATGTTTTTATGAATTTTAAAGTCAGTCATCTTATTGTGACTTATATTGTTCATTAAAATTTGAAACTTTGGCATCATTCACACTTTCACGCAAGATGAAATACCACTCAAGTTTGTCTGTCGAGTGACACTCAGCTAGTTAGCCAGTGGAGGTGCACCTTAAATGTCTGGAAACATGGAGCAGATACAGAATGTGTCATGTGTGGGTGTTCACAAGCACCAACACTGTTGAGCAGTGGTTTTAACAAGGACTTGTCCAAAATCATGGTATAAATGTATCTTTTTGGACTTTTAATTGGCGTCACAACACTTGGAGTATGATACACAAGCTGTTTTAGGTCATTTTATCATTGTTTTTGACCTCTTCATTTTAATATCTCTGGTAGTTAATGCAATGAGGGAAAGGAATCATACCTAAGGCATGGTGAAGAGCAGGAGAGATCCTAATTCCTAAAGAAAATAACGCATCAACCATCGGCCAATTTCAGTAGATCAGTCTTTGGAATGTGGAAGGGAAGATCTTTGCAGTTGTGGCCCAAAGACTCATTTTTACAAAATAAGTGTGTACACTGATGACATAAAACAGATAACAACAACAGAAGCGCACACCGAACTGCTGGATAAACTCCAGGAAAACATAGCTGTTGACAGTAATATGTACAAATTACCCGTGACTTTGAAACACAGACCTGAAACATTGCACTCAACAGTGAAGAAAAGACATGTGAGGACAAAACTGCAATGTTTGTAGCCACAAATTAACATCAAAATATAACAGCAAAAACCAACAATATATTTATAATGAAAGATGGAGCTAAAACTCTGGCACCAATTCCTCCTGGAACAGCATCTCTTTCTTTTATGATGCCCACGTCACCAAGCCAGAAGTCATTCAGCTGTTAACAAATGCAGTCCCTTCTGTTGGCTTTGGCAGTTACTACGGCAGCAAAAACTACTGACTCACTTTCTCGTTCAACTTCTTCATAAAACTGTCTTCAGGGACATGATGTCCAGCCTTGATCCACTCAGCATGCATGTTAATCAGCATATTATTAAAGGTCTTCGCATTTGCGAAGTAGTCTGGTGATGCCAGGCAAGTTTCACCACCATTTCCACCAGATCTTATCCAGCTCTGGAATATCCCCCAAGCTATACTCTGGGCATTCCTTCCAGCACTTCTAGACACGGATTCCCCGACCACACGTGCTGACGTGCCGCGGTAAGCGTATCGTATCATTTCCGGTTGCCCGCGTCTCTGTACTGTGTGTTTTTGCTGCTCTCACTCAAAAGAGTTAACATTGTTATCTTCTTCATCGCAGCGGCTAACTACCTGCTGTTTATTTAAACACTAGTCTTAAAACACTCACAGCTTTCTCCCTTTTTAGCGACTTTTCGTTAATTTCACATCTTTATGTTCGTTGTTCAGTTCTGTTAGCTTCCGTAGCCTCTTTTAGCTCCTCAGCCAGCGATGGCTTCTCTCTCTCCCTCTGCCTCTCCTGCTCTGTCCTGCTCGGTGTGTCAGATGTTCACTTACTCCTCTGCCTCCTTTAGTGATAAAGGTTTATGTATTAAATGTAGTTTATTTGTAGCATTGGAGGAGAGGCTCAGTAAACTAGAAGCCCGGCTCCTCACCATGGATACCCAGCCTCTAGACCCAAGCAGAGACCCACGGTTCACCACCAACCCCTTCATGTTTCCAACAGATTCTCCCCCCTCAGCGACTCACCCGCTGCGAAACACACTCTGGTAATTGGCAGCTCAATCCTCAGAAACGTGAAATTAGCGACACCAGCGGCCATAGTTAGGTGTATCCCCGGGGCCAGAGCGGGCGACGTTGAGTCAAACCTAAAACTGCTGGCAAAAAGTAAACGTAAATACTGTAAGATCGTAATTCACGTCGGCGGTAATGACTCCCGATTACGCCAATCGGTCACCAAAATTAATGTGGAGTCGGTGTGTAACTACGCAAAGACAATGTCGGACTCTGTAGTTTTCTCTGGACCCCTGCCAAATTTGACCAGTGATGACATGTATAGCCGCATGTCGTCATTCAACCGCTGGTTGTCGAGGTGGTGTCCAGCAACCGATGTGGGCTTCGTAGATAACTGGACCACATTCTGGGGGAGACCTGGTCTGATGAGGAGAGACGGCATCCATCCTACTTTGGATGGTGCAGCTCTCATAGCCAGAAATTTGACCAAGTTTATTAGTGGACCCACACCGTGACAATACAGAGTTCAGACCAGGAAGCAGAGCTGCAGTCCTACACGCTTCTCTGCACTTCCATTAGAGTGGTTACCCACCCAAAACCCCGTAAAAAACCCATAGAGACTGTGTCTGTCCCCCGACCACTTCATTTAATTAATTCAAAATCAAACAGAAGAGGAGATACTCGTAAAAACTTAATAAAAATTAAAACTACTAGTGTAGTGGTACAACCAAATAAGATAATTAAATGTGGACTCTTAAACATTAGATCTCTATCGTCTAAAGCTGTGCTAGTCAATGATTTAATATCTGACTATCATATAGATATATTTTGTCTAACTGAAACTTGGCTGTGTCAGGAAGAATATGTTAGCCTGAATGAGTCCACTCCTCCTAGTCATATTAATACTCACATTCCTCGAGGCACTGGCCGAGGAGGTGGAGTTGCAGCCATCTTCGACTCTAGCTTATTAATCAACCCTAAACCTAAACTTAGTTTTAACTCATTCGAAAGTCTTGTTCTTAGTCTTTCACACCCAATGTGGAAAACTGTACAGCCAATTCTATTTGTCATAGTGTACCATGCTCCTGGTCCATGTTCTGATTTTTTCAGCAGAATTCTCAGAGTTTTTAACAAGTTTAGTCCTCAAAACAGATAAAGTCATTATTGTAGGTGATTTCAATATTCACGTGGACGTAGATAATGATAGCCTTAGTTCTGCGTTTATCTCATTATTAGATTCGATTGGTTTTTGTCAGAGTATAAACAAATCCACTCATTGTTTTGACCACACCCTCGATCTTGTTCTGTCATATGGAATCAAAATTGAAGATTTAAAAGTCTTCCCACAAAATTCTGTCTTATCAGACCATTATTTAATAACTTTTGAATTTATATTACTGGACTATAAGCCATTAGGCAGACATTCCTTTAGTAGATGCCTGTCTGATAGTGCTGTAGCTAACTTTAAAGAAGTGATTCCATCGGCATTTAATTCAATGCCATGTCTCAATATAACGGAGGACTCCTATGCTAACTTTAGTCCCTCCTAAATTGATCATCTGGTTGATAGTGCTGCAGGCTCGCTGCGAACGACTCTTCATTGTATTGCCCCTATCAAAAAGAAAATAATAAAACGAAAGAGGTTAGCTCCATGGTATAACTCTTTAACCCGCAGATTAAAAGAAACATCGCAAAAATTAGAAAGGAAATGGCGTTCCACCAAACTGGAGGAAACTCATTTAGTTTGGCAAGATAGTCTTAGAACATACAGGAAGGCCCTCCGTAATGCCAGAGGAGCCTATTACTCCTCACTAATAGAGGAACATAAGAACAACCCTAGGTTTCTTTTCAGCACTGTAGCCAGGCTGACACAGAGTCAGAGCCCTGTTGAGCCATGTATTCCCAGAGCTCTCAGTAGTAATAACTTCATGAGCTTCTTTGATGATAAAATTCTAATTATTAGAGAAAACATTCATCATCTTGTGCTCTTAGCTAGTTCAGATACATCTTCGAGTACAGGAACCTCAGGAACCTCAGAAGCAGCTGTAGAACCAGATTTATATTTAGACTGTTTTTCTCCAATTTACCTTCATCAACTAACTTAAATGATTTTTTTATCTAAACCAACAACCTGCCTCTTAGACCCCATCCCAACTAGGCTGCTTAAAGAAGTTTTACCCTTAGCACTTCTTTACTAGCCATGATCAATCTGTCTTTATTAACAGGCTATGTACCACAGTCCTTCAAAGTAGCTGTAAATAAACCTCTTCTTAAAAAGCCTACGCTTGATCCAGGGGTTTCAGCCAATTATAGACCTATATCTAACCTTCCCTTTCTCTCCAAAATCCTTGAGAAAGTGGTCGTTAATCAGTTATGTGACTTTCTAAACAGCAGTAGTTTATTTGAGGATTTTCAGTCTTTCAAGCCAATTTAGGGAATATCATAGCACAGAGACAGCACTGGTGAAAGTGACAAACGACCTTTTAATTGCGTCAGATAAAGGATTTGTCTCTGTACTTGTTCTGTTAAATGATGAATCCTACGTGCACACTGAAGTTAGTTACGGAGTTCCACAAGATTCAGTGCTCGGACCACTTTTATTCACCTTGTATATGCTTCCTTTAGGCAATATTATCAGGAAACACTCCATAAACTTTCACTGCTATGCAGATGATACTCAATTATACTTATCGATAAAGCCAGATGAAACCGGTAAGTTAGCCAAGCTTCAGGCATGTATTAAGGACATAAAAGACTGGATGACCTGCAATTTCTTGCTGTTAAACTCAGACAAAACTGAAGTTATTGTTCTGGCTCCTAAACACCTGTGATAGATATAGTTACTCTAGATGGCATTACCTTGGCCTCTAGCACCGCTGTAAGGAGTCTAGGAGTAATCTTTGATCAGGACATGTCCTTTAATACCCATATAAAACATATTTCAAGGACTGCCTTCTTCCACTTATGTAACATTATAAAAATCAGGCATATCCTGCCTCAAAAAGATGCAGAAAAACTAGTTCATGCATTTGTTACTTCTAGGTTGGATTATTGTAATTCCTTATTATTGGGCTGCCCTGATAAGTCTCTAAAGACTCTCCAGCTGATCCGGAATGCGGCTGCACATGTACTGACAGGAACTAGCAAAAGGGAACATATTTCGCCAATATAAGCTTCTCTGCACTGGCTCCCTGTGAAATCTAGAATAGAATTTAAAGTCATCCTCCTCACTTACAAAGCTCTTATTGGTCAGGCACCATCATATCTTAAAGAGCTGATAGTACCGTATTACCCCACTAGAGCACTACGCTCACAGAATGCAGGGTTACTTGTGGTACCTAAAGTCTCTAAAAGTAGAATGGGAGCCAGAGCCTTTAGTTATCAAGCTCCTCTTCTGTGGAAACAGCTCCCAATTTGGGTTTGGGAGGCAGACACCCTCTTTTCGTTTAAGAGTATGCTAAAAACGTTCCTTTTTGATAAAGCTTATAGTTAGGGCTGGCTCAGGTGAGTCCTGAACCATCCCTTAGTTATGCTGTTATAGGTTTAGACTACCGGGGGACTTCCTATGATGCACTGAGCTTCTCTTTCCTCCTCTCCCTCTCTATCTGTACGCATTCCTATCCCACTAATACATGTTACCAACTCCATTTCTTCCTGGTAGTCCTTGTGCTTTTTCGCCTTCTCACTTTCTGCAGGTATTTCTGCCTCTGGAGCTGTAGATTCTGGATCTGTGATTGCCGGCTGTCTACTGCCCCCATGTTCCTGCTCCACACTCACTGTTGCAGTTGTTATTATTATTAGTCTGATTTGTTGTCTCTCCTCCTCTTCTGTCTCCCCTCTCCCCCTCTCTCCTCCCCTTTCAACCCAACTCGGTCGATGCAGATGGCCGCCCACCCAGAGCCTGGTTCTGCTCGAGGTTTCTACCTGTTAAAAGGGAGTTTTTCCTCGCCACTGTCGCCAAGTGCTTGCTCATGGTGAGAACTGTTGGGTCTCTGTAAATAATATTTTAAAGAGTATGGTCTAGACCTACTCTATGTGAAAGCGTAACTTTTGTTATGATTTGGCGCTATACAAATAAAATTGACTTGACTTGACATCATTAAAATTCTCGGCACTGGTCTTCTCCAGCATACCTTACCTACATTCGCAATGATCTGAGCAGCATCAGAAATGCCCACATGCATCTTTCCTCTTGAAGTTCTAGTGGGGAGTGCATTGAGAGACTGGAACCTCACTCAGAGTCTCAACTCCCCTGGTTCCCTCCTGTCTTCCTGACATCGGTCCCCCAACGCATTCCTCCATCCATCTGTCCACGACCCTGATTCCATCCCTTTGTCCCTTACCCTTTAATTCCTTATCCCTTCAGGCCCTTATCCCTTCATCAGACACCTTTCATCCCCTCATCCCTTAATCCCTCAACCCTCTTCCCTCCTGAATCTCAGTCCATCCCCCTTAGATCATCTTGGCTGTCCTCCTTGCATATTATGCAAAACGTTCTAAATCCATATCTTTATTGGTGTGGTCTTTGTTAGTGAACAGAAGCTTTCCAGTGGATAGTCCCACTTACCCGGGGATCAAGGTGCAATAAAGAAACATGATGACATCATGGACAAAATCATCGAACATTTTCAATGAACTTTATACATTTACCTGTACTCCAGATCTGATATTGTACATACAAGTCACTTCTCATACATTTCTGTGATATTTACCGTTAACCTGTTATATTTGGACATTGTGAATATTTGGAATTGCACCTTACATTTATATTTATGATACCATTAACCTGTTAAATTTCCGGCTATGCATTTGGTTGTTGATATTCTTTATTCTTGTTTATTTTGTTTATATTTGCACAATGCAACGGCATTTGGACTCTTTCCTACTTTGTACTGCAACTGCTGCACGATCATTTCCCATGGGATATATAAAGTACTCTCATATATTATCTTATCTTATCTGCAGACGTGTGACTGCCGCAGCTGACGTCTCCCTGGTAGTGAGCTTTTGGCTCATTTTAAAATCTTTACCATGGATGGTTTTTAGACCGGAGACAAATGGATATATTGCTGCATGATGATGTTTGCCTACCTAGTGAGAGGCCGGGGTGGCGGAGGCCAGAGAGTGACGAGCGGCTTGAAGCAGAATGAATGAGAAGTGCTGGATGAAGCGGAAGCAGGCTGCAACATGAGGCCTGGGTGGCTGTGAGGGACGCTAATGATTTGACTGAAAGCATACGTGAATAGCTTGGATGGAATTAGCCCGAGACTGTGATCAGGGTGGTTAGGGTTATTCTTAGGCTAAGGAATCGGACATCAGCTTGCTACAACAAATAAAAAACTGTAAAAGGTAATGTGAATGTTTGACATTTGCATTGATCTGACACTGAAATGACAGCTCACAGCAGCAGAGAGACGAACAGTTTTTAACTAAGATGATTGGCTTCCAGAGGTCGTGGCACAATTTGATTGGTTTAAGTCAAGTCAAGTCAATTTTATTTGCATAGCGCCAAATCATAACAAAAGTTATCTCAAGACGCTTTTCACATAGAGTAGGTCTAGACCATACTCTTTAAAATATTATTTACAGAGGCGACAGTGGTGAGGAAAAACTCTCTTTTAACAGGTAGAAACCTCGAACAGAACCAGGCTCTGGGTGGGCGGCCATCTGCATCGACTGAGTTGGGTTGAAAGGGGAGGACGAGGGGGAGAGGGGAGACAGAACAGGAGGACAGACAACAAATCAGACTAATAATAATAATAACTGCAGCAGTGAGTGTGGAGCAGGAACATGGGGGCAGTAAACGGCCGGCAATCACAGATCCAGAATCTACAGCTCCAGAGGCAGAAATACCTGCAGAAAGTGAGAAGGCGAAAAAGCACAGAAAGCACAAGGACTACCGGGAAGAAGTGGAGTTAGTAACATGTATTAGTGGGATAGGAATGCGTACAGATAGAGAGGGAGAGGAGGAGAGAGAAGCTCAGTGCATCATGGGAAATCCCCCAGCAGTCTAAGCCTATAACAGCATAACTAAGGGATGGTTCAGGACTCACCTGAGCCAGCCCTAACTATAAGCTTTATCAAAAAGGAACGTTTTTAGCATACTCTTAAATGAAGAGAGGGTGTCTGCCTCCCGAACCCAAATTGGGAGCTGATTCCACAGAAGAGGAGCTTGATAACTAAAGGCTCTGGCTCCCATTCTACTTTTAGAGACTTTAGGTACTACAAGTAACCCTGCATTCTGTGAGCGTAGTGCTCTAGTGGGGTAATACGGTACTATCAGCTCTTTAAGATATGATGGTGCCTGACCAAAAGAGCTTTGTAAGTTAGGAGGACGATTTTAAATTCTATTCTAGTTTTCACTTAACTGAAAGAGTGAACGGCCTCAGTCAGCTGATTGGGTTGGAAGCAGGAACTGACAGAGAGGGAGATGGAGAGTGTAAATAATAAAGTAAGCATGAAGATAAAGTCAGTCTTCCTGATTGAACTTACGAAAAGCTTCATTACCCATAAAAGTATCTAGTAGGTTCAGTTTAATTTGCTGATGTTTCAAGACATCCAGCTGTGAGACATCTGCCACCACAGCCCAGTATCTCTCTTGGAATATATTAATGTTGGATGAATCTGCAATACTAATTCAGTGCCAGTCTTCACTGTCAGTGCAGTCTGATCAGTCTGATCAGTGTTATCACCATCTTCTCCTAACCATAACTGTAGTTACTATTTCTCATTAGTTTTTCAGAATCATCCATTATGAACTTATCAGCTGGTTTAAGGTTTGCTACCACTGATACAATGGAGGTGAATGGTAAATTAATTGGGTGAATTGACCCTTTAAGTAAAGGACTGGAGTACCACCATCAAGCTTTACTACAAATTGCAAAGCACAAATAGTTAATATCATCCTACAACCCTACAACATAATTGAGTGAAACTGAATTTATTAAAATAAATAACTGAAAAAGAATTAAAGGAATATTTAGTGTAAATATTAAAATCTAAATAGCAGCATAAAAATGATGATGAATCATGTAATCAAGTTGTTGAAGACCTATAGCATGCTTCACCTGAGGTGACTGATGCTTTCCTTCAGTCCCAGCAGCAAAGCTGGGAGCTGAGCAGGATGAGTGCAGTGTGGAGCGGCAACAGCTTCCAGCAGTGCTCAGTGGATGCTGGGGTACTTGTGGAGCTTTCTCCTGCAGGGTTTCCCACCAGCTCAGGGGTCATTGACTCCACAGCATTGACTGCAGCTCTTTCCACACTACATTGGCCAGCTCCACTCCACTAGGCCCACTCTCCTGTGCTCTCCTCTGTGCAACACACACACGCGCACGCACGCACACTAAGGGGTTGGAAAAACAAAACAGTAGACATAAAGGCAGAAGGGAACACACACTAATACACACAGCAGAAAGAATAAAGGCAGCAAGAAGCTGAGGCACAAATACAAGTCAGAAACACACAAATACTGAAGACACACACACACAAATATATGCATATGCTTGTGTGGACCTTCCATTGCCAATATTCATACTATTCCATTTATTTTCGCTACATTCTCTGCATTTGGAAACTAAAGCATTATCAATAGTTTTTATGATTTTGTTTAGGCTACAAAAGAGTTCATGCATTTAGTTCCTTGAAACACAATATTTATAAATATTCCAAATTTAAAACCGCAATCGCTCCCTAACCTCAACAAGTGTAGCCCCAACCACAAACCAAAGGCAGGATGTGGACCTGGTTCCGGTGCACTTTGTATGCCCAGATCAACTCTGGCTACCTGTCTTTGATTTCAAAGAACATAGCAGTATATAGATTAGAAAAATGTCAGTGAACATATTACAGCAATATGTTTCATGTGAGTGTATTTGGCAAAACAATTTAGTTGTATATACAAGTAATTTTTAGTACACTGAGTTAAACTTGCACACTTTCCAAATCACAGAAAAAGCATCATGCAGATCTGAGGATCAAGCAAGCTGATTGGTTGATCAAAATCATGATTCATTCAAAACGGAAAACACGTGACGAAACAACCAAGCAAACATCTCCAAATAAATCGGTTGCATTTATAATTTGCCTTACATTCACCCATCCACACACACACTCACACACCGTTGGCAGCAGCAAGGTGCTGGTCTAACAAAATTAGGGTTCAGTGTCTTGCCCAAGAACACTTTGACATGTGGACATGTGGACATGTGGCTGAGCCACAGCCACGCCCATACCATAGTGCATATCTGCCTACATATAGCCTAAAGGAACATGTTCCAGGCTTTTGTTCATAGACCAGGTCATGAAAAACAGGGTTGTCCTGATACAAAAAGAACCATGTTGCCTTTTTCCTTATCCCTCTAGACCCCAGTAGAACTTTAGAATGTTGCTTCAGTTCACTGAGAATTCTCACTTAAATTAGCAATTTTCTACGCAATACAAACAAAAAGCGCTATCTCAAAAACTGAAAGAAATTGACAGTCAAGTTGTTCTCATTTAAAACTTATTTAAAACTTCCTGTTTAATCTGATACCAAATATGTGGCATGTGTAGCTTTTTAGACCTGGTTTGATTCAACACAATAAAAAAACACCAGAAAAAACAACAAAAAGCACTAAAATGGTTGTAAATAGATGTTTTAACAAACAACAGTTATGTGATAGGTTGTGTCTTTGGCAACTTTATAAAACCAAATTTATAGCCTATGTTGAAAAGTCACTGCAACCTGGTCAGTCCCCTTTACTGACAATTGAATACACAAATATTTCAAATATATGTATTTAATTACTTCAAAATTAAAATTAGCTTGTATTTGAGGTGTACATGGACAAATAAATAAAACTTGAGGACAACCTGCAGGTCTGACTGCACTGACAGGAGCTGTCTTTTATTGTTTTCATGTATAGCAAGGATGAGAGAGCCAGATCACACTTTTATGATGCTTTTTTCCTCAGTTTTGATTTGTTTGAAAACTTTACTTGGGTTTAGATGATATACTTCATGGATGCACCTAGGCATATGTAATGTTGTACCGCAATTTCTTGTCACATGTCAACTTGAACTCCACAAGCCATTTAAAGCTTTGGGTTGTTGTTTGAATCAACTGAAAAAGACAGTCTGTTACTCATATACGATTCAATGGAATTAGATGTCCCCAGATGCTATCTGTGCTGTTTGAAAGAGAATGTGAGTAAATTAATATAATATATATGTGTACTAAAGCTGTTCAAAAACTGAACATTAAAGTGTAAAAGAAAAAAAAACAAACAGGAATGACCTTAAAGCAGGTCTAAAACTTAGCAATTAGGTATCCAGACGCAGCGACCGTAGCTACTTCAAACTTTTTTTAATTAATCTGTTATTTTTTTCGGCTTTACTGCTGAAACACACTTTACCTATGGCAGAAATACAGTGGCATAGGAAAAGGAATAGGATTGGATTAATAGTAGCAGACTTTGAGACGGTCGCTGCCCACGGCATCTTCTGACCACCCAGCCAGCCCAACCAAATGCCAAAGCAGGTGGTGTGACCGCCCAAGGAGGAGAGGGAAGAGAGCCGGGATAAGAGCTAAGCTAACCCAGCTTGGACCTAAGGCTGCTCCTGGCTGATGTCCGGTTGAGGTAAATTTGAGTGGACAAAATGGTACTTAGGATGGCCAAGCAACAGGAAATCAGAGACTGCTGTCCTAACATCTTTACAGAGACCTACCACCTTGGATCAAGCTTTTGCACTTGCCGGGCGGACCGTTTTCAAAGCCGACCAAGCGCAACACTCCAGCAGGACGAGGAGAGGGGGACTCTGTTTTTATGATGCTGGTGCTCAGTCAAAGTCGATGGACAATGTTTCCCAGTTGTCAAACTTTTAATGTGAATTATTGCTGCTGATTACATTTCCTCAGATGCAAATTCGAAAAAGCACTACAGAATTATTTCCCGAGTGTATATGTGTATATGTATATAAATAACTGTATATATTGTTTTTATTTTATTTTATATATGATCCTATTCTTTTGTATCTTTTGTTTTCTATTCTGAATTTAACATTTCATTTTGTATCCCTAGTTTATAAAATGACAAATTAATGGACCTTGAACCTTCCAGTTGGTACAGACAACAATGATAACTTAAAATTTCAGGGTGCTGTGTTTATAAGTGCACTGCAGGGTCAGGCCAAGGGAGTAAATATTCAACGCTCCCCTGATTCCAGTCAATCCACCTGCTCTCTCGCTGCACAAATGGACCATGCCAGCACCATCACAGAGTGGTCCATTTTCCTGGTGAGGTAACCACTTCCATTAGTGTTCATCAGCCTCGCCTACCATGGGACCACTTTACTGACATCTGCTTTATGCTGGCATCCACACGCTAAAAGGCAAAATGTTCCTGTAGAGAGAGAAACAGAGAGAGAGCCTCTTGGCTCTATGGCACCATGAAAGAGTGCCAGGGCTCCATGAGTATTAATTGATGGCTTTTGGGCCACATCAGGGTATTAATGGTTAAAAGGCTTTTCCTGCAGTCCTATGGTGCCATGGACTAGCATTTTGTTATACTGATATCTATTTGTTTGCTGATAATGGTGTCTTTTTAGAAAACAATATCACATATCAACCAGTCATTGTCAATTAAATTAAACTACACAACAGTATATACAATTGTTAAAATTGGTTCCACCTGTAAGGGAAATTCTTGTTATAATGATGTGTTTTCCAATAAGATCACATTTTTGCCTAAGGATTAGATGTGTTTAGTATTTATCCACTATGATATTACAAAATATAGGTTGTTGTGTGTGTCCTGAATAGTTCTGTAAACAAAGAACATAATTGTTTGTTGTATTTTCACATGGTTCTGTGAAATTTTGCCACACAGTGGAACGTGTGGGGAGTTAGGGAGTAGGTGCAGGTGGCCAACCTTTTGTTACAGGGATGATAAGAAAACAACTATGATAAACACAAGAGCGAAATGAACTTCTTGGATGAGATCATGTGAATCCCGTTGATTGTTACAGTTATTGTTGTGTGTGTGTGTATCATCTCATATGCACTAGACAAGAACTGAGACTTCAGTTTCCATGACACACCTCAACAGTAAAATGCTGAAAACACATTAATGCATCAGTATTAATAATCCAATAAACCAATATATGAGTATAACACTCACAGTGACCATTTTACTTTTGATACTTTAATTACATTTTTCCAATAATACTAACATACTTATACTTACAACTTAAAAAATTTCAATGCAGGACTTTTACTTGTATATATTTTTATATTGCAATCCATTGGTACTTTTACTTATGTAAATGATCTGAATACTTCCTCCACCACTGGCTAACATGCTTATGTTTTAAGTACAATATTTACCATATGTCACCTTATTAGTTTAGCTCGTTAGCATTCTAACATTTGCTAAAGAATGAAAAAAAGCATGAAACTAAAGTACAGCTGAGACTGATGGGAATGCCACCAGCTATACGCATTTTCTCTGATCCATACAGAAAACTGTATTATGATATAATATTATGTAGCAGACCATCGCTGGTTGTGACCACAACATGATTGGGTTCACTTTCAGCTGTGGCTGGCTCAGGCTGTAGCTGTGGTTATGACTACAACCATGGCTTTGACTGTTGCTGTCACTGATTGTGGCTGCTTTGGATCTAACAATTATGGCTGTGACACATGAGTTTTGTAATGGGCGTAACACTAACTACTGTATGTCCAGTGAATTGACATGGTTGTGCTGGCTGAAGCTACTGTGGCCCTAAACTCCGGTGGTGTATTGGTAACACATCTGTCATATCTTTTAGAAGTACCGTGGGTTCAAATCCTGTGTGCCTTTACAATGTTTTCTTGGCTAATGTTAATAGGGGCAGTACAGTCACAATACAACTACCACATCCTTATCCATAGCAAAATACAGTAGGTTCAACTACTGCAATAACCCTCTCCGCAGCCACAGCTTAACCCAGCAGGGCCATGCGGAGAAGCTGCAGCTGGGCTCACAGTCCGTGGCCGTTTACCATCGCAGCCTGGCCTTTTGAAAAGAGGAATAAGCAATAAATGTACCATGTAAAGAGTCACATCATCTCTCCTTTCTGTAGTATCTGTGGTAACGCAAAAGTAATTCCGAAAAAAAAAAGAAAAACTTAATAGGTAATTGGCCTAGATCTGCAGTAATATGGAAAGAATGAAGTCTGATGGTACAAAAACACAAATAGTCATACAATTATACAGGTTAACAACTCATTTAGGAAAGAAAACAAAGGCAATTATTACCAAAACTGTAGCTGTGCATGCAACCAGTTTTTTATCAAGTTAAAACAATACCCTGATGAAGCCCTCTAATCTTCAAACATTGCCACTGTGATGTTATTTGACTTGAAAACTTAATGGTAAGGTAAACCATTGCAAGAGGACAATTTTGGAACTAGAACCCCAACTGAAAAGTTCAGGCTCTTTGCAAAATGATGTACTGCTTCATAATCCAGCATTTTCCTTTAACTGTTATTCTGCCTCTATGTTTACCCATCTTCCAACTCTCTGTCTTACCTCATTTCTTTTTTTTTCTCCGTCCCTCCAGCCCAGGGTTTTGGCCCAGTGTTTTCTCCTGTGAAACCTTTGACAGCCATGGTATTTGGCGCTCAGCTCATCCTTCCATGCCTGGTGGCGGTGGGCATCCCTCCAGCACCAACCCCACTGAGCAGGCCTGCCCGTCTGCCTGCCTGCCTGCCTGCCTGGTGAAATGAAATTAGGGAAGACATGATGGCACAGTCATCCTCTCCCCACCCACAGACTGATTGTATTAGCAGAGCATAAACTCGATTTGGTACTTTTCTATGGCCATCGGAGAGGAATTGATTTGGATTTAGCCTAACTGGCTCAGCCACGTGTCCTCAGCCGACAGGGATAATTTGTGGTGGGACATTGGTGGGATGATGACGGTGGTGGGGGAGGAGGTGGTGATTGGAGGATTAGAATAGGAATTTAACCAGCGAGGAGTGTGCCAATATGAATATCTCAATGTGACAACTTGACAGACAGTTAAGTTCAGCTGTATCACACTTTAATATTCCCCTGTAGATGAAGTCGAGCAGTTGATCTGTTGATGCAGACACTTCTTTCATAAGGCTGTCCTTGTTTTCATAGAAATGCATATTAAAAGACCCACTGACTCTCTTCTCATATTTCCTGCCCTGAACATATGGAATATTGTTTAAAATATGTGTGATAATAACATAGATTGACACTGACAGACTATAAATAAGTCTGTCCAGTATTGTAAATGTGATGTACAGTGCATACAGGCCCTAAGGGATCCCTTCTAACAGGGATTCTAACATATAGAAAAACTAAAATGTTTAACAGTTAAATATTTAGCACAAATCCCCAAGAAATGTAGTTAGTGGTACATTTTACAGTGTAAAAACAACCTTGTAGGTGGTCTTTGATACACTACCTAAATGTCTTCAAACATATTTTTGACATTTCTGTACTGACATTCCTTATTACTTATTACGACATATACACCTATGCAATATATCTTTGATAGATTAACATTGGCTGATTTACTTTTTAGGCCAGGCCAGGCCAATACATTTACATCATTTAACCCAATTGACCTTTTACTTAGTTATGCCATTGTACTTATAATCAAATCATATTACTTATAGAAGAAAAAAGAATGAAGGAAGGTGAAGGGAGGGAAATAACAGATTTCAATGCAGAGCACATAGGAAATGGGACACAAACATTTAGGTACACGTACATACACACATACATACCTGTGATAGGCATCGACATTTCAACTCTATGGACCTGTGATCAAAGCCTTGTCCCAAGGATGGGACAAAGTAATTCTCCCTGGCAGGAAGCTTCAAAGAGGTCCTCAGCTGGATGGAGGGGCCATAGCAGGTTTGGTCTACCAACAAAAGACACCAGGCTGATTTTTTCCCCCCTGGGCTGAAAATAGCTTCCTGTGCCCAGAGCAATTACACTGATAGAAGGAGTTGTACTGCATCACCCCTCACCTCTAATCCAGATCCAGCCAACTCAAGATGCTGGATGACGTACAAACCACATCAGTCTGAGGCGAGCACACATAGTTTGATTCAAAATCTGAACATCCTCTCCGGTTTAATGATTTTTTTATTGTGGAAAATGCACTTTCAACAGAGAGTGCAAAAATGTATCATAGCATCAGTGACATTATCCAAAGCCAGGGCCAGATTAACCTACTAGGGGGCCCAGGGGCAAATATGAGCTGTGTGCCCCTACTAAGCCCCCCACTCACATTCCCCCAGCCCATTTTGAGTCCCAGAAACCAAACAGTATTTCAGATAGATGCCATGTAAATATAATAACAACTGAAATATTAAAAAATATTTTTGCATGATTTTCCTCTATAAGACAGTGGCGAAAATGAAGGAGCCACTTGCCGTTTCAGTTTTTAAATGTGCATATCAGTGGTGTATATCACCAAACAGACAGGCTTTGTTCATAGAGGTAGTGTTGCAAAATGCAAAAAAACTTTACAACAGGCTTCTCTCTTATAAGGGTGGAATAATAATTGTATAACCTGATGCAACAATTTAAAGCTGCACTGATCAACATTTTTATAGTATCAAGAACAAATTACCATATGCAAACGTACAGAGAATTATCAACAACTCAGCAGTTCACTTCAGCTTTACAGAGCACTTTAGCCCCTTTTAGATCATTGTCTTGGTTGTAATGTTAGTGTTTTATTCATTCTGTCACATATTTTTTTCAGGAGTTGGTTGAGACAAAACCAGAGCTATAAGGAGAGCAGATATTGGACACAAACACAACTGCAAATGATGATCATGTTGCTCTGTAACTGCTGGATGTATATAGGTAACTGCTGGCCATAAGAACTTTATGAGGTGATCATATGTAAGATGTTTTGTTTTCAGCTTGTTCTGCTGTCCCAAGTGGCAAAAAAATCAGTTAATGTAGATTTTAAATGTAAAGCTATATCTGGGAAGTCAATATCCTAGCTTAGCATGAAGACTTGAAGCAGAGGAAAACATTGAACTTAACTGAAGAATAACCTTCCAACACTTCCAAAGCTGAAGCTTTTCACCTTGTTCTGAATAAGACAGTGTATTCTGCAAAATATTGGAACCTTAAATTCCCTACATGCAGTTGCTCACAATATAATGGGTTAAACTTTTGGGCAAAAAGCAACACAGTACATCCCTTTAGGGCTGATCAACTGGACTAATAATTTGCCAGAATATCCACCAAACCCGATCCACAGGTCTCTAACTATACATTATACATGCATATACACTATATTTATATTTATATTGACTTGTAATAATGCATTCACACTGTTAAGTGATGTAATTTTGCAGTCAAACTGTCTTCCACCAGCTAGGCCTCCTTTTTCCTTGTGATATTTAGTCAGGCTGTGGTCATCAAACAAACTCATCACATTTTCAGACAATGATAAGACTTTGTTATTTCACATTTCATTTATGCCCCTATGTGAAGGGCATTCACACAGACACACACACACACACACACACGCACACACACACACACACACACACACACCCTGAAACCTCTTTGGAAGCGTCCTGCCTGTTGTAATTATAGGAGGTCATGGTTTTGCATTGACTAGCAGCCAAAGCCTGGCCCATTGCTTTGTATCGTTATGCTAATCTACCTCCATGATTACTGTGGCTTGGCTTTTAGTCTTCAATAGAACAGTGAAACCAGGGCTTTGGAATGTGTGTGTATGCGTGTGTATTTATGTGACTGTGAGCCCAAGGTTTCCTAAGCTGAATGGGAATCCTTGAATTTATTTCAAAGCTCCTGCACTGAGTGTTAATCAGGTGCAGCTCTTGTACAGGTGTACTGGTTTCAAGGCAAATGACATTTGGAAAGATGAATTGGAAGTGAATAACAATGGCCTATTGATTAAGACTTGAGAGATCAATAGAGAGAGAAAAGGTTTGATGATTCACAATGTATCATCTTAATAAAACTCGGGGCAGAAAAAGATCCCAAACACGGGGGGTTTGAGCAATACTCGTCATGATCTTTTAAAGGGTCAATCCAGTTTATTACAACTTGGGTCACACTGATGGGACATCAGTTCTATGGGTTGATAACACCGTTCCAACCAAAGTAATCACTGATCTAGGGCTCTTGGGGCACTGTGACATCACTAACAAACTTCCAAGAGTCAAGAAATATGAGCAGGAAATATGAATGGCGGTGAAAAACAGTTAATCCAGATTATATAAAACACTGTATTTGGAGGTCAATGTAACAGATGTGAACAGACTCAAAGTTCTGTAAAAACCACCAAAACCTTCAGACACTTCATTTGGGATTTTCCTTTCAATTTTCACCCATCTGCATGAATAACTGGACATAAAAATAAAATATAATATAATTTAATCTGTAAAGGCTTCCGAAAGTCACTTTAACTGTTGATGATAATCCCTTATTACACAAGAAAACTATGTGCTTGCACAACTATGACTTCCAAATAACTTGTGCTAACCTGGTAATTTCTGGACTACAATGTTACTGATACAAAACTACAAAAATGGCCCAGATGGTAAAAGGAGGTATCTTTAACGACTACATTTATTGATTTTTCTTGAACATCACCATTCCTGAAATCTGGATTGATTCTATTCAAGAATTCAGCCAGCCAACAACAATCCTTCACCCCGAGCATGAGCCTGTTTTGATTCAGAGTGTTGACAGACGGTCCGTGGTCAATGTGTTTGTGAGAAAGAACAAAAGAGAGAGAGAGAGAGCGAGAGAGAGCAGGGCAAGGAGGGGCTGAGTGCATCAGTGCGCTGCACACAGCTCTACAATGGACTTAGATTTTACCCATTTAGAATAGTAGGGTCAAAGGATGGAGAGGGGGAGGGTCAAAGGATGGAGAGGGGAGAGGCAAGTTAACAAGGAGGGTGCATTTTAGCCATTTTGCAAACAAAGTCCCCCCTAAAATCGCCTACTGAGCAAAACACACCCCAATCTCTGACCTAACAGTCAGCAGTTGCATTTTGGGTAATGTTTTGAGGGAAGAAAAGTATGGGTACAAAAGACAATATATCTGGTTCTACTGCAACGATTTTAAGCCTTTTTTTTGTCTCTGCCCATTGTGAGTGACAATTCTACAGGAGTGCAACACTAAATTGGTGAAGTATGCTTTTAAAGAGACAAGCACTGACAATAAATTCATGAATGATGACCAATAAAGAGACAGAATACAGGGAAAAACAAGATTGTTAAACCTTCTGAAAAGCTTAATTTCCACCCAGACTTATACACACCAGATATAGACTTCCATACCATCCAGAACATACTGTACATTATCCAGCCCCGCCCACTCCTGTCCACTCCTCACCAAATGGATAAAGACATCATTGAAATTCAGTCGACCCCCCCCACCCCCACCCCCCACCAGAACATCATCTGTTGTGACATTATTAAAAACGCAGGCTACCGACCAGGAATGCAAATACACAGAGCAGTGTAACAGATAGCATCACGCATCATTGCCCTGGAGAGAGAGAGCTGTGGAAGGGAGGAACACAGAGACAGAAAGACATATATGAGCAGTGCAGTAGCCTCAGCAGCATCATTTGAATTTGCATGTTATCAGGCACAGGACGTCTCCATCAAAATGTCAGGCTGGGCCCGCGGTCTGTCGCCACTGATTTATAATAAAGGCAATAAGTTAAAGTTTGGCCTTTTCATGGGAAGGATACTCACACGGTAGCAGTTTGCTATCTGCCTTTTCCTTTTTTTAAATGTCAAAACCCAAGCTGGCGGAATTACAGCAGCCAAATCCAACCTGTAGCATACATTTTTGTGCCATTACATGTTAGCCCTGAGAAATCATTCAGTGTGTGAGTAAACAGATGATTGGCGTTGTTGGACAGGGAAGCGTTTTAGCTTGATTTGAGGACAAACTGAGCATAAACACACCCACTGACAATACTGACTGACAGAAGGGTTATTTAGATGAAAACATGGCACCCTGCCACTCTGTAATACCACTCCCCAGTCAGAGTGGACTCCCAGTTAAGCATCCCTTCACACCAGATCAGTCCTTTATGCTTGTAGACTTCAGACCTTCAGTATTTGGATCAAGTAGCTTGTGAAAAATAAGTTTTGTGTTAGATTAACATTTATGCATATATAAGCATCATATCGGACTAAATTTAAATATTAAAGGACTTAGATCAGGGTCATGGCCAAAAATCAGGACATCCCTAGCAAAAAGTATTTGTCAGGCAAACTGCACACAATGAGAACAGCCTGAGCAGTGCATAGTTATGTTTTAACATTTAACACAAAACATAAGTAAATTAATCTTATCCAAAGTAAAATCAGGAAGACTACCTTCATGTTTACTGTATTTGGATGTTTTCCTTTTCCTGCTTCTAACTCCATCAGTGTTGACACTCTTCAGATTTTGCCACAACCCCTGTTAGACAACCATTTTGTGTCTGTCAATCTTTAAAGCGGTTCTTTCTCTGCTGCTGTCAGCTGTCATCTCAGAATCTGATTGGTCTGTTCTGTACGCACATCTATTTCCTGTCTGTCTGTCCTGGGAGAGGGATCCCTCCTCTGTTGCTCTTCCTGAGGTTTCTTCCATTTATTTGACATTAAAATGTTTTTTGGGAGTTTTTCCTTATCCGAAAAGAGGGTGTAAGGACAAAGTGTGTCGTATGCTGTACAAAATTTGTGATTTGTGATATTGGGCTATATAAATAAAATTGACTTGACTTGACTGACAAAACCCGCCTCCACCCCTCCACCTCCACTTTTATCAGAAACTAGATCAGCGGTGCATTGGTATAGGCAGAAATATGTGGAGTTTTAAATTGAATTTAGTAGTTTGGTACTGAATTCCAATAAACTTGAACTGAATGTAATATTATGAAATGCAATTTATTTGCTCTGAAACTGTATTCAAATTCAACTCTTTATTCTCCCACATTCGGTTCTCACAGTTCAAATTCAGTTTTTGAAATTCAATTTTAGTTTACTGAGACACTCATCCGGGTCATTGAAGAGGAGCGAGTGCAGATTCACAAAAACACCTCGCCGCAGGCTCTGACGCGTTCTCCCGATCAATTTCACTGGCGAACTCTGTGACAGCAGTAGTCGTAGTGTCCTTTCCTAGTAAACTACCACAAGGAGTCACTAAAGTCCAACGTTTCCAGATCCTACACATAACATAGCGGTGTTTACATTTCCTGAAATTTGTCCACGGTGTGTTGAAGTGAAATGTTACAAGTGGTAGAGTCAGGTATCATGGACGTTTGACTATTTGACAGCCCAAATGCACCATTACAGGACACACCACCTGCATCCTTGCATTCTGTCAGTGCAGCTAACATCAATACCACACAGTGAGCTGGAGGGCATTGCTTCAGGAAAGAAACAATAAAAAAAGAGTCCCTGCCATTCCAAACTGTAAGCTGCTCCTCAATGGAGGATTTGTTCTTCAAATGTTTCAGCTTTCTGGGAAGGAGGAGGATGGACAACTACACAGGGATTCCTGCTTTAATCTTGTCTTTCTCTTTCCGTCCGTCAATCTCGTCCTGCCTGTGCAGCCCGATGCTCACATAACCCTCTTTTACTGGATGCTGGACTTAAGAGTGACTGACAGGCAGTCGGACAGACTGAGCTGTGACGCTGTTCGGTCTTTCAACATGCATAATGACCAACAGCAGCTTAGTCAGTCTGTTGCATGTCTGACAAAGCAGTGAGGGAAGAAAGGCTGATGGATTTTCATATTCACACCAAAGCATGTGTTGAAATGTTACAGCAAGAAGCAGAATGTAAATATCAGTAACACTAGATGAAGCTGCCTCATAATGTCAACATCAACATCAATGTATTCATTCTGAATTTATAGTGAGTCAAATACTGCTGAATGTGGTAAATATGCTTTTGCTACAGTAAAACAAGTTTAACTTTAGATTCAGTAAGGTGAAAGACAACAAAATAAAGAGATTTTCAGTTAGTGGAGCTAGATATAATGAGAATATTAAGGTCATAAAATGACAGTATAAAATACACTTGTTAAATTTTCTTGTTTATACACACTTTTGTGCCAAAAATGAGAAAATCAAGCTGCTAATGGTTGAGAAAAGCAAATAGTGGGCAGTGGGAAGACAACTGGCTAACAACTCAGAGGTAAAAATAATAAATAAGAGAATGTTTTATTACATTTTGTCATTTGAAATTGACAATGTTGGCAGTGTTTAGAAGTTGCGGTTTGACTGTGACATATGCCTCAAGGCATCTGCTGTTTAAAACAAAAAGGTCCTGTACATCAGTACATTAAAGCCCCAGGTGTAGAGTTTTTTTCGAGTTTTTCCTTACAAATATAGCATCTTCAAAACCATTCATATGACAATAAGATTAGACAATCCCAGTGAAAACTGGTGCCGTTGGTGTATGGCAGTACCTACTTAGCACTGCCACTGCCTGTCATCAACATCACAAATGGTCACTCTAACACCGGCACTATTTCAACTGTATAGCTCCTGCTGAAATAGTGAGAACACTTGTGCATGCATGTAGTCTCTAGCATCATTAGCATGGTATTAAAATGTTCTGGCCTTCTGTTTTCACAAGATTAACAACTTCCACATTAACAGCTTCCTGTCGATTAAATGCATACAGCTAAATGTGTGGTCAACTCAAGCATTCAAACAAATTACTGATGCTGTTATTTTTGTTTTTCTGGCAAAGACAGGGTTCATGTGAAATGTGGCCTTCATTCAGGGACACAGCAACAGCAACAATACCTCTAGACTGTTAACTGTATACCGATAGAAGCAAAGAGCATTTGTTTACAGTAATTACTCCAAGATATAACTCTTAATTTGACAAAGACACACTGCTATTTAAAATCTGCTGTGTGTAGCACCTTTAAGACAAAATTGGGGATAAAAGGATTTTTGCAGACAGTAATGAATGGCTAGGATTGTGTTCTGCAAGGTGCGGTATGCAAATGCACACTGGTGTAGTAAACAACAGGGATGTATCACAGAGCCTGTGCGGTGCTAAACTTGGGATTGGTACCCCCCCCCCCGTCAGCTTCTGTTTACTTCATTCATCATTGTTCATTTTAGTTTGACTTTCCAGAGCTGTATTGAGTTTACTCTTGCTCTCGCCGGGCGGAAGCTAAAGTAATCCCTTTGAAATGACTTATTGTATTGTGCTTTACAGACAATGTCATCATTTGTTTTAATAGAGAGCAGCTCCTAATAACATGCCCCAATGAAAAGGTCAATATTATCTCTCCGGCATGGGCTGTATGAGCTAGGGCCCAGATTGGAGGGATGAGAGAGAGAGAGAGAAAGAGGCAGGGCCTATTAACATCTATGAATAATTTAATCCTGCATAGCTGGCCAAAGTCCAAGTGCATAATTCACTAATTGCAATCAGAGAGGGGAGGCTAGGGAAGCGGAGAGCTCTGTATTAGTGTGTTAGTGTGTTTGTGTGTGTGTGTGTGTGGCTCAGAGATATGGAGGTTGGGAATTGGCTTTGTGAATGTAAAAGGGAGAACCGAGCCTATCATTCATGCATGGTAAAGCTCTTCTCACTGGACCTGCTTTGCTATTATACCACCTGACATGGAGGCCTGTGTGTGCGTGTGTGTGCGTGTGCACCTGCGAGTGCATTTATCACTGACCCAGTGTTCATCACAACATTAGAGGATGAATTATGACAGACATTATGAAGAAATATTGAGCGATTCTGCTGTTTTTAATTATTGCTGTGAATTATGAGTTACAGGATAATTCTGGTGATTTTTCCTCTTGTCAACAAATCTCAGGTGCAGAGCCAAACCAACAATGAATGTATCTACTAACAAGTATTGTGTGTGAATCAAACCCTGATATATCGTCTTCCTCTTTGCCATTGAGTTCCACCTTTGTCAAAATACTATTAAAAAAACATCAGTGAGCCTCACTGTTGCACTAGGTGACCTGTTCCCTCATTACCATGAACACACACACTATAGTTCATCTAAACTCAGAAGAGTAATTTGAGATGATCGATTACTGGTGATTACGGCACAATGCTTACATCTTCAATGATAATCTCACAAGATCAAGGTGATATGAGAACCAGGTGTTACAATTGCTCCCCACCCAGGACAAATACCTAATATAAGTGTCCGGAGTAGTGTAAGGGGAGAAATGCCAGACAAAGACAGAATGTTGCAAAAGTGTTGATGAAACCAGAATCTAGTCGCCACTGGTCCGGACTCGGAGACGAACAGAGGATCTGTCGGTGTTGTGTTCTGTGATTTTCGGAATTGCAAGTAGTTGCGAGGGTCTGGAAAGGGTTCAGTGGCATTTGGACACTGAAGTAGAAGACTGGTGTAAGCTGGCCAGACTGGTTGGTGTTGGTTCTGTTTAGGTAGAATACCATGGTTTCGTCTGCAAAATGGGACATGGTGGCCTGGGGTTGAACCGAAGGGTTGAGGCGGTGAATTCGGAACATCTGAGGAATCTAAAGAAAGCGAAGAGGAACATCGCTTCTAAGGTTTGAGCAATGTGAGGGATGCTATATCCTGAGCAGAGGGTGTGGATGCATGCTGCCAGCAAGTTGTAAGTAAGGGGAAGGCAGCGAGGAATTTGGGGAGACTCTTGACATTGGAGACCTCTGAGAAGTGAAGTTATCTGAGGATGGATGGAAACCAGGCCTGAGCTGCCAGTGAGCAGCTTAGAAAAGAAGCTTATGCTGCTAAGGTAGACTTTGATGGTAAGTGTTTTGATGGCCATCACTGAATGGGCGTAGGTAACGAAGGATGTTATGGTGACTAAATCAAACAAAGAAAAAAGTTATGTTGTTCTGGTTGTGAAAGTTGGAGAAACTCTTCCAAGCTGACCAGTAGGACGAGAGGGTTGAGAGTGACAGGCTATGCATAATGGAGTTCTGGGAGTCTGCAATCAGGGGTATTAGGGCTGGATTTACTGGTTAAACGTCAAAGCCGAATATGGAGGAACCGGCGTTGGGGTAGGTGTCTGCACAAGGGGCCAAGCATTTGAACTTCTGGAAAGAGAATTGAGATAGAGAGTTAGCAATGGTGTTGGAATGACCAGGAATGTGAACTGCGCAGAGAGACTTTGGTGCAGCTTGGGGGGAGGAGGAAATTTGCAATCAGGAGGCTGATTCAGTTGAAACCCTAGGTTTCTTTTCAGCACTGTAGCCAGGCTGACACAGAGTCAGAGCTCTGTTGAGCCATGTATTCCCAGAGCTCTCAGTAGTAATAACTTCATGAGCTTCTTTGATGATAAAATTCTAACTATTAGAGAAAAAATTCATCATCTTGTGCTCTCAGCTAGTTCAGATATATCTTCGAGTACAGGAATTTCAGGAACCTCAGAAGCAGCTGTAGAACCAGATTTATATTTAGACTGTTTTTCTCCAATTGACCTTTACCAACTAACTTCAATGATTTTTTCGTCTAAACCAACAACCTGCCTCTTAGACCCCATCCCAACTAGGCTGCTTAAAGAAGTTTTACCCTTAGTTAGCACTTCTTTACTAGACATGATCAATCTGTCTTTATTAACAGGCTGTGTACCACAGTCCTTCAAAGTAGCTGTAATTAAACCTCTTCTTAAAAAGCCTACGCTTGATCCAGGGGTTTTAGCCAATTATAGACCTATATCTAACCTTCCCTTTCTCTCCAAAATCCTTGAGAAAGTGGTCGTTAATCAGTTATGTGACTTTCTAAACAGCAATAGTTTATTTGAGGATTTTCAGTCAGGATTTAGGGAATTTCACAGCACAGAGACAGCACTGGTGAGAGTGACAAACGACCTTTTGATTGCGTCAGATAAAGGATTTGTCTCTGTACTTGTTCTGTTAGATCTCAGTGCCGCTTTCGATACCATTGACCATTGTATCCTATTATAGAGACTGGAGCATTTGATTGGCGTCAAAGGACCCGCACTAAGCTGGTTTCAGTCGTATTTATCAGACAGATTTCAGTTTGTCCATGTAAATGATGAATCATGCACACGGAAGTTAGTCATGGAGTTCCACAAGGTTCAGTGCTCGGACCACTTTTATTTACCTTGTATATGCTTCCTTTAGGCAATATTATCAGGAAACACTCCATAAACTTTCACTGCTATGCAGATGATACTCAGTTATACTTATCGATAAAGCCAGATGAAACCGGTAAGTTAGCCAAGCTTCAGGCATGTATTAAACACATAAAAGACTGGATGACCTGCAATTTCTTGCTGTTAAACTCAGACAAAACTGAAGTTATTGTTCTGGGTCCTAAACACCTGCGAGACGCACTATGTATAGATATAGTTACTCTAGATGTCATTGCCCTGGCCTCTAGCACTGCTGTAAGGAGTCTAGGAGTAATCTTTGATCAGGACATGTCCTTTAATACCCATATAAAACAGACTTCAAGGACTGCCTTCTTCCACTTACGTAACATTATAAAAATCAGGCATATCCTGTCTCAAAAAGATGCAGAAAAACTAGTTCATGCATTTGTTACTTCTAGGTTAGATTACTGTAATTCCTTATTATTACCCGATAAGTCTCTAAAGACTCTCCAGCTGATCCAGACTGCGGCTGCACGTGTACTGACAGGAACTAGCAAAAGAGAACATATTTCTCCGATATAAGCTTCTCTGCACTGGCTCCCTGTGAAATCTAGAATAGAATTTAAGGTCGTCCTCCTCACTTACAAAGCTCTTATTGGTCAGGCACCATCATATCTTAAAGAGCTGATAGTACCGTATTACCCCACTAGAGCACTACGCTCACAGAATGCAGGGTTACTTGTGGTACCTAAAGTCTCTAAAAGTAGAATGGGAGCCAGAGCCTTTAGTTATCAAGCTCCTCTTCTGTGGAATCAGCTCCCAATTTGGGTTCGGGAGGCAGACACCCTCTCTTCGTTTAAGAGTATGCTAAAAACGTTCCTTTTTGATAAAGCCTATAGTTAGGGCTGGCTCAGGTGAGTCCTGAACCATCCCTTAGTTATGCTGTTATAGGCTTAAGACTGCTGGGGGACTTCCTATGACGCACTGAGCTTCTCTCTCCTCCTCTCCCTCTCTATCTGTACGCATTCCTATCCCACTAATACAGGCTACCAACTCCATTTCTTCCTGGTAGTCCTTGTGCTTTCTGTGTTTTTTCGCCTTCTCACTTTCTGCAGGTATTTCCGCCCCTGGAGCTGTAGAGTCTGGATCTGTGATTGCCGGCCATCTACTGCCCCCATGTTCCTGCTCCACACTCACTGCTGCAGTTGTTATTATTATTAGTCTGATTTGTTGTCTCTCCTCCTGTTCTGTCTCCCCTCTCCCCCTCTCTCCTCCCCTTTCAACCCAACTCGGTCGATGCAGATGTCCGCCCACCCAGAGCCCGGTTCTGCTCGAGGTTTCTACCTGTTAAAAGGGAGTTTTTCCTCGCCACTGTCGCCAAGTGCTTGCTCATGGTGGGAACTGTTGGGTCTCTGTAAATAATATTTTAAAGAGTATGGTCTAGACCTACTCTATGTGAAAGCGTCTTGAGATAACTTTTGTTATGATTTGGCGCTATACAAATAAAATTGACTTGACTTGACTTGACTTCAGCCAGTACAAAAAACACCAGAGGTTTAGCAACAACTTTTAACAGGTAGAATCCTTTCTTTGCTTTTGAAGGTTTTTTGACTTTTTTTTTGTTTTTTGACTTTAGACTGGATGTGGCTGGACTGTCCCTTTAACATAGGCGTTGACATCACATCGCTGTCTGATGGCAAGGTAAAGCGGCGAAAATATTCTAAATTTAGTGTGTACTTAAACTAATACTGATTATTTTATGTAACTAAAATCCATGTTACTGCTGACCCCGTTGACAGCAATGCATTGCTGAGCATCTGTTCAGGGACAGCCATCAGCTTCTCCAAACTGGGGGGGCGTGTTGTCATCTACTGCCATAGATAAGTACCTCATACAACCCCACTTCCGAATTATCCCTTTAAAATGATAATGATATACTAAAAATGAAATCTTATCAGCTAAAATACTGTTTACTGAGTTTTTTACCTGAGTGAGGGTGAGACACTCAAGGTCCCTCACTCACTGTTGGCCAGCCCCACGCTACAGGACAGAACAGCAGGAAACAGTGTGTTTGTACTTTTGATTTGTCAACACAAGACAGGGACCAAAGTATTGACTGATGTCTTTTCATAATTTGTGAATATGGATGGATTTTACCAAGGGACGGTAACACCCAGTAGTTTGTAAAAGGTAAATACTCACTTTTAAGAAAACTGTTATGTACCAAGATGGCTTCTTTGACAATGTCAACAAGATGAGGATATATTTATATATATATATATATATATATATATATATATATATGTTGACTGTGTGTGTGTGTGTGCCTGCCTCAGAGAAAGTGCTGAACTTCACTGAGAGCCTCAACTCTCTTCTTTCCACTGGAAAATATTTGCGGAACTGTTGTCTGAGTGAGACGTGGTGTGCAACGATGTTGTCCCTGACCCTATCATCAAGGGGGTAGTCATTGTCAGACAGCAAAGCGGGGAAAACTAAAACTTCACTTCGATTTCAAACAACTCCATCCATTCAGCTGTGCATTGATTTTGTCCTGCATGTCAAAAACATTGATGGAGAGTCCCTGTAGTCCCAAATTCTGTTTGTTCAAACGAATGCATGTAAGTAGGTACGGCAGATGACTGATCTACAACATCGTCGGCGAACATCTCATAGAGTTTTTGTCCTGTAAGAACATCTGGACAGTTTTCAATTCAAATTTCAATCCCACGGGCATCTTCCTCACCGCCAGGGCCTCTCGATAGATGCTGCAGTGTGTCCATCGCATCTCAGCTGCCACTTCACAAATTTTGGCCGCAACTCCACTGCGACGACCTGTCATCACCTTGATGCCACCTGTGCAGACTCCAACGCATGTTTTCCAATCCATTCAAGTCCATTCTCTTAGATATACACATTCAGCAGCTGGGATATGTGCATAGTTGTAGTTCTGGCCTCCAGTGATTTACAGAAAAGAAAGTATGCCTGAGCTGCACCATCATGGTCCATATCAATTCTGTGTGATGTCTTTTGTGACCAGGGTTTCCCTGTGTGTGTCCATGTAGCGCTGACGATGCTGGATGACATCACCAAAAGTGTCTAGTGAGTTACCTTTTGGTCCACATGACTTAATGTTTACAACTCTTATTTGTTTGTAATAAGCCAGTGTCAACAGGAAACGGATCAGAACAACAACAAAAAGACAACAGGCTTCATGCAAGGACCACTCGTACAAACAGATTTGTTCCAAAGTGGCACATGCGAGTGATTTAAACTAAAATAAAACATATAACCAAGACTAGCAAAATGTATGACCTGTTCCCTGACGATTTCATCATTATGGATGCCAATTTGCTCAGTTTTTTTTTTTTTTTTTTGATTTCATTATCTTTTTGGGCATATTTTGCTAGTCGATAGGAAAAATTCTCTCGATCTGACAGCTGCCTCTGAGTTTTTATGCAGGTCTCTGTCCAGTTTCAATTATTGCACCTGAAAGTGTAATATCACCTACCCACATCCCCTTGGCCACCTCTCATATTAGTCATTGACCGCTTATCTTTAGAAAGACGCTTTTTTGGCATCTAACTTTATATCAAAGTATTCTATCTTTATGACTGTGATGGTCATGGTACAGCTCTGCTCGGATTACATGTCGCTGGCAGCTGTATTTTTTTTTTTTTTTTGCCTACTGATTTCCGAAAGCAGGACTAGCAGCTCTGCAGTGTAAAATCTTTTACTGTTTGGCAAAATTTTAGTAAATTAAACTTGCCAACAAACGGAGTGTAACAGGTAGCTTTATACAGCAACTGTAGGGGCATTGATTATGCTAATGATGATGTAAAATCACACATTTCCTCACATAATTGCTGCAGATGTTCATTTTTACCTTTTTCTCGTATTCAGAGATAACTTTTAACTTAACAGAAATAGGATTGGATTGAATCTGTTCTGAAACAAGCTTTGCTTTACACTACTGGCAAACTGGCAGCTTGCTGGTAAAAATCCAGAGCCAGTGGTCATCTTTAAAAAAACCTGGTTGAGAGAGAAAAGCTAAGAAATCCCTCAACAGACAGAGCGTTTAGGTAGACGTGTTACCACAACCCCCTCAATCATCCATCACTGTGTCTGACAAGTCCCAAATGTCAGACAGGGCGATCCCTCAGAGCAGCACTAACTAGATAGCAACAGAGGACAGATATGGTATTGAACGGTGGACAAAAAGTTCTGAGATAGTGCTTTTGTTCATTACAGTCCACCTGATAAATGGCTCGTGAGTTCACATAGTTTCAGCAAATAGTTTGCAGTCCCTCCTGTCACTGCCGGCGTCCTGCAGACAGGCCTGCTACCCGTCTGCAAATAAAGTTTCCATCATTCTCCACACTTGTCAACTGGTCCCGTTGTTTTTTTCTCTCCCCCAGTGACAGACTTCCAGGCTGAATTCTAAAGATGACAGGCCAAAAACCTCCAATGAATCTTTCAAGGGAAGAAGCATTAAAGTCAGTCTGAGTCTTCGAGGATGAGATTATTTCAAATGCCACTGTCCAGAATGCGAAATGGACTGCAGTGTACTCGGGTCTATTGAGACGGTAGAGGGGGTGGACTTGCCACAGTGGTGGATTTGCAGCCTACTCGTCGATGTAGATCGACACAGTTTTTCAACAAAACAATACTGTACCTGATTCTTTAACTTGGTCATGCCCTCATGCGGTTTGAAACTCATTTTAAAGGAGGAGGGGGTCTTAAATGTTTCAGCCAATTAAGCTAATTATTAGGGATAGTTCAGATTTTTTGAAGTGTGTTTGTATGAGGTTCCTTGGTTCTCTAAACTAGGGGCGTGCCATGTACTGTAGGTAATATAACAACCTCATACAACCCCACTCATACAGTGTGAACATAAAAACACCATCAGAGAAATGAAGCACTGACTTTCAACATGTCCCCATCTCCCACATACATTCGAAAATCAAACCAACTGAGGGGATTGGGGAGAAGTGTCCCGGGGTCTGGACCTCTAAATATATCAAACCTTCAAATATTAGTATTAGTATACTAGTAATAGAGCATTAGCTGTTAGGTGCTCCTTTTAGGGGCAAGCATGACGGGCATGTTAACAGGATGTGCCGGTGCTGAGCAGAAGAAGCAGTTCATGCTTCATTAGCATCTCAAAGTGTTAAATTGCTGACTACTTAAGACTGATGTGTTTTACTTTACTTAACGATGATAACTACTATAAATCTAAATCTACTAACACTAATGTATGTTGGATCATGGCAATAGCATAAATAAGAAATGAACTGGAGAACTTAAAAGTGTTTAAATCAAAGTATTAAGTATCAAGTATTAAACACTAAAATGCCCTAAAAATTGTTTTTCAACCAAACTGCAGCAGCGAGTCTCACCAAACTCTATAGGCAGCAGGAATAGTACCCGCAGACTAACAAGCACTGAGTCTACTCTCTATGGATGGGGTCAGCAGCAAAATGTAGCCACCTAAAATAGGCCCACCTATAGAAATCACTTTCAGTTTAATTATGCGCTATATTTTGAATATTTTCACCGCTTTACCTTGCCATCAAACAGCCCTTTCCTTTGGCACTACATTTTTCAACCATAGAACAGTGAATGGCACAGGGAATACGTAAGTTCTGACCCCTTAATCCAGGGGTGTCCAAACTATGGCCAACTGTGGCCCGTGGTCCATTTTTTATTGGCCCGCAGCAAGTTTTAAAAATATAATTGAATATGGCCCTCACATGAAACTTGCACTGGACTCAACCACCAAACTCACTCCTGACCTGCCAGCCATCCTTCAGTCCAAAGTGCAGCATCACTGCTCCCACTAAGTGCAATGCTGTTCCTATTAAAGGTGAGTTAAAAAATATATCATACAGTGTTCACAAGCTGAATTATTTAATTACGTCAGTCAGTTTAAGTTGATAACATTTTCGAACAAACGTTAGTTTGTATGAACAACTTTAATAACTTATTTGCATAAATATCTTATTTTCCCCTTTAATACAGGGCTATAAAGAGGGATCACCATCCTGACTAAGAAGCAATCTAAGGCTGCTGTTTTGAAAATGAGCTGCCAATCCTTTTTGAAACAAATATAAATGAAAATAAATGAAAATCCATTAATGGAAAGTTGTGATGTAGGTTTTTTTTCCTTTAAGCATATTCAATTATCAAGCATAATTTACCTACATTTGATTTATTTTTTTAACTTTAATACACTAGAGGTGAGGCGATAAACCTCATCTCTAGTGAGTGGCCCAGCCTTTCATATATTTTTCTGCATGTGGCCCTCCATGAAAAAAGTTTGGACACCCCTGCCTTAATCAAAATGAAAAAGTTTCGCAATTAATGTGTACGGACGGTCAGCCAGTACACACTGACACCAGAATGGTTCATATTTTCTGGTTTCATGATGGTTGTTTTGCTTTTAATTAGACAGAACACTGTTTTGTTATCCATCTACATGGATGGGGGCCTTATTTAGAAACAGCCAATCAAATCTTGCATAAAGCAGTAACACCAGGCGGTTACACTGAGGCAGACATCAGCCTCATGCTAAAGTCTGCTTCTTGTCCAACTTACAAGCGCGAACACGTCTTGTCCTGCAGTTCAGCTTGCTGAACGAGCCTCCAGACAAACATTCAGTGGAGAAAAGTGCACCGCTAACTAACATCAATTTGCAGACCAGATTGCTGATCAGCAGCAGCATGTTGAACAGCAGGTAATCATACCTGCAGTTGTCACCTTTACCCGGTTAGAGGCTGCTGTGGTCCTCACTGTTCAGCAGCACTTACAACACGCCATGTTCCCGTGACATGCAGGATCCAGAACAAGTTTGCTGACTTTGTCTGACCAGCACTCTGGCAGCCTGCTAACTGCTGTCAATTAAACACAGACACCAACACGCCCCTTCAGCCGACTGATATATTTCCCTTTTTTATTCCTTTTAATAGGGATAACTAAATATGATTTCAGTTGGCCTTTAAAACTCCCATGGTACTCCCACAAATTCTACTGAAACAATCCTCCATAGACAGTGCATATGAATATGTTAAGAGTTCTTTAAAGACCAAGTGTCATTATGACAAATAATGCCTAATTAAGTGGCCCTGCACTGATTGTTATATGTTGTTTGTTATATGCAAAAAGATAATTTGAATATTGATCAAAATCCCCCTTTCTTCTTTTTTCCTCTTCATAACTCACCACCTAAACCTTCCGTATCCAACCACCTGTGGTCAAATTCAAAAGCAGTCCACTGTAGTTGCTATTTAAGTCCATTAGTAAACTAGATCCTGGTGGTGTTCACATGCTCTCTATTGTTGCCCCGACAGTCCACGGTCACTAAGTCACTCCAACTGAATCCCTGAATGCTTTGATCAAACTTTTCGTAACTATATCCAACCTACATGCTCTGTTAAACACACTGAGAAAGAAAAACATAAAAACACATAAAAACATTATCAGATTTCCTTAATTGTCTATGATGTATATAGTGAAGCACCTCATGCTGTTTTGCTATCTTGCATTGTTAGTGTGCAATGCCGCTGCAAGTCTTTCCAGCAACCTGATCATACTGTATGTGCATTAAGAAGAAAAAAAGACATAACTGTCAAAGTGTAAGTTTGCAAGATAGAGCCGTCCAGCTGAAATGTTTGATTGTTTTTCAGAGTCAACCCCATCACTTTTATACTCTACTGAAGCTCCCTATGAAATCAAGTAAAGAGATTAAAAGCAGGAGTGATCTTACATGTGTGAGTCAGAGAACCACTGCTGTCCGTGGCCTGAGCAGAAAGGCTGTTTTCTCTCCGTGATGCTGCCAGTTAAAACCCAGCTAATCCATTCAGTTACTGTTTTGACTTTTTCTGTTTCAGCTAAAATTAAATAATTGCTTTTATACCAAAATCATAACACGACATGAGTTTGGGGAACATTTACTCTGGTCTTTTGTTCACTGACTTACAAGCCACTTGGGTTAGTTGAATTGAGATACTTTCCACAATTAAAGAAATGTGTTACTATAGCAACAGTGGAGAAAAAAACGAGGGATGTTCCACAAAATGAAATTCAGTAACAGTCGGACGTAACTTCAAACAGACAGCGTTTTTCTCTCTCTTTGTCCTTTTTTTCTCCCTCTGTCTAAAGGTTAGCTGAGCTTTCATTGGGTCTGCCACAGATCCTCTGTCCTTGTGTCACCTTTCACGTAGACACAAACACACACAAGCGTGTGCACACGCTCTTTCTTTGCAACTGCAAGTTTACAGCAATCCAAAGTGACTCCTTCAAGCAGGCTGGAACAAAGGAAACCATGACAACAACATTCATTGATGTGCTCTTTTCAAAGGAGGCGGCGGAGCTGGCTGTGCACAAATCTCCCCAGTAATGAGACTGAAAACCTTGGAGCTTACTATACCAACGCTAAGATTGTTCTATACTTGTGCATCCTCTGCTTCCTACCTGATTTTATTGTTCTGTTACAGATCTATAGAGGTTTGGGAATTATGTTGTGGTGCATTTTTTTTAAAGAACCCCATGCCTTCAGCCACTTACATATGTGACACAGAGATGTGATAATGTATACCCAGTGGAGGATTATGGTGGTCTCAGGCCCCTAGGCCACACAAGATTTACATCCCGCCTTTGGTTCCATGCTATTCAGCTGATTAAAGGTTTGTACCATAGCAATGTGACAAAAAAGGCAGTAAAGAAGACAGCTCCTAGCAAGTAAACAAGTAAGCGGGCGATGCGACCACCTGAGAAGGAGAGGGGAGAGAGCCGGGATAAGAGCTAAACTGACCCAGCTTGGTCCTAAGGCTGCTCTGCTGATGTCCGGTCGAGGGAAGGTGGAGTGGACGAAATGGTAAAATCAGAGACTGCTGTGGCCACATCTGTACGGAGACCTGGCTCCATCTCAATGCCCTGCATCAAACTATTGCACTCGATGGGCTGACCATGTTCCGAGCCGACAGAGAGCCAGACTCCAGCAGGACGAGGGGAGGCGAACTCTGTCTTTACATCAATGATGCTTGGTGCTCAAATGCAGTCAGAGTTTATGTACAATGTGTCCCAGATGTGGAATTTTTAATGTGAAGATGAAAACCATAATTTCACCGCTGTCTTTTTGGTGCTGTTTAAAATTCCCCCAGATGCAAATTCAAAAAGTGCACTACAGAATTATTTCCTGGGCGTATACGTATATATGTATATAAATAACTGTATACTGTTTTTATATTTGATCCTGCTCTATTCTAAATGTAATTATTTGTATATATGTTTTATGTGTGTAGCATGAAATTTCATTGTGCGACCCTGTGTTGTAAAATGACAAATAAATTGACCCTAGACCTTTAACATTTAAAATATTTAATTTATCAGGTTTGCAAATGTTTCATGAGGTAGAAAAATGAATTCAGTGCGTTTCAGTGTGTGACTGACACTGAATGCAACAATTTCTGTTTCAAAACTTAACATAAAAAACAAGAGAGATAAAGAATCACACAGAGTTCTCCAGCACTGGGAAATCAGCATACATTTTTTTTTTTTGATTGTTTCCACACATCAAATATGATTTCATAGTGTATAAGAAACACTAACATCCATTTCATCTCACGCATTGCTGCTGTGTGAAAGTAGCACACATGACACTTGCGGTTCTGAATGATGTCCATTGTTGAACTATTAAATTGGTAGTCCAGCTCCCTCTGACGGCTGCTGATGATGGAGAAGAAACATCCCTTCTTTGTTGCCAGTTTTTAGATGAATTCACTTCTAAATCAAAAAATGTATTTGTATATGGTGCTGACTGGACGGCATCCGCCTTAACATTGTTAGATAAGAGACTCGCAAATCCATCCACCAAATCCAACCAATCCGTGGCCCTCGCACAAGTAGGGCCCCTGGGCTGCAGCCTGTCAGCCTGTGTGCTAACCACTCTTTCATTTTCATACTCGTCTCCTTCCTGCTGCCAGTAGAGTGCTGAGGGATCTCCACCCTCCAGTGAGAGGGTTTAGGTGCAGCTACATATTCAGCAAGCCTCTCCTTTACAGGAGCATTTCCATAGATGAGAGACATGCATGTACGTGACCTGAGTTTTTTCGTTGTTTGGTGTTCTTTTCCCTCAGTGTGTTTTTGCCGCTGACTGCGGCCAGAGGGGTGCACAGGGCCTAATGAGCTTTGCTCCGACTTGCCGCCTTCATCCCGGAGTCAGCATCTGGGATCAATAGGCCTGTCTGCATTAATGCGAAAACATACACAGCAGTGGCTTGGCCCCTTATGTTAAATCCGTGTTCTCACGTGCATCCCTCTTATTGCACTGCCGCGTTTGACCTCCCTACCCCCCACCCGGAGTGGAAAAAGGGTTAGAACTAATTTAAATAGCATGGAGAGAGCACAACATCCCTTTCCTCTCCTGGGTGCCTGAGTCATTAATTCAAGTGAGAGCAGGAAGAGGGAATGAAATGAAAGAAGAGAGATAGGGATCATGTCATATATAGGCCCTGTTCCCCTCTTGGCTAATGGCTGCCCATACATTATGAGTGGTCCAGTGTCACTTATTAAACCTCAGATAGATGGCAACTCATTGTGTGGCTACAGCCTTTTAGCCTGGAATGCGCTGACAGACATTTGACACTCTGTTATAATAACTAGCCTACTAATGTGACCTCCTGGATTTTCTCTGCATAGCTTGAGCCAGGAGATAGCGCTTGTCAGGGGTCAGTTGCATATTAGTGGAAAGCACCGGTTTCGCCTCATTTGGGAGCCCGGGGGAAGCCGGCGATACTCTGCCCACCTCCGGCTCTCCTGCCACTGACGGCGCCACTGATGAGCGTTTGTTTGGCCTGGAGTTCACGGCCGCAGCCCCTAGATTGATGCCATGTTGATATTTAATGATGTGCTGCCAAGCGAAAGCCGACGCCGGCGCCGGACAACCCTGCCGGAAACCGTTGGCTATGCTAAATGTCATTCTAATTATCCATTCCTTTTTGCACTGAATGCAGAAGTAAACATTTGCACAATTTTTTGCCCTCTTGATCCCTTCACTCCCTCTCCTTCTCTTCATCACTCCTGCTAAGGGGCTAAATATCACACTTTTCTATCATGGTTTGGCTGCTTGGATTAAGGTGTCCCTATTTGAAGGCAGTATGATATTTTAGGGACACTTAAGCCCCAAACTAGGGGCAAAAAAATAAAAATAGGGGCACAGGCAGAATGAGATAATAGAATAATGTAGTATGAATGTGTAGTATAACATGGAAATTAATTGGCAAATAAATATGTATATGACACAACAAGATAAAGCGTTTTTCTACGGCTTCAAATATTATAATATATCTGATTCAGAACTGTTAAGTTGGTATGCTTAAAGTATAGATATGATATGAAATAAAGAGTCCTGAAACGGATTACCCATGTTCAAGCTGATCTTTTTCACTGGAGAAGACTCATCACTCTGTTGGTTGTTCTCCAGCCTGAGTAAAGGCTCCAGCATGCTGAGGGCAACTTAACAACACAACACCCAAAATGTTTGTACGGAATAAATCTGTTGATACTCACTGATATTTTTCCTTTGTCAACAAATCTCATGAATAGCCTAAAGCAATTAACACAAATATTGTGTATCACAGCCTGATCTTCTTCCTCTGTGCCATAGAGCTCTGTTGTTGTAAAAAAAAAAAAGACACATCAGTGTTTGCACTGGGTGACATGTTCCTTCATCATCACGAACACACACACACTGTAGTTTATTTTGACTCAGTCCCACATACACGCTGTCCTGCTGCCCCAAATAATCACAAGAGCACCAAATGTGGATTAATCCGCTGCTAAAAATAGTCCCCAACAAATTTCCTACTGTTTGAGTAACATATATATGATATTAGATGGTTTTGGTCTTTTTATGGGATTTGTTGACAATAAGAAAAATACACATAAACACCAAGCTATCCTCTGAAGTTAATTAGTTACATCTGATATAATTGGCCGGCAGTGATGTGTTATCTGTCATATTAACTGGTGAAAGTGAGATTTGGCAGCGGCTAAAACCGAAAAGCCTTAAAACAGATAAAGAATTTAATTACAGATTTGTTTGTTTCAGATCTCAGCAAACTCAGTGAATTTTGCACCAACCTGTGGTGTCAGAGCTCAGTCGCTCATGCTGGGCCCGCGAGTTTATGCATGCGTTCGTACTTGTAGATGTAAGTAAAACGTTCACACTGCAGATCTCTGTGGGACTGTTCGGACCAATGCTGCTCCATTTGGGCATATTCGTCATCTGCTTTGTTTTTAGTCCAAAAATGCCAAGATCTCGTGCACCAGCTGCTCCTTTATGACACTTCAGCCACACAACTACAGTCTGCTGTACATACAGTATGTGTTAAAAAATGATTTACATGAAGAATGGCTTCAATGCATGAATCACAGGTGCTGGACCAAATTCAAAATGAAAAATGTCTGTTTTCATTTCTGCTCATTTGCGTTGAGTATCACAGAGTTGAACTACACTCTCAAGAACTGCATTATAAAATCACGCTATGACAGTAAGATGATGACATGAAAACAGAGCAGAACTGTTAATGTTGTATTTATTAGCACCCAGAGTAACACTACTGGCAGGGTGTAGTGGATTGTAGGCTTTATTGCCTAAGATTACACTCATTGGTTTCATGCTTGGTGGCATTTTATCTGCACTTAGCAAAGCTTCAGAGCTACAAGCACAGTTAATACAGCCGCAAGAAAAAGAAATCATGAGACTTCAAAGCAGAAGGAGGGTGCATTTTTAGACTCATTGGACCATGAGAAGTCAGTGCGTTTCAACCTGTGCAGGACGGGAAATGGCAACGCAAAGGCATAGTGACGTGTGGACAACATCCAGACAGGTCCCCACTGTGCTGGCCGCAGTGTGTATTGCTCTGGCCCTTTGGCTGCTGCCATTTTGTCTTCGCAGTGTGACATGGAACCTGAGCACAGCTACGACCTGAGAGGGAGGGGTGGGGGGGCGGTCACGCTTGACCTTTCTGCGTTTCCCAGTAAATCAGGACTACTCTTCATATCTAATGATGCGGAAACAGTCCAACGTGACCTTTGAAGTTACAATACTGTACTGTGGCACCGCAACCCCAAACCCCCCCCCCCCGCCCACAGCTTCAGCATCCACCAGCACGTACATGGATTGCTGATTTCCACACTTACACGGTTCCCAAATCAAGACAAATGGTTAGGCGCACTAAACATAATCAGTATGTAATTGACATTGATTTGCGAGATTAAGCGTGGAAAGTGCAGCAAGTATGGGAGGGGGTTGGGGGGGATTATGGTGGTTAGGGCATGGATACATATTGTAGGAAGGTGTTACAATTTTCAGCTGTACGTGGGAGTTTAAACAGCTGTTTAAACAAGCTTACTGAGGCATGGTTTATAGCTGCTTACTGCTGGGGAAGGAGTTTGCAGCAGTGCCTGACAGATCCGACTCCTCCAGTTGTTGGATTGAGGAGAGAGAGATAAAAATACAGAGAGAAATGAAGACAGACAGAGAAGTAGAAAAAGGCAGACAGGGACTTAGAGGGAAAAGAGGGGGAGAGGTTTGTGCTGCCAATCAATGGTGAAATACAATAACAGCCATCCATCTCTCTTCATTACCAGCCCTTGTCCTTCTGATGATTTCCCGGTGACCGTAATATCTGCGGGGGGGGGGGGGGGGCATCTGCTGTCATTCCTGCGCTTGTTAGGAAGTATAGCCTTCATCAAAAGGAGAATCATTTCACTGCACTGCATAAACATCCATTACCCCCCCAGTCCCCTTCACTCTCATTACTGTGGTCCTAAGAACAGGAGACGCAGGGAGAGCAGAAAGGCCCAATAGGGGAAAAAAATAAAAAGACAGGAGAAGAAAAGGGCTCAACAATGGCACGTCATCCCTGCCATTGTGTAGAAATAACTTGTTGGTGTTTGAGTTCCCCCCGATTGTTCCTGGATAATTGGCCGCTGGGAGGGCAGGGCGGGCTGATGGTGTGTGTGTCGGGGGGGCTGTTGTTATGAAAGCAATTATTGCACCAAACTAATTACTTCTTTTTTTTCTCACATATATTAATAGTTGTGCTTTTTCTTTTTCATTTGCTTTTAGGTGCCCTCTGGTGGCCTTTCCTCTTACATCAGTAACAATACTCCACTTATCCAGCATTACAAAAAAAAGCATAAAAATTGATGCAGCAGAACCAGATGTCCTCTTTTTTTCACCCCGTCAAAACCTGCCGCCTACATTACCTACAATGCAAAAGTTCGATCAGAGATTAGGGTGTTATGCTAGTAGTAGCTAACGAATCCTGGAGCAGAGATGCTGTGCTCAGCTCTCTTCTTTCTAACTCCACACCAACGGATTCTTTTATTTTTCAAACTTTAATCTTAAGACCCAACTAACGCTGACTCAAGTGACATCACTTGAGGACATTTATCTGGAGACATGAAAGGCTTTATACTACATTTAAAACACATGCTGCAGAACTCCCCAACACCTGGAAAACACACATATTTGATGTGTAAGATTAGTTCTGTTTCACTTTTAAGATTTTTTTCTGTAGAAATACACTTCTATGGGAGGGTAAGAGATGGGGAGAAGTGGAAGAGGAAGTAGACAGGAGCAGAAAAGGAGACTAATAGAGAGACACAGGAGAGATGAAGAAAAAGCGAGAAATTAAGAGATATATGTCCATAATTTTTATGACTCTTCACTTATTTTTGTGATTACTTCTAATTGCATGATTAATAAAACATATATGACAACACAATTCCTTGGTTCTTGCGTCTCCCTCTCGAGCACCTGTTGGGAGGAGCAAAGAAGAGGCATGGGGGAGGGAAGTGGTGAGCCATGTTGGCCAAACGAAGAGCACCTGAGAGATAAATTGAGGGAGACAAGGATAAGGAGGGAGCTCTGGAGAGCAAGTATGGTGTGAAGAGAGGATGAGAGGTAGGTGATGAAGAAGAGACAGGATGAAAGAGAGAAAAAAAGCATACTGTACGAGGGAGAGACTTTTAAAATCATTATCCTGACCATTGTAAGAATGTCCACAGAGACATAAAAGAAACTGTGGCTGCAGAGGCCACCGGGTCCACTTACATCACTCAAGGCCGGTTACACAAGCAGCAGCACCCTGCATTGTAACAACTCATCCTCTGCATCCAATAAGCCACATCCAGCAGCCCCACAGCCTGCATTATACATGTATGGAAATCAACAGGCAGCATGATATTACATTTTGATACCTATTCATCACAGCTATAAATTATTTACCCCGTTTGTTGTTTATTGTCTAGGCAACGCCGTGTGGGGGGAAAAAATACATATTTATAAAAGGAAGGAGAATATGCAGCTGAGTGAATATGATCTCAAGGACATTACAGCTATGTTCCTATTCCACTGGAGCATTATGAAAGAAGAAAAAAATAAAATAGTCATATTTCCACATGTTAAGGCAATGTGAGTGATATTCTGATGTACAAATCGATCTCAAAGGAGACTTGCTTTATACAATGGATGGACAAAAAACAGAGGAACAGAACCATGCAAACATGGAAAATACCCACACTTTTAAAACATCATTAAGTATATATTATTTAATAATCAATAAATGTTAAGATTTCATCACAATATTTTGATGGTGGAGGGGCGTGATTTTAAGACAAAAAGGAAAGGACTTATATGTATTTGACCAATTTTAAAAAATCACACTTACACTGTCAAGTAAGAGGGTAAACATGGTAAACAGTATACCGGCATGTTAGCATGCTGATGATTCAGCTCAAAGAACCACTGTGCCAAAGCACAGCCTCACAGCGTGTCTGCCAGTAGACTCTTCGTCATATTATAATACCAATGGAAGAAACTCTCCCTCACCACCATGTCTGAGCATGGCAACAGTGTGGTTAGGCTCAGGAAGGATCGTAGCAGGCTGTCACCGACTACAGTTAACTGTAGCGGTTAACAATCCAGTGTCAACAGACAGGTGATAACCATGATACCCGTTATCCAGGATCACCAATGTTAGTTATAGTGACACGGGTTTAAAGTAACCCTAAGAGAGTGTAATTAAACACAGAAAAGTATGAGTTTGAACCTGTATCAATGGTCTTACAAATGTAAGTCAGATACCCCTACAAGCATCAAGTAAGAGGGACCCATGTAATGCATCCATAACCAACAATTCAGATCTCTGCTGGTCCACCTTAAAGACAGGACAACTGGAGTGTGGGGAACACTACATCAGTGAAACAGACAAAACCTGTCAAAGCATCCACTGGGATCAAAGGTCATGGACCAGGAGTCAGGAGGCGACCATCTTTGAACAGAGACGATGGTTACCCTCTCCACCCACATCCAACCACCTGTTACCATTTTTTGCAGTGCTTTTTCAAAACCAGGCATTTCCAAGGTGTGGGAAAAAGAAAGTGCCCTTCACGTGTGTGTATGCAGGTGTGTGTGTGTGTGTGTGAAAGCTGCCCTCTCTGACAGTGCCATATAATGCCTGATGAATGCCCGTCTTTATTAGGAGCCATTAATAAGGTGGAATGCCTCTCGCCGTCCCATCCTCTTGAAGACAATGCGTGTCAACATGAACAATTACCAGGCTGTTAAAAATGTGCACAGCCCCGTCTGCTCCATCACTGGGGCCCTGATAGATTATAGGGGACATTTATTTAGCGGCAGAGGAGCCCAGGTGAATCCTGTAATATATCTGTTGGACTGAGAGAGACTCTCACTGGATGAGGGATGACTTTCAGGAGGTTTTGCTTCTTATTTCATGTAAATACAGTATGATTCAAGTATATTTGATCAAGACATTAGTTGCCCTGTGTTTGTATTTCCTCACATCATCACGTCTCTTTCGTTCCTGATTTCTGAGCACACGTTAATCATTTTCCCGTAATACTATTGAAATTCTTCTGGCGCTCGCCAGGGGTCATGCGGTAGAGAGAGAATACTGATGTGGAAATCTGTGCAAACAGATCAGAGCTAATTGATCACTAAACCCAACAAACAGAATGCGGCTGCACGTGTACTGACAGGAACTAGCAAAAGGGAACATATTTCTCCAATATTAGCTTCTCTGCACTGGCTCCCTGTGAAATCTAGAATAGAATTTAAAGTTGTCCTCCTCACTTACAAAGCTCTTATTGGTCAGGCACCATCATATCTTAAAGAGCTGATAGTACCGTATTACCCCACTAGAGCACTACGCTCACAGAACGCAGGGTTACTTGTGGTACCTAAAGTCTCTAAAAGTAGAATGGGAGCCAGAGCCTTTAGTTATCAAGCTCCTCTTCTGTGGAATCAGCTCCTAATTTGGGTTCGGGAGGCAGACACCAGCTCTTCGTTTGGTTTGATGCACTGAGCTTCTCTCTCCTCCTCTCCCTCTCTATCCGTATGCATTCTTATCCCACTAATACAGGTTACTAACTCCACTTCTTCCCGGTAGTTCTTGTCCTTTTTTTGCCTTCTCACTTTCTGCAGGTATTTCTGCCTCTGGAGCTGTAGATTCTGGATCTGTGATTGCCGGCCGTCTACTGCCCCCATGTTCCTGCTCCACACTCACTGCTGCAGTTGTTATTATTATTAGTCTGATTTGTTGTCTCTCCTCCTGCTCTGTCTCCCCTCTCCCCCTCTCTCCTCCCCTTTCAACCCAACTGGGTCGATGCAGATGGCCGCCCACCCAGAGCCTGGTTCTGCTCGAGGTTTCTACCTGTTAAAAGGGAGTTTTTCCTCGCCACTGTCGCCAAGTGCTGCTCATGGTGGGAACTGTTGGGTCTCTGTAAATAATATTTTAGAGAGTATGGTCTAGACCTACTCTATGTGAAAAGCGTCTTGAGATAACTTTTGTTATGATTTGGCGCTATACAAATAAAATTGACTTGACTTGACTTAAACATTGGAATAATGAGACTTCTAATAAAGGACTTCTGACCCTGAGTTAAAGTTATGGCCACACCGAATGAAAGAAAAAAAATTACTGAAATGTGTCTATACTGTATCCATGAGCCTCTCAGAGTACAGTGCAGTGCGCTTGGTCAGTCCCATCTGATTATTAACGCATCTTTTAAAGAGAGAGTACAGATGGGGCAGGGGCAGACTTTACCATTAGGCAAGGTAGGTAACTGTTGAAAGGGGCAACAACTGTACTCTTATTGGGATGTTTAGATATAAAACATATAAAGTTATATACCCTGCAATGATTTATAAAGTCCATCAAAGAGTTTTTTTTATCATCGTCCATGTGCTTTACAATCATTTGCAGAGTAACCAGGGGCTGAATTTAGTTCCTATAGAACAGGTCCAGGTCAAAAAAAGGGCCTACTTGGTTGCAGATGACTTGACTGTGTATTATTTGCTCATCATTTTCATGACTTCACCAATGTAGTGGGAGCTGAAGTACAATATTTGCATGACTGGGTCAATAAAAAACAAAAACAAAGTGATTTTAAACCCAAAATGAGTGAATCAATGATAATTGAAAACAGGAAAAGATTATCAGCAGTTACACTTGACCAACATCTTTGCTGGTCACTGCATATCCACAATGTTGTTTAGAAAATGGGTATTCCTATTAGCAGGAAATGTTCTACTTTTGTCATTCCAGTAACCCTGAGAAGCATGATTAATTAATTTGTGTTGTCTCATCTTGATTATTGTTCAGTGATTTGGTCCACTGCTACTACAAAGGATTTTAATAAACTGCAGTGAGACCTAAATTAGATTGCTAGACTTGTTATTCACTCTTTATACTGTACTGGTATTGTTTATGCATTAAAGACAGCATTCCAGGGTGCTTGTTTTCATGAAGAAATCTAGCATGCAGTATATTTGCGGGTACACCTGACTCTGACAGAATATACAGACAAACAGTTATGTATCCCGAGAGCCAAGACTCATTTCTACAAACAGTCAGGAGATATGCAGGGCTTCTGTAGGATGGAGCAAGTTACCAAATAATATTAGAGAATTAAAAAATGCTTATAACATTAAGAAAGAAATGCAGATGTACCTAAAGTATACTATTTGAATATACACGTCTTTCTATCTGATGTTGTCTTAGTTTCAATGAGTTTTATGGAGGCTTGTGTGTTGATTTTGTGTATATGATGTGGTAATACTAACCATTTATGGATGTTATTGACAGTTCTGTGTTCTTTTTGATATGGTTGTGTTGTAATAAGCCGCTTCTTTCCTTTTGGACCTTGATTTCAAGATTGTATTAATGTTTCATTTTGACATTTTTCACAGGGAGATTAGCACGGACTAGCAGAAGCTCATGGAGATCCAATAAAATAAACAAAAATGATTATTGCGCACATGATCTGAGAATTTATGATCCAATCATAATATGGAAAAGTCAGTTTGGGCTACTTGCAGCCCCGCACAGTGATTGAGACTAACAAGGCCGGCGTATTGTAACTGCAGATATTGGGAACAGCCTAAACCGGCCTAGTTTTCGAAGATGGTGTTGAGTAGTGATCTTTTTTATTGTGCCTTTCTGTTCCTTGGGGTTCACTCTCTTCAAAAGAATCCTTGCGGTGCCTCTCTTACCTTTCCAGAGTCTAACCCCCCACCCCCCGGTGAGCAACAACACCAGCACACTTCTTATTATGCCGTCAGAGGACAGCTACCAGCGAGCCAGACAAAGAGCCCCAGCTGTCAGCCCATTATTATTAAAACCTTGCTGTTTACTCTAGAGTAGTGGCCACTGTTCTTCATCCACCAAAAATTAATGAGATCCTTTCTGCTAACATTGACACTTTGAGCGTGGCGAGCAGAGAAGCGGGGGATGGGGGTGGGTGGGTGGGGGGACTCCAGAAGCTTTTTGATGAGCTAATAAGCTTTTAGTTACATAGAATCTCTTCATTTAAGAGCGCACACTGTGTCTACGTGAGCCTCCTGTCCGCAGACGACATGGCAGCGGAGGAGAAACAAACAGTAATCTACTTCAGCGTCCTGCTTTCAGAGTCGCGCGCTGTATGAAAACATTTCACTGCAGCCTTGGTCTCTGCAGTGGGTGACTTCTATTCCTCCTCCCTCTGTGTTGTTGTGCATCCTACGCGATATTGAAAAATTGTTTGGGCTCCTGAAAGTGAAATAAGGGCTGATCGCAGTCACACACCGTGCTTCCCTCGCAGATTATTGTCTTGCTTTTTACTGTGTTTGCATCTGCTGCAAGCCCTCTACTGTAAAATCATGCAATATATTTGCAAAAATATTCATTCACCAACCAGGCTTAAGACATTGCCGTGTCAATGAGCAGCAATTGCTTGCTCACTCCAAATGGATTCTGCCAGCAAGATACCCCACTTGAGCATTTCTTTTTTTCTTTCTCTTTTTTTTTCCTTATCTGAGGCTTTTACTTGTGCAGCGCAGGTGATGCTGAATATGAGAGCATTACCTCAAGCACTCAACAGCTTGTCTGGAAATGGGCTATTTTGTTTCACAGTGAAAACAACCCAACGTTTTCTGGGAAAGAGGAAGGGGAAAAAAATAGTGTCCCTGATTGTTTCTGGGGAAAATATAATCTGAAAGAGAAAACCATGTTATTGAATGCATTATCATATCCACAAAAGAACCGGTGGAGGCAAGGCTGTGCTGATAAAAGCAATGCAGGAGGCATATTCATAATGTGCTGCTAAGCTTCCATCAGCTGGAAACCTGCTGTTTGCTGCCCGAGGACATCACTTTGTGAGGATTTCCAAATGAAACGCTGATGTGAGGTGGATGATAACTCTGCATACTCTAATCACTTCAGTGTTTGAGACACAAGCAGGCAAGCCATGCGACTGCTCTGTGGATGAAATTAAAGGGTGAGTGTGCCTATTTTCAGAACTGGCAGTAATTTCATGTGCCGTTGAAAATGGCTGGAACTATCCTTTTAATAGGGAGAGAACAGTGAGTGTGTGTGTGTGTGACTGTGTGTGTCTGTGTGTGTGTGTTTTGACCAACAGCACAATGATGACCTGGTTGGATGACAACCACACAGTTGCACAGGTTCAGAGCCACTCCAGACTGACAAACACCTGTCCAGATGTGTTCATCAAGAGCAGCAACACACTGGCTTGCATTTAACATGAAAGACTGTGTTTTACTAGTGCAGACATGCCAGTGATCAACTTGTATTGATCAGACATGTGTGTGTTGCAGGCAGTTACACATAACAGCCAAAGACTTTGGCACTCACTCCTGAGCAAAACTGTCAATAGCAGATGTCTCTTTTTAACTTGAATTCCGTTTTCTGTGTGGAGGATTTTATTTTATCATCATCTCAGTGATCCACATGATAACCACCTGCAGGTAACTAACAGCGTACTGCCAATTGTTTTCTTCCCACATTCTATTTAATTATTTGTTTTTGTTTCTGACATGAAATTATTTTTAAAGTTTAGTTTTGACGGTTGTATACGCAAACATAGTTGCCCTAAATTAAAAATATTACATAATATTAAATAATTTTCAAATAACGCTCTTTTTTTTTCAGGGATCATCACAGTCAAATGTAATGCCAGCAATCTCACATCAGGGTGGTCATCAAAGCCACACGTTTCTCTGGATTATAATTTAAAAGCCTGGAGCTCTAGGCAGTACTGTGGCCCTGGTTATCTGGCATTTTTGGATGGAGACACCGAGGGAGGACTGGTAGGAGAGGATGGTCCTGAGGGAGTTATTAGCGGAGAGAGAAATTGAATGAATTTGGAGGCGAGCAAATTAGCTTTCTTTCAGCATTTGGGGGATCTGATGAAATGTCTGGTCAATTACAAATATTGGGGGAGACAACACTGTTGTTCATTAAATGTATATTTTGTAATTCAACTGGAACTTATTAATTTATTAATTTATTCTTTATTTATTGTAGTCTCATTTTAGAGTTCACTTGGGTTCGGACTTAAATTTAGTAAGATGTGGAGGACAAATATAAAAAATTCCACCTTGATATTGTAACGTCCTGAGGTAGGTATTAAGGAAAACCTCCCAGTATGCAATATGTGGGCAATAGAGTCATGCTCAGGTCTTTTCCTGCATGGTTACCGTTGTTTCTGTGTTTGACATTGTGTTCTACACTGTTTCCACTGTTTCCACAATCCCACTGTTGTTACATGATATGAGGAGTGAATGCAGTCAGACTGTGAGTCATGATGTGTGCTCTATTGGTGATACACTCCCCTGTGTAAGAGCATCTATTGGACTGACACAGGTTCAAGAGTGAACCACTAAATCAGTCCAGAAGGTTGGGGGCAAAAATCCCCAGCACTTCCTATTGTAGCCAAGACACTGTTGGTTGACAAGGTTAGGGTTAGCAAAGTGTGGTGCTGGGAAAATACAACACTGGGCTCTTACAGGGTCAACTCTGAAATAAGGTAATAACGTATAACACAAATGGTTGTCCTTCTTTCAGTTAGATTAATGGAATGGTTTTGTTTCGCCTTGAACATATTCAGTTGAATTTAATACTGAATCAATGTGGTGCCTATTTTTTAAAAAAGTTGAGTCAAGGGTCAAAACAAAACAACTGAGCCATCTCCATGACAACTGACATATTCCATTTGCTGATGAAATTTCACTCCATTTTGCACATTTGCATACTGTAAAAACTGTTAAATTTATGTTCAACATAACACAAAATGATTGTAAATTAGACTGCATTTGCTGCATTCTGTTACATCTATATCAAAAACAAAACAAATTATAAATAAACTAAAAATGCAAAAATTCCTAATTGGGGCACTGACTACCTATTTTCATGACAAGACTTATACCAGGTGAGAAAGGTGGGGCAGGTGAGGCAGAATCCAGAGGGTTTTGTAACTGTATGGGACGATGTGGTGTTGTAGCGTTCTTTTCCAGTCACAGAGCAGCTTACAGTCCATCCCAGGATGGTGTCACTTCTCCTTCCACCTTACTCTCCACTCCAAAACCCCTCAGAAGACTTCTTTTCCTCATGGAGGTGGAAAGTTTATGAACACCGTCCACATGGACATAGATGTCTGGACAGATCTGCAGAAGACCTCCAGGGATGGATCAGGCGTCATGAACACTCTTTCCCAGGTGGATTACAGGAGAGGACAGAAGGTGTGATGTGGATGAGAACGTGGTGCCAAATGTAGAAGACAGTATTTCTATATCTCTATCCCTCCTATACCAGTATAGTGTCTAGTTTCATTGTGTGCACCTGGAATGACTTTCCAACAAATGCAAAAAATTGATTCTATTGAAGCATATTGCAGCATTTCTGAATCATCTGTGTGACATATACTGTAAGGCAGTGCAATCCATGCAATAAAGAAGTTATTTAGTTTGTTGGAATGGAATCTTGCTTTTGTGTTTAATAAATAAATAGTTAAAACCTATTTCAAAGACAATAGTAACACGAACTGTAACGCTACCTGTTTTTAGTGATTTTTATGGTCAGTATATGATGAATGAATTTGGTTGCATTTTGGATGTGACATGAACTGTTGTGCCGAGATGACTTTGATTCACAGTATTGTTTCTTATGGGACTTTCTCACTCAGACAATGAAAAGATATATGAGACATTGGTGAGGGAGGTTTGAAACCTGCTAAAACAGCGGACATGATTATGGGGACGTGGTTTTGTTTTACTCAACATAGTAACATGTATAGTATCATATGTAACACTGACTACATTTTACTGCCATTTACTCATCACTACTATAAAGACTACAATATGCAGGCAAGGAAAAAATGTGGACACCATCAATGATAGATGTAAACAGTTCCGTACTTCTGTTTTCGTGTTTACCTGATGTGTGTGTGGGTTTGTGTGTGTGTGTGGGTGTGTGACAGAGTGGTCCTCAACAGGCCCGTGCTCTCCTCTTGGTGTGTGTTTAAGTGGAGAAGTTACCCTTCACTTGTTAATTCCCCCAGATTAGCATACTGATGACAGAGGCCACTACCCCAGACTGCTGCACACAGCAGAGTACAGCCGCGGTGCCTTGGACAGGGTTCTGACTGTGTCTGTGGGACAGAGGGAGAGAGACTGGAAGCAGTAGTGTTAATTTGTGTAGCCGCACTGGTGTGTGACTCTGTGTAGTACACACTGAGACATGGGGGTAGTTGTGCATTTTATGGAAATTGCTTTCATGCCAGGATGCCAAGTTGATCTCAGGCACAACATGCCACTGAGGCTCTGTGGAAATGCAATCAGTCAGCTCCGACAGGGGTCCCCCAAATTCATTTGAAACTGCAAATCTTAAAATTGGCCAAAGGAAATTGGGTGAGACCAAGCTGGTCAAAACCATCAACACTGATTTGCTTTTCAAAAAAAATTAAAATAAAAAAACTAAAACAACAACTGTGCAGCAAGCTAACATGCAGCAGAGCATTTTAACAATGACAAGAAGTCTAACAAAATACAAAGACACACACACACACCCTAAAACTGTTGAGAACAAGCAACTACAGTGAAGCTGTGCAGAAGGAGACGATAGAGGAGGAAATATTTTTAAATGTATATCAGCGAGCACAGCTTCAGGAGAGTACAGGGTAGAGTGCCGCCATGCTGCTTTGAGAGCAACAAGGTCAAATGAAAGTGGCTGGTTTGATACTGACACCTCCCCCTGAAGATGTACTTGTTCCACAGTAGCCTAACAACCGACATACCATTCTAGCTTTGGGGTTCAGATGGAGATTTCCAAGGCCAAATTAATGTGTGTGGAGTCCCTGTACTCTTCAAGGTAACTTGTGTATGGTATTGAAATTATAATAATATTATATAATATAACACTTATACATATTTTTCTTTTACAATGGATCAAATGACTACAACAATCACTTCTGCAGTTCTCTTCAGCTCTACGCCTGCCAGTTTACAGTTTTGGTTGAGTCTCACAGCTCTCATCAGTTTCATTCCCAGCAGCAGCAGACAGCTGTTTTCAGAGATAAAGCTCTGATAAAGCCACTGTACTCTACCTGCTCAGCGCCAGCAGACACAGTTAGAAACTAGCTGGTGAACATAGTGGAGTGTTTAGCAGCCAACGAGACAGATATTTTTCTCAGAGCTGGTGGAGACCAAACAAACAACAACAACAGAGAGTGAATTTTGGATTTAGATCATCAGAAATCCATCAGATGGACACAAACGCATGCAAATGTATGCAAATGTGCTTAGCAGCTGTGTGCTAACATGTTCATGGTAAGGTGATAAATATGTCACTCTTGTGGTTACAGGTGTGGTTCTGCTGCCCCCAAGTGATAAAAAAATTGCTGAGGCAGCTTTGAGAGTTTTGGTACATCTTTCTACCTTTTTGACCCAGGTACAAGGATTCCCAGGGAACATACTTTACACATACTGGACATGATGTGAAAGACAAACTCTGGTGTGTGTGTGTGTGTGTGCCAGTTTCATGTGATGGGCAAGATTCTATCCTAAGTTTATCACGGTGTTGAGCAACATTGTTGAATGTTTTTTACTAAGAACGTGACATGATGAATCCTCCCAACTCATTGTTTGTTTGGCTGCACTCTAAACTGATACACCAGCTCTTCTTTGTATTTCTGACAGAGTAGTCGTTCAAGGCATGTTTTCTGCCCCCTTTTGATTGACACGTGTCATTTCAACCACATCACCAGACAGGAATTAGGTTTTGGGATGTTTTCTTTCACATTTTTTTTAATACTCGCTTTCTGTGTAAGGCAACTACACTGTAATCAAGGTTAGGGAAATATTGTTGTATACCGGGACACAAACTGGTCTCCTGCATGAATGCTATACTGTGTGAGGAACCTACGTAAATCATCAGGAAAACTGGTTTGTTAGTTTGAGTGGAACACTGGGACCTGTATCAATCTTATTAGTATTTCAAAACACTTGCAGTTATCACCTGATCAACCATGACTTAACGCTTAAGTATTATAACTTTAAACAATATATCAATTACCATATGATTAGTTTCAGATTTCTATGACCTTTAAGTTGTATCATGTGTTTGGGTGCAACCAGTCAGAGTTGCACACTGTTTTGGGGCCAATTAGATATATTCTTTGGTCAGATGCAACTTTCCGGCAGTTTCCATCACATCCAAATCAGTGATATTGAATCTAACAACTAACCAAGTAAGTAATGCCTGGTGTACAGCCTCGTTTCAGTCTCACTGTAAGTATCAGAAGCCAGGAGTCCCTGGTTTTCCGCTCACCACACCTGCTTGTTACTGCTGTGCAAAATTTTAGTCTTGTTAGGTTGTATTATTGGCTGGAAAATTGCCTCCTAGATATTATTTGCATGTGGAAAGGAAACTAAATCCTCCTCTCTGATGGTTACAACAGAGAAATAGCACTGAGGAGCCACCATCTAAAACATTCTGTTTCATTTATTTGGTTATTTTCACTGTCTTTTATAATTGCTGTATATTTACAGACATTTACTTTGGGTCAAAGTAAGATAACTCATATTCATGGTTCATTTTTCAGTAGCACCAATATCAGCCAAAACGCCCACTGCTGATTGTTATGAAATCTACCGAGCACATGTATTCTCCCCAGAGGATGGGCCGAGACGTTGTACACATCCAACCACCACACCAACTCCAATTTGTGCCTCTCTACATAAAGGGCTCATGGCCTCCTGCACTGGCACTGAACGTTGGCACTGGACGTGAATAGCGAGGTGCGGATTCTTCCAATATGCCGTCAGGTTTATTTTTCTTTTAAATAACACTAAAACTGTAGAATACGGTACCGTAGACAAGCAAATGCACATAGTATGATAACTGCCCATTTTCATACCCGGTATACCACTGCAGCCATATTCCCTAGAGGGAAAATTTCAGTTGTTACAGCAGCACAAAGACATCACTAAGTACAGATAATTAGAAGAACTAAAAAACAAATAATTACAGTATTTAAAATAGAAATAAGAATAGAATAAGATAAAATCGAGCAACAATTAAACTCAAACTCAAATTACAGGCAATAACCTTTATTTGTCTTAATGATCTAATAGCCTCATTTTATAGTTAGTATAGTACTTAGACATCAACCACTTAAACATCTTCAGTTAACCATCTATAAAGCTATATAGCTTTGTTGGCAAGTAAATGGTTGAATTTGAAGATATTAAATAGGGGCTATCGTCAAAATCAATCCTAAAGGATCAGTATCAGCTGTATCAGTCAAAGCCCAGAGCTGACAGTGTGACTGACTACTAGATTACTGTGATTACCATGGGACCTGCTGAGGGAGGCAGCTCATCTGGCATTTGGAGTGAAATCTGGGATTAGTGCAGATTGGGGAGATTTACATCACTGCAGCACCTATTTTGGCATTTCAGAGATTCACACTGATGGTTTTACAGTTACACTCTAAGCCTCATTCACATCTGCTGGCGCAAACTGCACGCGTGCCCGGGGAGACAGAGAAGGACAGAGCTACAGATGGTTGGTAGGTTTTATCACTACATCAGCAACACAAACAGGTGCTTGCTTTATATTTTGCTTTTCAGTGAGAAAGGTCTTTAAATTAGCAGGAAGGATGCTGAGAAGCTGAATACTTGTAAATAGCATGAAAGTGGTCAGATGAAAGAATAAACATGTATGACTAAAAGTGGTTTAATGTTGAATTTAATCTAAAAATAAAAATCTACTTTAACACAGTCTCATAGTTAAAAGTCTATATATGTATATATATATATATGGTTCGAAAAATAAATAAAAGACAAGTTTTCACTCATCCAAAGTTAATTTCTCCAATACTTACTAGTTACTAGTTTAACTGTGCTTCCCTGACCATCAGGAGAAATTTGACATTGTTTTGTGTCTTTAATTATCACAAATGAATGCTTTTCAAAGCATATTATTATATTATTTTAAATTACATATTTATGTTTACCTTTATATATTGAGGGGGACAACTTGCGTTTTTCCCAGGAAGCAGGGGTCCGGACGAACCCCCACCCCCCCATCCCCCAGCGTAATACCGCCCAAGATGGACCCCTTTGCACAGAGATAGCACAATAACTGCGTAAAGAAGGCCCGTCACTATGCCGGCTTTGTGTTTTTTCACACTGAACCAAACAACACCAGCATTACGCCGGCCAATTGTGATTTTACATTATACAGAAGGCTAGGCAGAATAAAGGCGCAACATTCCTGCCTTGAACATGCTGTGTAAAAGGGGCTTAAGTCTCTCTTTCTCTCCCCCCCTCCGCTTTTCTACCTTTTCTCTCCTCAATTCATCTTCCCCTCTCTCACAGAGGGAGTTTTGCTCCCTGTGATAGAAACATTAGGCCTCATTTCCTCTCATACACACGACACTATTAAGAAAAGACGGCAGCTTATGAATAAACAACAACAACAAATAGATGGGAGGAGAAAAACAGAGAGAAGGGAGAAAACAACATAGGCGACGGGTGAGGAGCATAATAATTGTGTGATTTATCCTCACTGAACTACCACAGTCATAGCATAATTAAACATGAAAAGCTAAATTTATCGTGGTGCGCTCAGCCTCCTCATTAATTTAAAGCTGAGACATTCAGAGAGGAGGCCTTTCCTAATCCACCCACTGTTTCTCTTGTTGCCTTTTCTCCCTCTTTCCCCTCCCTCTGCCATCCCTCCATCCCCTCCCATTACGGAGCATTAAAACGTATATTACCCTCGGAGCTCCATCATCATAAACCACAGGGCCCGCAGAAGGGCTGGAGGGGAGGGATGAGCAGAGCCGGATGCAATCCTCAGGGGAGGGGCGAGAGATAGAGGGAGGACATGAGAACGAGGGAGAGAGTCAGTAAGGCTCATTAAGGATAAGAAAGACTCTCATTAAGATGAAGCTGTCTTGGTCCCATGTCCTGCATGATAGCCACCTATTTGTTGCTTAATAGCTCCAGCCACTGCAAACTTGTGAGATCTGTCTCCTATAATGAGAGGTAGCAGAGGTGACACCTCTCCCACCCAGAATACCGAGTGTCTCCGCGTCATTAACAATCACCCCGACATCCATTAATTGGCCGTTGTGTATTTTTCCTCTCCCTCCCCCTCCTCCTGGCCTCCTTCCGTTTTGCACGTTTTACCCCCGCAGACAAACAAACTTGTCACTAGTTTGATTTGTTTATGTGTTCTATTTGTTATACTCGCTTCCTTAAACTGTAAATCAGAGGAGCAGCATAGCATGGGGAGCTAATAACCCGCCTTGTACATCTGCCTTCATAAATTATGCAGCAAGCCGCGCTGCAGCTTGTTGTCTGTCAGGCAGGCTGCTCAGGTCCTGTCAGCGCCCACCACGTTGCTAAAAGTTGTGTGTGTGTGTGTGTGTGTGTGTGTGTGTGTGTGTGGGGGGGGGGGGGGGGGGGGGGGGGGGGGATTATTCTCAGAGCAGCTGGGAACCTGGATCGGAGTGAAGGGTGGGTGGAAACTGTCAGTAGTCACTTTTTAGCTCTTAAAAAAAGCAGAAGTTCAACCAAACTGGCAATTAAAAAACTTCCTACTAATGAGCAACTGTGTGCACTTTGCCTCCTTCAATTCGTCATAGCTCAAGTTGAATCAGTCCTGGTTTTGGGCATGAAACAAAAGAAAAACAAAGCACAGAAACCTGACTGGTTGTTATGCCAATTAAGTAAGAAAAAAAAAAAGCTTTTGTTAGCATTTTGTTACAACAAAGCACAGGCATGTGTGATGTTATATTTTGGGCTGCCATCTCTGTAAGCTGTAGGCCTTATAGAAACAAAACAAGTTACATACACTAGAAAATAGAAATAAGAAAGTAGAAGTATCTATAGGAGTACAAAGTGTCAACCTCACCACTAACAAAGCTGAGAACATGACGTGATAACACATATATCTGAATAATACAAGTTGATCACTCGCATGTCTACACAAGTTAAACACAGTGTGTTGAGTGAAATAGGTGTTTGTCAGCGTAGCAGTGTGGAGGATCTGAGTTTCACTCAGTCACTTGTCTTTTGTGAGCCGGGTCTGTAGTTGCTTTGTCACTGTAGGCTGTGGCGTTAGGTTAGAGGTTAGGGGTTAAGGGAAGGTTAAAAATACAGGAGATATACGGGAAAATATTTAAATGGCAGGACAGTGGGAAAAATGGGTAGAATTAGAAGAACCATTAGAAAAATGAGAGGGTTGACAGGTTTGGACTAAGAGTCTACAGCCATGCTAGCAGCTCAGTGAGGTTGTCCATAGACACAGCAAATACTAATGCTAGTATGGCAACATGCTCACAATGACGATGGTCATATGCAGATGTTTAGCAGGTGTAAGGTTTCCTATGTCCATCGTCTTAGTTCAGCTTGTCAGTATTAACTAATTAGCACTAACATAAAGTACATCTGAGGCTGATTGGAATGTCATTAGTCTGCAGGTATTTGGTCATAAACTAAAGAATTGGAGAAATTAAAATGTTAACCTGATGATGGTGCTAGATGAAAAGTCAGAGGATCACCAAAGTGATTTCCATCCATCCAGTAGTTGTTTCAGTTATTTCAGTCTGAACCAAAGCAGTGAACACGCCGAGAACAGTCTTCATTAATATTCCCAGAATCTGTGATGTCCAGGCTGCTTATTCAAAGGGTTCAGCTGCTCCAGACACGCTGTTACAGGCTGCAGGCCCTGTGACCCTGAGCAGCAGAGAACATGAGAACAAAGACTTCAGTGGTACTTCACATCTGCCGTATACTGTGTCTTATTTATATGTAATATTTGAAAGTTTATGCCTAGTCATCTCACACTCAGAAATGTATCACTCCACTAAAGTGTCTGACCTCCACTGTACTGAATGATGTATGTGCACAGTTTGACACTACAAAAGTTGTTTCACATCCATCTGCTGAAGGGGATTTTGTGACATAAACTATAGACTACAGAAAGACTACATCCAATCAAGGTCCAGTATGCAATTTACTTTAATTTAAGTCTCACATGAAAACTACTGTTTCCTACTTTTTTTTCTTTTTTTACATGGAGAAACTGCATCAGACAGTGTTTTTATATGTCTTAAACATGTCTGTAAGAGACTTTGAAGCAGGTAGAATAAGAAAAAAAAGTCAGTAGGTATTGCTGTGCGGATCCTCCTACAATATCCTCTCCATAGTTGAGCCTCACAGTGATTGTGCTGACTGGGGCTGAGGAGGGACCTGGACCTGTCCTCCCACCGATTAGCCCAGACCACAGTCAAGATGTACAGTTATTGCCATGGCTGTCTGGGGTTCCTCTATGGGCTGTTTCATTAGATAGACTCATATCAGCCTCCAGAGACTCTCAGGCAAGATAACTCCCCCCTCACCCCGACTGCCCCCCACCCCCTGTCAGCACACCACTAGGTAACTATGAAGTGAGCCACACATCCCTGTTTGCAGTCAAAAGTATAAATGTTTCACACCACGCCATTTATCTTATCAAATACAAACCCATCATTAATATTGTAGAAGTAAACTAAATTATAATAACACTTTCACAATCTGAGCCATGGTCCAAACTGTATTAATAGCATAAATTGGACATGAATTACACACACACGAATTAATCACAAGTTTATACTATTTCACATGTTCTATGTTCATACAGGTACATGCGGTTTTCTGACCATTTTCATATGATACACTCACATGATACAGGAGCATGTGGTTTTCAGACGTGAGATATACAGTCAGTGGCCACGCTATTTAACTTACAATGTTCAGTTTCGTGTGTGAATTCAATTCTATGGTTATTATCGAGGTTACAGTTCAAAGGTGGTGTTTTACTGGAATCCATTATATTGAGAGGTTTTTTTCCCTCAGAATATTAGAAACACTGCTTAATATAATGCAGTCAAGGACAACATCATCACTAACTAATGTATGACCTGAATGCTAAAACATCTAATAGAAGAACACCCGAATGGCAGTTTTATCAAAACTGAACATCATAGACCTCATTAAAAAGTATTGCAGAACAGTTGTATTGGATTGCATACGATTTGTACAGGTATGAGTGGATTTCACATGTGAAAATATGAATGAAAGGTTTACTAGCTTAATTTAAATTGACATTCCAAAAAAAGGTAGGTCAGTAAATGTATTTTATGGCACATTATAAAACTAGACTTGTGATGCTCTCCATTGTGCAGGTACAGAAAGCCTCAAGGTTCAAAAGTCTTTCTATATCTGCACCTTCCTGACAGGCAGCATCACTGTCTGGTTTGGGAACAGCACCAGGAGGGACCACCTGGCCCTGCAGAGGGTGGTGCGGTCAGCTGAGTGCACCATCAGATGCCCACTCTCAGCCCGAGATTTACACCAGCAGGTGCAGGACTCGGGCTGAGAGGATCATAAAAGACCTAAATCAGCCCGACAACAGACTCTTCTCTCCGCTGCACTCAGGGAGGCATCACCGCTGGCTGAAGGCCATACATTTTCTATTTTATTTGATCTATTTACTGGACTCGTTCTGCAGCTAGCCACCTAAAAATTTCACTATATGCTCTACTGTGTGCCAATAAGAGATTATCGTAGGTTGTGTTTATTTTAGTCCAGCTGTTTTTATTGCAAAATGTCCTTTTTTATGTCACGCCATTTTTCATTTTCACTACAAAGTCTATTAATCAAGTATTATTTCACGCTTCATGGCTGTAATTCCATGCTTGTAGTATATATTTTTATATTTACTGATTTGATTTTTTTCATAACACATACACATTCTGTGACAGCTGTTATCTTGCCACCTATATTTTACCATCAACCAGTGTGTTACATCTGTACAAGGATGTTAAGGGACCCATCGTCTTAAATGTTTGTGATCAGTTTGTGATATTTTACATGAAAGATTCACTTTCTTCTCTCTACCCCTGTAAGGCGGCTGTTCTGATGACTCGAGCTTTATCCGCACCTTCACATCTCTGTTACCTGACGCCGAGCTGGCACGGGGAGCGTGGCACGCTGCCAGCGAAAAGCACAAAGCGCTGCGTCCGCACCCCGGCTCTAACCGAGCCTTCAGCCAGCTTGCTTCATCGCCGCCCTCCCACCTCTTTGTTTTCCTCTCTGGCTCTCCCTCTCGGCCTCTGGTCTCCAGCAGCGTCGGACAGTCTGTCTGCTCTGAAGTCTTCATTAGTGCTGCTGGCCTGCCAAGCCACAGAGGCTATTTAAGATCCTGCGCTCCTCTCCCTCCCCCTCCCAGCACACATCCCCGTCCTCTCCCAAAACGTCTTCCTTTCCCTACTGCTGCTCTCAACTCCCCATCCCTCACCCTCATTCCGCACTTTTCCCCTCCTTCTCTCCTGGCTACCTGGGGATTGTGCCCGGCAAACGCTGTACTGTTCTGATCTGGTCAGGGACCATCCAGGGGCGTGCGGTTTTGTGTGTGCCATTTGGTCGCTGCGGCGGCCGGCAGCGGGGGCTCCTGGACAAGCACACAACTAGAGACCTGGGAGGCCCTTGAACGGCTCAGTGAAATTGAGCGTCACACTGAGAGACATGGAGCTCACTGCATTGCTCACACGGGCTTGCACAGAAACACTGCTCCTCACACACTGTTTCTGTCTAAATCCTGAGGTCCTTCCAAGTATAACTGCCATGCAAGCATCCCTCTGTATATTGTTGTATATTGCTTCTTAAACGTTCCTAATCGTTGTTAGACCTTCTAAGTGCTTGGTGCTGCTTCTTGTTTAGTCACTTGAAGTATTCAACATCTTCGCTGCTTACAAAGAGTGTTTGGAATCACATCACAGTAACATCAATGACAGTTTTTTTCCTGAGGAGGAGACACTCCACTAGCTCCCCGTCCATAAAAAGCCATAAGGCTAGTGGCCTTCCATCAAGAGTCATTGAAGCTGTATTTTTTGAATACCAAATTGATTATTTCTTAATCTTAAAGATGGCAGTGTTCATGTTTTGTATGAAGTAAGAGTATGAATGATATCAGTTGATTTTACTAGTTCTTAAAAATCACCCTTATATTCAAAAATTGCTTCAAAGTAGAGTTCCTGGTTTAGTCTGTGGTCTCATAAGCACAAGAGAAATGGACTGTTTATTCAGATCTCTTGAATGGAAGTGGAAACACACTCAGATGCCCATAGAGCTCTTTGTCATTTTATATATGTATTCTATTAGATTTAGCTTTCCCTTGATCTCCTAAATGTCCCCTCTCAGTGGAGACCTGTCTCTATTCATCTGTGTCCACTGGGGCTTCTTCCTCTGTTCCCCCCAGTATTCCTCCCATCCAGCCTTCCATCCTTTTTCATCAAAGGCGATACACGTCATCCCCGCCTCCCACCACCGCTGCCACCTCCAGCCCCCACCTGTGCTGTGCAGTAAGTAATGCGATCGTGTTAACCCCTGCTGTGTGTTTCTACGTGGGTGAGTCATGCTGGGTTCATGTCATTGCCCTCCCCCCACCCCCCACCCCTCTCCCTTCCTCCGCCCTCTGTCTGCCTGCAGGCCAGTGGTGCCCTATGCACCGCAGGTGAGCTGTCACTGCCTATCTGAGCTGCCTGACACAGTGGCCTGACAAGAATAGACTCGACTCCATTGGTTGCAACTGATACACACGCGCATGGACATTCACACCTGCCTGTACAAATAAAATGCACATATACCCAGGCCCTGACCTGCATGGGCTTTCTGATGTTTAGTGCTGAAGCTGTTTATATTTTGTGCAAATGTTTAATATCTATTATATATAAAAACTTCAGTAGCATTAACACATCCAAATTAAAGCTTTTCTGAAGCCTACTGAAGACAGCATCTTCAACAGAAGCAGGAGTTTGCTTAGTTGTTATGGAGACAGATCTGTTGATGAGCAAGTGTACTAGCTTCCATTACTTCATCCACAGCCCATTAAGGACTTAAGGTTATACATTAAGGTATAAGATCATCATCACAAATCTATTTCCATGACAACTAAAGAAACTGTTGATGAAGACCATGTGATTTAATGGAAAAGCTCTGGAAAAAGCAACTAAGTGGGCCGTGGTTTGGGATTGTTTCGTCAAACTAATGTGACTGGATTTTCCAAACTCTTACTCTGCAGTATGTTGTAATGCTGCAGTAAGATAACACTTAATTGTATTTCAGTGTAATGCTGCCACCATGACAAAAAAAAGTGCTCAGTTCCTTGTTATAATGAGAAAATGTTCTGTTGTTAATGAGATCTTCTTATATGATGAAACGTTTGTGAAATTGTTATTATTAAATATTTTTTTCTCGTTGGTAAAAAAAAATAACAAATAACAAATGAATCTTAAAACCTATATACAGTGTAGTACACTAAAAAAATAAATCTATATTCTACTGTTATATACTGGAAAAAGCTTGAGTTATCACTTTTCTAATCTTGAAAGTATTTAAATTTTTTTCTGTATTTTGATAGTACTTACAGTAGTTTTAGTTTCAATGTATATTCAATCGCTTTTAAATTTCACATAATGGTGTATGATGTCCTTGATTTTTTCCACTCCTTCTAAACATACTAATTCTACCTTTCTGTTATCAATTTGAAAGACCCTGTTTGATGGCAGCTTCTTCAGAGCTAAAGTACAGCAGAGTTCTCACTGCTCTGCTGTGCTACAGTCAAACATCACTCAGTCCTAACCAATTGTGACTGTATGACAGGCTTTCAGATGCACAGAAGAGACAAACCCCAGGATGTTTTTATTGTAACCCTGAGTCTGAAATGCCTCCTACTGTATAATCAAGACAAAGGCAAGAGTCCAACCTTCAAAGAGCAAAGCGATCACAGCTCCCCTTAAGGCCTGTTACAGCTATAGGTCAACAGTCCAGCTCAGTTCCCGACAACAGGAAATACATGGCTTTATTTTGTTGACTGAGAGGTGGTTGTGTCTGTCTGTCTGTCTGTTTGAGTGTGTGTGTGTTTATGTGTGTGTGTGTCTGTGTGTGTGTGTGTGTGAGAGAGAGAGAGAGAGAGAGAGAGGTTGGGGAGAGGGAGAAGGTAAGGCAGAAGTTCAGAGGAAAAGAAAAGGAGGGGAAAGAAGACAGACAAACCCAGGTGCTGACCCCGACTGAGACTGACCTTTCCCTCCCAGTTTGTTAGGTAACACTGCTTTCAGTGGACCCCCCACTCTGTGTCCATTTCTACATATTTTTATGTACAAGTGCAGCATCTATTGCTTGGCCCCCGGAAGTGCTGCTTGTGTGTGAATCTGCTCTTCTGTCCCGCTCTCTGTTTAGAAACAACAGACAAATATGTGGAATAAGTAGGCCCCCCCATTGTTGCACAGGGCGCTGCTCACATGTTTATTCAAAGTTTTTAATATTGCAAATACACCCGCCTAGTGTGAAGCAGATCAGATGAAGGACAAAAATACATATAGACAGACAGAGATTCCTTACTTTATAGTTAGATATTAAGTCCATATGGCAATTATCGGGGCATATTTGAGTCAACACGTAGAGCATTAGTTACATATGCTTTAGTGTTATAACAAGCAACTTTAAAATTTATACTGTGGCCATGAAAAAGTGTCCATTAAAAGCATGTGAGGACATATCAACCAGTTCAGCCACTGTTCTAAATCAACGCACAGATTATATTAAGGTAGCTCTTACCAACAATACCAACAAGTCAAGCTTTTTGAACATTGCCATTGTGTAAGCACAATTGTATCTGGTGTATCCGGACACCACTTCATCCATGCTATCGGATCAGCTAGACCACATCTGGAGCTGTAAAAAGGGGCCCTACATAATCTAGCTACTGTTCCAGTTGCTTCTGAACCTCAATGCAATGACTGTAATTAAGGTTTCTTTAAATCAGTTTTTCTGAAAAAATGTTCCAGTGGCTCACAATCTGTCACCATTTCTGAGTTCATACATATTCATATTCATGTATCTTAGAATACAAACTTAAACAATGATTCACTTGTTAGCTTTTAAAAATGTTATGATATCCACCCACCCCTCTCTTCTGTTGTTATCCCTCACATCTTTTTAACTAAAATCTCAGCCTGACATTTTGTTCACATTTGTTTATCTCTTGTTGGGGGTGTGGACGCGGAGGCTGATGTAGTTAGTGGTTGCTAAGAGCAGTGATGTTCTTCACGATGACTGGAAAAGTCAATTTAAGTGTTGCTATTCCTGTATGTCAAATGACAACAATCCTGCTTACAATTGACCATGTTTTAGGTCAATTGTTTTATTTTCCATGGCTGTAGCTAGCTAATCAAATATGTGGACGGGGTTCATAGGTCTCTGATATCTTTGCTGTTTGTCTCTCTCTGTCCTGCTGCAGTTATATATCAAGAACCGATATATAAAATATAAAAACCCCATTCCAACCCTGTCTAGATAAATGGAATGAACAGCATACTGTTAGAAATAATTTGCCATTCTACAAGCATCAGTGTAATTTTGAATGAGGTTTTCTCACTTCCTGAACTGAACATAGAAGTTGGCGGTTTCACTTGGCCTCACTACAGCTAGCATACCTTCGGATTCCCTTTATACGGAAAAGAAAAACCATTCACGCATCTTGCAACCGTGTGGAAATATTCAGGTTAAGATATTCTCATAGGCAACCAGTGCTGATTAATCAAAGTGAGTGCATCAAAGTCAGTCCTTTAGGTGTATGGACTGACTGCCTTATATGTGATATCGGCCCCATTTGTGTGTCTAACTTTGATTTATTTTCCTTCATTCCCTCTCTTTTCTCTCCTCTTCCCCCTTTTTCTTTGAGGCTTGGAAGAATAAAAGTCCCTTTCATTGTTAAAGCCACACAGACAATTTATTTGACAATGTCAGCCTGTGCAGCGCTGCAGAGGAGAGAATTATTTCTACTTATCACTCCTCTGATATCCCTCCCTCCCAGCCTTGCTTAATTCTTTCTCCTTTATTTCCTCCTCCCATCCCCTCTACTCATTTGGCATTAACATATAACTGCTGCGAGCCCTGCCGTAAACACAACGGGAGGCGCACTGTGTGTGTGTGCCTGCGTGTGTGTGTGGCGCTGTGTAAGCCCGGGTGCCTTTGATCCGATAAAAACCTCTAATTTGGATGGTTGAAAGAGTTTACATACTTTTTTCTTTTCTTCCATTCCTTTGCTTTTCTTTTGCTTCCCATTTACATTTGGCTTCCCTCCGCTGCTGGAGACTCGCAGCTGAGTTTCACCATGTGGACCGAGCCAACGCTACGAGAGGGAAATGTTTTGACAATTGGCTTTGTCAAATTTGGTTTGAGATTTCTTCATCGCCTTGCTCGGCAGACCATTAGATTAAGACTGCGCTTGTGTAAATCCTTTTCACTCCTCACATGATTGATGTTCTATTTCAAAGTAAAGCAACAACAAACAAGTTTCCACAGAGCAAGGGCTTTTGAATAGCATGCCATTCATCACTGGCGTGCTTGGCCTTTTACATGAGTGGCACAAACAGTCTGAGAATGGCAAATGTTTTCAGACTCAGTTATCACACAGGCATTTTATTATAAAGAGTTTTTGCTTTTCATTTGATTCAAATTGATTTGAAGCATTTGCTTGAAAGTTCTTTTTTTATTGGGACTGAATACACCGGCTTGAAACAAAAACACAGCAGCCTTCAAAGACTGCAGTGTAGCACTCAGCAAAGCTTCATATTTCTAATAGTGTTAGGATTACTAAAACAGAAGGAAATGTCTAAATTGTGCAAGTGTAATATATTGGATATATCTACACCACCACCTATGAAAGTATGTTAATGAGCAACTTTGTCCACTACATTTTAACCTGATGCTTCTCAAACAGAATTTTCAAGTTGAACATATGTTATCTATGCCTGCCAACAAGTCTGGTTAAATCTGGCCAGATTAAACCATTTTGATTGGTTTAGGGAAAAATGGTGGTCACACTGACCATATTATATGAGACTTGATGTGAGTTTTAAGGACAATATGACTAAGGGGGGTATTTCCTGAAGGTCTGACACCCTTTTTAAGGCAAGTCAACAGTCATTGCATTTGTCCTTATTTACTTACCTAAAAACTGATGCCAAAAACTAACAGCCTAAAACCAAGAGCCGTGACATTTTGGTGCCAGAAAAACAACCTCCATCTCAACATTAGCAAAACAAAGGAGCCTATTGTGGACTACAGGAACTTCAGGTTCCTCAGGGTCCACACCAGCGAGGACCTGACCTGGACCCACAACACAGACACAATCATGAGACCAATTTTCTTCCTCCGCAGGCTGAGGAGGTTCAGCATTGACTCCAAGATACTCTGCAGCTTCTACATGTGCCCCCCTGAGAGCATCCTGACTGGCTGCAGCATCGCATCAACTCCTGCCCAAATCCAAAAAGACCTGGAAATGTACTACCCAGAACCCCTGTGCCTGGATGTGGCGCATGAAATCATGAAAGTTGGTTAATTACATCCAGGTTTTCTGTTATCATTTTGTTCTTGCTGATTGAAACAGCGTGGCTAATCCACTTATTGTTTTGGCTTAAAGGTCCACTTACTGTCACAGTGACAGATGACAAACGCAGCTCGTTTACAATCAGTGTTGCAGTTTTGTTGCAGCGAGCATAAAGTGAAAGATAACTTAGACCGTTTGCCCTACTACTGCCCAACTATAATAATGATATCTTGCTCATTGCCATTGAAGGGTTTTTTTCCCCAGACATTGTGAGCTATTAGGTAGCCCAGCCAAGATGCTGCTCCAGTGGTCCTGCAAATTTTGATGCAGCAACTTGGTCTACCATGGTGATTTATTCCCGCACACTAAGGAGATTGATTGAAGGCATGTGAGTTATTTTCAATAAAATAAATTAAAAAGTTAATAATTAAAATTAATAGGCTGATATTTATACAAAAATAGGTCATATATCATGATTTATTGGAAGAAACCGAGCAATTGTATGTAAAATCAGACTGCGACGACACAACTATGAGATGGGCAGTCGAATCAGGCTCCTTAGATCGAATTGTTGAATTGGCGACTATTAGGGTTCACTTCTAATATTTATTACTACTGTTTATACCCGCACACATATATATTTACTTTAATACCTGTATACAAGCTACACCTGCCTACCACAGTATTGTATTATATATATACTATATTTTATTTTATACATTCAACATTTTATTCCTATATTTTAACTCCTGCATTATCTTGTCCTATGTCTTTTTAGATTCACATCTTCACTTTTTAGTTGCGTGATTAAAACACTTTTTTTTCACTCAGGTGATTTGGAAAAGGTAAACATAAAGACACAGCTGTGAATCCAACTGCCCTTACGCTAGGCTACATAATTATGCGACAGGAGATGTTATTGACGTGGAAATAAAGATCAACCTCTTGCAGAGTGAGGGAAATGTGTTTGTACTCATTCCCCAGACAGGACTGACCCCCTCGTTGCCTCTCAGATCTGTATTTGGACAGTGGATTTACAGGTGGACTCGAGCTCTTATACAGGGTGTCGCCGTAACCAGGGCAACGATGATGTTGGGTGATAGATAACTTTCCTGTCTTTCTGATTTAAAACTTCTCCGCTGAGTCTTAGGAAACTCTTTTGGTTTTGCTATTTGTCATTCCTTTCCAAGCATTTGAAAATGTAGTGCAGGTTATGCTTTAATGGGATTTTCGAAAATACAGGACAAATCGCGTCCAGTATTGATTCAGTACGGGACAATCCCGTATTAAAAGGCTATATTAAAAATATTACTTCATTACTGTGGTTGGAGTTGAAATAAAAAAGGATTATAGACTACCAGTCAAAAGCCGCAAGGGAACTGTGGGACAGCATTATCTCCTTTGGTAAAGGATGGTCCAGTGTTTCCCGTGCTAAATGAGATAAGAAAGGAAGCATAGAATCTTCTTTCCTTAGCATTTAGAGAATTCGAACAGCTCATCAGTATCATGGCTGAAACCTAAATACTTCCTGGTCTCGATTCTAGTTTTAAGTTACACCGTTTCCCATGGTTGTGTAAATCAGTAATAATAGAACAGAAGTACTTTTACTTTATGACCAATATGAATTTAAATAGTACTGTATGTATGATGACATGAATTTATTGAGATTTTACTGCTCATTTGAAGTGTAATATATAGATGCTTTGTATAGTGAGAGGTGTTATGTCACTGCAATTTACCATTGTGGGCAAATAGAGCAAATGTTTGTCTGAAGACATTTCTTGTTAAGGTTTGGATTTTGTGTGCCCTGTATGCAACATTTATTTCATTTGCCAGTCACATGCCTGTTTAACAAATGAACTGCACTACTTGTGGTTGGTTTTAGAGGTGGCAACAGATGTTTTTATACTTGTGCTACAGTTTTGTGGCCTGTGCTACAAAACGTTCTGTCTCTGTTGCACCAGTGCTAATGTACAGCCATCACTAAATCACTAAATGTGCTAGGACTGAGAAAATGCGCAAAGGGGATTTTTTTTTTAAACCAGTAAGCATAATTAGAAGAACAAAATATATATTTGTTTTAATTTCATCAAGTCATTGAATAGAAATTGTACAATACATTTTTACTCACTGTCATATCGGTCTATGTAATTTTGTCACTTTTATAACTCCATTAATCCCCCAAGACACCTCCATTCATATTTGCACGCTGAACACACTTATGCAAATGCACGTACACGAACACACAAGCATATTTTATTTATATCCATCTGGAAACAATAATTTATCAAGGATTTAATAATACACATACTGTACATACAGCAGAACAAGGCCTGGTTCTAGACATGGACTCATATATCAAGTATATCAAGAAAACAAATGGAATTAAGGAAGAAAGAAAAGACAATTCTATCTCATTATAGATACACACACACACACACACACACACTATCAATGCTCTCTTCCTACCATTCATTAACTATTCCTTTCAGTTAATTAAAGGTTACTCAGATGGAATAAGGCTTATCTGGAGAGCTGGAGAGTCACTCTGAGCTAACTGCTGACACGTACACACACACACACACACACACACCCACACACACACACACACACATTCAACTTAGACTCCTCACTGTGAAAGCCATTCATTGGGCTTATCTTTCTGGAAAGACTATCAGATCTGCATCACACGCAGGGAATCTTTGTCTTTTTTGTACTTTTGTCTCCTATACTTTACACACTTACACCGAGGTGAGTGTTGGAGCATGTGAGATAAGACATGCCTATCATTCAAAAATCACACGAGTGCACAAATGTATCTGTATAAGCCATCTCAAGGAGCTGACACATCGCTGCATTGATGTGAGGGAGAGAGCCTGTTGCTGACAGAGGATTAACGTAAAAACCAAACACTACATGTTTCAAATGTGACAGGACGCCACCTGTGTTGTGTCTGTCTAAAGGGTTTCCTGTGCTCGTCTGCCTGGCGGTGCCTTTATTCACAGGGAAAATCCAGTGTTTTTGTGTAGGAGGCAGGGCAGCGACGTGGTTTTACCTTTCTCACAAACAGTCACAACAAATTGTTTTTTCATGTAGAATAGCCAAGCTGTGCCGCGCCGCTTGTGTATTTAAAAACTGCATTTTCCCAGTGCCAGAGCCCCCATGCTGGGTTAAATGAAGGCATTTATTCTCCAACCGAATCGGGCCTGGAGATATGCTTTCATTAGGACTGCGATTAGCATAGTGCTTGTTACCGCTGGGCCTGTTAGCGAAACAGAGCTGTCTGTCTGTCTCTACATGTCCCCTCATTACAAACAACATGGAAATCAGCTGTAGACTGGAGTTATGCACATCACAGAGAGGACACATAGGTTAGAGTTGGAAAACAGTTTAATGGCTTGAGAAAAGAATGATGGCGGATTTTAATGCGCCTGAGCATATGGACAAATAGGGGAGAGATTTGCTAATGTTGGGCATTTTCATCTCCATCGCACTGTGGCAGTTAACAAGAGAGAAACAGACAATAGTTCAAATAGTTCAGTGGAAATTATTCACAGAGAAAAGCTGCAGAAACTCTCAATAGAAGACTGCAGGAAACAGAACACAGGTTGTGATGCTACATGGTGGTTTGTGGCTTTAATCATTCTAACTATCAGTCGATTTTAAACAAGGACAAAATAGGCCTCATGTTTTACAATGACAGTTTATTCAAGTATTCAATAAATTCACTTCAATCAACTTTCCCTTTTCAATTTGTGTCAAATAACAAAAAAGGCCTGAAATTAACTTTGAAAGTTATGTCTTTTATATTGCTTGTTTGCATTTAGATTTTTTCAAATGCATCCACTTTTGACAAAGATAATACAACTGTGTTTTTATGTTTCCAGTCAAGTTCAGACTTGTCAACCATTTTTTAAAACACTAGTGTTTATCGTCACTGAGCTGTGGCCCCTTGTGGCTTCTACTCTGTTGGTGAGAAAACAATCTCACCACAAATTCAATTAAGTTGTTCTGGAGCTTTTCAATCATATCACACAATCTTCCGCATCAGATGGAGTTCATCTATTGGTCATGGAACTGTAGAATTTAACAGGCATTCAAAGAACTTTTTGCTGTCCGTGTTGGCTTGAATTCACAGAGCAGTCCTGACTTTCTACCACATCTCATTGTTTTCATCAGCGTATGGTGTTTTCTTAATTGTCATGGCGATGGCTGAGTTGTTATCACGTCCTGAATATGTAACTTCAGTCCCATGATAACAGGTGGTTGTATATGGATGGGGATGTAACCTCAGTCTCTGTTCAAAGATGGTTTTCGGTGTTAGATGTGATCTCCAGGCGTTGGTCTGACTGTACGGTTTCCTAGAGGAGTCTCACTTGGATACTTCTGGTGGCCCTGTTGATTAAGCAGTGTTCACCCATCCATCACACATGAAGTAGGAAGTCTTGTTTCATTGCATATTTTATACCTTTGTGGCCCATTGCCCCTGCAGACTTGATGTTATGATTGTGAACGCTTCAGACAAATCACAGTATGTATGACTGAAGTCCACAAGGGCCCAATCTACAAGTCCAGACAATGGACAGTTGGATTCCGCCAAAGTGAACAACGAGGCAGCAGTTTGATTGCCCATTTAAGCCAGTGTTTACCTTTTAAAGTATTAATGTGTGTCTTATTCTTTTTCATACTGACAACTTTTTACTCTGTTACCGACCTGGCCAACCGTTGCACAACTCTTATTGTAACGATGCACAGAGTTTGTAATAACCTTTAAATTATTCTTTTGCTGAGTGTGGATTCATTCAATGCTCCAAAGAAAAAAAAGTCTATGAGGACATTTCATCGTCTTACAGAGAGCAGATGTCCTGGCTCACTGCATTTAGCCTTGATGTGGCCCGTCTCTTCAAATAAATCGAAGTGAGAATTTCTAAGTAGTTCCGAGGCAATTGAGACAGCAGGCTCGTTTTATTGTCTCAGAAAACTGGCACTACACATTGATTCAGCCCTGCCTGAGATCTTGCCTGATGCTTTTAGATTCCCCCGTGCTTTCTGCAGGGCTTCTCAGTCCCTCTCATTTGTCATCCCTCTCACACATACACACTCTTATTACCATGGTTAGTCAGTGAGACAGTTTGCAAATATTCCAGGCCCTCACTGGCCTTTTATTAAACCTGCAGTGTTTGATTTTTCAGAATCAGAAATGTATTGTTAGTCTCACTGTCCCTCCTCTCAGAAAGATGAGGACAGGATGTAGACAAGTAGTGCACTAATAAAAAAAAATATTAATACTGTTGTGATGGTAAAAACAGCGTATAAACAGGTAGTAAAATAAATATAAATGCATACTGCCATGTGTGCAGGTTTAAACAGTAGTAATACATGTATACATGGCAATGTAAACAAAGGTAAAGTGCAGTAGTAAAGTCTCCTAGTGGCATGCTTCAGAGCTAAAGAGTTTAATAGTCTTATGGCCTGCAGGATGAAGCAGTCCATGAGCTAAGTCTTTTTGGGGAGAGGGACAAAAGTGGACTTCTTGTCTCTCTGTCTCTGTTAGAGGTTCTTTTAGGTTAAAGGTAATGTGACACAGTGATTCAGGTTAACTTTGTGTCTCAGAGCATGATAAAGCTAGACTTTCCCTGTCTCCTAGGAGACCAACGTCGGTTAGATCATGCTGTACTCAGTTTTGGACTCGACAGACTCGACTCTGAGTTAGAACGCACTGTATGGGACCTGAGGAAGATATAACGTGACTTAGGTGAACATAGGTGAACATAGGTTCTTGTTTAGATCCAATACCCAACAGAATCTGAACATATGTATAGCTGGGTTAGAAATAACCTTTTTTGAATGTAGTGAATCTCATTAGGTCTGGGAAGCGTTAAAAACCCCTAAGCCAGGAAAGTACCTTCAGAATCAAGTGGCAGTACACTGTGATTCACATGTATTGTTTCTCTAGTCTCCCTGATTCTGCGGCGTACGACATCCAGGTCTTCTGAAACTTAACCAGTTCTCTCAGTGAAAGACATCTGCTAGTGGATCTGCACACCTTGAGAGCTTGGCCAGAGATACGATCAGATCCAGATGCCTTGCGTGGATTAATCGATCTGCACACATCTGCTGTGGATATGACTAGTGGGCAGGGGTCCTGGGCCTTTTGTACCTCCTCAGCCAGGGAGTTGTTCACTTCATCTGTGAGAGAAGCAGATATTTTCTCAGCATTGGTGGTTTTCCTTTGGTAGTATGTAATAATTCTTAGTCCAGTCCACATTTTCCCAGCTTTGGAGCATAACTGGACTGCGCTTTAAGTTTGGCACAGACTTTACTGTTCATCCAGGGCTCCATCAAAATTAAAAACAGAATAGATGAGAAGGCAGAACCCTGGCAGAGCTCAGGGGCGCCAGGGCACGTGATTGAGCTGTTGGCATATAACAGGAATATAACAGCACTCTTTTCAGTAGAAACCGTGAGGATACGAAGCCGCAGCCCCCATACTTCCATAGCTCCTCTCTGAAGGCATCTAAAGGAACATTAGCATAAGCCATCCCCATGGCTACAAAGCACATGCACACTGGATGGGAAAACTACCGTGACCTTTCCAGCATCCTTGCAAGGGTATGTTTGCAATTATCCATGCTTATTGGAAATGTCCATGAAGTGCTTCATGAACAGGTTTAGAGTCATCTGTGAGGCAGTCTTCTCACACATATTTAACCATGGCACCTTTCCAATATCCTCCGAGAAGGATTCAGAATTGAACATCTTGTGTGAACTAGCATGAATAATTTGCACTCTGGCCTTGGTCTTTCTTGAAACAACTGTGAGGCTGTGATCACTAAATCCAACTAGCACTGATACAGCCTGGGAGCATTTACAGGAAAATTGATGTATGAGAGAGACTGTGCAGTGTTCACACAGCATCACTTGAAAAGAGAAAGTTGTGCTATGTATGTATATAATATGCATTTTATACTTTGACATTTGAATTTTTTATTACCTTTCTGTACTTTCAATTTCTCAGTGAAAGCACTTGTCGTCACCATTTGTTGTTTTTAATTCTGCTCTAATAAATTGACTTGACAATGAAGTCTAACTTCTTTCTCTTTGATTTCACGGATAATAGCAGGCAGACATTAGCACTGTGATGGAACTAAAACATGACTATTTCAATTACTTTTCTGCAGTGATTGTTTGTCTTTATCAACCCAATTAAAATATATTTTTTTGATGTTATGGAATTGAATATGCATGTATGAGCAAGAAAAACAGCAGTATTATTTATCCATTCAAATGCCTAACCTACGCTCAGTTGCCAGTTCCTTCAGGTCACGTAGAAAAAACTAATGCATCCATGCAATCAACTCTACCTTCATGAAGGCTCTAATGTTCAGTTTCTGTTGAAACTATTCATAGAAGTCATTTTGGAGAACCTACCAAATATTTCCCATAGGGAAGGTTAGTGAAGAGGCTGTGTTCTGCTCTTTACTGGAGGTAGGAGAGCGAACCTGACGTGCATTTGCCGGACTCAGCTGCTAGTGGCAGCAATGAGCCTATTTCACACCTGAAACCAAATATGGACAAGCTGCACAATGGTGTTTTCAAACAGTGTGTTTTGGCTTTACAAGGTAGAATGCTTCAAGTACGGGCCGCCCCAGTAGTTCAATGGGTGGAGTGCGTACCAATAAGGCTAAGTCGTTGTCACAGCGGCCGGGGTTCGAGCCCAACAAGTAGCCCTTGCTGCAGGTCATCTCTCCTCTCACTCCCTGACCCTCCTTCCTCTATCAATATCAAATAAAGATGAAAAAGGGCCAAACGTTACTCTTAAAAAAAAAAGGATAAAAAGCTAGCTAGCTAACAAGGAGATGGGACTAATGCAAAAGCTCATAAGGAGGTGGTTGAAGTGGATGAACAAGAGGGATTGTTGGAATGAACCAACTGGTGTAGGAGCGTGCAAGTTAAACTGTCAAAATTCAGAATCAAGGATTTAAAAAAGAAAAAGGCTTTTAGTATACTCACATTGACATATTCACTCTGACATTTAGTCCAGAGCCATTCACTTCTCGGACTGGAGAATCAGATAGCTCATCAGCTGCTGTGGCGCTGCAGGGAACTCCTCCAGACCTCTGAGCTTCACGTCTCTTCTCTTTTACCTCACAGAGCCAAATGCCTGAAGATGCCACGCCACACAACCCAGTGATATTTTGTCTTATTCCACAGGTAGGAAAACAGTGGCTGGAGGGCAGGCAAATACATTTCATGAGTCAGTGAATACGGGCAATTACTACTGTCAACAGAGCACACTCACAGGGTGAATTCAAGTGGACAGATGATAACCTTTTTCTCTGAGTTTTTGATCAGTGGTCGGGTGAATGCAGGGGCCATAGCTTTCTAACGAATCCATAAAACTAAACACAGAGCAGGTGGTCAGCTTGTTTAAGAGGGTTTGCTCATATTACCTTCACTGTGGTTGGGTTTTTAAAGTTTACGGTGCATACCAGTAGCACAGGTGGACAGACAATGGATCTTCTTCATGGCTTATGTGCTAAGAACGGGGAAGATAAATTGTGTACATCTAGGTATTTAAAATTAAAATGAATCCTCCATTACAATTGATTTTGCTTATGATCTTGGTCTAGGTATATTTGTGCTAAAATAAGTTATTCTTGTCCACAACATTGAAAGAAAATGCTTTTTTTTTTTGTTTTTTGTTTTTTTTGCATCCAGCTGGTTCTTGTTTTTATTCGGTTGGTTCTGCTTTATTGTCACTATACAACACAAGATTGCACAATGAAATGCAGTTGCAATTTTTTAAGAGTGTTTCCTGTTTTTATGGGCCACCATCATTATCAGTTTTAGAAACACTTTATTCACCAAATTCATTACTCCGGATGCAGTAATACTCACCACTACAGCTAATCCAAGTCAATGAAACTGCTCGATCCTGTAAGATGACTGGCTGTAACCACAGGGCATTTGCAATGCAAAATACACAGGTCAAAGTAAAAGGTACATTTTTCCATGTTTTAAGTGGATGTCCAATCAGTGTTGATGGTAAATGTAGTCGATTAACACAATAAATTCCTCAGTGCATGCTATATTCTGCTCATAGATTTGTGCCAGCAGTGTCTACATGTACCAGGATGCATTGCGCATAAGCTATTGACACCCGCTGCATTTCTTTGGCTTTATACTCTGGGTTGAGACTAGATATCACAGTTGAAATAGCAAGCAGTTCTTCTTTGCCACCATCTTACACCACTGTGCACATCAAATGACAGCAGAAAGCTTGTACGACCAGTAGCTTAGTCCAAGACTGGGCTTAACATTGTCGATGAAATCAAACCCACTTTGCATTGACTTTTCTTAAAGGGAAAGTTCACCCCAAAATAAAAAATACATATTTTTCCTCTTACCTGTAGAGTTTTGGAGAGATCGGCCGCAGAAATGTCTGCCTTCTCTCTAATATATATATATATATATCATGACCCGGTTACTCAAGATAATCTACAGACCTTGTTGTTAGCAGTTTGAAGTACGAACTATTAATTTTTTACTGAACTACACCCGCCAACTGCATCACTGCGTCCTTTTAACATTCTGCCTCTCCAGCACTGCTAGCATGTTTGTTTAAATGTAATTTGCACGGAGCAGAAGCTTTAAAAAAACATTACTGCTCTCCCCTAACAGGCTAACAAAATTTGCCTGCCAACACCACTAAACTTCCATGGTCAACATGAACGTACAGTAAAGATGGCTGGTTGTTTCCCTGATATATTTAATGATATCCACTTTACTGCTGTAAAACTATAGGATCGTCCAAGCAGCCCGCTTCTCCAACAAATGGTCTTGATGTGATCCTATGCAAAAGCATGGCATTGGCCTTCATTAAGGTATAAAAATGGCAGTAAAAAAAACAAAAGAGGAAATGCAAACAGTTTTTCCTCCCCCGCAGAAACTGAAGCTATTCTGATTTGATCAAGCAAAAATTTTCTTTTATCCTGTAATTAAAATGATTTAATTAAATCAAGGAGTCTTTGGCTCCACTGCTAACGATCCCGTGTCGAGGGATTTTATGAGGCGAACAGGTGAAGGCAGCAATACCAAAATATTAAATCATTGAAGGAGAAAAAGAAAACAAAGAGCAAACACATTTATTCACAGGATGTGATTCAATTTGCATGCTGATTTCAAAACTGATTACTCCCTTGGCACAAACCACTAAAGAAGCAGTGAACTTAGAAAAATACTTTCCAGCTTAGAGAGTTTGACACATTCCAATAAAGAAGTTCAATTACTGGTCCCAGCAGCACGCAAGCATGTAACACACACACACACACACACACAGACACACACATAGAAAAAGAGACTCAACAGCGAACATGCTCCTTCCTTTAGCTGTACAGTGGGTGTAACACGGCTGCAGTGTACATAGAGATGACAGATGGGAATCAACTACAAGCCATGATGTCCACAGCCTGGGCCCCAGCATGAGCTCCCCCATAGTTAATGGCACATTATTTCAAGTCTGAAAAATGCTTGTGGGTGTGAAGTTTATATGATGAATGTAGAGTGAGAATTTTATTATGATTCTCCAAAATAAAAAGACCAAACATAACAAGGGATTAGAAAAAACATTTAAAGCAAGAAGGGAAAAAAAGTCTACATGGAGACAATAGTCAGCATTTTGACATCTTTCCAAGCCCCCCTTCATACTGACACAGTATGGCATGCCATGATAGTCTCTGAGAACAGATGGCTCACTGACTCCTGTCACCCAATCAGTAACATACCAAACACACTCAGCACAGTGAAATCAATCACACCAACTGGATGAGTGAACATAAATAGAAGAAGAAATGAAAGAAAGAAAAAAATGAAAGAATGAATGAATAAGATTGTGTTGGCAACATTGGTTGGTTGGTTAATCAATTATATGGACAGTATAAAATTGCCATTGTCCAACGTCCATGGGCTTGTTGTAGAAAACCCACAGAGGATAATCACCAGCTCTGCAGTTCCCCTTAGCTCCTTGGAGCTTTTTAGCCTCTTTTAGCTCATGTTTTGGTTTCCCTCCAACTCTGCTCTCATCTCATCTCAGCATCAGGCAGTTGTTTTCAGTGATCTCTGATAAACCCACTGCACGCTACCTGCCCAGCTTCAAACAGTTGACAGACATAGTTAGAGACTAGCTGGTGAGCATAGTGGAGCATTTAGCAGCTACAGAGAGAGATTTTTTTCTCAGCAGTTGGTGGAAACCAAAAACAAAGATAAAGGAGAGTGAACATTGGCCTTAACATTCATCAGGTACACAAACACCACTCCAAATGAATACCAATGTTGCTCTGTTCCTGCTGGATGTCTAAATATCCAGCTGTTTAACAACTTTATGAAGGAACAATCACTGCATTATATAGAGCTTTTATTCAGCACTTGTCAATTTGCCTTTCATTCACCTCTTTTCAGTAGAAACTGTAAGGGACGTTGTCGCAGCCCCCATAGTTCCATAGCTCCTCTCTGAAGGCACCTAAAATAACATTAACATAAGCCATCCCCATGGCTACAAAGCACTTTTCACACACTCGCACACCAGTGGCAGTGAAACAATTTGGCGTTCAGTGTCTTGCTCTTGTCTATTGTCAGTGGACAACCCTCTCTACCTCTGGAACCACAGTCACCCCTAAATGATATGTTAATGTTGTGTTCACAGCTGGCTCCACTACTACTTTGAAAATAAACAGTGACAGTTACTATTTATTAACCTTATGTGTTTTGGACAATTTTTGAAAGTTTGTGCTGCAAGCAATTTTTTTTGTTTGTTTATTTTAAAACGTACTGATTTATATCCAAGTGTTTGTATAATCTCAAATCAAAGAATTACTTGGTGAAACTAAACCCTGGATATCATGAGTTAAAGGGTTAGTTTGAGATGATCTTCAACTGTGCCCCAATTCCAAACTACATAGTAATTGTAAACAGCATTATAATATAGTGTTATGTACTACATACTTATTCCTACTATGTAGTAAGTATGGAAAACATCATTTTAATATTTAATGCTTATTTTCCATTTAAAACCTTCCTTGAGCTGTTTCATCACTTTGTGCAGTTATTTAGATTTTTTGCATCTTCACGTTTCCTTTTTACATTACAATGCAATTATGGACCACGCCATCGCCCTAGGCCTCTACACTGCCCTCAGTCAAGTCAAGTCAATTTTATTTGTATAGCGCCAAATCATAACAAAAGTTATCTCAAGACGCTTTCACATAGAGTAGGTCTAGACCATACTCTTTAAAATATTATTCACAGAGACCCAACAGTTTCCACCATGAGCAAGCACTTGGCGACAGTGGCGTGGAAAAACTCCCTTTTAACAGGTAGAAACCTCGAGCAGAACCGGGCTCTGGGTGGGCGGCCATCTGCATCGACCGAGTTGGGTTGAAAGGGGAGGAGAGAGGGGGAGAGGGGAGACAGAACAGGAGGACAGACAACAAATCAGACTAATAATAATAACAACTGCAGCAGTGAGTGTGGAGCAGGAACATGGGGGCAGTAGACAGCCGGCAATCACAGATCCAGAGGCAGAAATACCTGCAGAAAGTGAAAAGGCGAAAAAGCACAGAAAGCACAAGGACTACCAGGAAGAAATGGAGTTGGTAACCTGTATTAGTGGGATAGGAATGCGTACAGATAGAGAGGGAGAGGAGGAGAGAGAAGCTCAGTGCGTCATAGGAAGTCCCCCGGTAGTCTAAGCCTATAACAGCATAACTAAGGGATGGTTCAGGACTCACCTGAGCCAGCCCTAACTATAAGCTTTATCAAAAAGGAACGTTTTTAGCATACTCTTACATACTCTTAACCCAAATTGGGAGCTGATTCCACAGAAGAGGAGCTTGATAACTAAAGGCTCTGGCTCCCGTTCTACTTTTAGAGACTTTAGGTACCAAAAGTAACCCTGCATGCTGTGAGCGTAGTGCTCTAGTGGGGTAATACGGTACTATCAGCTCTTTAAGATATGATGGTGCCTGACCAATAAGAGCTTTGTAAGTGAGGAGGACGATTTTAAAATCTATTCTAGATTGCACAGGGAGCCAGTGCAGAGAAGCTAATATTAGAGAAATATGTTCCCTTTTGTTAGTTCCTGTCAGTACACGTGCAGCCACATTCTGGATCAGCTGGAGAGTCTTTAGAGACTTATCGGGGCAGCCCGATAATAAGGAATTACAATAATCCAACCTAGAAGTAACAAATGCATGAACTAGTTTTTCTGCATCTTTTTGAGACAGGATATGCCTGATTTTTATAATGTTACGTAAGTGGAAGAAGGCAGTCCTTGAAGTCTGTTTTATATGGGTATTAAAAGAGATGTCCTGATCAAAGATTACTCATACACTCATGAGACTCATGCTAGAGGCCAGGGCAATGCCATCTAGAGTAACTATATCTATACATAGTGTGTCTCGCAGATGTTTAGGACCCAGAACAATAAAATCAGTTTTGTCTGAGTTTAACAGCAGGAAATTGCAGGTCATCCAGTCTTTTATGTCCTTAATACATGCCTGAAGCTTGGCTAACTTACTGGTTTCATCTGGATTTATCGATAAGTATAACTGAGTATCATCTGCATAGCAGTGAAAGTTTATGGAGTGTTTCCTAATAATATTGCCTAAAGGAAGCATATACAAGGTAAATAAAAGTGGTCCGAGCACTGAACCTTGTGGAACTCTGTGACTAATTTCCGTGTGCACAGAGGATTCATCATTTACATGGACAAACTGAAATCTATCTGATAAATACGACTGAAACCAGCTTAGTGCGGGTCCTTTGACGCCAATCAAATGCTCCAGTCTCTGTAATAGGATACAATGGTCAATGGTATTGAAAGCGGCACTAAGATCTAACAGAACAAGTACAGAGACAAATCCTTTATCTGATGCAATCAAAAGGTCGTTTGTCACTTTCACCAGTGCTGTCTCTGTGCTATGAAATTCCCTAAATCCTGACTGAAAATCCTCAAATAAACTATTGCTGTTTAGAAAGTCACATAACTGATTAACGACCACTTTCTCAAGGATTTTGGAGAGAAAGGGAAGGTTAGATATAGGTCTGTCATGATCTGTCTGTCACTCCTGGACTCTTGCTCTGTTCCCCTCACCTGCCATTCCCTTTCCTTCCACCAGATGCCCTCTGACTTTCCTTCCTTCCCCATCACCTGATTGCCCCACCCATCTACACACCTGTCTCCACTCTCCTCTCAGCCACTCCCTCCTCATCAGCTTCCCTCCTTTCACCTGTCTCTACTCAGCAATTAGCCAGCCATATATACTAGTTCATTTCCCTGGTCAGTTGTCAGATCCTTTTGTTTGTTTGTTTGGTTGTTTCTTTGTTTCCTTGTTCGGTGGTGTGTGTCTTGTTCCCTGGTTCTGGTTCTTGTTCCTTGTTCTTGTGTCGGTTCTAGCCACCCTGCTATGGATTATTCACCTGCCTGTTTTCTGGATATATCTGTTTGCCCGGTTTCCCATTTTTGTTACCTGCCTGCTCTGGACTCTGCACCTCATCTCAAGTGAATAAAACTCCAATCAGCATACCTGCCGGTCTCCTCTCCTCTCTGCGCTTGGGTCCTATATTTGCCAAACGGCTACCGCGCCGTGACAAGGTCTATAATTGGCTAAAATCCCTGGATCAAGCTCAGGCTTTTTAAGAAGAGGTTTAATTACAGCTACTTTGAAGGACTGTGGTACATAGCCTGTTAATAAAGACAGATTGATCATGTCTAGTAAAGAAGTGCTAACTAAGGGTAAAACTTCTTTAAGCAGCCTAGTTGGGATGGGGTCTAAGAGGCAGGTTGTTGGTTTAGATGAAAAAATCATTGAAGTTAGTTGGTAAAGGTCAATTGGAGAAAAACAGTCTAAATATAAATCTGGTTCTACAGCTGCTTCTGAGGTTCCTGAGGTTCCTGTACTCGAAGATATATCTGAACTGGCTGAGAGCACAAGATGATGAATTTCTTCTCTAATAGTTAGAATTTTATCATCAAAGAAGCTCATAAAGTTATTACTAGTGAGAGCTCCAGGAATACATGGCTCAACAGAGCTCTAACTCTGTGTCAGCCTGGCTACAGTGCTGAAAAGAAACCTGGGGTTGTTCTTATGTTCCTCTATTAGTGAGGAGTAATAGGCTCCTCTGGCATTACGGAGGGCCTTCCTGTATGTTCTAAGACTATCTTGCCAAACTAAATGAGTTTCCTCCAGTTTGGTGGAACGCCATTTCCTTTCTAATTTTCACAATGTTTCTTTTAATTTGCGGGTTAAGGAGTTATACCATGGAGCTAACCTCTTTTGTTTTATTATTTTCTTTTTGATAGGGGCAATACAATCAAGAGTCGTTCGCAGCGAGCCTGCAGCACTATCAACCAGATGATCAATTTGGGAGGGACTAAAGTTAGCACAGGAGTCCTCCGTTACATTGAGACATGATATTGAATTAAATGCCGATGGAATCACTTCTTTAAATTTAGCTACAGCACTATCAGACAGGCATCTACTAAAGGAATGTCTGCCTAATGGCCTATAGTCCAGTAATATAAATTCAAAAGTTATTAAATAATGGTCTGATAAGACAGGATTTTGTGGGAAGACTTTTAAATCTACAGTTTCGATTCCATATGACAGAACAAGATCGAGGGTATGGTTAAAACAATGGGTGGGTTTGTTTACACTCACACAGAAACCAATCGAATCTAATAGTGAGATAAACGCAGAACTAAAGCTATCATTATCTACGTCCACGTGAATATTGAAATAATTACAATAATGACTTTATCTGTTTTGAGGACTAAACTTGTTAAAATCTCTGAGAATTCTGCTAAAAATTCAGAATACGGACCAGGAGCGCGGTACACTATGACAAATAGAATTGGCTGTACAGTTTTCCACATTGGGTGTGAAAGACTAAGAACAAGACTTTCGAATGAGTTAAAACTAAGTTTAGGTTTAGGGTTGATTAGTAAGCTAATTGACCATTGACTACAGTTCTGCATTCAACACCATTGGGTCCCCAGAGCTCATCATCAAGCTCAGAGACCTGGGACTCAACACCGCCCTGTGTGACTGGATCCTGAACTTCCTGATGGACAAACTCCAGGCTGTGTGGATAGGCACCACCACATCCTCCACCCTGATTCTCAACACCGGCGCCCCTCAGGGCCGCGTGCCCAGCCCTCTCCTGGACTCCCTGTTCATGCATGACTGCATGGCCACCAAGCAGCAACCTCCAGGTCTGAAAAATGAAGCCAATGCAGAAGTGCAGAAGTTTAGTTTTTTTTTAAGTTTTGTTAGTAATATAAAGGAAAGCCTTGTTTATAGTAGCTGAAAAAGGTAGGATGAAAGCAAGCATTGATGCAAGGTGTGCTGTGTTTGTGGAGGTCTTGATATCGTGCAGCTGTCTGTTGTAAAGCTTCCATTAGCAGTCTCCTGCTATTTCAACGCCTACTTTTCGTGTGCTACTCTGTGAAACCTACTCAGGTAAAATTTCAAATCCCTTTTAGCTGTGGGCCTATCCAGCAAATTTCACGTCACTCTTCATCGCAATTTACTTTTGTCTACTCAGGGCTGCCAAATCCCCAAATATCGGTAAAGTCGGTGCAATTTATGAGCAGGCGTCTGTGACATTACTCACCGCAGGGAGCTGTGGTCATTATTCCTCAACCCCAGGAATTGTCCTTTAAAAGTTAAACCAAATTAACAAATTTGAAGTACTTACAGATGTAAAGCCATGAACAATGGTTGAACAAAAATGATGAACAATAATTACACTATTACGTACTGTACAATATGGAAACAAAAGAGAAAGTACATCAGTAGGGTAAAAAGGACTAAGAAAATAGTTTACTCTATTTAAAATGAGAACTTGCATGTCAGTTGTGCGAGTGTGTCACGGGGAATAGCAGGGTTAGGACCCAATCACGGAGAGGAGAGAAGAGGAGACCGGCAGGTGTGATACAAAATAATTTTTTCACTGCTAGTTTTAGTTTTAGTCTTAGTTTTTGTCCTTGTCCTAACAGGGTAGAAATGCATCTTTGTAAACCAACAAAAACACAACACAAATCCCAAATAATCAATATTGCTATAATAAACTGTGGGTGCAAATATATGCAATGTACATTGTTAGCTTAGCATGAGGTTTATCTTAGTGCTGTTAGTCCATTATATTAATAACACATTGTACAAAGAATCCCTCTTTTATATATATATATACACACAAATATCCAGAAGGTGTTATCCCAAACAGAGGTATGTATGTTCAGTGTTCATCCATCCATCACCCAGCCATCCATAATACTGTGCTGCTGTAATGATCCCCGTAGGCAGAGGTCAGGGTCAGCTCCTGCCTCCTGTGGACAGTAAGGATTTGATGTTTCACTCAAGGACACTTTAGCACAGAGTGGTGTTTTGATTGAACCTACACGTTCCGCTTGAAGGACGTTATGTATAATGAATAAACTACAGGTCTTTTAGTGTACGAATATATCTCTCTATCCAAAGGATTTAGTGAAATTTTGAGTCTGTGGTTCCACTCATTTTTACAAAATGATGTGTGCTGTTCTACGTAGCTGCGGTATTTTGAAACAGGACAAGAGAAGAAATGTGTCTGAAACATATTTATCAACGTTTTATTTCTGTTTGGGGAGCACTTACATAAGCAGTTGTCAAAGGGATAATTGATTGTTATTTTTTGTCTCTGTGGAACTGTTGATAATAATAAAAAGACTCACATCACAAAGTGCCCCTTGCTCGTCCAAAAATTAGTAATAAGTGGGGCCAGAAGCTTGGTGACATAGTGACTACTCACAGGGCTGGTTGGTGAACTGCTGAAGCTGACTCTATCCCCAAACTGAGAGTCAGTCAAAATAGCTCCTGGAGATTCTCTTTGTTTTTTTCTCTACTGAACTGTTTACTCAATAAGAGTTTACTCAAATGTCCTTAAGAATACTTTATCTTAAGAACAATGTAGCTTTCTAATCTGTAATGGTCATTATTGTATTTGCCCTATATTACATGGAAGAAACTTGGGCCCTCAGAGTCTCCCCATTATGTTATGTAGCTGAATACTAGCTAAAGAGGAAAGTTAAGCATCTGGTCCAAAGATTCAGAGCGTTAAGTTTTCTGTTGTATTGGTATAGTTTATTATAAAGCTGACTTGGGATAATAAGCTTGAGTCTAGTTGTAATGAACTGAAATGTCAGATGCTTTCTGCCATCAGTTATCTGTCTCCCTGTATCGAGTCTGCTGATCTCAGTGTCTGGTAAGTCTCAATCATCTAATTGAAGGATAGGAGTAGCCAAGGAGCCAATCCATTGCAATGTGTCATTCATTGGGGGAATCAAATGAAAATAAAAAGAAACCCAAAAGTTCACAAGCCACACAAAACTGCTTTTACCCACAAAATCTACCAGAAAAGTTGGGCGGAATCAGTCTGCCAACATGGATTTATTTTGAAGATTTATTTTCACTTATATAGTAAAATTATCTAATGTCCTTTTACCAGCACGTTTTAAGATGCACACACTTCCATGACTGCACCTGTCAATGCTTTGTCCTGCCACCATAACCTCTCTTGTCAGTTTGTAATCACTGTCAGTAAAAATACAGACCTACCGATGCGAGGCTGTGTACAAGTCATTCAGGATTATCGAATGGCCTTGTTACCACTCGAGATCTGCACTCATTCTTAGAATAGTCAGTTATCAGTGGTGTTTCTGGTATTAATAAAATTGACAAGAGAGTGATATCCTAGGGTGAAGGAGTTCAAGTTTATTTGTACATCACATTTCATACACAGGTAAAGTTGAAGTGCTCTACACTTCAGAATCAATACGTATATATCAAAATACAAAATACATAAAACTTGTTCCATAGTCCATAAATACACTCAACACAAAGCTCTGGATGGGAGGTTAGACAGAGGTAAGTGCGGGGGCACATCTGAGGTCATCTGGTGGGTTTTTTTAGTGGATGGGAGCAAAATAACTAAAAGCAACTTGACCAGATTTAAATTTTAATCCTTGGAACAACAAGGAGGCTAGTGCCAGATAACCTGAGAGACCTGTTTCAGCTAAAAAAAAAACAGCAACAGGTCTGAGTACGTCCGTTTAGTGTTGATACAGCAGATAGTTCCGGTTGAATGCGCCTTGGGGCGTATTTCCGATGCCCCTGGCCATCATTCTAATGATACACTTCAGTGATTTTGGCAAGGCAGCGTATTCACCATATCCGAGATTGCGGCGACTTCGCTACAACAAAGTCAGACAGGGCAGAAAACACGAGCAGTCAGACAGCAGCAGCAGGTTGTAAACTAGCAAACAGTCTATCCAGATTATGTTCCCAACAGCTGTGGCCCACTACAATAGTGATTATATAAGTTAATAGTCTATTACAGACTATTAGTACAGCAGTAAGCAAGAACTTGACTCTGTCTGTCTTTGCTGACTCTTTCCTCATCAATCCCTGTCAACCCCACAACAGCAGGTTACAGACTTTGAACTAAACTAGGTCAACCGTAGGCAAGGTCATCAGTCCATTAGCACCCATTTAGCTGCTATATATGTGTGCTGTGTTCATTTTCATGTTGCAATTAGGTAGCTAATATCATTAAGAAGTAAAAATCTTCAGAGCTTGATTGATTCTTTCAAAGGATGTGGCCAACGTAAAAAGGCCTAACAGGCTGTTCATACATACAGACTCAAAAGCTGCCCCACAAAAGGAGTTGGGGGAGGAGTGCAGATACAGACCGCAATAATGATCAGCCTTGGGCGTCATGGTTGTATTAAACGGTTTCAACAACATGTACAGGGTTAAAAAGAAAACATGACAAAGTGAACAAACTGCAAAACAAAATTAACTACTTCCTCGTATGTAGTGTGGCGGCTACATCAGAAAACAGACATTTGACCTTTATTTTGATTGTGCAACCCACATTGTCAATATGAAAACAGTCAACAGTGCAAAAATCCTTGGGAGATCCTTATCTAAATCACTTTATTTTAAGTTCAAAGAAAAAGTGAGCTCATCGGAAATACCTATAACAATTTCTCATTGCACAGGACATTTTGTGTGCACACAAGTGGGAAATATTTTGTAATACTTTTACTGCTCACCTCTGTTTTTTTTTTTTTTTTTATAATTATTTGTCCAACCTTTAGGTTTGTTTGCGACCTGTCTAATCGCCTCACTGCTCATGTTTCTGGACCCATCAGACTCCTTCTTAGTGATGTCGCCGTATTCCAAAATCTCAGCGATGAGTACAACCTCAATTCTGTCAATAATGTTGTGTGAAACCAGAATTATCGTATATATATAATGTAGTGAATTATGGAAATGGTCAGATAAGTAGTGTTTACTTTTGCCCCAGTCAGACCTCTACACTCTGAATAAACTGTATCAGCCCTTAGTCCAGTGAACAGAGTTTTACAGTCCTCCTCCCATGACTGTGGTAGAGCTGTGACTTTAAGTTGTAGTCTCAATCTATTTGCCTTCTGCTCTAAGCATCACTGTCTGAGATGAATTAAAAGCTTTTCTTCTATCAGCCAGCCAGCTAGACTACTTCATCACATTACAGTTAACCAGGGTGGCAGTGTGCGTGTGCGTGTGTTTGTTTGTGTGTGTGTTGAGCGGTTGATCACATTAGATGTAACTTGCCCAGGCCACCAGGCTCTGCTTTCATTGATCACAGTCAGACATTGTCAACACTCATTTAGCTTCTTGATATCTAACTAACGTCCTTTACTTAACAAAAAAAAAAAAAAAAAATGCAGGTAGACAGAGACAGAAAGAGAAAAGGAGTGAGGAAACAGAGACGGAAAGAAGGAAGAATGGCAATATGTGTGTGTTTAGTTGAAAGTTAGGTTTTTCCTCCTTGGCCAGGCTTAAATTATGTGAATCAAATACAGGGGAGATGAATAGTGTGTCAGTGCAGAAGTTTCTCCACATGTTTCACCTGAGCACTTAGCAGAGGAGACACCATGCACAGCTCTCTCTCTCTCTGTCTCTTCCTTTTCCACTTTGAGTTTACTTATATGTGGCAGAGGCCTGGAGGGGGAACAAGGGTAAAAAAAATTAAATAAAGTAAAAAAGCACTACTGTTAAAGGAAAACTCAAATTAATTACAACTTGAGTTTTTATATTTGTGGCCATCAGTTCTATCAGTTATGACAACACTGTGCTCACCAAAAGTAATTGTTGATATCTGGGATCATGGCGAAATTGCTCTTTTAAGTTAAACAAAAGGTGCCAACAAGCTAAAACATGTTAACAAACCACTGAAGGATGTAATAGAGCTGTAAAGGCATTGTGAAAATTGCAGGTGGAAACACTCTAAACAGGTTGAAAGTTGAAAGTTGAAGTGTTCGGATTGAGAGAAGGTGAAGTGTACCAGCTGAAATAAACTGAAGCACTGAAAACGGTTTGCTCTGTCAGTGTCACAAGTGTCGGCCGAGGTGCAAGCATTGGAAGTAGTCGAGGTGCGAGTTTAAGTGTAACCACTGCAGTCAGTTGAAGTTGAAACAGTGAAAGGGTTTCTTGCCTCAGTGTCCCCAGGTGTCTGTCGAAATGAAGGAATTGAAAGTAGTTGAGGCGTCAGTTGAAATGAAAGGTGAAATGTTGATGAAAGCGCACTGATTCACTACATTTCGGAAGTTTAAGACCTACAGGCAGTTGTATCATCAGATTGTACTGGAGCTGCTCCCAGTTGAAGACTAGAAGCTCAAAGCACGTTCACTAGCCAAATTTAAAACTGCTGAGCGTTTTCTGTTGACAAATTAGCAGAAGAAAAAAAAAAAAAGACTGACAGACAGAATGTGTATTGTGTATTGGGAAAGCTCTATCAGTCAAACCCCAGCAGTGTGAAATGTTATACTGCTCTAATCCACCTCAGTCACTACACTGCTTTGCACATTCTTTAATCTGTATTTGCCTTCTCTTTTTCACATCTCTGACTCCATCACGCTCAGCCGTATTCACATGTTTATCTCTCCCTCTTTCATATCTCCTGCTTCCTCCCTCTCTCCTCTGACATCGCCTTCTGCCTCCCTCGTCTCACTCCTCCATCTTAATCCCTTCTCGGCATCACTGCACTCATCTTTCCTTCCCTGTCTGTTTTCCCTGTGGTGACTCTCTCTATATCCCTCCACCTCCCGCTTTTGACCGCCTGTCATCCTCCCTTTCTCCTTGTCAGAGACAGCTTTATCAGGTGGGACCCTGTCTGGAGTGCTGCAGCCATTCACAAAGAACATGTCTCTGTCCCCTCCAGCCTCTTAATCCACTCAGGGCCAATCGCAGACCACCTCGCCTGAGGAAGGAGCGCACACTGCACCCTGCCTCTCACACACATAAATGCACCCATGCATATTTAAAGGAACAGTCTGACATATGCTAGTTGACTTCATCGCTGACTGCCCAGTACAACGATAGGTCCAGAATGTGCTCAGTTTAGTTCAGCTCCAGCACTGGAAGCAGGGTGGAATTGTGAAAAATTTTACTTTCATCAACTTGAAGCCTATTCCTATAATATCCTTGTCAGGACTTAGATAGATTACTTTATTCATCCCCGAAGGGAAATTAGGTCGTCATAGCAGCCGGTATATTTAAATACAATAAAATACAATACAACAATAAAATACAATACAATTGAATAAAATAGAATAAAATTAAATGTTCCAGTATATGGAGTGTTGTACAGGGTACACAGTGCAAGGAGACATTTAGTGCAGTTCTGTGGTGGTGACTCTGACAGAGGTAGATGAGTTGTAGAGTCTTATTGCGGTTGGGAGGAACGATTTCCTGTAGCGTTCCTTAGAGCAGCGGGGTTGAATGAATCTGTGGCTGAAGCTGCTCTTTAGTTTGTCCAGTGTTTTGTGGAGGGGGTGAGAGGGATTGTCCATGATCACCAGCAGTTTTGCCAGCATCCTATCCTCCACCACATCCTCCAGGGTGACAAGCTTAGAGCCAACCACAGACTCAGCTTTTCTAAAGATTTTGTTCAGTCTGTTGGCATCCTTTGCCTTGATGCCCGCACCCCAGGACACCACGGCAAAGAAGATGGTGCTCGCCACAACAGACTTGTAGAACATCTGCAGCATCTTGTTGCAGACGTTGAAGGACCTGAGCCTCCTCAGAAAGTAAAGCCGACTCAGGCCCTTCTTGTAGACGGCCTCTGTGTTGGTGGACCAGTCCAGTTTATTGTCCAGTGTGACACCCAGGTACCTGTATGCAGGTACCACCTCCACATCCGTCCCACCGAGGCAGACAGGAGAGGGCAGGGGCTTGTTCCTCCTGAAGTCCACCACCATCTCCTTCGTCTTTGCCATGTTGAGCTGCAGGCGGTTCTCCCCACACCACTTCACAAAGCGGTCGACCAGGTCCCTGTACTCAGCCTCCCCCCCGCCCTCAACACATCCCACAATGGCCGTGTCATCAGAGAACTTCTGCAGATGACACGACTCAGTGCAGTGCTTAAAGTCAGCAGTGTATGTGGTGAGGAAGGGGGACAGTACAGTTCCCTGGGGGGCCCCGATGTTACTGATCAGACGATCAGACACACAGTTCTGTAATCTCACAAACTGTGGTCTGCCCGTCAGATAGTCATCGACCCAAGTGATGAGGGGAGCACTCACCTGCGTGCCCTCCAGTTTGGCCTTCAGCAGTCTGGGCTGGATGGTGTTGAAGGCGCTGGAGAAGTCGAAGAACATGATCCGGACTGAGGTGTTGGGTCTGTCCAGGGAGGAGTAAGCCTTCTGCAGCAGGTAGATGATTGCATCATCAACCCCAACATGGGGCTGATATGCAAACTGCAGGGGGTCTTGTGATGGGCACACCAGCGGTCTGAGGTGTGCCAGGACCAGTCTCTCCATGACCTTCATGATGTGAGAGGTCAGTGCCACCGGCCTGTAGTCCTCCAGTGCAGCAGGACGTCCTTTTTTGGGCACTGGGACCAGGCAGGATGTTTTCCAGAGCACTGGCACTCTCTGAAGGTGTAGGCTCAGGTTGAAGAGGTGCTGGAGAACTCCACAGTGCTGGCTGGAACATGCCTTCAGCACACGAGAGCTGATACGGTCCGGTCCAGCAATTAATAGGGTTTAGTGATTTTACAGTGAGTTTAACATGGTCGTACAATCTTGTATGTATTTTCAAATGTCAATATGATACTTTTTATAATTTGTGAAGTAATGTATGATATTTTCTGTTGTTTTAGTGTTTTATATTGTGACTTAACCACCTTTATCTAACTTTTAAATGTTCATATCATATTGTAACGTACCAACCCATCCTCATACCAAAAACAGCCAAATATGAGTGTTTTCAGTGTTTACAGTCATACATGCCATGACTCCCAAAACCACATATATGACCGGCATACCAGACCTTTGTCGTCATGGTAACAATAATAAACATGTGCTTAACTAATTGGTTAATTTTAGGAAAAAATCATGGGTTAGGTTGAAAAAAAGAACAAACGTAACTAATGTAACGTAAGTTAAAACGTTAAGATGTTGACTTTTGGTCTCCCATGTTTGTGTTAACCATCCATCCACCCCAACATCCTCCCTATGTTATTTTTCGCTCTTTATATATCACCTGACTTCACATTTATTTATTATAAACTTATCACACAACTGCAAGAGGTCGCCTGCATAAACACAGCCATCATTGTCGTTTTCTGTATGATGACGGGCTGCTACGTAAGTTCTGCTGTAGCTACTCAACAGTGGATATATGATATGTTTCTCGTATTATCTATGTATTATATATACAGAGACTACACTATGTGTCAGTTTTTAACTGTAAATGTTAGTGAAGTCCACAAACAAACTAAAAATGTACAGCTTGTGTAAATTACATTAAATCTGTTACCTCTGCAGTGTTGCTGATTATTAATGCCAGTCTGTCTTTGGCATGTTACAACTAAGGTTGTAACAGCAGTTAACTTGTCACACTGTGCAGGATTGTTTCTTTTCTATCTTCTCTGAGTTGTAATCACAGCCAATAATGTTACATCTGCTCAAATTGACTTTGTTCTTATAACTTTACAAACCTTTCCTTTAAAGGACTGTGCGGAGTGACTGAAGTTACTGTAAATCACAGTTGACTCTTACAACAGTATTGAATGGGATCTGTTTTGCTTTTTTAGACTCAATCTTGACTTGACTTCGACCACATTTGGGCTTGTTAAATGGCACACAGCACTATGTACTATGTAGCGCTTCACAGTTTGCCTCCCATTCACACACACACACACACACCGATGACGGAGAGCTACCCTGCCAGGTGCTGAACTTAGCATAGGGAGAAATTCAATGTCTTGCCCAAAGACTCTTTGACATGCAAACAGGAGGAGGTGGGTATCGAACCACCAACCTTGTGATTAGTAGATGACCTGCTTGGCTCAATCTTGGAACTGCTTGGACTTAGACTTGCCTTAGACTCAACTCACCTGGTCTTGACACACATCAGCTGCACACATCTCAGTTTTAATCAGTAAAGCTGTTTCCACCAGCCAAACACTCGCTGTATGAGCATACGACTGTGACTTGAAACATTTTCTTGTGTGTGATAGACACTGAAGGAGGACTGCAGCTGGTGACAATGTGCTGTTGATGTGCTGTTGTCGCTTCATCATATGCTAGAAGTTTTACCTCCAGAGCCTCTGGACACAAAGAAAGAAACTGATATTGACTTCTCGTCTAAATCATATGCACATAAGTGTAATTGTAAATACAATATATATTTAGTTGGAGAATGATTTTAAAAAATACTGGCTCTCAGCTATTTCCACTTAAAACGTGTTGGTGCTCAAAATCCCATCAGTTGAGTCTTTGACTTCTTCAAACCCCTGGAGTCAACTATGGCCATTTTGAAAGAAACACAGGAATACAGAGCGAAAACACACTATTTCCCCTAAATTTTGTCAAATCCAGTCAGTGGTGGGTGTGATGTTGCAGGTGATGGATGAATGAACGAACCATGGAGAACTGTGTCTAACGCTCTTACCCCGCACTGCACACACACAGCACAACAAACACATCCACGCGTACGGTGGTGGAAGAATTTAATCGCTCCAGTAAATCAGTTATTTCAACAACACTGGCTCGGCCTGAAGAGCTACTGGAGCTTTTGATTGAGTTAGGTATGCTTGAACACACATACACACATCCACGCACCGGCACCCACAAACACACACATACACACACACACACTGGTGCACCAACAAACACCTGTGCAGGTCATAACACCTGTTTCTGTGTGCCTGCTATTTACAGTCAGGCGTGGTGCAGTGCTGCAGGCTGACAGGGCGGCTCAACAACATGGACGCGGTTCTCATTGTTTCACGCCGTGTCGCCTGTCCTTCACATCACAAAGAGCCAGCCAGCACACTGTCTCATCTCGACACTGACAGCTACACACTCACACACTGCTGACACACACACACACGCATGCAGCACAAACTGATATTCTGCTTTAGTGAAACAGGATTTAGATGAGGTTTGACAGATTTCAGGGTTTAACTATAACTGTAAAGCACTCGGATCGTTTCGGATTTTAGTTTCTAGACACTTCAAAACAACACTAAAATCCTGTCCAATTGTTTACTTGTTTTTCCCAATATGTTCAATTTGAACAAGAGCCTGCATGCAAAACTGTTTGTTAAAAAATGCACTTTAGGGATGAATGGGAAGAAAAAGGTCCAGTTACTTTGTAGAATGAGTTCCACTACAGCACTACAAAACTACAGCAAAAGGTGCATGGAATCCCAAACATCACAGCTGTGCAGTTTGTGAAAGTTAAACATCTCAAATTCAAAACTATGGGCATAGAATAAGCATTTATAGCAACCTCCACTCTGAGGCACACGCCAGGAAAACTTGAGAGGTATCCAATTCATCTTCTTTAACAATAACAGAGGTTACTGCAGGGTATTTTTATTTAATTCCTGCAGTTTTTATCTCAGAATGTCATTTTTCCATCTGCTTTTATTTCACAGTACCATTTTGCCAGATGATCATTTCATAATCCCACTTTTCATCATCTGCCCTATGTTGCTTCAGTTTGTTTTGGTGAGTTTTAAAAAGTGTATTGGAGTATTTAACAAGTTACATGATCACTTAGCTCTTAATGTAATTTCTTTAGTTAACACTTTCGATTTCCATACTATGCAAATTGGAACTAATTTTCTGGGGTTGGGGTCTCCATGGCGGTTCTGGGGGGGCGGGCGTGCCCCAGTAATATTAAGTCTGGACCCCCCTCTGGCCCCCATAACTGTGGTGTAAGGCGGAACAAAAAATACAGACCCACTATGCACGTTCTCCATCTTTTACAACAGGTGAGCCATGTTCAAAATTTTAAAACCTATTCAACTATACAGACTTCTAGAACATTAAAAAGGTCATGTTTTTACTCATCTGTAATTAATATGGTGGTCACACTGTTTACTGCTATTTCACTTGACATTACAGTATATACAGTGTCAGACCAGAGAGATGAAAAAGAAGCCACAGAAGGACATAATGTCCCTTTTTCAAGTAAAGAAAAGAAGATGGAGGTGTGGAGAGAGAGAGGAGGACCTGGAGAGGCAGTCAGAACAAGATTTAGATCTACAAAGTGGTGTGGAAAGTGCAAGATGTTGAGAGACAGAACAAGAAGGGATGCATCAAGATGAAGAAACCAGCCTGGAGAAGGAAGCAGAGGCAGAGCAGGTCTGTCAGTGTAAACAGATGCTGGCAGATACGTTCATGTGGCCAGTTGACAGGATTTAAGTAGAAACATATAAGCTTACTATCAGACTGAACTTGCATATCATTCAATATAATGGTCCGCTATTATTAACCCTCAAATTAATTTAAAAGTGTATTGTGATAAAAATAAAATTGAGAATTGTCATTGTTCATCTGTAAAAAAAAAAAAAAAATGTCCCTCTCAAAATGTCTATATTTTGAAGTAACTCTCAGTTTCTATAATTGAGATATTAAAGAACAGAAGTGTTCATTGTGTTTATTGTTGTATGTGTATCGTTAGTCTTTTGGAGACCCAAACCTATGGTGGTGGTATGTAACAGTTGCGCTTAATATATTCTGAACCCTTAAAGTCGCATATGGGCCCAGTCTGGTCCCCCGATTTGAAATAGTCTAGGACCACCACTGTGGGCTTTTGAATCTAAGAATCAAGATATCAAGGTCCTTTATTTGTCATTTTACATCACGGGGTAAGCACAGTGAAATGTAAGTTGTAGTCCCTATATACTACAGACAGAAGAGATATAAGATATTGTAAGTTTCACTCCCTCTTAAGCTCCAAAAAATCTTGGTCCTACATTTCCCATAATGCATATGCAAGTTTCCTATATGCCAGTTAAATGGTCACAGTTCCTCTTCGCCCTCAATCTGTAACAAACTTTGGGTGTTAACCATAGACTAGAAAAGAAGTGGACAACACTCATTAGTTTGTGGACTGCCGTTTGGAAAGCCTTGAGTTTGGCATTTTGGCCATTGCCATCTTGGTTTTTTCGAGCCAGTGGCGTCGCCTCCTGTTGGCCATTAGAAAGAATGCAGGTTTAAGGTACATACAAAGTTAACATGTATAACTTTAAGCTTTTGTATAATTTAAATGGGTGAGTAAAAAAAAATCAAGGAACTTCAGTCTTTGGCACTATCATTTTTTCAACCCTGGAGGTTGCCGCTTGGTATTAAGTAACCCTGATGACATCACTATGACACTATGACAGACAGTACTGTATGTAAAACCACACTGGGAAACACACACATGCATGCACCAGTGCACACACACACACACACGAGGAGCTGGAATGAGAGAACAGGTCGGCAGAGAGGAGCAGGAGGATTTGGTGTGTTCTCTGCTTTCAGCAGCCGCTCAGGGATAAAAAGCTGCCACTGGATTACAGCAGTTAGGCATTTATAGGCTACCATTAGGCTCCTGAGAGCAGAGGGGAGTCATTCACAGGGCAAACAGCCTCCATCATCTGGAACATGACGAAAAGAAAAAAGTCGTTGGGAAATAAATGTGGAAATGAGAACAAAAATTTAACAGATAAAAAAAAGTGCAATGCTATTCAACAAGAAATGTCAGGGTTCTTATTTTTTTTTTTTTGCCTGGTTCCTTATCTTCCATCTTCTCACATTGTGGGATACAAACAAAATGAACATGCAGTGAATTATCATTGGACCAAACAGTGATTCAGAGCATAGGCCAGAAAATAAACTAAAGCAGATGGTCAAAGTGACAGTGAGAGCATCTCTGTCGGCAATCCAAGGAGGTTGACGTCACAGTACTGGCCACACTGTTTGACTGACAGCTGATCTCTGCCAAGAGCAGTGAAGAACAGCACTGAAGAACGCTTGGCAAAAAAAGATGGAGACAGACATCTCTAATGATTAAAAGTCCGATCTTACGCATTGTATTTTAATATCTTGCAAGGTAAATGTTCCTCCAGTATTTACTAAATCAAATGATCACAATTTTACTGGAGAAATTAACTCAAGGGACACAACGGTGGGCTGGTGTTTGAAGGTTTCTGGGCATTTATATCCAAATGTGAATGGCTTATGTCTCTTGATATGTGTAAAATAATGAAAATGAAAATGTCAAAAGCCAAAAATCTAGTCTATGAGTTCAACATGTTTAAAGATGTTATGAACATGCAATGGTTTCAAAACACTAAAAAGATGAAGACTTTCAGAACCATATATACACATCAAATTAAATATAGCATTTAACTGTGCTTGATCTTTGTACAAAGTACAAAGAAACGTAACGCCACGCAAATTATGTTTTATCAGCTTAATGAGGAAATATTCATACTGAATGCATCTGCAAATTGTTCACTGACAACGTATCAGTTCATTCATTCCTTGATTCATTCCACAATATCCTCTTCTGGATTATTAATGTTTTTATAGTTCTGTTTCGGCAACTCAAAGCTTAGATGAGGTTAGGGAAAGATGGTGGTCTTGGTTAAATCCAAAAATGGTCAAAGGTGACTGGAATCCCAAGAAGGGACATATTTAATTATTCAGTGTTTAACCCAAATTACCCTCTTTTCCTGAACATGAAAGAATAAAATATGCATGATTCTATATTTTTCTTTGTCAACAAATCTCATGTGCAGGGCCAAACCAACAATGAATGTATCTACTAATGAACAAGAACTATGTGTATCACAGCCTGATAAATCTTCTTCCTCTGTGCCATAGAGTTCCACTGTTGTCCAAAAACTATTAAAAACACATCAGTGAGCCTCACTGTTGCACTGGGTGACATGTTCCTTCATCACCACAAACACACACATTATTCTGACTCAGTCCCACACACACCGTCCTAGTGCCACAGATACTCGGTAGAACAACAGATGTGGATTAATCCGCCACTGAAATTAGTCCCCAACAAATCCATTATTTCCTCCTGTTTGAGTGACATTTGTTAAAACCTACAGTGAGCAGCTGGTTTAGAAATTAAAATATTTGAATTAACAAAAAAATGAAACTACATATTTGTGAGCTGTTTTTACTGATTTACGTCTTCAGTAGGAACCAATGGGCTTGGAGCTAAGAGTGCCAGAAGATTGGGGATGTTAGACAGTACCGAGAGACAGGGTAACACATTGTTGGTTTGGTTTGTTTCATAGTTAACAATAGGGCAAATATAGAATGCCAGCATTAACCCTTAGCCAAAAGTTTCAGTTACCTAAATCTGACAACACATGGGATGCAGGACACTAGATGCAAATATCCATCTCCTGTGTCTAAGTCCTATGGTTTGCACCACCCCTACTCCTCTCTTTGATTTCTGTGCAGTGTAGGGATGTCTCATTTCCTGTACATACATACACAACCAGAACCCACAGCCAATCAAGACGTGGCGCGAAGAAGCAGGGGGGTGAGAGTGAATGTGTGTGACCAGCTGCAGCAGCAGGTCTCCTCTGTGCAGCCTCATCTGTCCTCGCATTATACGACGAACCAACCGAGGGTCGTGTGCATTTCATGGCGGCAGCACACACGGTAACACAAACAAACAACGCGCTTATTTATGCACTCACACACGCTCATATAGAAGTGCACCAGGACTAGTACCCATAGCGCTGTCGAGTCGCATGTGCACACTTACAGTGGAATGCAGCAATATGCTAAAGCATTCAGCACATGGTTGAAGAGGCTACAAGGCTGTAGTGCATCAACAAACGATACGGGCTGCTTGAGTCAATGCACAGCTAAAAGATGGTCTGGGAGGATGAACATGAGACATAAAATATGGGCAACCAGCGATGCCTTTGAATAGTTTGAACTGCTTTAAATGTGAATATAGCCTGGGTGTGTTATCCTGACACCTCCCCCACAACACGCCACCACCACTAGCATACCAAACACACACACACACACACACACACACAGCTGTCTCTCCTCTGAGTCTCTCTCTGCACATTGAGTGAACACATTCAGCTTTCTTTATCGACTCTCTTCATTGATCTGTACCGCTCCAGTGTTTGTCGTTGCTGTTTGATATAGTGGGACAGTGTAAACAGTTTTCTTCCTTCCCCGCTCTGTGAAAGTCTGACGGGCGTCTGAGCACAGTACTTACAATCAGCTCCTGGATCACTGACTGTGTTTACATGGACACATGAAATTACTGGGAGGGCCGAGATCAAATCCGGCGTTATCTGCGTTGTCTAAAAACGTGTTCAGTGATGGGACTTGTAAAGGAATGCCCCATTTATAAGCTTTAAATCACTCTTGCAGTCCCTATTAGGATTCCAAGTGTGGGGAACCCTGCTGGAGGGACGCAATTTACACTGAAACAAACTATTATGTTCATTATTGATAATGTGCAGATTACTTTATGGATTAAACACTTGGCCTATAAAATTTTGAAAAGAAAAGTGAATAGACCAACAATCAAAAATAGAAAAAAAAAAAAAAGGAGTAGTTCACTAACATATAAGTCACCAAAATTGATAAAAGAAATGGTGGAGAGTGTTTTCCAAACCAGCAGTATTTTGTGAAAGGTTTTGGACATCCACCACTCATCCATCTCACAGAGCAGGTAAAATAACAAGCCACACCAACTCTCCCCCCCCCCCCCGCTTACCCCCCCTCGGTGCGCTGAGTTTAGTGTAATCTTCATAGGCAGCCGTTCAAATCCCATAAATCTCCCTCTGTCTATATGTTGTGAATTATTAACAGTATGTATAGTGATCGATCAGGGCCCTCCAGTTTCACTGTGAACTCCCCAGTTACGGTTTGAGCTGGGGGAAATAAAATAGATGACTCAATAAATAAAAAATGTTCTTCTTGTATACTGCTCAGTAAAAAAGAAAAGAAAAAAGAAAAAAATAAAAAGTCCATTGAATTTGTGATAAAGACAGTTTGTTCTCCAGCTCTGCAGATAGAAGAACCGGTTCAGGTAAGGACAGTAATATTATAACACTTGGTGCAGGTTGAATGGATGGACACTGCAGCAGTAAATAAGCACTGCTGATGATGCGAGGTTCAAGTGAATTTGGGATCATACATCACTCCAAAAGTTGGGTTGAGATCTGGTGACCGTGAAGACTACAGCGTAGCATTCACGTCATTTTCAAACTCATCCCACCATAAAAGTAAGCCTCTGCATTTGTTGTTTCTCCTCACATTTATTCAGCTTTTTCATTTCATTTTTCCATCTGTAGCTTTCAAATGTGAAACCTGTGCACCATTGATCTGTATGTTCAGTGTGCTCCAAACAGTCACAGGTTTTCCAGAATACAAATAAATACACTACTTCCATGGCTGGAGTCTGTGCTAACAGTAACCCGCCAGCAACAGTAACAACCAGGGATGAACCCATCTGAATGGCTCTGGCACGGGTTAAATGTGCGTTCAGTAGACCCACTCTTTGATAAAGCTGGTGAAGAATTCCAGATGCAATGAGGATTCTTCTCAGAGAACTCATCCCCCTTACACAAACATGAACATTAGATTTTGGTTGAATCAGCTTCACCAAACACTGCGTTGACACAAGTGTATCAGCAGAGTTGAGGCCTTTAGTTCTAGAAGTCTATGAAGACTATGCTTCAAAGGCTCGTTGGTAGTAATAGCTTCTGAGCTAACTCACTAGCTGTCTGGACTAGTGTTAGTTTACTGCTCCATGACATTGTGTACACGATTTCATGAATTGAATGGTTAGTTAACACATTTGTTGCGTTAGCTTGGTTGCTAATGGGATAATACATTCAAACAGCCTACTCAACATTTCACTGCCTATTATATCTTTTTGCATTTTTCTGCCCATTTTACATGACCAGGTAATGACATTTACGATACACGTACTATCAAGTTTCTATCCGTTTTTTGAACTGATAAAGGAAACGAAAGATGATTTTAATGAGAAAAACATTAGAACAGAGTGCTGAGGTACAACATGTTACTTGAAGAATAAGAAATATTATAACTCTTAAACTTGAAAGAGTGGGAGAGGCTGAGTTGAACAATGTCCTCCATTAATTGAAAGTCTGAGCCAATGTGAGGTGGGAGGCCTACCGTAAAGGTCTTACAGTTATCAGGAGCCAGTTACCTTAGAAACAGCACAGCCAGGAAAGTAATTTCTCTTCTTGACTTCTTGACTACAACTGTCTTTGGTGACATTTCTCTCTTAATTGACAAAAAATGACATGTAATGACGCAGGGAGGCTGAAAATAACATGCATTTGATGAAAAACAATTTTATTATTTTTAGAGTTTGAGTAGGCCAAGTTCTTTTCATTTATGGCACAGAGATAAAAGTTCAAAAGAAACTTCAAAGTAAAAGTTGCCACAAGCAACTTAGTAGAAGCAGAGACAGAAGTTTTTCTTTTTAGTCACTTTACATTGTTGCTAAAGTTAGTCAAAGACTTTAATTAATTCATTTTCAAGACTGATTTTAACAATGAATATATATATATATATGTTTTAATTAAGAAAAACAAAGAAGTCATACCTTGATGGAAAATGCCAATTTAGTGAAATGCCAATTTTAAAGCATACCCATATTTAGCTACATACATTTATATTTATTCAGGAACAGTCAACACCATAAATCTTACATTACAGAGACTATTTTTTTTCGATTTTGATTTAATTGGGGGAATTATTTTTAATTCATATTTCTATGCAAACAACAGTTTATCCATCCGCCAAGTACTTCTGTTCAGTTCAGATTGTTATCCATTTAAGCATCTCACTTTCACAACGAAAAAGCAAACAAACACATCCCAAACATGTTAAATGTGCAGCAGATTGAACATGTCTGAGTGTGTATAGCTCACCTCTCCCCCAATGTATGCTGGGATAGGCTCCAGCACCCTGCAACCAGACCAGACCTGAGGAAGGCATTTCACTTTCATGTAAAGGATGTAAATGTAAAAGTAAGTGATGTATGTTTGGTCCAGCACAATGATAATTATTAAGTACTTTAGTGATAGGGAAGGTCCAAAATGAGATGGTTTGATAATTTGGATTGCTGTAGAACAGGTATCGAGGTAAGTTCGTAAGGGTAGAAATTTTAGTGGCTTTAAAGATGCTTTTGTCTGAAAAGCACTTTGAGACTTGGACCCTGCACAGGAACATCTATTAATGTTTCCAACGAGGCCAGAGGGCCAGGATACTCTCCTGTGCATTTCAACACCTCTAAGGGCAGAGTCTACGGGAGAGGAAGAGATTGGAACTGTACTCACTGACAGTAAAGGAGGCCATGTGGGGGAGATGAGAGGGGAGAGAGGGAGAAGAAATACAGCTGGAGAGAGAAAAGAGGAAAAATACCGTCCCTGTTTTTTAACCATCTCTTCAGGGTTTTTTAGCAAGGGCGGGTAGTAACTCATGTAATGTGAATGAGTAGATAGAAAGTCAAAGTGATCTTGGCTTTCACTCAGTTGTTATTTATTCCGGAAACAATCATTTTTGAGAAGCATAGGGAGAGAGCAAATATGGCTGGATAAAACAGTCCTGTTAGGCTTTATGTGACCGACAGATCTCCCTTTACATGTAGGCGCTATTGCCACAATAATCGTTTATGTTGTAAAGATTATGTTCATGGATGCTTTAGGAATAATCACATTGTATTGGGTGCCTGTGCTATTGGAAAAGGCCAATCATATGCAGGGGGTGGTAGCAAAATGATTTAAAGCAAACAAATATATCAATATGGTAATGGTATAAGACTCAAAATGAAATCTGTTATCTGCTTTTAATTTGGTAAAAAAAAAAAAGAAGTTGATTTACTGACATTGCTGCTTTAACCACAGTGGTCTGCATTTATTTCTATATGGGTATATGGGATATGAGTATGGGTTATTCTGATGGTAAATGTTGTCTAAAGCTGGACAATTTCAGCAGTTTTGTTCTTGAAATGCGTAATTTTAATTACAATATGATCTGAAGATATGATGCCATTACATCATATACGCAGCATCACCTAACAATTAGTTTGTCATTGTACTAATTATCTGTTAAAATGTCACATCACCTGCCTCTGGTTGCAGATTTGTTGTCCTGTGTGTTCTCATCGTGCCGCTCTGCAATATCCAGACAACAACATGATTTCCTAAAGAAGCTGATTCTTCTTCTGTAGTGCCTCACTGTGATTAACTCAGCTGTTTAAGAGCGATGAGACCAGTGATGTGATTGGCTGATTAATAATCAAACCTCCCCACCTATATTCCACTTCACCAAACTCTTTTACACATTGTGCTGCTGTACATAATGTTTTTTTATATATAAAATTAATATTCCAAAATATGGTGTTTTGAGTGTACCGTTTTCTGTACTGTTGAGAAGTTCAGCTGAGGCAAGAGAGTTTCCAGTTTATTTCTTCATGACATAGGAATAGCTCCCTATAACTGAAGCACATCTCAGCTGAGTGAGCATGGGGCTGTGTCTACATTTCCATACAGTCTGGTGTATGTGCTGTTTCTGATCAGTATGCTGCTGAGAGCTGCTGCTGCCACTGGGAGCTCGCCCCTCAGCCGTGGAGAACTGAACTGACCTCATTCTCCTCTATATCATATCTTCTAACTGTATCCCTCACACACACACGGACCACAGAGTACAGTACCGTTGAGTTGAGAGATGTGTGTCAAGTCCTGGAGGCTCGAGTTGCACTGTGAATAATACAACAATGAAAGAGGAGTTAGCACAATGTAAACCAGTTCAGTTATAAACTCAGCTCAGTCTCCTGTAAAGGTCTGTCAACACCGTATATGTATAAGTAAGAACTGTACAGAGCGAAAAAAGAACTACAAAGGTTAATGCTAAACAGGTAGATTTCAGATTAGATTGGATTTGATGTTTGAAAGCAATTTTAAGAAAAAAAATTAGGAAGTCACTCAAGTTTTTAGGTGATAAAACAATATCAGGTCAATTAAAAGTGGCCTGGTTATGGTGCATTATTTTTACCTTCCTCCAAGCCCAGATTTGTTGTCTGTTTCCAGGAGAACACTCTCCCACCAGGTGCCACAAGAAACACGATCCTCTTCAAAGCTGCACATTTGATCACTGTCATCAATGTGTGCATGTGTGTGTCTCAAGGTAATTAGAAAATCTCTGCGCACATAAAAATAGAATTAAAAACTCACCTTTTTCACCTGCTAAAGTGGATGGAGGAATTAAGTTAATTACCAGAGTTAGTTTTTACAGGTTTAATTTCAAGTTATGGGCATAGTTTAAATGCTGTGTTCCACCGTCAACACCTGCATGAAATATCAACCTTCAGTACTTCAGTACAGAAATATTATTGTTGTTTAATATTGCTGTAGATACTTTAACTCTTCAGTTCTCAAAAGAACTTCTACTTTATTAAGACTGCTTTACTGGCCTTTTTTTCGTGTTTATACATAAAATGTGTATAATAGTTATATAATATAATAACAATATATTTGATAAATCATTCATAAAATATTAGAAAATTGTGAAAAATGTTGATCACTGTTTCCAAAAGCCTAAGGTGATGTCCTCAAACGTCTTTTTCCACAATCCAAAGATATTCAGTTTACTGTCATAGAAGATAAAAAAACATGAAGTATTCACTTTTGAGAAGCTGAAATGAGAATTTGGAAATTTTTCTCAAAAATGAATCAAAAGGGTGAATCATTATCAAAATGGTTGGCGATTATTTTAATAGTGACAACTAATAAAATAATCGAATAACATTTAAGCTCTAATGAGTATGAAACAATTAGCAGAAACAATTAGCAAATGTGAGGAATATGTAATAATTACAATAACTGTTAGCAATGACTGGAAACTTAAATTAAGGTAACTGTAGGACTGCTATGTCCGATTGCATGTTATGTTGCCGGTAATGATCTGAATGAATAAATAAGACCAGTTAACGTGAATTAATCTAAAAGGTCAGCTATGACCGGAAAAGACTCAGAAGGGGAGAGTGAGCAGCAGATAGCTGTAAAACCAATACACCACCATCAGCTATATGCATTATATATCAGCGAATCTGTGCAAGCCACATTTACAGAGGAAGTCCAAGCATATGCCAATCCATTTATTTTCAAACTTCTAACAAAAGTGCATCTCTCAAAATAAACCAATTTTACCAATTTTACCCTGCCTCACTGTCAAAAACCACAGACCTCACTGCAGGCTACCCACAGCGCAACACAATTGCCACCATTGAAATGTCGCTCAAACACAACCAGCCCCTAACTGTTGGCTGTACAAGACATAACAATTACAATAATGTATACACATGCCATAAAAATTTCAATTAAAAGCAAAATAAATGTAATCATTTTCAAAGTGTAGAATAACCTTATAACAAAAATACATTTCTGATTTAAATTTCTGACTGTCACGATGGGTTAAGCAGGCAGCAGGAATAGGACCCAAGTCTGAGGGGATCTGGAGGAAAGCTTGAGGACAGCATGTCCGGAGAATTGGGGAAAAGGTCCATGGCTTGGGAGAAGGACAAGAGACAGCAACAGAGAGGGACCAAGAACCAGATTGTGACAATGTTGAATTTGCATACTGACAGTTCACCATTTTTGACCAAAAGATACTGTTTTGTCACTGGTCCTTCAATAATACTCGTCTTTGTTAGGATTGGAACAGACCTGACCACGCCTCAGGGAAAGTTTTGATTATTTTTTCTGATCATCCAGGAATTTTGTGTGGCAGTGGCATCTGCAATCCAGGACATTAATTGATGAATGGCTTTGATGCAAGAGTCTGTGTCCAGTGAATGTACCACGTCTAAATGAACTGCTCTGCTTATGTGCATACATATAAAGATGACCCCATAGCGATTCGCATAGGAACATCCTTGCTTTACCTCAATGGGCCCAAAGTGATCCACTTTGGTGAATGGAGGCAAGTCGGAAGTTATTTCTTTGGGGAGATATGGAGACAAACATTGAGATGTGCTGCTCTTTTGTCAGGACAGTTGGGTATTTGCTCTCTTCTGGCATTGCAGTCCTGGATAGCTTTCTGCCTACTCCCATATATATAAATATGCATGTATGTGTGAATTGGGGGGCCTGTATATATGGGGTGTAAAAACAAATTCATTGTGTGTGTGTGTACAGTTGCATGCCATTTCAATGCCACATAAAGATTTTGATCTCGATTCTTCTTCTACTCCCAGCAATCCATCCTCTAGAATAGTGTTCAGCTTGTAGCTGGGACTACTCTTCTTCACAAGTTTTCCCACAGTGCACAAATCTTTCCTTTAGGTGGAACTGGACAATAGCATTTTCTGCCACGGACAGGTCGTCAGTTGACAAACCTTGTATTACTGAGCCTCTGGCTTTCAACTCGGTCAATGTATTATCCAGGCACATAGGCGCATCTAACACAAGTTGCTTCCTTTTTTACTTAATTCTAACAGTGCTTTCTTTACTTTCAATATCCATGCAACTACAGTTTTCAATCTCTTCCAATCAGAGTGATACATGATGAGCTGATTGGTTGCACTGCTGTTCTGTACACTTATTGCATTTGCAGAAATCTTCTTTTTGACCTCTGGATCACATTCATCAACAGTGGACTCTACCTTGCAGTGCAACCATGTTTCCTCCAGAAGAACAGTCCGTGCACACAGTTTTGTAAATCTGTTCAAAAAATAGATTTGTAAACCATGCTCTTGGATTCACAATCCATGATCACGGTTTTGCAAAGCGAGTAGTCCACTGATCACAGGATTGGAAGTTTGATCACCACCTCCTCCTGTCCACGGTTCAAAGTGTCCTTCGGCAAGACACTAAATCCAAAATTGCATAAAGATAGTCTTTCTGATTGAACTTCCACTACGCTTTATATAAAGGTTTGTAATTTTTGGTGAAAGCCAAGCTGAAAATGATGACCAACTTTATTTCTTGGAAGATCTTAAAAAAGTTGTTCTGTAATGATACTTTTAACGATCAGCAATAAAAGGAACCTTGAAAAGTCTCTGAGTTTTAAAAAGGAAAAGGAGGACTGGAAAACTTAAGAAAAGTCGCGGAGGGGATAAAGGGCAGTTCATTCTGGGACTGTCCTTAGGCTGTGAAATCCAGAGAGGTTGAGGATACTCCCATTGAAAATCTGTTGATGAGGCTTAGCTGAGAAACACTGTCGATGTGATGGAGGAAACACTGACTCATCAGATGTCACATATATTTTCAAGGAACAATACACATTTCTGGCAAACCTCAGAACAACAAGCTGAAAGAACAGGAGTAAATTAGTCAATGTACTAATCTCACCTGATTGCAGGGTCAGGTTTTTTCTTCAAAAAAATGCAACTACACTGCTGTGATGTTAATGCTTGAGGTATAGTTGATACTCCTCTTGCGCATTAGTGTTGTTGTTGAATGCAAAAGGTATTGATCTCTCTTAGTTGTCCCTGTTGTTTGTTTACAGCCATGCTGGTGGTGAAGTATCTTTTTTCTTTTTTTGAGCTATGCTTTATTCTTCTTTTTCTTAATAATGCAGACTGAGCCTTGAGTTTTATGGATGGTTTTTACCTACATAGTTTCGTTTACCCAGGGAAATGCTCTGGGATATGGTGTTGCTGGGTCGTTCTTGAAAGGTGTGTTTTTTTTTGTCTTTATTTATTTTTTCATTGTGTTCATGTGTTTTGTGTGTCTGTTCTACTCTAATTAATCAATCTTGCATCTTTACATCCCCATATGGCATTTTTGGATCCAATTACCTTCAAATCACTGTTTGATCAGTGACAGTAACTTTGTTACAGTTTTTGCTCTCATACTGGAAGATGTTAAAGGATTAAAAATATGCTTAAAATGTATTTACTAATTAATGAATGAATTACTAATTAATGAACCTACTCGAATCACCCCTAGAACCCAGACTGCTTGACTGGATACTCATGTCACATCCAGATAGCATCCTCAGGGCAAGGTGTTATGTCTGATTGCTTCATTCAATTCAATTGTCTATGTATGGAAAATCAAACTACCTAATTTGCCAAAAAGACTAATCAAAATCAAACAACACAAGAACTTTAATTTAGATGTATTTATATATTTGTATATATTTATATGATTTTTACACTATTAACTAGGACAGATTATTACAGACCAGATATTAAGGTCAAGGTTTAACATCTCCCTTGGATCAGCCCTAAACATATTAGTCACTTTAGGCAGAGGGACAAAGCATGGTCACCATTTTGTCAGACAAGGGATAATGCTGATTGGGAAGTATACAGGTGTTGTAAAAATGTATCAAGTTCATGTGCATTTATTGATCAAAGAATGAATATCATGTAATCAGTTATTATTGTGTGAAAGGCTGAAATAATAAAGAGAGGATGAAAAGTGGTTTGACTGAACTCATTTAAAATAAAACCTTTTTTGAGATAATATGTAACCCATGTTATAACATTTATCCTTTTCTGTTCTGAATAAAATATAGTTTTAAAAATGTGGTTACCGTCCACAGTTTTTTGGATTTGTTCTAGAGTATTAAGTCAAGTCAAGTCAAGTCAATTTTATTTGTATAGCACCAAATCATTTACGCAATGTTTATTTTAATTTGCGGGTTAAGGAGTTATACCATGGAGCTAACCTCTTTTGTTTTATTATTTTCTTTTTGATAGGGGCAATACAATCAAGAGTCGTTCGCAGCGAGCCTGCAGCACTATCAACCAGATGATCAATTTGGGAGAGACTAAAGTTAGCATAGGAGTCCTCCGTTACATTGAGACATGGCATTGAATTAAATGCCGATGGAATCACTTCTTTAAATTTAGCTACAGCACTATCAGACAGGCATCTACTAAAGGAATGTTTGCCTAATGGCCTATAGTCCAGTAATACAAATTCAAAAGTTATTAAATAATGGTCTGATAAGACAGAATTTTGTGGGAAGACTTTTAAATCTTCAATTTTGATTCCATATGACAGAACAAGATCGAGGGTGTGGTTAAAACAATGAGTGGATTTGTTTACACTCTGACAGAAACCAATCGAATCTAATAGTGAGATAAACGCAGAACTAAGGCTATCATTATCTACGTCCACGTGAATATTGAAATCACCTACAATAATGACTTTATCTGTTTTGAGGACTAAACTTGTTAAAAACTCTGAGAATTCTGCTAAAAATTCAGAATACGAACCAGGAGCGCGATACACTATGACAAATAGAATTGGCTGTACAGTTTTCCACATTGGGTGTGAAAGACCAAGAACAAGACTTTCAAATGAGTTAAAACTAAGTTTAGGTTTAGGGTTGATTAATAAGCTAGAGTCGAAGATGGCTGCAACTCCACCTCCTCGGCCAGTGCCTCGAGGAATGTGAGTATTAATATGACTAGGAGGAGTGGACTCATTCAGGCTAACATATTCTTCCTGACACAGCCAAGTTTCAGTTAGACAAAATATATCTATATGATAGTCAGATATTAAATCATTGAATAACACAGCTTTAGACGACAGAGTCCACATTTAATTCTCTTATTTGGTTGTACCACTACACTGGTAGTTTTTAAGTTTTTACGAGTAACTCCTCTTCTGTTTGAATTTGAATTAATTAATTGAAGTGTTCGGGGGACAGACACAGTCTCTATGGGATTTTTCTACAGGGTTTTGGGTGGGTAACCGCTCTAATGGAAGCGCAGAGAAGCGTGTAGGACTGCAGCTCTGCTTCCTGGTCTGAACTCTGTATTGTCACGGTGTGGGTCCACTAATAAACTTGGTCAAATTTCTGGCTATGAGAGCTGCACCATCCAAAGTAGGATGGATGGCGTCTCTCCTCATCAGACCAGGTCCCCCCCAGAATGTGGTCCAGTTATCTACGAAACCCACATCGTTTGCTGGACACCACCTCGACAACCAGCGGTTGAATGATGACATGCGGCTATACATGTCATCACTGGTCAGGTTTGGCAGGGGTCCAGAGAAAACTACAGAGTCCGACATTGTCTTTGCGTAGTTACACACCGACTCCACATTAATTTTGGTGACTTCCGATTGGCGTAATCGGGAGTCATTACGCCGACGTGAATTACGATCTTACAGTATTTCCGTTTACTTTTTGCCAGCAGTTTTAGGTTTGACTCAACGTCGCCCGCTCTGGCCCCGGGGATACACCTAACTATGGCCGCTGGTGTCGCTAATTTCACGTTTCTGAGGATTGAGCTGCCAATTACCAGAGTGTGTTTCTCAGCGGGTGAGTCGCTGAGGGGGGAGAATCTGTTTGAAACATGAAGGGGTTGGTGGTGAACCGTGGGTCTCTGCTTGGGTCTCTGCCTCCTTCAGACAGTCACCCAGCCGCCCTGACGAGCTGCCGGGGGACGGCTAACAGGAGCTGCACTGACTACAGGGGGCTGGCTAGCTACAGCTAGAGGCTGGGTATCCATGGTGAGGAGCCGGGCTTCTAGTTTACTGAGCCTCTCCTCCAATGCTACAAATAAACTACATTTAATACATAAACCTTTATCGCTAAAGGAGGCAGAGGAGTAAGTGAACATCTGACACACCGAGCAGGACAGAGCAGGAGAGGCAGAGGGAGAGAGAGAAGCCATCGCTGGCTGAGGAGCTAAAAGAGGCTACGGAAGCTAACAGAACTGAGCAGCGAACAAAAAGATGTGAAATTAACGAAAAGTCGCTAAAAAGGGAGAAAGCTGCGAGTGTTTTAAGACTAGTGTTTAAATGAACAGCAGGTAGTTAGCCGCTGCGATGAAGAAGATAACAATGTTAACTCTTTTGAGTGAGAGCAGCAAAAACACGCAGTACAGAGACGCCGGCAACCGGAAATGATACGATACGCTTACCGCGGCACGTCAGCACGTCAGCAGGACTGTCAAGATTAAGATCCCATTAGGTTTGATAAAATAACAGGCTAAAGTTAAAAAATAGGCAGATGAGGCGCTATGATCTTAATTTAGGATTATAAAACGGGATGTACGAGAGATTGAATTCAGTCTTTCCATGAATTGACTCGGGTCTTGTTCTTGTGAAAGAATAAAACTCTACTGCAATGGACTTTAAGTGTTGGAGAAAATGTCCGGACTCGACAGCTAGCCCTGATCCGGGCTCAACTCTTCAATCACAGGCGGCTTATTTGTATTCACTACAGTTATCCTCCTTATTTACAACAGTATCTTAAACCTTTTACTTTAAATTCTCAAGGTAGGCACTCTGTTTAGCTCTTTGTCTCTGTCCCTCGTGCCAAGACTAAAACAACTGTCAGGAGAGCTTCTATGTTTAAAGCCTCAGCAGATTCGAATAATTTACCTGTTGGTATTAGATCCATTTCATCACTTGGTGTGTTTAAGCATGTCCTGTCTTCTCACTTTGAGATGGACTGCTCTAGGTATTAATGAAGCTTTCACTGTTTAAACTTACTGCTTATACCTTATGTTTATACCTGATTGTATATGGTGATGTAGTCACACTACTATTTATCTATTATTACCTTGTGGTTGTTGTGTTTTCATTAACTAATGTGTGGTTGTCTTTGAATTGTTTTCTGTTTGTCTGTTGTTTATTTGTACGTTGCCATATTAATAATTGTATTTCTATTTTTTTTTTTTTGTCACTGCAAATTATTAATTTGTAGAATATAAATGTATTCTATATTTCTAGAAGACTAGGTTAACCGTTTTCTCCCCCTTTTGTTTTCTCCTTAATTACACATACACAAACATTATGTCAACTTTTTAGGACACATGAAAAACAACCCACTGTACATGTATTTTATATGTGTGAGAGCCAAAGTTCCACTGGTTGTTTTTTTTCCCAGAGATGAAAACATTGCTTGCAAAGGAAGGCAATTACACTCAGACTGTTATACAAGTTATGATTGTAGCCGCTGTCAGAAACCACTTGCATTTTTGTATAATGTGATGCTGAAAAAAGAAGCAGACCCATCATCTTTTATGGATCAAGAAGTCACAGAGTCAGAATTTGGAATAATATGTAGCTGAGTGTGAGGAGAACCATTATTAGGAACTGAAAACCATTTTGGACATGACAATATGGGGAACACAGTGTTAGCCTTATTATTATTTTACAGGCATTCTTCCAAACATATTAGGCAGTTTTCTTCTAGTAGACAAATTAGTTGATATAGGATTACCGGATGTAGATACAATGAAACTTGTAAAAGATTGGTGCACATTTATCCTCTTCTCTAACCTGCTCGACATCAACATATGGTAGGTGGACTGTAGTGAGAAATTAAAATGAATACTTCACAGAATATATCACTCTTTTCCCTGATTCTCTTGGATTGAATAACAGCAAAGCAAAGATATTTATTACAGTTATGATCCAAAAAATATAAGACCTTTGATCCCCAAAGGGAACATTAACTTTACAGCAGGTAGAAAACAGATGGACTGTTTAAATTGATTGAATACACAAAAACAAGAAATTAAGGAAATTACATTCCTAATATAAATACATTCCAATATCTCAGACAATATGCATGATTTTTATCATGTTGAGTCATACTGAAATAGGAATATCTATAGCCTGTGAATATTCTCATTCATCCAGGTCATAGTTATCTCAAGGAAATTGAATCGAACGCAACTGGACTTGGTTATATGTCTTTGAAGACGTTTCACCTCTCATCCAAGAGGCTTCATCAGTTCATGCTCGTCTGACTAGGCTGGGACTAGTCTGACTAGCTGGTGTGGAGATCCAAGTATTTAACCTCTGTGGAGGCATTCACAAGGCCAATGATGTCATTGGATCGTTAGTGCTCCATGTGCTAACGCCAGTGGTTAGAGTGACGGTCGGTGGGGATGGTGAAAAGTTGGTTTTGACTTTGTTAGTGCTCTATTGTGTTATAACGGCAGTGGTTGGAGTCACATGAGGCCATTTGTGAATGGCTGTCGTTCTTAGAGGCTAAGTTGTTGAATCTCCTGGGAAGAGATGAAAGGACAGCATTGTAAATTGGAGAAAGGTGGTGTCCCAGACCTCCTCCTCTGTTGAGAGATGGTTTTTCCACTTTTGCATAGATGGCTTCTTTTACTCCTCTTTCAAACCATCTATCCTCTCTGTCCAAGATGTGAACATTGTTGTCCTCGAATGAGTGAGCTTTCTCCTTGAGGTGTAAATAGACAGCAGAGTCAAGCTGAGGAGTTAGCCCTCCTGTGTTGGGCCATGTGTCTATGTAATGGTTGTTTTGTTTCACCAATGTAGAGGTTGTTGCATTCCTCGTTGCACTGGACTGCATACACCAGATACACTTTTTTGGGTGTGTGGTGTTCGGTCTTTGGGATGTACCAGTCTCTGTCTGAGTGTGTTGCTGGGTTTGAAATATACAGGGATACGGTGTTTGTTAAAGATCCTCCTGAGTTTTTCAGATACCCCAGACACATATGGGATGACTATGTTGTTTCGTTTGTTTTGTTTTTCTTCCTCAACCAATTTATTGGTGTTCTTCCTGGAACCCGCTGCAGTTTTTACAAAGGTCCATTTGGGATAACCACAAGTTTTGAAGGCATCCCTCAGGTGCTCACGTTCTTTCCCTTGGGCCTGCGAGCTGGTGGGTACATTGTCAGCTCTGTGTTGTAGGGTTCTGATAACGCCCAGTTTGTGTTCCAGTGGATGGTGTGAGTCGAAAACTAAGTATTGGTCTGTGTGTGGGTTTCCTGTATACCCCAATGTGGAGGCTCCTGTCCTTTTCCATATGGACGTCACAATCTAAGAAGGGCAAACTATTATCCTTAACATTTTCTCTGGTGAACTTGATATTTCTGTCCACTGAGTTGATGTGTTCAGTAAAGGCTTGTACCTTTTGGGTTCTGATTTTAACCCATGTGTCATCCACGTATCTGAACCAGTGGCTCGGTGTTGTTCTTTCAAAGGAATTCAGGGCCCTGCGTTCTACCTCTTCCATGTATAAATTGGCCACAATGGGAGACACTGGTCCATGGCACAGCCATGTTTTTGCCTGTAAAATTTGCCGTTAAACTGGAAATACGTGGTGTTTAGGCACAAATCCAGAAGTTGGCATATGTGCTTTGATTTGAGCTTTGTTCTGTCTTGGAGGGACAGGGTCCTGTGTAAGTCGCTCTCTTACTGTTGCCAAAGCCTCCATGGTTGGTGTACAAGTGAACAGAGAAGTCACGTCATAGGATACCATGGTTTCATCTGGATCCATTCTTAGGTTCCGGACTTTGTTCACAAAGTCTATGGAGTTTTGGATGTGGTGTGGGGTGTTGCCCACCAAGGGTTCCAGGATGTTGGCTAAGTGCTTGGCAATTTTGTAAGTGACCGAGTTAATGCTGCTGACAATAGGTCTGAGAGGAATATCTATAGTCAAGTCAAGTCAAGTCAATTTTATTTGTATAGCGCCAAATCATAACAGTCTATCCTGGTTCATTTTTATTTTGGGATTGCACCTTAACGCTAACTATTTATATTAATATTATAATACTTACCATTTACCTTACCTTATCTTACCGTTACATTTTTGGAAATGTGTACCTTTAGTTTTTAAATTTTACTGATAATCTTTATTTTATGTTCCTTGCTGTAGCTGTTACCTTTGGCACTGTAAATATTTTGCATTTGCATCTTACTGTTGTGTAGTTTATATTTATGATACTTACCGTTAACATTACATATCTGTTATTGCACCTTATTGATTATCTTTTACACATATTTTGTTTCTTTTGTTATATTGCATATTTTATATTTGCACTCTTTCCTACTTTGTACTACAACTGCTGCACAACAATTTTGGATAACTATGTTATTTTATTTTATTTTATTTTATGTAGTATGCATAATAGTTATAGAGGTTTAATAGTGCTAAACATATGAAAAAATACAGATGTGTGATGTATAATGTGTTGTATATGTAGTATATGTGCAGTATACGTGTGTGTATGCGTGTGTGTGTGTTTTTTTTTTTCCTGGTTTGGAAGTAAATATTTTTCCAGCCTGCAATGCAACATGCATTCATAATTGGGACATGGCGTGTGTTGCCACATGCCACTCACTGCATGAGTGTATCTAACCGATTTTTCAAGGACTTGCAGGCTTTGTGTGTGAGTGTGAATGTGTGTTTCATTGTGCTGTAATGCATTGTTGCATTGATGAACCCTTCTGTGATTTGCATTTGCGTGAGTTTTGCCATTGCATTTACAAGTGTGTGCATCTCCTGGTGTATCTGTGAGTGTGTGTGCATAAATGTGTCTGCTACGTATTTCACAGCCTTAGTGGTTTTTGAAGTGCTATATGCGTTTGCATGCACACATTGTGTGAGTGTGAGTGTGTGTGTTTGTGTGTTGCAGCTTTATGCAGGAGATGGGCTGTAATAAGAGTTTTGAGGGCCTCCTTCAGGCAGACATATCAAAATGCAAATGGAAGAGGCAGCCATTTTCAGTCGAAGACTCCATGCTCTGATGTATTCTGACCGATTGTGCTTGCGTGAGAGGCTCTGTTTGTGTCTGTGGAACTCCTGCAGCTATAAAGTTTAAACAAGCACATCACATCTTTGGCCATGTTTTCTTTTTGCTACATTGTATGATCCTTGTTAAATTGTCTATAAACTGCTTTCTAAATAGTTTCTGTTTGACGCTGCTGTGCTGCTATACAGCTGCGTGACTAAAAGTGACACAAACAACTTGGTATTTCACCAGGTCTTCCGCCCAAGGTTCACCTTCATTGAGCTCTAACTTCAAAATATACTGACCTATGTGAAGCACTCCCCGTGGCATTTGATTATTGTCAGGAGACACTTTGTAGAGGCCACATTTAACTGTAAAGAGGAATAGAGGAGTTGCACAACTTCACAGAGCAATCGCTCCATGGTCCGATTCTAGAATCTCACTTACAGATTCAAACCAACAACAAAGCAGAGCTTGGTCAGCCATACATTTTGATAAATACAATATTGTGTGTAGTTTTCCTTTTGGAGCTCTGCCAATCTGTCATGAATAAAGACATGATTGGTAACATAACCATAATGCGCACATTGTCCTCATAACCTAACGCACACTTTCAGTTGCAGCAGCTGGCACCAGAATAAAACAGAGAAAACCCTAAATGCATATGAGAGAAATTTGCCTTTTATAATAGAAATGATGAGTCTATACACATAAATGAGTAGCTTGTTAGCTTCCTCTCTAACATATTGCCTATTTTTCTCCTTGCAGCTGTAAAAATGATTCTGATGCACAAATTACTCATTGATGTGTTCCTGCTTATAGTTATTAAAGCTCCTTTTTGTTTTTGTTAAATATTTATGATTGTTATGAATGTGTTTTCACTTTCTTATTTTATTATTACAAATAACCTATTTGTCATGACACACACCCTTGTTTTACTAATCTTAATTTTAATAGCAAATTAGTATTTGAGTATTTTCTATGAGTTTGTATCCTGCAGACATTTAAAATGAAAGCCATGTTCAGTCATGAGCTGTTGTGAGCCCTTGTTTCTACAAGTAGTGCTTCATGTTGCTAGTCACATTCAGGATCAGCACTGATCCTGCTATTAATATGACCAAGCAGAGATTAGTTAAACCAGGAGCAGTGATATACAGAAACACTATAGTGTTCCTCATCATGGGGATTTTAATACAGCTGCACCTTAGTTTTCTTAGTTCTCATTGAACTATTTGACACATACCAATGCTTTAGCTCATTACTTGCAACTAGACGTACAACTGGTTTCCATTAAAAAAAGTTTTTGGTGTGATTTTGGCAATTGTGCTATTGTGCATTTCATACTAGGCATTGATAAACTGGAAAAACTTCAAAGTCTCGGACTTGGTCTGTCAGCTCTGCACTGTAGAGGCACTATTAACCAGTGCTGTGTGTGTATCACAGCCTGATATATCTTCTTCCTCTGTGCCATAGAGCTCCACTGTTTTCCAAAAACTATTAAAAACACATCGGTGAGCTTCACTGTTGCTCTGGGTGACATGTTTACCATGAACACACACCCTGTATTTTATTTTGACTCAATCGCACATACACCTTTATGCTGCCATATATTCCGGTCCCTGAAAATAGTCCCAACCAGTGCATATTCCCTCCTGTTTGAGTAATGTTTGCTAAAAACTACGTTCAGCAGTTGTTTAAGAAAATTACTGAGCCTTTTTTCTAGGTGAAACTAAATATTTGTGAGCATTTTCAAAGACTTACATCTTCAAAGGGAATCAGTAGGCTTGGAGGTGAGTGACGGAAACAGCGAAAGGAAGTTAGAAAGTACTGAGAGATGGACGCATTGTTGGTCATGATGCTGGCCATGCTACTCTGCAGGCACACTCACACTCTCTCTCATTCTCTCACAAAAACATCAAGTCTAAAGCCTAACTTGCCTCTGCTGCACCATACATTCAACACCATAACCTCGGAATGTCTTGGGCAGAACAAACAACCGTATAATAATGGTATGGTATAATGGTATTCTTAAACCTGCATTAACACATTTTTTGACCACTATGGACAGCTGAACACAAAATATTTTAAGGCCATATAGTGAATGTGTTAGAAAATAATGCCAATTTCTACATCCAGCAGCCACAGATTGAGTGGTGTTTGTGTCCACCCGTGAATGTTAAAGTCCAACATTCACTCTTTTTTAGCTCTGTTTTTGGTCTCCACACACTCCTGGGAAAAAAGTATCTGTTAAATGTTCTCTGTCCGCTGTTTGGTGCTTGCCCATCCATCAGACTCTTACTTTCCAATTTGCTATATAAAGGGCAGTTAATATGGATACTTGCAGAATGGGAATGCCTCCACATACGCAGACACCAAATATATCACGTACATGACTGTCTGCAGGACTGCTCTCCACACTGCACCTGTTTTGGGAGTACATCATACACCTCATTCAATCTTCCCATAAGATATTTTGTGTATAAAGTTGACATTCATCTTCAGAGAGAACAAAGGGCTCGTAGAGTGTCCACATTTGAAATTGGTCAGCCTCTGTGGAGCATGAATGCACCACTTACAGTAGATATATACAGTAGAAATTTTAACCTGATGGTGGTGCTGACAGGTCAGCGGTTCATCAACATCATCTGGTTTGTGAAACCCCTGATGGGAATTTGTATTTGTGATATTGGGCTATACAAATAAAATTGACTTGACTTGATTATCCTCTTTGGCCCTGAATATCCAGAGCAGGTTTTGTGGAAATTCTGACATGTGTTTCGTCTAATTTTGCCTCATCATGGTGAAGAATGTTAGTCAGTAGAAATTTATTGCAATTTCATGGCAATCTTGCCAGTTCTTGTCAAGTTCTAACCCCCCCCAACCAACCAACAGTGATTGGAAACCTCGGAACCTGCCTACTAGCAGTAAAGGAATGTAAAAACAACAACTTCCCATGTCAGACAGCTACAGCATCTATATTTTGCAAACTCTATACACAGAGCATCTCCAGCAGGACTGATCAAAAGCCCAGTCCGTCTGCCTGTCTGACTCACTGGCTTCAAGGTGACTAAGCTGGAAAAGAATACTAAGAAAGACTCAACTGTAGAGCAAACAGAAGAAACAAAAACAAACATTGTGAGGCAGAACATGAAATATACATGTCAAAGGAAGTACACTGCTTCAAAAGCACACAGCTTGACATTTGTGTCTGCTTGGCTTTTGTAGGAAATAGGTAAGGTAGGAAAAAAACATTCCAAAATCTACAACATGATTTGGCATATACTTGGCAGTGATATGAAGTATGTGTATTTGTTGTTGCTGAAACATGCTATATTTGGTCTGATCTTTGATGATTTAGTATGATAAGACCATTGTACTGTATAGTGTACTGCGTGGTTGATGCAGATGGCCGCCCACCCAGAGCCCGGTTCTGCTCGAGGTTTCTCCCTTTTAAAAGGGAGTTTTTCCTCGCCACTGTCTCTGTAAATAATATTTTAAAGAGTATGGTCTAGACCTACTCTATGTGAAAAGCGTTTTGAGATAACTTTTGTTATGATTTGGCTCCATACAAATAAAATTGAATTGACTTGACTTGACACCCCTTAAGCTGCTGTCACCAGACGGTAAGGACTTCTGTGCTGACCCATTGCTATATAAATATTGAAAAATATAATCAGAAAATAACCTTCAGCTCAGAACTGAGGAGAACTAGGGAGACTTAACATATCAGCCTAGTCCTGGTTGTAGTATCCAGGTTCAGTTGCCTAGCTGTGTTTGTCAGCACTGCTAAAAAAAAAAAAAAAAACACACCTTGCAGGTTTTGCTTACATAAAATACTGCTGCAATAGCTTCTTCATCCATATTTAATGCCCTCCGTCTCCCTACTAGGACCATTCCCTCCTCTCCCTGCCCTGCCGCTAGGGTACAGGATGAGGACTCTGGGAAGAAGAAGAAGGTGAATAAGAAGTTAAGAACAATACAAAAGTGATAAGCTGCATAAAGAGCTAATTAACAACAAAGAATAAAACAAGCTAAAACTATGAAAGGAGAGGGAGAGAGGCAAGAAAAGCAAAGAAAGAGGAAGAAAATAACAACAATAGTGAGTGAGGAAAAAAGAACTAGAAGTGGTGAGTTTCTCTAGGACCTGGTTGCCAACCCTGGTGTGCCCGGCCTCACACTGACACCGCTGTCACAGAAAACTCATAAATAGTATTAAGAATGCATCATAGCTGTGGTAGCCCTGCTCCTATTGTGAACTGGGGATGAGAGTTATGTTGAGGAAAAGAATGGAGTGCTTTTATGAATTATTGAAAGTGCTGTATCAAAAGCAGCAGGAGGATAATATTTTTGTTATTTGGTGAAGGCAAAAGCTGGCTGGCCAAGCTGGAGACTGTAAGGCAAAACTGTCTGCCTTCGTTTCTCCATGTAGAAATGTGGAAAATCTCAAGGGGAAATGTAGTTTTTGTTTTTTTCACTGTATGAATTGTTTACCACTGTCAACTACATTTTTCCTTATTTTTTTTACGTTACAGACGAATGTCATATCCGGAACTGTAAATGCTTCTTTGTCAATTATAAATTTGAGATCATGTTCTGTAATGATGGAACAAGAGTCCTTCACAAGTGACTCTAACTGGATGGAAGCCTGACAAAAAGGTCCCAGAACAGCTATGATGTGGAATTAGTTCTTTTTTTTTCCCCAGATGAGCCTTGAGGTCACTGTGTTCTTGTCATCAGCTGAACAGTCGATGGCTTTGCCTTTTATATCAGACTTATAAAGTGCCTCTCTTTCACTGCCGCATGTCAATAACCCATGGCAACCGCATGGGCTTTGTTTCAGCCGCTGCCACGTCAGTCAACATGAGATGGAGACGAGTGAAGTGAAGCCCAGGAAAGGATTCAGCAGGCAGACGAATGCTGGCCTATTTTCAGGCCATGGCTGGGAGGTTTTTCAGATCAAAACCACTGAGCCTGTCTATCTTTCTCGATGGTGTTCATCCCATAATTACCCCAATGATGTGCTTGACACACAGAGTCAACAGTCCCAACATGAGGCGTGAGGTGCTGAGGAGGAGCACCTCCGTGCGAGTGTGTGGGCATAGGTTTGTTCATGGGTTGTGCATCCTGACACTACTTAGCACAAACTCTGTAGGCGATTGCTGCTGATGTACCAGGCAGGGCGTGAGACGTCAAAAGCGTGGACACAAGCTGTGCCCCATTCAGTGGGAAACACAGCTTACCTGTTTGGACCTGAACACATGAAATAATCTAGAGGATTCAACCTTTCAAAGTTTCTGTCTCCAGCCTCAACGCGACCAGAACTTAAAGAAATGTTTACATCTTTTTTTTTGTTTTTTATTTATAGTTGGGCTGTTTGGATCAGTTTTGATAACAAAGTCCTGCAACATTGCTAAAAAAATGGTCCAATATTATAAAATATAAAATATAATAATAATATAAAATTGGTCCAATAGACAGAGGAAATGAGCGCACTCTGTCACTTACAAACTCGCCCGGGACTTTTGACTCAGAACCCACTGGGAGACAAACCTCCACCCGTACAAGCCTTGTCACACTTTAAAAGAGTTGTGTAGTAAACTGATAACAGATGTTATACTGCATAATTATAATAATATATTCATAGAAATGTATAGTTTTATAATTATTTACACTGTAGTTATTTATACTGTGTTTAATCAGATTCTATGGTGATTTTATTGCAGTGGATTTTTATGGAGCTGTGAAGTGTATCAGAAACTCAATGCAACACAATTGATGATACACATTGATTAAAAAAATATTCATTAATGCAGCTAAGAGTCAACACTGCTTTACATTTCTCTGTCTGGAAGTTCACCCGAAAAGCATCCTCACAAAAGTCTTGGAGGTCAGGAGGGAATTTTGCATTATTGAAAAAAGTATGACCCAGGAAAATAACAAAGTGCAGGCTCAACCCTATGTCACGTTCCATCTGACTGCCAGTAAAATCCAGCTGCCTTTTACTGGACTTCTTGTTCTTCTCCCCTGACTTCCTTTTGAACTCTCTCAAGCAGTCAATTTGTTCGCACAGAACAAACATAAACCAGAGTCGGCAGACTTTGTTCTACTTGGTAAATGTCTGAGTGTGAAAAAAAATCAAACAAAAAAGCTCTGAGCTCTTTCTTTCCAGCAGCTTTCCGGCCAATGAGTGGAGGTTGTCTCGTCCACTTTGTCCCATTTCACCCCAGAGAGAGAGGGAGAGATTAGGACCACTTTTAGATCAAATCTGTTCCATCTGTCAGTGCTATTACAGAAACTGACCAGCATCACGGGCTCAGACCATCACAAATACACACACATACACACAAAAACACACAAACAACATACTCTCATGCATTTTTACCCACCAGCAGCATCTTTTCCTCTGCCATCACCACCAATCTGGCTCCGTGGGCCCTCAGGGAGGCTGTGGTGCAGCTTTGGTTATCTGGTAGTTGGGAGCAGTGTAGTGGTAATTCAGACAACGCTCACCAGAGTGTCTCGGCCATATGTGGTGCGCTTGGCGTGGCCCATACCTGGCCAGGGTGTGCTGTCTGCCTGCGATCCCATCAGATCCTGCACGGTGTTTGTTCCCGTCACGCCATCTGCACCACCTGTGGAGTGAGGGGGAGTAATACTGTAGAAAGAGAAAATCACCAGTGACAGTTTGCCATTGGAAATAAAGAAACAGCACTCTGGTAACACAATGGTTTAACTTCGGACCTGGCAAGAAAGAACAACCACATAAAGAAGAAGATGGAATGCATGGACGACAATAAAGGCGCACTCTAGAAATTTTGTATTGTACCTTCAGTAAGTCTGGGGACTCATGAGAGACAGATACAATGATAAAAAATGTTTTTAAAAAGGAATAGTCAAAATCGAAAAACTTGTCCTGGTAGTTGTGTTGTAGAGGACTAGTAAGCCATTGACCATGACAACCAGCTTTCTTCCAATTAGTTTGAATTCTTTTACATAATGGACTGGAGCATGATTGGTTGTCTCTTGCATCTGCAACCTTTCTCAACTTTCCCACATCACAAAGCAGGGCAGCTTTTTACTCTGGTACCTGAATCCTGTGAATAGCCCAACTTCATGGAAGTGCAATACTAAATCACTGGAGTACCCTTTTAAGAAGGAGAGGAATTGTGGGTGGACAAGGAGCTCCAAGGAGGAACTCCACAAATAGAGGAAGGGACAGCAGTGAAGACATTTTAAACAATAGAAGGCAGTCCAGTTAGGAATGTGCTTTGCCTTTTTCCCCAACTGTATGGTATTGTTTCAGAAATACTGAACTTGGAATACACAGGGATATGGAAGAGGTTTAATTTATTAAAGTCATGAAAGCAGGTTTACAACAACTAAGAACAAAATTACCTTGACATTAATTACTAAAACTCTAATTTGTATAGTTGTGGAAATTCATTTCCATCTATAACCAAATGCCACAACCAGTTTTAGTGCTCTCCAGATCCATAAAGTTCCTAAGTTGAGTCCAGTTCAGTTACTTATGTTAGTGTACTGACAAATTGATGAGAACAGATCTGGGCAAGAAAATGCTCCTAAAAATATTTAGCTCTTAGCTAAGGGAAATGATCTGGCACATGACTGAGCAGAAGGGGCAGAGGGGCTGGCATGGACCAGAGCCATACCGTTTAACTGTTAGCAGCAGGGGGTATATAACTGGCACCAAACTGGACAGCAGACCGCGCCCAGGACTGGGCACGGGGACAGGGGGAGGAAAGCAAGCCAGAGGCTGTGCGCTTCCATGAAGTACTGCAGGGTGCCTGTTTAGGTGCCTGACAGTTCTGCTGGAGCTGCCAAGTGATGCTGTTACAGCCCAATGGCTGCATCTGTCCCTTTGCAGACACGACGGAAGTGAAACAGCAAAGATGTTTCAGGAAATGATCATACTGTAAATACACTTGTCATGTAAAGACTGAGAGAAAAAGGCAAGCACTTGCATTTATGTAGACATATATCACCCATCTTGGTGTCTGAATGCAGTGGTACTCCATGTGTATTTTCATGCTGTGTAGTGGCATCATATGCTGCCTTGGCTGCATTCATTCTGTGGTGTCACTGTGAGTGATTTTGGCAAGGCTTTGGGTATTGGCGGCCTGGTGGGCCCAGCGACAGATGTTCCTTCCATACTCTTGGTCCAGGGACAATGCAAGACCGAGCCATACAAACAATAATAATAATTCAGTGGATATTGTGATAGTAAAACTCACTAATAATGTTGAAAATTTAACTGTTCCACAAAGTCTAGTGTATAGAAAAGGTGCCAATGCCAGTCCAAACTAAATGATCAGTGAAGAGCAACTTACCTGGTTTGCTCACATCCACACACATCAGGAGCAATTTGGGTTTAAGTATCTTCTTCAAGGACACGTTGACATGCTTTTGTTACAAGTTATGTGCAAACATGCAGCACTTTTACAGATTTTCTTTTGAAAAAGTAACTGAGTAACTATGTTCTATTGGAGAGTTGCCCTACCAAAGACCTTTCTATCAATATTGATAAGGCAATAATGACCCCTGCCCAGACAGACAAGAACCTTTGTTTGATGTGAAACCAACTATGATACAATACCCACAATGCACTCCTAACCTGATCCTCTGGACTGCTGGTTGGTTTAGTTTTTTTTTTTTTTTTTTACTACACCACTTGATTTCACACACAGTAAAAACCATAGCAGGGAGGCTAATCTGTAAAATCAGCTGGTATATGTTTGTATTAGAACATGTACATTCTTGTGTCTGTGTCACTGACATCAAAGCTCTACACCATCCATTAAACAGAATAATGACTTTGCTTATTTCTCAGCTGCTTGTTCAGCTTGACTCCAAATTCTACCACGTCACTCCCTCCACGTGCTGTATGCAATCAGTTGCTTTGATGCAAAAGCATAAAACATATGGTCGCTTTTACACATTTGCGTGCACAGGGTGGATACTCCGTATTTCCCGCCTTCCTTCAGAGCGTTGGTCACATGCATTCTCAAAAATAAACGCGATATGCCTGCAAAATAGAATGAAGTGCATGAACAGTGGGGCTGGTGTAGGAGCGTGTTTGTTCAGTCTGCCTCTGACACTACTTCACAGCATCGACAATGGCAGAAAGGTTTGAACAGGAGCTATTACACTACCTTGATGGTGTTGGTGCTAATGTTGGTCCACCACTAAGGTCCAGATCAAAGGTTTAGAAGTCTGATAATCTTTATTAAGCAGATTGATGGACACTTATTTGCAGTGGACATCTGAGATCTGATAATGGTATACTGGTAGCTTACAGTTTTTTACAATTGCTAAGGCTCATTTCTTTCTGGGAGTTCACTTTTTCAAAACTCTTCACACAGTTCTCTTTGGTACAATGGCATTGTTAGGGCCATTGTAGGTAAAAAAAAAAAAAAACAAAAAAACAAAAACACAGAGCCAAAGGAGGGGGTTAATATTCACAGAAAAAAAATATTGGAGTATACAATGGTGTCCTCACAGAAACAGATGTAGTCTGTTATGCAGCGAGAGAGACCCTCAATATCTTCCCTGTAGTCCTCAGGCTCTGCTGGCACAGGGGATACTGTCTCCATATCTCCTTATCCAGTAGCTTGTTGCAGGTTTAAGCAACCATATTCTCCAGGTCACTTGTACTTCACCAGTTACACCAGAAATAAAAAGTTGCAGTAGTGCAAACAAGCTTTATAGAAAGTGCTTGTGATTGAAAAGTAGTCCCCAAAAAATAAAAAATAGACAAAAAATACAAAAACCCCAAAACAAAGAAATTAGCAAGAGAGCTGCTGCAACAGGCTGCCTTCTCTCGACGCCTGGAAGTAGAAGTACTTTGGGACCAATTGTAGACAAGTGTTCATCCTATGGATTTTGAATGCGCTCATTGCAAGTTACTTTGGACAAAACTTGGATTCAGTATCCCCACTATTTTTCTTCTGGACTCCATTGCAGTGGACTAGTCTCTGAGCCTGCCTCCCTCCATCATACAGAAGTCACTCTTCAAGAAGTACTCAGTGTTTTTATTGCTTCAATCATTTCTATCCTGTTTTTATACCTTGTTTACCCCCTGATGTTGTCTAAGTATGACTCTTCCAACTCTTATTTCCATCGCACTTCTCTACCTGATCATCCCGGGTATATATGGATATTTGCTACTGTCAGGAGACAATGGCTCTAATTGCTTTGACCTCCTTACTACTGATTGCTTGTAATCTAGGGAGTGAAGATGATTCTGTTACACTCATTAAAAGTTTCTCTGGATCAAAGTGTCGACTAATGTAACCATCACTGTGCTAAGTAGAAAGGCAAATTTGCAGTACATTGGCATTCTGGAGCTGGAGACTCAACATTTCAACATCATTTCTTTTTCCCCCTTTTTTTTTCCTTTGAGGAATTTTTTTTGTCATCTTGCAAAATATCAATTTTCCCTCTGCTCTTCTTGTATTCCTTTACTTCAGCCCTCCGTTCTTTTCTCTCACATTCACGTGTGCCACAAATGTGGCTAAAAGCAGCATTTTGTGAAATGCACATAATGCACTGAAGCTGATACATTAGGTAGCCAAAATATTCCCTTTCATCTTCAACCCTAACCATCCCCTCTGGCCCCCACCCACACACACAGATCTAAACTTTTTTAGCTAGGTATCTATTCTCAGCTGCTGCACAAAAATAGAGGTTGCTAGTGAGAGGTACCCCCCCATGATTTTGATACATTATATTCAACTTGGTGCTCATTTGCATGCCAATGATAAATAATTAACATAATTGGCACTTCCTTGCTAAATCCTATCTTTAACAGCTACTGTAGGGTTGCATTAGGGAGGAATAATGGTTGCGTCACTCACTCACCTGCTGCTTTTATTTCAGCAAAATGTCTTTAAACAGCAACAACTGGGCCAGCATGATAATTGCACAGAAACACTGACCCCTTTTTTTTTTCAATTTTGCAGATTTTTTACATATTAAAAATAAACTTTTATCCAAAGTGACTCTTGCTACTGCAGTACATAAAGCCACAAATTAGTATGTAAAACTGGGCCATTATCCAGGCTCATCAGCCGAAATCACAAAGTGTTGTTTGACCAAATGGTGTTGTTTGGAAATAGTCCCCTCACACAAAATGACTGATCCGTACGCCAGCGGGAGATACAAACCCAGCAGTTAGCGGAACTGCAGGAGTTGTGTGAATTATGACTTCTGTCTGTCAGGAGCAAAAGTGGAACTAGTGTGACAATGTTACGCGACCACAATCTTCAACCAAACCTTTACCACAGTGGTGGCAAATCAACCACAATAGGTCAAGGTAAGACACTGAACAGTTTTGGCAAATGGTTATAAAAGGGATATCTCAAAGAATCAGAGCAGCAATGAGGACTCTGCTAAGAAAACCAAGCCCCTTAATAAACATACATGAACATTTCATCTTTTTCCAACAGTACACAAAAAGGAGGAGGTTGTGGTTGGAGAGGGATGTGTGGTATGAGCTTATCAGCAATAATGTCCATGCTGTACACCTGCAATAATACGACTGGATGTGTGTAGTCAACTAGCAGTTAGCCAGCTGGTGAATGATGAAGATGGTGAATGAAATGAAAACGCATAAAGGAAGCAGATGATGCAGTTGATCCCAGCGCGACTTCAGAGCCCTGCCCGGACCAACACTACGCTCCATATGCAGGACATGCTGGAAAGGACTTGCAACCTATTCATTGATGATTTATTAATGGTCGTTTAGTGTCTCGTAGTAGTTGTTTAGCAAGTCTTCATAGTTTATTTGCTTCTTGTTTCTTTGTGGATGTTTTGCGTCTCTCTGTGGTCTTTTTGCATCTTTTAGTTGGCATTTTGCATCTTTATTGTTTTGGGGGGTTTCTTTGTGGTTGTTCTGTGTCACTTAGTGACCCATGATGGCTTGAGGATTGTAAATTGTAGACTTATTTTATTGGGTTCATCTGGAGGATTTTGACCTGATGTGTTCTAAGATTTCTAGAGTCTGCCTCCATCGGCTTGATACTGCCTGAGGAAAAGCTTTCAATAGCTTACTCACATTTCTCTATACCGAGTTATTTTTTTCAGAACTCTTCAAACTGTTCTCTTTAGCAACGTGCAATTCAGCACAGCAGTTATTCTCACATCCAAACTGTACAAATGCAATCAAAACACTTCATACACATCTCAGGATTAACTAGTGAACAAAAACACTGACAACAGTAACACTTTGTCATTCATCATATATTGACCATAAAAATCACTAACAAGAAGTAGCATTACAGTTAGTGTCACTATTGTCTTTGTAAAAAGACAATTCTTTGTTGCATGGATTGCGCTGCCTAACAGTTTAAGTCAGAGAGATGAATCAGAAATGTTGCAATAAGCTTCAATAGACTTTTTTTGCCATTGTTGCACCAAGTTATTCCAGGTGCACACAGTGAATCACAAAGTTAACGTAATTCCATTGATGCAAAACAAAACTCTACATATTCATGATACATACCTACAGATATAGAAATATAACAGTGCTCGTCAACCCCGTCTTCTACATTTGGCACCACGTTCTCATCCACATCACACCTTCTGTCCTCTCCTGTAATCCACCTGGGAAAGAGTGTTCATGACACCTGATCCATCCCTGGAGGTCTTCTGCAGATCTGTCCAGACATCTAGCATTCATTGCCTCCATGAGGAATGTCCATGTGGACAGTGTTCATAAACTTTCCACCTCCATGAGGAAAAGAAGTCTTCTGAGGGGTTTTGGAGTGGAGAGTAAGGTGGAAAGAGAAGTGACACCATCCTGGGATGGACTGTCAGCTGCACTGTGACTGGAAGAGAACGCTGAAACACCACATAGTACCATACAGTTACACAATGTTTGTTTCTGCCTCACCTCCCCTTCTTCCTCACCTGGTACAAGTCTTCATTGAGGTCATCAAGGAATGAAAACAGGCGCTCAGTGTCCCAATTAGGAGTTTATGTATTTTTATATTTATATTTTCCTTTTTTTTTGGTCATGTTTTGAACGTAAATGTACAGTTTTGACAATAGTATGTAAAGTTGATTTACAGAAATGTGTTAAAAATGGGTTGGTTCTCCCAAATTACAAATTAACATGTTTTCACTTATCTCTTCCCCAATATCACAGGGGTGAACATAATTAACCTCCATATATGAAACCTAAACTATATGTATAGCTTAATACCACTTTTGTAACAGAGCCTTTAAGCTTGAAACATTCTGCTTTTACTGCAAGTAATAACAGTAGTTTTCTTTAATATTCCTTTTTGCACCTGATTGTCTCTGATTTATTGCTCCTATTAGCAAACCAAAGTGCCACTGTTTCATAAAGTGGCTTCTTATCTTTTTTATTATTGGACTTTATGAGCCTGTGTGTAAACTCTATTTCCCCCTGCAAGTGATTGGATACCTGTACCTAGAAATGTCACAAGTGGGCTTATTTATATAATTATTCTTGAAGGTTAGCTGCTCTCATCATAGTCCACAGAGTCTGTTAAGTCCTCTTCAAATTAAAAGAGGCTCCAGTGCTCTGTCTTGACTCTAGAAGCCATATAGAGGAGAGATTCACTGTGGGCCGATGCAGGCTATGTTGATGAAAGTAGCATGCGGGAGGTATACAACTACAAGAGAGTAGTGCCCAGTAACCCCAAATATCAAAATTTACAAGAAAGTTTAATTCTTGAATGTAGCTTAATATGTGTTGCTATGTGAGTGAATACATTTATATGTTATATACACACGTTCTAGTCTTACAGCTGTTGCAACACATATGTAACATTTAAAACCTTGTTCCATTATTAACTTCTCTCTCTCTCTCTCTATCTGCTGCACTGGTACACACAAAGTGCAAACTTTTCATTTGGTTTGTTGAACTTGGTAAAACCGCTGCATTGTTTTCAGTTCTGGTTTTATTATATGCCCATACTAGTGCTGGACGGGCCTACAAAAACATTTAAATGTCATTATGTATATACCTCAGGCTTTCATCACTGTAGGGTTTGCTTGGCACCACAAAATTATGCAATATATGAAGGAATTAGAATGCATAAAACAACAGAATGTAAACATTTTTTTCTTGTGCAAACTGCAACAATATAAAAAAAAGAACGTGAAAAGAAATCCATATGCCAATTTCTCTCTTTCACCCAACTAAGACGGTCAGTTGTCTATTAACTCATCGTAAAACTTCATTAAAACTCGACAGAGACAAATAAAACCTACCAAAACTGTTTTGGTTAGTCCTTTCACAGTTCCAACAATCACCAGCTCTGGTTTGGTCATAATAAACCCTTATTTTACAGAGTTAGACCTGAGAATATTCTGACTCTACATGCTGTTTGTCCCCACCGCCTCTCTCTGCTCTTAGCTTGCTGAACGAGAGTATTTCACTTTGTATATGTACAATTATTAGTCTTACAAATTGTAGCGCTCTTTGTGGCGAGTCACAGCAATTGTTTAAGTTATGCGATATTTGTAAAATTCATATTGTACGCAAAATTAAAACCCAGCACTAACGCATACTGAAACTTCTGCTTTCACACAGCTGAAAGATACATGTGATACAAACAAAGACAATGAAGACAAAAGTAACACTGGTGGTGGTTGTTTTGAGTCTCTTTTCAGTCATTTTGCATGTCTTTTACCGTCGTTTTGAGTCTTTTGGGGTCATTTTATGTCTCTGGTGGTTTTGCCTTTTATTTTCTAGTCATCTTCAGCTTCTTTGCAGCCATTTTGAGTCTCCATGTGATTGTTTTGAATTTCGTGGTGGTTGTGTGTCTATAGTTGTTTTTGCATCTCTTTACTGTCATGTTGTATCTCGTTTCTAGTATCTTTGCAGTCATTTTTGAGTCTCTTTGTGGACATGTCTTCTTTGTAGTGGTGTTGCATCTCTTTGTGGTCATTTTGTATCTGTGGTGGTTTTATGTTGCTATGTATATGTGTCATCTTCACTTTCTTTGTGGTCATTTTGAGTCTTTTAGTGGTTGTTTTGAGTATCTATATGATCGTTTTCCAAATGTAAAAGGGCTGCTTATAGTTATTACATTATACTAAATTATATGTGGGCAATGAAGTCAAGCAAAATATTAAAACAGTTAAACTTGTACTGCAGTATGAGGCTACTGGAATACAATGGCATGGCTACAATAACAGAATATTTTTATTCTGCATCTTTTTTTGTTGTTGACCTCAGTGTGTTGCTGAGGAATAATACAGGTATGCTGGACATAAAAATGCATGATTGAGTGCTGCTATGGAACATAGATATGAAAGGGTACATGGATACAAAAGCTACAGATGCATGGTATCCATTATTTCAGAGGTGGACGACACTGACTGGCTGACTCTTAATAAAAGCCAAATACTGTCCTTTTATCTGTGTAACTCCAGTGATCAATGAGCGAGTGTGTGTATGTGTGTGTGTTTATGTATGTCCCTCCCCCCCCTCATCTCTCTCTGTCCTTCTCTAAAAAGAAATAGCCCCTTTTCATGGCTAAAGGTTAGCATTTGATTTTGAAAACCATTAGTGACATATTGATTTGTAAAAGGAAGAAGAAGGAAATGAAAAAGAATGACTGAGGGGCCTAAGAGGAATACATTTCCTCTGCTCTATCCAGGTCAAACACCAAGAAAAAAAAAAGCAGCGATGCATTGAGTGATATTTAGAGATTGGAAGTGGACCTCTTTGGGGGTTTTGGTGTGGAAGTGAAGTGGATACAGCCTGTGTGCATAATGCATAAGAATGTGTTTACAGTGGAGGGCATTAGTCTAGTCCTGATGAAAAAAAAAATCAGAAGAAAAATTAGATATTTATTACTTGAATGTGATTTATATTTAAGTAAATTGTAGACTCAAACACAGTCAGTCAGCGTTGCACTGGAAAGGTCATGTTAGGATTTAAGAACAACAGAGAGCATGTTTTCATCAGCGATTATATTAAACAGTTTAAATAATTATCAGAGCATCTTCTGTGGGAAAGTTCAGCTGCGTTTCAAACAGCAACACCTCCCGGGCTCTTTCTTTGAAGTATTACTGAATTTACTTCTGAAAAACAGTGACACGGCAATAAAAGCTCTTTATTAGGCAGGAGTCAAGCATATCTGTTGAAACGTTTGTATTCAGAGTCTTCAGAGTATCGGGGAAAAAAAGACACTAGCAGATAAAAAACAGGATAGCTGTTTCCCTGGTTGGAGAAACTGTCGACCAATCAGGTGGGATTAAGAATGGAGACAAATATGCTAGAAACAGCAAAAAAATCTGCATAGTTCCTTAATTAGTGAAAAAAAAAAAAAAAAAAACAGCTCCCAACAACCACAGCTGCCACTTCTATACACAAAAAAACATTTTAAGCCCGACTATATTCATATATACATATATATATATATATATATATAGTGATTTAAATTTCTTGTCATCTTTAGATATCACACCATTATATCTCATGATCTTCAGGTGACAAATGGTGTCATGATGCTAACATTGGATATTACTGTCCACTTGTGTTTTTCGCATGGAGCCACAGTGTAAATCAGTTAGTTACAATTTTATGCAGAAATAAGTCATTAGCAATGGGCCACTTTTCCTGAGTAACATCCCTGCAGTAGACGCACTAGATGTACTGTATTTGGCCTTTTCCACTGCAGGAACCTAACAAGCCGTAACTGAAGGTGTAGCCACTGTCACAGGTTATACTTTTGGGTCTACTGTTCTCCCCGCCCTTTGTTGGCATGTACCTAAATCTGGGCACTGCACAGGAGACAGCACACCTTGCAACACCAGCATTAAAAGAGTGGGATGTGTGCTCAGATATGCTGCATGTTGTTTGTTTGTTTAAACATACAGACAATAATTTGATTCTGAATACCTTATGTGTGTTTTGCTGCAGTGTTCTGCATTTGTCTGTGTAAACTCTCCACTGCTTGCACAGTGTGGGGAGTGTTGGGAAATGCGCTATAAGTTTCATTACATTTACCAGTATCTTTTGGGCACTGTTGGTATTTTCAAAATCATTAGTGAGCTATTTTTTTTCCACTTAGTAAATGCTGCATTATTATATTTTGTCTTGAAGAGACGAAAAAAGGTCCAAAATATATTTTCTCTAAAACATTCTGGTTTGTAAAACACAGTGGACACACAAGGCGAAACATAGAACTTGGACATTATGGGTTCTTACAGGTAAGACACACACACACACACACACATAGTAATGTACCATAGTCCACATAGCAAGACAGTGTCACACAGAGAGCATTAACACAGGCATCAATGCCATCCACCTTCCCTGCGGATCATCACTACATGTGTGTACTGTGTGTTTCTGTGTGTCAATATTTGTATGTTGGCAGAGATGGTGGGTGTACATATGTGTTGTGGGCCTGTGTGTGTGTGTGTGTAAGTGTGTGTCTGCAGGGAGGGAGGCAGAAGTAATAATGAATGGACATGTCAAGTGAGTTGACAGACAGAGTGTGACTGTGAGTGCGTGCGCGTGTGTGTGTTTGTGCACGTGTGGTGAAAAAATGAGAAAGACAAGGGGAAGCTAGTGTGTGTGTGTGTGTGTGTGTGTGTGTGTGTGTATCCCAGGATTAGCCCCAGGCAGGGTGGTGGTGGGGTGAGGTCCACTGAGGCCAAGCTGCCGGCAGAGGTATACCAGGAAGAAGGGCTTACTGTCAGTTTAACACCAGGTATCACACACACAAACACACACACACACAATACCCAGGTCACACCCCTCAGCTGAGGATTGCCGCAGTGTGTATATGTGCGTAAGTGTGCCTGTGCATATACAGTGTGTGTGTGGAGCGTGTGTGTGGAGACAGGGGAGGGTGTGTGTTGGGCTGATGGAGGCTACTTGTCACCTCCAACCCATTTGGGAAGGCTTGAGAACAGCCAGAGGGGTTTTTAATTTGTGAATTGGGGGAAAGGAGGGGGGCGTAGAGAGGAGGAAGGGACAGAGTGATGGACAAGGAACAGAGGGACTGATGGAAGCAGAAAATGAGCAGCGTATGTGCAGACATTCTTCAAGCTACACTGTAAACCTACAGTATCTCTAGAGAATAAATCGGCTTAAAAGGTAGCCATGAAAAACCTGGGGCTGCGAGTCATCCTTCAAGAAGAAGGCTGTATGTGAGGAAATATTAACAATTGTTGGAGTTCTGATATAAACTTTAAAATCCTTTAAATAAATAACTTCTGTAAACAGATAATAAAAATGTTATTACAGCCTTTGTCATTACTGGCCACTTTAATCACATCGCACTGTGCTGAGGCACTCTGTCTATCTGTCTCACTCAGTGTTTTAAACATGGCTACAGTCTCTCAGCCCCGTGTGTGACCAATAAAACAATGTTGCAGATTTTACACCTGCGTTTCCCAGACTTTCAAATTTCCAACTCTGTTCTGTCTGCTGCAGCGGTTAGTCTGTAGGGAGAAATCTGGTGCAACGAAAACCAGGGTGCAGTCAAGTCAATTGTCAAGTCAATTTTATTTGTATAGCGCCAAATCATAACAAAAGTTATCTCAAGACGCTTTCACATAGAGTAGGTCTAGACCATACTCTTTAAAATATTATTTACAGAGACCCAACAGTTCCCACCATTTGGTCCTTTGGTAATTAAGAACAAACCCTCCTGTTCAGCACCTGAAAAATTAAAAAAAGTACCACCTTGTGTAAAATAGTCATCTTAATAGAAAATTATTTCATGTGTGCCAAGCAAGTGAAAAAGGCAACCAGATCGTAATCTGGTGAAATACCATCTTATTGGCCCAGGTTTGAAGAAGTACGGTCATATTAAGTCTGATGACTTTTTTCTTTCTTCAGTGTGTTGCCTCCTTTTAGCTGGCTTGAAAACATACTTGGATAACTTAGACAAGTGGAATTTAGGTTACGCTTAGTAAAAGTACTGTATTGTTGTGTTATTATAGGCCAATATGGTACTGGAATAATTTTTCACTTCCAGACACTAGCAAACACTAAGAGACTGTGTACCACAAAAATGATAGCATTGATAATTTTTTAAATTTCTACTATGTTTCCTGATGAGTAATGTCTTGAGGCCTCTCTGAAGTAAAAGTAGAAGAATCCTAACATTTTTATAGTGTGTGTGTATAGTGTGTTTTATAAGGGTCATATGCATTTTGGACAACTCTGCCTCCTCATAATTCTGTTATATACTACAAATTGTACACATTAAATATGACTTTAAAGAAATGCAATGCTACTCGACTTAGTTATTTATCAATGTAACAAAGAAACGCTTTCAATGACCATGTCTGCAGAGTCACAAAATGTTCATACTAAATGCATCTCTAAAACATTCACTGACCACATCATTCATGTGCTCCTACCAACCGACTAACATAAAGGTAACATAGTAAAGGTAATCCAAACAGCAACTAAATTTCCTGCTTAAAATATTTGGAAAAAGCATTTAGCATTAAAATAATGTCGTTTTAGAATTTCCTGTCCTGAAAGCACTGACAGACGATGTCCTGATGATAGGGGCATTAGATCAGACTGAATATGGTATTACTGTGATATATGAACCTCTACAGGTAACTGAGGGACAGAAACTGGGGGTGCACCCTCCACTGCTAACAATGGTGATCAGGGTTTTTTTTTTTTTGTCTATGTTGCTTTTGAGACCACAGAAGACAACACAAAGAAATACACTGCTACCATTCATAGATGACAAATATTTACATCTTTAGCTAACACCCCCCAGGATAAATCCACAACCCTAACTTTATATAAGGCTAAATGTTACAGTATAGCTCCTGAAGAAGAAATTAAATATGTTCCTCGACCTAAATCCTGATGGATAGCATGAGTGTGCAAGCTGGGAAAAAATAATAACGTGTGTGTTAATAGGCCATTAAAAGGAAATTTCCCTGCAATTTCCATATAAAAAGAACTAATGTTTTCTCAGAGCCAGGGAGGGGGCGGTGAGCATGTGGAACACTGAGTGATGGAATGATATTGCTCTCTCTTTTAGTTCATGCCGGGGTTACCTGCCCTGAAGGCGGGAGCCTTTGATTAGCTTTTTGTCTTACAACTGAGAAAGCTCCGGCAAAGAGGGGAACATAACTCAAGAAATTTACAGGCACCCGGTGAGAGAAAATAGCTCTGTCTCCCTGCCTCCTCTCTGTTCGCAAAAAAAAAGGGAAAAACCAAACACTTCATTCCCGGAAATGACAGTCAAGATGGCAAGATGGATTTTGTGGATTTCTCTGTTTGCCCCGTTGCTGGATATGGACCTGAGGGCAATTTTGGTGATGTCTCTTTGTATGTGTGTTTGTATTATTTTATAAACAGTCAAACTTCTTCATGCTCCTGGAAGTAAAATTGCTGCCCGCAGTAATTTGTCATCAACATACCGCTGCTAAGATGTCCAGTAAGTTATACAGTATTTTACGCGAGTTGCTTTATGGCACAAAAAACAGGGAGGACATGTTGACTAAACAATCTTTACTCAGCGTCCACTTACTCACCTGATCCGGAGCTTTTGACAAAAAAAAGCAGTTTTCATCAGTAGATGCAGTTTTGTCGGTTGAAAAAGAAGTCCTGGAGGCACTCATAATCATGGGAAGTCTTGACAATCTGCAGTTCCATGTCAACTGAGCCAACTGCACTTGCTGATGAACAATACAGAATACAGATGAATGCTCCAGCAAAGACCAGACCTTAAGGTGAGATTGTTTCGTCAAGTTCTGTTGCTGCTGCAAGGTCAACAAGAATCTGTAAGTCTCAAGGAATTACAAAAATCACGACCAGCATGGTTCTTCTCCTCAGTAAAGTAACTAATAACTTCATATCTTAATTCATAATAATCAAATCAAAACTTTTTCATCAGTATCAAACATAATGCCATTTGTTGTTGTCTTTCCTCTTCCAGGTCCCCGTGGTGGAGAGGAAGTAGTTTGGCGACACCTCGTGAAACCATATTCTTTATGTATGTTTAAAATCTATATAATTCTGTCATCTTAGAATTTTACTGTGTTGGTCTGTTCTCAACACATGACATCTATTTCCTGTCTGTCCGTCCTGGGAGAAGGATCCCTCCTCTGTTGCTCTTTGCTGAGGTTTCTTCAATTGTTTTCCCGTTAAAAAGGTTATTTGGAAATATGGCGTGTGTGAAGGAATTTTCCTTCTTGTATGTTAAACTTCCCTCTTGTAGGTCAAAGGTAACTTAAGACTGTGCTTCACAGGTCAGGTCAACTGCCTGTCTCTGTCCGCCTGTCTCACTCTGTGTGCCTGACAAGGCCGAGTTGGCTCTGGGCTCTGGTAGACCAAGGTCTGCTAGATATCTTCTGTTTTCAGGGTTAGACACAACAGGCTGGAGCCTGGTTGTTGACACTGGATAAGAGAGGCTGTAGAGAGGCTATGCTGTTGCTAGGACAGCAATGGTTGATGTCTTTCCTTGTTTGGATCTGATATCCAATAGAGTCCTCACACATGACAGACTGAGTTAGGAATAACCCTATTTAGATATAGTGGAACTTATCAGTTCTGGGGAGGGTTAAATACTGAGTTTCAGGACTCCATCTTCAGATTTAGGTAGCAGTACGCTGTGATTCACACGTGGTGTTTCCCTTTTCTCCTCGATCGAGCTTCAATAAATATTCCTGTGTAAGACATCCCGGTCTCCTGAAACTTCTTGTTAGAGTGAACCAGCTCTAAGATTTCCCTCACAGCGTGTTTTCATCACCCCGCTCTGGTTGGTCCGCCAGAGAAGGTAGGTGGAGCTAGAGCAACAGACTGGTTCACTACCTCACTAGTGTGTGAAGCGGCAAGCAGTAGCGCGTGCTAGCGTTGCGAGTAAACAGTTACTATGGCCGAACAAACAAAAGATAGATGACTACAGGTGATTAAGCTTTAAAAACACAGGTGAATGTTTGGATCTCTGGGAAGTTTGGTCCAAAAACACACACGCAGTTGTTGCTTATCGCCATAGGTGCCACCAAATAGAACGAAACGGAGAGCTTCACGACTTTTACATTAAAACTGAGTGAAAACAGCCAACACTATCACTGGCTACCAAACGTATCTTAATTGTGAACAGTATCAATATCAAGGTTTCACCATTAATCAGACATTGCTATGTTGATGCTTAAAACCATCATGTTGCATCTTTAAGGTAAGATGGAAAAGCACAATATTTAAATGTCTAGAATTGGATTTTTCTCAACATTTTTGGTTTTCTCCCGTCGTCAAGGAAAGTGAAGAAATCCCCTGTTTCCTTCCAACCTCAGATTTAGTCAGGGATGTGTTGATGAAGACCTCACTCCATTTCTGCATGATGATTCCTATCAAAGAGTGAAGCAATAACTCACTCACTACAAAGCGTCTGACAATAACAAAAGCAGACTAGCTTGACAAACACTCCATTTATTTCAGAATCAAGGCTGATGCGAGGGCCGAACAGTGAGCCGGCGGATTATCTTCAGAGGATTATTAAATTTTCTGGGTGATTCCATTAAATGGGTTTTCATGGTGGAATAAGGGGTGGTGTCAGTACGCTTGCAGGCATGAGCAGGCCCTTTCTCTGGAGTGGAGTGTTGGCTATGAAATGTTGAACCTCACTTGGCTGATGGTTCCACTGTGCTCTCTTACTCCAGCACTCACAGCTGATTTAACTACAGAGTGCACAGAGGAAGAGCGCGGTGCAACCTTGTGCAGAATTAGCAGCGCACACGGTGGTGGAGAGCCTCTCAGTCAGAAAGAGAACTCGAATCAGAGAGAGACGTGTTCAATCACACATGTAAACATGCGCAAAGTCATTCACACAGGCACAGTAACGTTAGTGTACAAATACACACTTGTATTGTAGTTAAAACGCATTAGCACACGGGCGCACACACACACAGGCCAACCAACCCAGTTCAATCAAATCAACCACCCTCAACTACATTCAAATTGTCGACAGTGTGGAGAGAGATTATTGTATTGAGAGAGTGAGATTATTGCTGTTAATCATTTGGAAATTGAAGTGAAAGAGCAATTAGCTAAAGATCAGTGTAAAACAGGCCCTCAGTTGCTATAGGTTTACTGTTGAAGGTAGTGGAATGTAAGTACATTTACTAAAGTACTGTACTTAAGCACAGTTTGAAGTATTTTCATTGTGTGTTACTTTATTCCACAACGCTACTTCATTTCAGAGGCAAATATTATACTTTTTACTCCACTACTGTTATTTTGAAGATTATCAATTTACATAAAAAACGTATAGTGATTTTACAGTTAACTGGTGGATGCATGGATATTGGTTAAACCCACCCTAAATTAAGTAGGAAAAATGAACTCCTTCTTAACATGCTACAACATTAGAATAACTTTGTTTGTGACAAAGAGAAAGTATTGGTTGATTTTACAATGATTACTTTTACTTGTACAGCAGTCAGTTATCTGACTCATCTATTGCATTTTTTTAAATATGCTGGGAGGGAGTTTTCTAGCACACTTTGAGGGTGCAGTTACCCTTTAAAGTCTCAGTATACTTCTTTAAGCACCAATGTTGGGCAGGTTACTTTCAAAATGTAATATATTAAATATTAGTAGTTAATTTCATTTGAAAATAATAATTTACTTTACAATATTACTGTAAATGTAGGGTAATGCGTTACTGATTACACTACTTTTGCGCTACAAAATAACTGCACCACCCTTTGCTACTACCGAGCAGATTGTTTAGTGAGGTCCTCGGATCGGCCGCACCGGGTCGGGCACGGCTTGGTGGGTGTGAGTTTTCCATTTTTTGTCTGCGGATACTGAGTCTTGCCGGGGTTGTCTTCAGGGTGTGCGCTGGAGTTGAGTTCCGGTCTGTTTTCCCCCGCGGGCCTCCAGGCCGTTCGGTCCTCAGCCGTGCTCTCTCTGACTCTCTCCGTGCCTGCTTCTCTGGGCCAGTATCCCGAGGCTCAACGTCCGTCATCTCCTTGGCCTCTTGTCAGCCTGTCTGCGTCCGGCATCCCCACCTGGGTGTAACACCATACTTTTGTGAAATGAATGCATTGCGCCCAGGCCTGGTTACCCTCAACACAACATTTAGTATTCCACTTATCCAGGATTCATAAGGACATGTCCTAATGACACACGCAGCTTATTGTCAAAATAAAGCCCTATTTGTATTCACATCATATTTGTCAGCAACATTTCTCCACGAAGGCTTTGATTGACTTCTACCTTATATCCCATTAATCACCAGCACTGAATTAACAACATAAATTATTACTTTAAAATGCAATCATTCAGCCACATTTTGAGAGGCATTCATTAGCCCGTAACTTGATGCTATGGTTCTAGAAATATAGCAGGAGACCAGGTGACTGCTTATATAAATGAAAATTGGGGAATTGGCTCTCCTTGTGGTGATGAATGATCTACTTTTAGTTACTGATTAGAGGAAATGCTAAGTTTTAGTTCTTTAAAGCTCAGATTAATTTTTGATTCATTGCCATGAACTAATTAAAAGAAAAACATCAATCATAATTCTTTTTCATTATATTGAATCTTGAATGCTTGGCTCCAACTTTTAATTTAAATGGCTATATGCCCTACAGCCAGTATAAGCCTACATTCTTGTCAGCCATTGGTGCTGCAGTCAAAATGACAACATGCCTGCTGTATACTGCTGCCCATTTGGAAGGTAATGTAGGTTGCCTGCGTAGAAACTCTTTCCAACACACAGTAATGAACCGTTCAACAGTGAGTGCACTTATTTTTGCTAGCTGGTACAAAGCCTGTGTGTTTATTAAAGTGTGAGACATCCTATGTGATGGATTACAATTTAAGAGGGCACTTGAAAAACAAAACTACTACTACTACTGAAACTTTGACACGCGTCTCTGGTCCCGATTAAACCTCATGATGTGAGCAGAGGCGTAACCTTTGTAACATTCCATGGACTTCCACCAACCAGAGCCATGTACCCCTGTATTTTATCATTTGAATCCCTTTGGCCAAACTTCATGCAGTCTGTAAACACTTTTGTTTGCTTTACATTGCATTCATTTAGCAGATGCTTTTTGTCAAAAATAACTTACAACAGGTGCATTCAACCTCCAAAGCAACAAGTGTGTGTGTGTGTGGCCCAGCAACCTTTCTAAGTTGAAGTTTGCTGGGCTACTGTTAGAGTTGATGACGAAAGAGAGCAGAGTGTCATCTGCATAAAAATAAAAACGTACGCAAATCTTGAAAAAGTATATATATCGTTTATAACTTTTGTTAGATTAAAATGGTTAAATGCTAATCCTAAATACATTCAAAAGGAGATTCAGAAATGGTATGTGGCTGGAACACTGGTGGTTTGATATTCATAATATCAAACCACTGCCCTGAGGAAGAGAAATGGCTCAGGGGTTTATTAATTAAGATTATTTATGAAAAGGATGCCATATAGCTTTTCTTATTAATCACATAAAGTTTGTAACGTCGACTGGCCGAATACAGCCACTGTTACACCTGGATGCAGAATTGAGCATGGATCTTATCCATGGCTGTTAGAGCCTTCTTAACCCTCTGGACCCCAGTAGAAGTTTAAATGTTCCTGCAGTTCAGTGAGAATTCTCACTTAAACTATAATTTTTCTACTCAATCCAAACAAATAGCTCTATCTTAAAAACAGAAAGAAATCAGTCACAAGTGGTTCTCATTTTAAGATAAAACTTCCTGTTTAATTTGATGCCAGATATGTGTGTTTAGCTTTTAAGACTTGGTTTGATTCAACACAATAAAAAAAAACTACCAGAAAAAACAACAAATAGCATTTAAACTGTCATAAATAGCTATTTTAACACAGTTATGTGATAGGTTGTGTCTTTGGCAACAAAAAAAATCAGCAAATTTATAGCGGAATTTATGTGGAAAAGTCACCGCGACCTGGTCAGTCCCCCATACAGACTCATCGGTGCTACGCCCTCCGGAAAATAGCGTCCGTCTCCGGCAGCGACAGCCAGGTAGGTCTTGCTGTTGTAGTGTCAGTGTTTATGTAATTGAAAAACCTGAACTCAGGTCTTGATCAAATCACGATCCTACGGTTTCCATAAGATTATGATAAAGACAGGGATGTTCAGTCCGCAGAGCCATTTATTTAGATCTACAGGTGTAAACCGAGTGTAAACCCACGGAAAACTCAAAGATCACAACTTTACGGTGTATATTTCCAGTTCTGATTCATCTGTGACAACGTAAAGTATGTACAGAGCAAAGCTCATGACTTCATTTTACATTTTTGATACACTAAAAACAACTTTAAAATAAATGGGGTCTAGAGGGTTAAAAGAAAAGGTAATACCATACAGAATATTTTTTAATATTTTAATATTTTTTCATACAGGTCTACATAGAGTTTAGTATATTTAGTATTACATACCATTTTATTAGACATTAAACCAAAACTGAGTGCACAGGTGATGTAGCTATCCCTCTTTGACCAGGAAAACTGTGAAAAACTGAAAACTTTAGATTGAACGTTTTGACTCGTTTTAACTCAGGCTGGCCCAGTAGTGGGAATGAGGATGAGGGGAGGCAGACTCTGTGTTTTCATCAATCATGATCAGTGCTCAGAGTCAAAGTTGATGGGTAATGTTTCCCTGATGACGAACCTCTAGTTTGAAGAGGAGGACCATATTATCAATATAACCTTTTGCTGCTGTTTACATTCCCCCTAGACGCAAATTCAAAAAATTAACTACAGAATTATTTGCTGGGTGTATACGGTATATGTATATATAAATTACTATATATATTGTTTTTTTTACATTTGATCCTGTTCTATTCTACATTTAATTATCCATATATACTGTATGTTATATTTGTGTGTGTAGGATGAAGGGATTAGAACTTTAATTGCATTGTGCAACCGTGAGTTGTAAAATTATGAATAAATTAACCTTGCAGCGACGTCATCAAGTGGAGGTGGATGAGTATCTTTTCCCTTTGTCTATACACTTGCTTTTTCCCTTATCTGATATGTATAAAAAATTACATTCCTTTACATCATGCTTCTTGTAGATTCTATAGACCATGCACCTGCTCACAAAATCACTGTAACCCCTCTATTTTATCGATCCCACCTGCTTGTCACAGGTGGACGGTCACCTTCCCACAAGAATGAGTTTATCGCTAGCTACCCCTCCTTAGGATCCCTAGACTTTATTGCTCTCACTGAGACTCGGCTCATACCAGAGAACACTTCCACCACTGCCCCCCCCCCAGCCTTCTCCCTAACCAAGCTATTGAAACAAGATCCAAGCTATTGAAACTTCCAGAAAATTATTTAAACTAAAATTGTTACCTGAGTTTATGTGTTAGGTACATTATGTCTCTTTGTTGACTACCTAAATATCCCTTTAAATAAAACATAAACCCCTCCTCCTTCACCTTGTAGATCCAGAATACTTATTACGCAACTATGAAAAATGTGCCAATCACCATAAAATGTTAATGACTTGATACTGTTTTAAAGTAAAGATTTTTGTTATTTGGAAAGAAAAACAATTTATGTTTATTAAGAATAGTAACATGTACTGAAACTGAAAAGTAAATTGACACCAGGAAAAACAAACACAATTTTGTGCTTCATTTGTATTGTCTGAAGTGACAGCACCCACAAAATGCAACCAGACATTCATCCACCTGCCTTGTTTCTCTGTTATCAAGCTGCCTTGTGGATTACTCTGAGACCAAAAGTGTCTTGGTCTCCAAGAGTATGCTAACATTTCCATAAGAGGTTCTTCTAAATTTGCCAGTTAGGAACTATCTTAGCCTTATGATCTTTCATGAATACAACCCAAAGGGCTCATTGCTGCACAATGCTAAGTTGATGAACAAACTTAACTGAGGAAAGTTTTCTTTTTAATCATGACATGTTGCACTATCAATCTAGCACATGGCTGCCTGAAGCCCTAACAAAGGCACTGTAACAGGAACATAAGGCTTGTAAACAAAAACAGAACAAATGGAGGCTGAGCAGTCCAGGATCTTTGCAGCCATGGATTTAGTCAGACTCAAAACAACAGATATTGAAACAAACATGAAGACAAGGAAGAAGCCTGAAAGTTAAGCAAAGTCAAAACTTTCAAAATTCTGGTTTATGAACCTTGTTTGACTGTTGATGTTCCAGATTGTGTGTGTGCATATGAGTGAGCAGTAGTAATAACAGCAACAGCATTAATACGAGTAGTAGAAGTAATTAAGATGAAATAATTAAAAAATATTTATATAGTTTGATCACAAACTGAAAAATGCTGGAATGGCCACTTTGGTTCGGGGGTGAGTTGTTGCCCCAAGCAAAGGAATTCATGTAAGCGTTAGGGTGTCAGTTGGCTCTGTTCAGGTCTGCCTCGTCCACCAAAAGTTCTTTTTCACCCGAAGGCGACAGGGAGCAACATGAGCCCATTCCACAACAAACTTTGACAAAAATCACAAAATTAAGATACATGCTTTATCAAAATTTTGGAATTGGGGATAACAAAGTATATGGGGATACACTAAAGTATTAAAGGCACTCGTTTGTAAATAAGAAAACTGAAGTAATTTTGTGTAAGATTACAAGAGAGAGCTCAGAGTTCAAACACTGCCTACTTTCAAAACTCCTAGCTTATCACTCAGTTAAGTGGACATGTTTTTCGGGTGTTTGGGATAGTTACCAAAATTGTTGGTTGCAGGTCCCCTTAATTCAGCCCTACAATCAACCAACCAACGTTCAACCTAGCTGTAACCATCACAGGGTATGTCAGCTGACACTTGGGTGAAGAGGTCAGATAGAACTGCTCCTTCTTTATGTTGAAATTAGTTGATGTAGTTCAGCATTTGATCAGGAGACCTCTGGGACACTGCCTTTGAAGGACTACTTCTGGGCTACTTCTGTTTGCCTGTGAAAAACTATTTTCTGGGCAGCTGACATAGCCTTGGCCAAGTTTTTCTGTGCACTAAACATTTGAGCACAAGAGCATCTTGTTCCCTCCTGTGCAGGGAAGCTGGGGTAGGTAACTTTGGAGAAACCAGCGAGAGAGGCTAGATCTTGACTGCCTGACCACTGCTGGAGGACAAGTCCGCGCTTCTCCCCCAACGCTCTTTCACATAGACATACTGTTTATACATACAAACGTATTGTATGTTCAAATGTCTATGTGAGAGAGCATTGGGGAGAGTAGCGGCACATCGTTATTATCAACATACATTTCCAACTACCTCATTCACAAAAGTTTCATAAAGAACATAAACAAGGAACATGACTATTTGTTAATACACACAGCTGTCAGGCTAGCATGTTAGCATTGGGAAATCTTATTGAAAATTGAGTTTGATGCAGCAATATTAGACTCCAGTCAGTCCAGTCTGTTGTTTTTTTAAATGTGTTGAAACAAACCTGGTCTAAAGAGCTACAATGAGTGCACGGACCGAGTGCACGCAGGTAGGCAGGTATATTGGTAGACAGGCAGGTAGGCCGTCCAATTATGTCACTCAGGCCAAATGAAACGATAGGACCGGCCTATTACAGGCCTGCGACAGCCACAGAATATTTGATTTATTGATTGCTGTCAGCAATCTACCCTGTCTACCCTGCATTTAATACACATTACAGGAGGGGATTTGAACAATCAATAAAAGAAAAACAGTTGCACATATACGATTTTGTCAAGAAAGGGGGATGGAAAAAAATAGTCTATCACAGAGCAGGTGAATAAGTGTGAAAAGTGCAAAAAAGAAAGAAAATGTAGCATAAGTAATTTGTATGTGGAGTCGAGGGCCAGGGGCTGGGGCAAGGGCAGGCAGCATCTATCACGCAACCATCACTATCTGTTGCTGGCCGGCTGTGAGGGATTAACAGGTAGATTTCATGCTCCATTAGGAAGGCTGATGCAGGTTTAAGAGAATGCACATACAATATGATGCAATCTACCACTCCACCACCCAAAGCCAATGTGTGTTATCTCCCACACATTGGCCAATGTGTGTTATCTCACATTGGGAGGAGAAGCTCTTGCACATTTTGTTACATAACGAGGAAACATTTATATTAAACATATCTGCAAACTGTTCACTGCCAAAATGTACGTTCAACTTCTTTGGTATTTAATGCGATCCAACGAGATATAAACAAAATGGGGACCTGCCAATGCTGCATTACTATATAGCACTAATAGTGGCTAAAAACTGCACAGTATACTTTAACTAAGTTTTTTAGTAGCCTAAACTTAACACGACCTGGTAAGCAGGGCGTGAACCCTGTACTGCTAACCCCTCTAGCCTCAGTGACCTTTTGGCAGTTTTATTAATAAATAACTTACATGATTAATAGATTTAAAAAAAATCATTCATCGGTTCATCTGTCAAAAATCGATGATTGTGTCATCACAATCACATGTCGTTGCATCACAATCACCGATTATTGCTTCACAATCGTTTATTGTTGCATCCGCTTTCATTTATTGTTCATCACAATCGCCTGTTGTTGCATCACAATGACCTTGTGATGACCAATTGACAGTTAACCAACAGTCAGCTGTCTCAGATTTCTCATATAGGTGTAGAGGGTTAAATGATAAATGCATTTTTTGATTTATTAATTGATTTATACATATGTTTTAGGAAGACATCACATTCATCTGTTGTGGTGTCACCTTCAACTGTTGTTGCACCACAATTTGTAAGTTTGAGTTGTGAGAGAAATCCTGACCTATGTGGATTGTGGAAAGCGACAAAAACGTGAGCTGAAGTTTTTTGCTCAAATCACATAATCACCATCACTAAACCTACTCAGCTCTCCCTGCCAGAGACAGATGCTGTTTTATGGTGGGGAATGTGCCAAAGAGTCGGTAGGGACGACCAAAAACACTGCCTACCAAATGCCTCTTTTCTGTTGTTTTTTTAAATGTGTTGAAACAAACCTGGTCTAAAGAGCTACACAGGCCACATATTTGGTATCAAATTAAAGAGAAAGTTGTGTTTTTTTAAAATTAAACCCACTTGTGATTGTCAGTTTCTGCTTTTTAGACAGAGCTGTTTATTTGGATTGAGTAGGAAAATGCTAGTTTAAGTGAGAGTTCTCAGTGGACTGCATAAACATTATGAAATTCTACTGGGGTCTAGAGGGTTATCACACATGTGAGCTCCCTATCTGGTCCCTCTTTTACTATGGTTTAGACATTGTGGGTGTCAGTTTAGGGTCCCACCCACTTAAAGGGACACACACTGCACATCTCCTCTGGTTTCTTTTTCTGTGGCCAGCACACATGCTTCTGACAACAAAGCTATTATTTTCAAGGCCCTCCTTCCACTTCCTTTCCCACAGTCTCTACTTATGTTTCTTCTTGTGCCCTCAATAAATACTCTGCAAGACAGCCTTCACAGAGTTTTCACCACTGCACCTACCAACATCCAAAAACCAAATATATCTTCAGGTGATTTACTAAATACCTTCATCAATGCATGTAAAATTGTACTTGATTCCACAGCACCAACAAAAATCAGGCGAGCCACACCACAGTACCAAAGAAACAAAGAGGATGCGGGCAAGCAGGCCAAAAAAACTATCTCACACCCTTCAACTGGTCTGCTTTTTACAAATACTAGAAGACAAGATCGAGTCAGCCCTGTTTCAGCCTCTCTTCACTGTTTACCAGCCAGCTTTAGTGTTGACCCTAAGATTTTACTATACTGCTGTATAAATTAAGTTTATCATAATAGTATCATCATCTCAATTGGCACTTTTCAACACAAGTGAGCAGTGGTTCTACTTTGAGCTCCTTCCCGACGCCTGAATCACCCCTGGCCAAATTTAAAATTGGATCGAATCTCTGCCAGAGCAGTTGTTGTTTGACAATGAGGCCCGATTAATTTCCTGAACAATCAACGATTTGGCTCATGGAGAATCGGCTGGACTTCTTCTAGCCGGTCTACGGTTCGATTTCCTGCTGTCAAAATAAAAGTCCCGATATATACCATAATAAGCTAATATTACTTGAGTAGTATTTTACGTGATATGGCAAAAAGTGTATTGTGCTGTGACGAGAAACCAATTATTGTCTCCAAATTATTCTTTTTGTTCTTATTTACTTTACTTTCAAACCAAGGATGCAGCCATCATTTTAGAATAAACTTATTTGAATTGTCACTGGACATAACCGATCACATCCTGTGAGCACCAGCCCGTGGCTGATCAATTGATGCCTTCAGTGTGACCATGTTCTTCGGTCACTACCCAAAGCAGGTGAAGGTCGGAACGTACATTTACTGCAAAACGGAGAGCTTCACCTGCAGGCTTAGTTCCCTCTCCAACAGTCTGGTGCAATGGCTGGATCACTGCTGCTGCTTTGCCAATCTGCCAGCCATCTCCTGTTCTGTTTTTACTTTTTAAGTAAACAAGGGGTTCAAAACTGGTGAGAAATCTGCAAATTTTGTCCTTATTATTTGTCCAGTGGTGGCTTCTCCATTAAACACGCGTTTCCAGAAATGTGGACATCTTTAATGTATTAATTTCCTACTAGTGGCTTGCACCAAAAATATATCTGTAGTTTCTTATTTCCAGGTGAAATAATAATTCCATGGGCAGCATTGGGAAGAGCAGCAACAGCAGCAGTTGTAACACGTGTAACAGAAGCAGAGGCAGTTAATGGTGTCAATATGTCAGTCTTTGCTGCTCAGAATGGAATCAAATGGCTTCCTGTCAGATGAGCTCTGTCACTGACCCTGACAGGGGATCTATCTGTCCCATCAATGGTCTTTTCTCGCCTCTCCCAAATCTAGACATCCCGGTGAGAGGTGAGACAGACACTGTAGCTGTAGTGCAACATGTGTTCACAAAGCAGGATGCAGGAGTTTTGATTAATACAAGCAGTCATTAACATCTAAAATACGTTAATAAATGAATAAATCAAATCTGTAGACCCTCGATGCCGAAGCAGCAGCGATTGGAATTGGACGAGATGGCAGGTGGAGAGACACAATATAAGAAAGAGATGGAATGGATGAGAGAAAGCGAGCGAGGGAGGTAGGAACTGAGAAGGAGAGAGAAATGAAAAAAAAAAAAAAAGAGAAGAAAAGAGCTGGTGGACTGGAGTGGCAGCCGAAAGCCGGAATGTTTCACTTCAGATTGACACTTCAGTGAGGGCGAGCGAGGTAAAGAGACAGCACAAGGGGGGGAGAGAGAGACTTTTAAAGTAGTATCCTTAGGCGAAGAACAGAGTTAAGTGTTCCCTTGCAGTCTTCAGTGTGGAAATGAATGGCTGACTCTCCTTGAAAAACAGAGTTGCTATGACAACCAGCCCTTTTCTCCATTTCTCTTTAACCCCCCCACCCCCCCGACACACACACACACACACACACACTTCTCCCCCTCTGTCTCTCTCTCTCTCTCAGACACACACACGTAGTAGACACACACGGGCATACAGGTAGAAGTGTCGGTGTGTTTAAAGTGCAGCAGTAACAAAGTGGTGGTGAGGAGAAGGAACAGGCCAGGTTTCACCTGAACCAGAACCAGTCTTCATCAGAGGAATGAGGGTTCAAATCCCTGACATCAAAAACACATGAGCCAGCATGCCAGGGGGAAGGGAAGCTAAAGAAAGAAGGTTGTAGTTGGTAAAAATAAAGTTATGTATTCACAGAAAAAAGAGGGAAATGACAATGGGAAAAGTGGATGCTATTCAAATTTAGAAAACTTATGTAACCAAACATAAGCTACAATTAGCTATACCTAAAAGAAACAAATAACACCTTACTATCTAGGCCTAATTCTTATTTAACCGAAAACCACAAAACAGTCAAAACAGCCCCCCCACCTGCAAGGAGTCTAACAAAGAAATTCTCGGGGTGTGTGCAATCAATGATCAACAAGAAAACAACTTCCTTTTTAGCGGTGAACCGGTATCATTTTGTACATCTGGACCAGGAATATAGTCCAACTAATATTGTCACTTTTTTTTTATGGCTACGGCATACTGTCTATATCTGCTCTGTAAATCACCTGTCCTGTGCCCTCCTTTGAGGAAAAAATCAAAAGGGAGAAATTCATGTTTTGTATTTTTTGGATTCATGACAGTTTTGCATGAATTTACATTTACATCAAATTGTACCTGCAGTTGTCACCTTGACCCGGTTAGATGCTGCTGTGGTCCTCACTGTTCAGCAGCACTGACAACACGCCGTTTTCCTGTGACATGCAGGATCCAGCACAAGTTTGTCGACGCCCTTCCAGCCGACTGACATGAGAAGGAGCATTTTGGATACTTTCCCAAAGACCTTTATTTCTTTCTTTTCATGAAAAAAAATACTAACAATACAATTAAAAAACACACTGACAGTATTTTTTAATTCAAAAAGGGATGACTGAATTTCAGTTGGACTTTAAGGCCCTTTTGAACAGTGCACAGTTTTTGGGGCATGCTATTTAAAAAGTTATTTCACAGAATGTAACACTGTAAATGTGACATTATACTGTAAAACATTTCATGCTGTGAAATTACGGTGCATCATCCTTGTAGCACATTGGAAAACTTTCAAGTGCAGTATTTCTTTTGTTTGCTCTATGGTTGATTTTTTTAATTTTTGATTTTCTTTTTCACCTGTGATAAAATAGGTTCAGCAAATCACGATAAGCACCATTTTTCTCAGTTCATGGTTACCAAGACATGACCAACGATCTGAGTTGGGCCCTGCCAGGCGGGGTCCCATTGTAGTGCCAAACATTCTGAACTGTGAAGACCTTTGTCCTCTTTGAGAGTGGGATTACTCTGAAAGCTACAGCTGACTTGGCGCTTCGTATTACGGATGTACCTGAGGACTAAGTAAACGTGAACACCACATGGACGTCAGCCAAATTTGCCAGCTGTTAATAACAGGTTCAAATGTGGATCTGCAGACGAAATAAAATGTCACAACCTTCCTTATGCAACTCTGTCTCTGTGCGTGTGTGGTCTGACACATTGGCTTTAATGAGCTGAGAGAACGAATGGGGCATCAATAAAATCAATAGCAGAATTAACACATTGACAAGTTAGACTCATTTACTTTGTGACATTTCCCTCCATGCTATTAAGCAGCTCAGATATGCAAGTCGGATCTAATTAATGCACACCGGCCGAGCGCTTGCGGCTCTGTTTAGCATTCGGAGGGCGAAGTGTCTTCAGATCTTCACTAACGGGGGAGGAGACGGTGTCTGGGACGGCTGCTGGTTTGCTACGACTTCTGGGAATGGACCTGTAGGTAAAGGCTCTCTTGGAGCTCAGAGATATTTACACTCAGGAGTATTTCCGAGAGCACACAGTTGATGAGTTACAATAAATGGGAAGACATGACAAGTTGGACTTCAGTAAAAAAATTAATTTAACATATGAATAAGATTTTGAACAAGTTTAAAAAACGCACAACCAGAATTCCACTGAAGAGTTCAAAGGTGAAAACTTAAGAGAAGACACTGTGCTCTCCATAAAAAGAACACCATTGGTCATTTTTCAAATGCTTAAACTTGCAGGTTTACAGTATATGTATTTGATGCAAACCACTCAGTCAATGACATTCAGATTCCATCTGCTGACAACAGTTACTGCTGCTGTCCGCTAATCAAGGGAGATATCGTTTCAGTAACCTTAGTCATGATCACAATCTTTCTCTAACCATGGTAAGTTTTAGTTACCTTAAACAAAACCTAGAGGCGGGATATTAGACCGTCACATGGATCCTTTTGAAATGCAGCTATAGGCAGTTTAACACTGTTAGAGATAGCATTTGTTATTCACAACAGCTGGCTTGCTCTTTTTTTTTTGATGATTAACTGAGTTTGCAGACATCTAGAGGTACCTGGTATGTATTTATGCTGTATTCTCTCGATTGGGTGACGTTAATCTTGTGTAACCAGAATGCAAAATTACCACAAAGCAGGGTGCAGTCCTGCTCTCTCCGCCTGAGACATCTAGCCAAGAACAGGTCATTCCTTTCTGTAGATATAGATGAGGTCATGCTTTTACCCAGAGATGGAGAGAGTACTAGGATACTATACTCAAGTAAAAGTACTGTTACATTTTACTGTCTTAGTAAAAATCCTTGTGTAAAAATGCACTTAGATAAAAGTAAGTCACTTAAAATGTACTCTGAGTTAATGTTTCTGCGTGGGGTAGGGGTGTGTGTGGGTGTGTGTGTTGTATGATGATATATGACGCTACTTTGAAATTAAAGAATACCTTCAATTGTGGTTAGTTCTTGCATTAAAAGTCAATCCAGTAACACTAGTGGGATAACGTCAGGCGTCCGAGCCCTAATGTCCAAATTATAATAAATTCCCTTTCTATAGATGCACCTTGCAGTTATAAATTATCAGTTATAAATATCTGTCCCACTATAACCAGTCCACTCTGCCTCTCTGTCCAACTATAACCAGTCCACTCTGTCCCACTATAACCAGTCCACTCTGTCCCACTATAACCAGTCCACTCTCTGTCCCACTGAGCTCCTCAAAGTTTTCAAACCCTTTGAGCTGAATGAGGCTCTGCAGTCAGAAACGGTCACAGACAGCAGAAAGTTCCTCGCCAGTACGATGTTAGCCATACCCAGCATGCACCTTGGTCACGTAACATCGTGGGCGTGTTTAATTTGGGTCACTTAGAAGGTCACTTGTCGAAGGTGACCGGGCCCCTCAGCTGTGGAACTCAGTATCCTCGGCTTTTTTTAACTGGTGGTATACATCTATCTTCTTTTATATCTTATGTTAAGAATGATATCTACTTTTAGTATTTGTATTTAGTGTAAAGGACTTTTATAGTGCTACATACATCAACTTCTCTGCTCTTGTGCCCATCTAACTGTTTGTTTATGATTATTGTTCCACACAGTGTCTTCATGTTTCTTAATGCGGCAGATAATGAAATTCTAGAGCCAACTGAAAACGATTTGTACGGAGAATTACATTATCATTTATAGTTATTAGTAGTTTTAAAAACTTAAAAGAACAAATGTAGGTCATTACAACTTGGGTCTAATTTTTATAAAATTTTAAGATCTAGGAATACAGCGAGATTGATCAAAAAAAGTGGGATGGGTTGGTAAAATGTAGGTAAACTTATGACCCAAACTCTTCATAAATTAGACACTGACTTCTTTGTTCAAGTTTGAGGTACTTACCCTGGGTGTGTGAACCGTTGGACTTGGCAACATTGCTACAAAAATTAGCTCAGTGAGTAAAAATGTTACCATTACAGATTTGGAGTGATGGCCTAGACTGAAGTTGTAATAAAGTGGAACTATCCTGTAACTATTTCAGTACCGTCAGTTCCCACAAGGCGTCCTTTGACAGGAGGTGATTGTTATTTCCAACCTGTTAGAAATGGATGCCTTATTGTTGGCACAGGAATTATAACATTTATTTACACTTAGAATTGACTGGACTGAAAGGGAAATGAGCTCAGCTACGGTGTAACCCACAGAACTTGCATCTGGAAAAGCAGTTTGATTGTGTGTAATTGAAAGATAAGTGGGAGAATTTATATGGAATAAGGGAATATTGCAAACATTGTGGTCTTTAAAGTAAAACATAGGACTAAGACTTTGTGGGTTAGAGGTTTTCAGAGTTAAAATTCAAAGGAATCTATGGCTATACTGCAAAACATCATGGTTTACAATGGCACAAACAGTTGGCTGTAGAATGGCATTTTGGCACAAGCCTTGGTGTGTGTGGCGCAGGTGGCTGAACCACCTTGTCCTCGTTACAGTGGGAGGTGCTGGGGGATGAGTTTGAGGTCTTTTTGGGAGGCAGCTTGAAGGCTTTTGGAGCCCCGTGAGAGCACATATGGGCCCAGCCAGAAAACGTCTGGCCGTGAAAGCAGCTCCAGCGATCTCTTCATGGCTCTGCTTGGCCTGCCCACTGATCCATCCTTCCATGAATGACTCTTTTCAACAGCCGCCACCCCATTCCTCTCACTCTGTCTACCCAGCCTCTCTCATCCAAATGCCCCAGCACACACCCCCTCCCTTGATTATTCCAGCCTAGTAGTATCATCTGTCTCAGTGCCACTTGGCAACACCCTACACGATTTGTGGCTGGGCAAACATTTAACTAAATGTATCCTATTCCAAATCTGGGATTACATCCTGCTGTTTCAATATTTGGGCGCTTCTGAGCAGCCATGGCTTCTGAGGTCAAGTTGGCCAAATATCCCCATCCATCTAAGGAGAGCACAGGCCAGGGCCACCACAGAAAGCCAATGAAAGGTAGCACAGCGAAGGCAAACCAGGTCAAGTGCCTCAGATTGTGCTTTGCATGGTTCCTTCTGTAAAGCCGGTTATGTCAATAAGCCCTTTGAGGTAGAAGGAAGACTTCCTCCCGCAATCAGAGGAGAAGACAGACGTTAGATGGACCACAGTGTGTACAGATCTGCTGTGTCTCAGCTTGGTTGTGAATGTATATGTGAGCAGCAAGTTTAACGAAATATCATCTGGCGCTGTCAGTGTCATGCAGCTAATGGATGTGATGCAGTTTGATTGATGATATATCAATCAAGCAATTTACCTCCACTTTCATTTCTTCCAGCGCCCAGCTTTGATACAAAACATTATTGGAACGATTGGAGCTTGTGCTCTTGCCAAAATAATATCACAGGTGCTAACATGGACCAGGAGAGATGGGGTTTAATGTGACGGAATAAAACCCCAACCAACTGGGGGTGGCCTGTGTTGTCTTGGTCAACTCTGGGCCAACAAGCTTCCTGTATCTGCATAATACATGAAATGATGACCAGTAGGAGATAGGGAGGAAAAAAAGGGAGGAACAGGTGAGATGGTGAAGAAAATGAGGCAAAAGCTGCTGTTTCAGTAATCAGCCTCTTCATGTTAAACTCTATCCTATCTCAGGAACATTCTGTCCACTTTTAAAGTGGTTTTCTATTAAGAAAATGGTTTGACATTTTGGGAAGTACACTTTTTCCTCTTTCTTGCCGAGAGTTAAATGAGAAGAACGATACAGTACCACTCTCACGTCAGTGCGGTAAATATGAAGCCACCAAGACTGTTTCTTCGCCGGGTGCAGTGACTTCCTGGAGTCTTTTTGCTACCGTCAGGTCCCAGCCGACCCTCCAGGAGATTACGGATCAAACAAAGGAGATGTAACTTGTTAATTAGTGATCTTTAGAGGTGCTGGTAGATTTTGTTACCTCTAGACAGAGCCAGACTACCCGTTTCCTCATGTCCAGCCTTTATGCTTAGCTAGGCTCTTGCTTCATATTTAGCAGCAAACAACAAGCAAATAAGGGTATTTCCCCGAAAAGTCAAACTATTTCTGTAAAGGGTGTGTTCTTTCTCATAATGTGACTGTTTCTTTGCAATCTCAGGTCACTTCTGAACCAATACCAATTACCACAACAAAACAGTCTGAACAGTCGTATCACAGAGCAGGAGATAAGAGAGACAGAAGCCAGAGGATGACATTAAACAGAGTCTAGAGAAAGCTTGATAGCTTCCCTCTCCTCAGAGGCTGGGTGGAAAATTCAGTATCAACACTGATCCACGCTTTCATCAACATGACAGCCCGCTGCATTATAAACCAGGATCTGTTGTCGAGGCTTTCAGAACGAGATGGCTTTCCCCTTCCCCTCTCCACCCCCTCTCCCATCACAAAAATCAATATTTATAATTTTACAAGATCAGGACAAATCCGCTGCAATACCGGTATTATTAACACAATAAAAACATCACAGAGACAGGTATTTGCTGTGAGCCCCGACTGGATTAAAGGTCCTGTTTTCTCCTTATCTCTCTCTCCTTTCCGTTTCTTCCTCCCCCTCTCTCTCTTAATTCCCACTTTCTCCTTCCAGTCATACAATAAGCCTCGCTGTAAAAGAGGTTATACAGGCCCTACTTCCCAATATCACCGGCTGGTTTTAAGTAATGACATAAATAAAAAGGAGTGTTGTATGAAGTGTTTGCAGGGGGCAGGGCGGATGGGCTCATGTCATCCCCCCCCAGGAGGGAACAGGGACTCTTGGGAGAAAAACACAACCAATTGAGAGCATCTATCTGCAGGATGAATCTGTTTGATTTTATTTACAATAGACGTTGTCTGTCCTTTCAGTGCTTTGTGGTGCCTGCAAATTTGGATTCTTTCTCTAATTTTAATTGTATTCATTGTTTAACCTTTAGCTTTCCCCCCCCCCTTTTTTTCCCCCTTCAAACTCAATATCCTGGAGCTGTAGGTGTTGATCAGTGCAGTGTGAAGATGCAGAGACTAATAGTGCCTGTAGGCTTACTTCTAGCACAGCTACCATTGTTTTGACATGTGGATGATAGTAAAGCCACTTACCCATGATTCTGTTGGTGTCCCTAGATTATCCCCTGACCACCAGCATACTGTACTAACAAGCTAAGGTAAGATGAACAAGTGGACATGTTGACATTAGCATCTAGCTCAAAGCCTCACAGAGCTGCTAGCGTGGCTGCAGACTCTTAGTCGCGTTCCTTTTAATGTTTCCATATCTGCACCTTCCTGACAGGCAGCATCACTGTCTGGTTTGGGAACAGCACCAGGAGGGACCACCTGGCCCTGCAGAGGGTGGTGCGGTCAGCTGAGTGCACCATCAGATGCCCACTCTCAGCCCGAGATTTACACCAGCAGGTGCAGGACTCGGGCTGAGAGGATCATAAAAGACCTAAATCAGCCCGACAACAGACTCTTCTCTCCGCTGCACTCAGGGAGGCATCACCGCTGCCTTAAGGGCAACCTAAAAAGAGAGGATGAGGAGGGGTTTCTTCCCTCAGGCCATTCAGGTCCTGAACCAGTGACTCCACAGAGGACTTACACATAATTTAAAAAGGATAATTATTTCTCATCCACCTGCCATACATTCCCGTCATACTGATGTCACCACCACTTATATTACATATATTATTATGGATTGGTTATATTGATTAATTTGTCTGGAACTCATCCCTGGCTTTATTGTCTCATTGACTCACTGGCTCATTTTTCTGAAACTCACTCAACATTGAAAATCATTACTGACTTTCATTGTTTCACCATTCATTTTTATTCTATTTTATACATATCTATTATATCTGAAATATTTGCTACCAGAATTTTGCTATATGTTGCATTGTGTATGATTGTGGACGTGACAATAAAAGTTGATTTGATCTGTTTGATGGTTTTAAGTCACGTGACATATGACTCCAGCTGCAAGTGACAGTCCTAGGGGGTGACGCAAAAGTGCTTAAAGCATCAAAGGATTTCACAGGCACAGTAGGGACCCGTCTACTGACTGATCATGACTGGATAGTATTTGGCCACTTGTTTCTGCCTCTGTTGCCAACGTTGTCACAGTTAAATACAGTAAATAAAGAGTGTTCCTGACAGAGCAGCAGGAACGATCAAACCGTTCACTCGCTACCACGGAAACTGATTACTCATTTCAACTGTCTCTGCATTTGTGACTCATGAGTGCTGGAGTAAACTGAGTACTTCAATGCAACAACTTTAGTCAGAGGAAAGGCTTTAAACCTGCCTTCTTATTACAGTAATGCAGTCATGAAACTGAATCTGAAAGGTGTTAGTGTAAAAATAGCTTCTTAATGATTAAAAAGTAAGTACAATATTCACACCAGTTATACTTTAATAAAAGCAACAGTTGTGGATTGTGACACAACTGAATTTCCTCGCTGAGGAGCAATAAAGGTTTATCTTATCTTATTGTGCAGCATATTGTGGTACTCCACTGAATGCAGGCTGGAGTGAGCGTTAAAGATGGAATGGACCCTGGATTATAGTGCAAACCTTATGTTGGTTATCTTCTGTGACCCTCTTCTCCCAACCCTCTTTGGGCCTCAACCCCCGCCATTTGACAAACACTACATTACACCGTCCAGGCTGTCATGTCGACCCGAATCTCGTTATCTCCACAGAGAGACCTTGGCTAACAGGAACGTAACGACTTCCCCTAACAACGTGTCTCCATGGAGATAAGCGGACATCACCTGGAAAACCGTGACTGCAGTGCCTGATGGCCGGGAGGACAATTTAAGGCCATTTCATGTCCACACAATCACACACTTGCACAACCTCTGGTGTGAGCAAAGCATCTCTGGGTTACACATTCTTAGAGGCTTGCTTAGGGACACACACACACACACACACACACACACACACACACACAAGCACGTATCTCTCTGCCTCGGAGGTAATGACCACACATTTTGCAGTGCAGACAGGCACAATTGGGACTATTTGTGCAGGCCTCTCTCAGCTAATCTGTCGACTGAAATTGAAGAGTAATCTGCAGAAATGAATAGCACAGTGTCTTTACCGTTCATCCTGTCATTTCCCCTTTTACTGTAATTGAGAGGTGGCACTATCCCATGTGTAAAACATGCTCAGCAGCACTGAGTCTGCCTGTACAATGCCTAAATTGTGTCAGTGTCTGGGGACTAGTCAGTTCTTCTAAATCCCTGAAAGTTGATTTTTGAGGGCAAGTGGACGGTGATATTTTCAGAGTGCAGTGAAACTTTCATTATTTAAAAATCACAGATATGTGGCGAGCATGACATTTTCACGCTTCCATTGCTCCCACAAGCACCCACTGTTATTTTGATTTCTGATCTGTTACCTCTGTAGTAGTTTAAGCAACTACAACTACCTGGTAAATGCAATAAAGGAATTAAAAACTAAATTAATATAATAAGCAGGTACTGACGTTTCCAATACTGATGCAAGTCGGTTCCTCCCACATAATGAGTCCCATCTGTTTCTTACCTTTTATTAGATATGCGACTAAAGTTACACCACATGCTGAGACAGGATTCATATGAACAAAGCCACCAGTCTGTTCATGCTGAAATAAGGATGACTGTGTGCATTGCTTTCCAGCCTTTTTTTTTTGCCTGCCTGGTTCTAGCCCATTGTCTGACCCCAACCTGGATGAGTTTGCCTGGTTTTGACTGTCTACCTGGTTTTGTCCCCTCAAAGGTCAGCACTGTCAAGGCGGCTTGCTATTGGTCAGTGGCGCAAATTTGTGTGTTGAAGTTTAGCAGATACCCCGATCACTGTGATTCCATCGGAATGATTTATTTTGGTCATAAAATATACATTTTGGTGTGTCCAGGCCTTTACTAGGACATACTGCATCAATCCTGTTAGTGACAGATGTGCGTTACATACAGTATATAACAAATACAAAATGAGCTCAAAATGTCTGTTAGTCGGCCAGAGAAGAACATGAAAGGCTAATGAAGCTAATAAAGACTGATTAAAAAACATTGGGGGGGGGGGGGGGTGGAATAAGTAGCAGCCTACTATAATGGCTCACATGTTGAAATCAGTACATCCAAGTCATGCAATAGTCCCTTTAATACAGGGCTAATCTTTTGAGACCTCTTTACTAAAGAACAAGCTCTTTTTTTCTCCTTTTTCTGGAGCTGTCACTTTAGTACGTTAGCATAATATCTAGGGTTCTTTCAGGGAACAAAAGGTTTTACAGATCCAAACATGTACCTCCATGTATTTGCAAAACTTTATTGAATGTATAACTATGCTTGTGTTTTTGTTTGGGTGGGGTGGAGGGAAGCCTGGCAGACACGAGAGACTTGTTCAATGACTAAATGAATGTTTTATTTACAGTAGAGACAGGCGTAGCTCCAAGCCTTGTTTCACTCCTGTGAAGTACACTGTCTCCATGTGTTCCGTCCAAGCTGGTGCCAAATGAAGAATTGAGAAGAGATAATGAGAAATATGGCGATATACTACACTACAAAGACACAATCATAAAAATGGGAACTTTTCCACCTGATACCAAGTCATAATGTCATAAAAGTAACAAATCACATCACATTAATTGGAGAAATGTTACTAGAACTTCAACCATGACATTTCAACACAAGCCCACAGTGACACTGGGCCTAAACCACACCAATAAGTACATTCATTTTGTGTCAGATATCATATTATTTTACTAAAACATATTGCACAATAGCATCTATATTTAATGCAGCACTTCTAAACAAATGTATGACATATTTATTAGTAACACGCAGGCTTTTTGGACTTTTGTTGCACACATTTGAGACTAAAAATATTCAAGTAAGACCATCACTGAGCAGATTCTACATGGGGGATTCTGGTGAATTGCTTTTCGGCACTAAAGGACAGGTGGAAGATGGTGGAAAGAGTCAAAATGACCGGGAACATATTTATCCTTAAAGAAGCCAAGCAGAGGACAGGAAGCAGCTGCACCAATGAGAATATGCCACTTGCATTCCCCCACAGTGTCACGTATTTACAGTAATTACGGAAAGTTGTTGCGGTTCATTTGAGGATCCACAAATGTTTGACAACGACATGTGCTGCAGTTTTAAGCTGCAGGTTTGTCTCGGGGCATGGACGGAGCTGTTGGAGAGGATTGGAGAGCTGTGCTGAATGTGACAGACAGGCTCCATGTTGTCAGCCCCTCTGTTAACCCCCCCCCTCCCACACACACACACCTGGAGGTATGAGGCAGGCAAAGCTGCTCATGCTTCACACACGCACATCCACACACAGTAGTCAGCCTTAGTCCGCAGCACCCCATGCCTTTTGTGTTCAAATGAGACACATCCAAAGGGTGCTAATTTACAAGGAAACAGCGCGCCCGACTCTTTGTCCTGCTTCCATTAAGAGTGTATGAGAAGGTGACGGGGAAGAAGGAACAGGCTTGCGGGCTGATCTGAAAACCAGAGCTCTTTCATGCTCAGTCTGACAAAGTGGCACTCTCGCCGCTCAAGCAAATGGAAGATATCACAGGCATTATACTTCTGATGTTCATTAACGGCAGACAGCCGAGAGAAAAATCAATTGGCTCCCTGATACACAGTCGCACGTCTATCTTCAGAAAGGGCAGAAAAACAAATTCTGGCGGAGAAATGTGATTTCAATGTGCTTTTGTTGTTTGGTTTTGACAAGCTTAAGCCACTATGATAAAAACATGTCTTCATGCATTAGTAAATACAACCAGATTAAAAACCATTTGTTAGCACTGAAATGTCTGTCAAAACTAAAGTACTAATAGAAATGTCACCATAATTTTGATTATAATAGTCCAATCTGTAAGAGCTAAAGATCAAACTGGGGTTTGGGAATTTGAGACAGCAGATGTTTATTTAAGGTTATTTAACAAATGTAATTGCATTCATCAACAAGGCAATAAGTGACACAGTTTGACAATGAGTTTTCTCAGTACAAACATTCAGTATATTCTTTTGTCCCTTGAATGTGTATTATCTGTTCTCTCCTCTCTCTACCCTCCACTGTCCTTGAGTCACACAGTACTTTGAGTTTCTGTATTTATACCAACACCATACTTTTTTCCTACATTATCAGATCGCAAAACCCTGCGCAGCAGACTGACATGTCTGGGAATTCTCTCATTCTCTCTTGCATAGTGAAAATCGTGATGTAAACAGTAGAAAAAAGATGTTGTGTTTCATAAAGGGGGCTCAGTGAAACAGCTGACCCAGGATTAAACTGTTTCATAATGCAACTCAGAGTCAAGTCTGGTCTTATTTCCTGCCATTCCCTCCAATGCTGTTGCTTTATTCCTCTGATCTAGAAGTGTAGGAAGACAACGCAAGCTAGTAAACATGGGTGTAAACACTGTAGGTTTCCAACTTTGAACGTGTTTTAAGAGGGAGGAAATTGACTCAACACGTTTTGTTAGAGCTCAAGGATACACATAATGTATAACACTGAATGCAAACATAACTTTTGTTTGTTTACAAGAAAAACTCTTCAGGGCACCTTTAAAGAAAGAAAAAGTACTAAAACCCCTGAAATCAACAAAGCAAACGAGAACTCTTAGGACACGCTTCTTTCTATTATGAGTGCTGAAAATTAATTCAAATATGGATGTAGACTTAAAATGCAACATACAATTAAACATATTTGATGTGTGAAATAGGTAGTATTATTATAAACAAATTTCAGCACTGTCCCTATTAGCTTTATTTAAATTTCTGTGTATTTAAAATCCCATACTGAAAACATCTTGGCCCAGATTTAATTAATATAATATATATAATTGCAATTCATGTCAAAATGTGACTCACTGGAGAAAGCACTGTTTTAGTTTGGCAGATTGATTGTAACACTGGTTCAGTCTGTTATGAAGCTGAACCTGAAAACAGACATGACTGGGACCACGCTAGTGAAACAGAATTTCCTGAAAATAAGACTCGTTTAACTCTTAATTTGGCTTTATGAAACACCCTTAAGGAATGAGGGTTTGAATGGCCAATGCAACACCTTGCTGGATGATAATAAGATAAGATAAGATAGTACTTTATGTATCCCATGGGAAAATATTGTGTATCAATAACAAGTAGGAAAGAGTGCAAAGAGTTCAAATATAAACAAATAAACTCAATATAAGAATACAAGATGATGAGTAACCAAATGTACACAAATTCTACAAAGACCAGACATTTGAAGCTATCTTTCAGTACCAGAAATGTTGTGGTTGGTGCCAACAACCCTGGATATAAAGCTTCTGTTGAGTCACTTGCTATGTAAATCTTGAAAAAAAATCTTTGACTGAGGCCTGAGATCCCATACACATTAGAGAAAGATCTCGAATCATTCTACATCTGCACAATAAAATTAATTTGGAATGGACTACTGATCATCCATCAATCTGCACTGCTCTAGCTGACTGTTTCAACTTGAAAAGGTTCTCTATATGGAGAGACGTCAGTTGTACAATTGACCACGTTGTGGCTTTGTGTGCTGCCATTTTGTTAAATCAATTTTAAAAATTGCGGTCACTGTTTGCGCAGGATGTCGAATATAATGACAGTTCTTTCTATCAGTGGTCTGCAATGTTGTCACTTCACCTTTTAGTATCGGCTCAGCTTTCTCGGAAGCTCAATGGGGGTAATACCAAAAAAAGCACCAGGTAGCCTTTGCCAATGGAAAACCAAAAAAATAACGGTTTCAAGCGAGCAGAGTCGAGCCGCAGTGGAAAAGAGGCCTAAGAGACAGTTGCACTGTAAGCTGCAGTCATTTTTGGCTGAGAGGTGGTGTCTGTAAAGCTGTACATTGGAATCAGTGTCTGCAGCTTTGGAAATGAGAGGCACCTCCACAAAGATATTTCTCAGGTGTCCATCTGAGTAATTCTTTATTTGACCTGTGCTACCTCTCTGTGCACAGCTTTGTCCCAGTGGCTCTGCTCTCTAAATATAATAATTACACCTACGTACAGGATGATAAATGTAGTGATGTGGTGGGAGTAAACCCTGCAGCAGTGAGCGGTCTTGTTAAATGGATCTCAGCCAAGGCACAGGGAGGCCCTCTAACCGGGACATTAGGGCTTTCTACTTCATTATTTCTCTGTGGAACACCATAAAAAATAGAAGAGCAGTCATGTTTTACCAAAACACCAGACGCAAACTCAGTGAAAGTAGTTCACCCTCTCTCTTTCTACTGTCTCACTGCAGGGGAACTTTGAAGTTGAACTCCAAATGAGTTTCTTTAAATTTAAGCCCACCAAAGGGAAAATTAAGTTGTGTCAAGTCACTTAAATATTCACTTAATACACAATACTGCAGGAACTGTAGGCTTCCTCATCTATCATCATAAGGATCATGTGGGGGCATGGCACAGGTGATGTGTTTTGTTTTGTTTTTTGGGATGCAGCTGTTTTAATATGTTGGTGTGGTGTCTGAGAGGGGGTACAGTGGTGGCAGTGTCACTACCAATCCTGCAGCATGTGCAAGCGTCAACATTAATCGAATTTTATGGCATCTACCACCTGCCTTCTCACACCTAAGACCTAACTCACAAAGGGGAATTGCAAGCACTGCTTACAGTTTTTAACAGTGGAGCTTTTCTGTAATTTTGTTCGTGCAAAACCTCCTGACCCAAATCTTTAGGGAATGTGCATCTTGTGTACTTGACTCAAACAAAGCTTTTGAGTTGGCAAATTGCAGTTTGCATGTGGAAAATTTAGTAAAACAACATTTAACACTCCTGCCTTTACACTTTTTGACTTTCTTGCTGAGATTTAGATGAGGAGATTGATGCTGCTTCCATATCTGTCTGATAAAAAAGGAGACTGTGTTTTGGTTTGGATTATATATTTTTTTAAGTATGTTTTTTTTTTAGTTGGCAGCCGCTGGTTATCCTAGCTTAGCATGGAGACTGGAAATCTAAAACTCACTAATTAAGACATTGTATTTAGTTTGTTCTGTACAAAACCCAAAGTATAAAAATAACAATTGTGGTTTTACAGTGGGTCATGTGCTGGACTATTTGTTGGCAACAAGCAAAGACGTCCTAGAATGTCATCGTCCCTCCATTTTTTTACGGATGGTCCATGTTGGTCTAATGAAGGTACCGTAGACATTTTCCATCTCCTGGGGATCCCGGGGCATTCCCTGGGCCCCTGGGATATAATCTGTCCAGCATGATCTGGTACTGTCCCACAAATTTTTCCCAGCTGGAAACTCCTTGTGCCAGCCTGCATCTGTGATCATATTCTGATATACATATTCTGATCATATACTGTCATAGTTTATGACAGTAGCTGTGGTTTGGGATGTAGATCAATGCCTGCATCGCTTCAACTAATGCACCAAAAAAAATTGCCAGCTTAGTGTGGATGGAAGCCCAAAATAGGGAGATAATTATTACTAATTACTAATTCCATTAATGTATGTCTGTAGACATGGCCACAATCAGAAGCATAGAATTTCAATATGAAAATCCAAGTGGTTATCTGTAAGATAAATGTTCCCGTGCCCCCAGTTACAATGCCACATGTATCTTTACACAGCCTGGTTGAGAAAACTGAGAGAGAAAAAGCTGTTCTTGTACATTTTTATATAACTCTGAAGACAGGGAGCAATAATTAGGGCTAATTAGTACTCATTTGCATGTCTGTGATAAGGCCCAGCATGGCCACAGCGTGAGTTCAGTGTGAGTTCGGGCCTTTATCTGGGAACATGGTGCCTCATTTGTGTTTTGGCAGTAAGTCTACACAGTCTATCAGAGATTGTGTATCTATGAAATGGCTTTAATTTGATCAGACAATGTGTGTGAGTGAGCTATATGCTTCGTGCCATATGGGAAGTAGAGTGGATACTTGAATTATTAACTACGTATTTGTAGGCAGATATAGGTGTTTATTTATAACTTCACATGTGGACACCAATTAAGTGGAGGCTGCTGCTTAAACAGATAATGAATGACAATATCGTAAAACATAGTTGTAATAATATCAAATATATTCAGGAGAAGTTAGAATTGTTGACAAATACTGTACATTAATGAACACTTAAAATGCCTTATATCTGCTTAGAACTAGTGTGTTATAAACCTTTTATTAAATGTTTATATACACTGAAAACATGGGAATAGTAGGTCTTTGAATTTAAATGAAGTTAGGATATGCTCGACTCTGATTGCTGTTGGTACTAGATAGTTTTCTCAAATCTGTTTTCCTCTGCAGACAGTAGGCAAGATTCTTAGCAGATTTTCATAGCGACACAACGTAAGACTGCTGTGACGTCAACTTCAACTTATTATGTTTAATGTGGATGCAATTTAGGTTTAAGTCTGTAAGGTCATGTCACTTTACAGAATGTCAAGATATAGCCAATATTAAAACACTCCTACAAGCCTGCATTTTGACAACAAACTAACATATAGACTGAAATGGTTTAGAAAATAAATGATGACAGGCCTTCACACTCAGTCGTACTGTAAAGGTGTGACATAGCAATGAAAGGTGCTATGTGTACAGAGTCCAATTAAGCCAGAAAATGTCATATATTTATAGTATGGCTTACTGTGAGGGCCATTATTATTATTATTATTATTTAACAACTTTGGTTGGCATTGGTGAATCAACATGTCATGTCAAACCATAAAAACTTTGATATATAGTCCAAAGCTGACATGTAAGAGACAGTAATTGTTCAGTGTGTTCATCCATCTTTTTCTATGCCTCTTCGATTGCTGAATTCTGGATTACAGACATTGCATCAGTTTTTTTTTTTCTAAATGCCTGCTGCAGAGCTGTGCTGAAGCCTTTATCAAAGCATACAACTGCTGTAGTTACTGAGCAGAAAGCAAGACTTCTGTTTAGAACGAGTAAATATCACCTATTAAAAAGCGAAACTATTCAGTTGTATCTTGGGGATGTAGGATCCAGTGTTTTTCAAGCTTGACCTGCAGGGACCTAAAGACAGAAGGCCTTGCCCTCTCCTGTTTTGACTTTGACCTTCATTGTTTGCCTGTCTCTTGTTAATCCCCCAACTTTATGGAAGTGCAACACTAACTCACTACCGATTTGAATCAACATTTTCTAGTGCAAATCCTTAGTATCCTTTGAATGCAAGACTTCGCCAAATAATTTGGATGCTGGTGTGGTTTGGAGAAAATTAAATGTCAAGTTCACCTCTCCCAGTATGACTATTATTCCCATACTTTGTGAAATGTAACAGTACAATAGACTCAACACCTGCCATCAGTACTTTGAGGACAGCTCGGGGGCTAATGGAGGCTCTGTCATATTCGGTCTTGTTGATCCCAGCATCAAGGTTTGTGAACCTCATCTCTATTTGTTCAGGAAGGTTGACTGAGCAGCTGATGGAGCCTGAAGTTGACTGCTCTATTTCACACAGTTAAGACATATTCACACTGGGGAGCTTCCACAGTACTCTACGGAGGCTATATAGGGCACACACATTCTCAGAAACACACACACACACAGGCAAACTAAACACAAATGATGAAGTACCCAAAGTGGTACAAAATCCAATATGATGTATGCTCTCATTTTACAAAACTTTTTGTCCAGTGCCATTTTTCAGGCTTTTTCCATGGAAAGTTCCCCCTCTGGGAAATCCCAGTATTGTCTGGTAAATTCCATTTTATGTGCCGATGAATAGGCGGTTAACTTATATATCATAGGTAATTTCTTACATAACAGTACCAATAAAACACTGTAGAAACACTCCATTACAAGAAAAATTCCTGCCTTCAAATGCCTACTTAAATAAATTAATATTGTACTATCAGCAAAATACACTTAAAGTATCAAAAAAATTGGTTCTGCAGTAAAATGTCTCCTGTGACTGAGATCTGATTCTGTGATGTTACTAGATTGTTAATCCTGAAGCATCAATGACTGCGTTTACATGCATACTAATATTTTGGGTTTTGCCTTTATTCTGAAAAAAGAATAAACTGTTTACAAGGGTGATGAAATTATTTATTCCACTGATATTTCCGTTTACATGCAGCTGTGCATACTCTATTCACCGTCAATTTAATGTTTGCTTCTTTGCATCAAAATAGGATTTTTTCAACAATTTCCACTGGTGGTGGACTTGTTGGACCGTGCGAATACAGCCTCCCTATTTCATTCCTTCAACCACCTTCTTGAAAAGGTCAGCGTTGCAATATTGGCGCATATCCAAAAATCTGTTGTTATCAAAGTCTTTCAAAATGTTTAAAAGTATGTGCGTGTTTCTCCTTACCACCAGAAATGTGGGCTTTTCTTTTCGGCATGCAAACAGCTGCACAAACCCCAAACAAGATGCACATTCTGAAAGCGCTGTGTTCATGTCCAAAGCATGCTCCCCAAACACGAATAATATATCAGCATATACCACATGTCGTGTTGGAATAAGGCCTAATTCAGAATATCAAAATGGAATATGCTGTTTTACATGACCTTTTGTCATATTCTGAATAATAGTGGAATATTAGTGTGTATGTAAACGTAATAATTGTTAGAGCAACATTTTATTTTTGTAGCTGCTGCAGGTGGAGAGTTTATACTACTTCATATACAGTTAGCTAGTTTTGAGCAGTGATTCCCAACCTAGGGGACAGTCCCCTCCAAAGGGTCACCAGATAAATCTGACGGGTCTGATACACAAATCTGTGTCAAAATATGTTACAATGTACAATGTAAAGAATTGACTGTAGAATTTTGTTTTTACATCAGCTTTAAACAACAACAACAATAACTTTTAGTGTCACAGAAATGCAAGCAGGGCAACAGGGGATGGACCTGATAAAGCAGATATTATTATCACAAAATGGAGGTAGACTAACAGCATTGTCAGGCAGGCTGGTTTCACAACCAGAGAAGCAGTCCAGACAGGCACACATTTCCGATGAGGAGCAAGCAAAAATGAAAAGTCCAAAACATTCAGACAGGAGGTCTAAACCGGCAGGGATCAAACGTCAGGAACATGAACAGTAACCAGTGTGTGTTCTTGTTGTCAGTCTTCTATTCTCTTATTATTCTGATGTCAAGTCAGTTTGAGAACTGTTTATGCTCATACAGCCTATTAGTGAAACATACAGGTATGTGTTAACACCCAGCTGGAACATAGCGTGGAGTTGGCTGCCAGCGGTTGGGATACCGTTAAACCAGATGAACTTGTGATACAACATCTGTATCTACCAGACATTTATCTCGATCATCATAGCGATATTCTCATGCAATTCAGCACACTCATTCATGCGGATCAGAAATGATTGCTTACTCTCATTTTGCAAATAGCTACAGAAATTGGATCATTTTTGCGCACAGGTATAGAAATCTAAAATTACTACGGGGTGCAATAGTCTCTATATGTTTGATTAACCTGTTACAACTTTGTTGGTTGGTGAGTACGTTGGATAGTAATTAGAAAATGATTAAAAAAAAATTAGACAGTGATAAGAGATAGTAAGTGACTGAGCGTTGATTGTGAATAGTGATTGTCCTGTGACTGCACATGAGCAATTGAGGTATGCTTGTGTTTTTCTGAGAAAGGCTGGTATTGTAAGTTTGGTCCCTGGCAGTGTGGTTTATGTGTATTTGTTATTTTGCTTCTGTGTTTTGTTGTATCGAAAGAGGGACAGATAGGGTGGTAAAAAAAATGGTTCTGAAACTCTGTAACCAGTATCCTGAAGGGCTAGCCAGCAAGGAAGAATATGTAATTAGGAGAAGGGCTGATGCCTTGAGGATAAGGGGTACGGACGCATGCCATGTGGAAAACAAGGATCATCCGCTATGGCACAACTCCTAATAAATCAAATATTTTGACATTTAAACACGAGATGGAGACTTGAACTACACCTGCAGGGGCAAGAGAGTCGGTCCATGCACCAGTAAAAAGTTGTGTCGAGCACAGAAAAGGCCAGCTCCATCTTTGAGGAGTTTATTTCCATTCAGTCATTTTGGTGGACATTGGAGTGGAGAAAACCCACGGTGCCATTATCAGCTGGTACTATCGGCCTGGCATGGTGGAGGACATTCACAAGTGGGTAAGTTGGTATTTTATACACATTCAGCCATTGTACGAAGGACTTCACACATCATTTACAATTGATAACTTATAATTATCGGACGGTTACTTGCTTCTTTGACTGTTTGGCTTCATCTGAACACCGGATTTATTTATTTTTCTTTGGACTTTTTGTTTTTGAACTTTCATTGTCTATAGTCATTCGTCTAACACGAAACAATACGCTTATTCCCCCACAAGTGAGTTGAATAGCGAGTCAGTTGCATTAGCTCGGCCTGCCCTCTCTGCGTGGATGGGTGGGGAAGTCAGGTGACGAACAAAGGATGGAAAGTCCGAGGACATCTGGTGGACAGCTAGAGGATGGCAGGTCCGGGGACAAAGCACATGGCCCTGGGAGAGGTGAGCACGGGCCGAGAGCAATGTGATACCGAGGACCAAACTGTGACAATCAGAATCTGAGTTGACTTTCTTTTTTCTGAACAACTCATAAAATCTGAGCTTGAGAAAGAGATCTAGGTCTGCATGGGCTTTCTGTCCAATAGTAAATGTTTTGAACTGTTGTGGCTTTGGAATAACAGGCCTTTGGACCAATGGGCAGTCCCTCTGTTTTTGGAGGTCATAAGGCTAATACATAGCTAGCTTTAGCTTTACATAAACTGGCTTAAGTCAGGTTAGCTAATGTTTGCTTTACAAAATGGTGCAGACTGAGCTCATGCTGACTCCCAAGTCAAGTCAAGTCAATTTTATTTGTACAGCGCCAAATCATAACAAAAGTTATCTCAAGACGCTTTCACATAGAGTAGGTCTAGACCATACTCTTTAAAATATTATTTACAGAGACCCAACAGTTCCCACCATGAGCAAGCACTTGGCGACAGTGGCGAGGAAAAACTCCCTTTTAACAGGTAGAAACCTCGAGCAGAACCGGGCTCTGGGTGGGCGGCCATCTGCATCGACCGAGTTGGGTTGAAAGGGGAGGAGAGAGGGAGAGAGGGGAGACAGAACAGGAGGACAGACAACAAATCAGACTAATAATAATAACAACTGCAGCAGTGAGTGTGGAGCAGGAACATGGGGGCAGTAGACGGCCGGCAATCACAGATCCAGAATCTACAGCTCCAGAGGCGGAAATACCTGCAGAAAGTGAGAAGGCAAAAAAGCACAGAAAGCACAAGGACTACCGGGAAGAAATGGAGTTGGTAACATGTATACTCCCAAATCTGTCTAGGTTCGAAACATGACATCAGAGCTCAAATAATGGAATATTACAGTCACTCATACAAATAAAACAACATTGCTCTCACCATGGAGCTGACTCTGTGGCCTCACTGAGGTGCTCTGGTTTCTGCTTCATATCGGACATTACAACACACAGACATTAGATTAAGTTTACTATGCTCAGTTATAGGGACTTTTTTATACCAACAAGCTGAGTCACATTTTATAGACTATTTCAACAAATGTATTTTTCAGCATATTTGGTATTATGAATGAATCGATGGGCAATTTATTACAGTGCATTCATGAGTTTGTGTTGTTTAGTGTTAAATCTCAATCTAAAAAGAAACTATGTAACATGTAGCGTAGTAAAAAGTACAATATTTCTTACTGTAATGTAGTGGTATAAATAAGGTATAAATAAAGGAAATGGAAATACTGAGTAATATATAATGAGTGATATACAAGAAGCTCAACATTTTTACAGTACTTATTTACCTACTTGCCTGGATTTATATTTTTTGCCAGACACTGTTTCCAAAATATCTCCCAAGATGCCTTTCAGTAAGAAACATCCAATTTCAATCCAACTCCTTTAAGATTCTGGTTCAATTTTGGATTAATTTGGTACTATGGCCCAACAACTGAGCATTTTGAATTTGAATTTGCTCCTCTCATGGGCTTCCTCTCCATAGCAACAGAGGCTGAGGCTCATTGGTTTTTAGCATAGACTGTATATAAAAATTGGACGACATGACAGCTCCCCAAAAGTGGGAACATGGACCGAATTGATGTCAAATACATTTTTTCCCAAAGATGGTTTCTGTCATTTTAGGTAGTTCTTATCACACTGCTGTGTGTTCAAGTGTTCATGTTCCTGATCCTGTTCTACTTATTAATTTGAAAAAAGGGGGTGTGACGTCATGATTAACAGCAGCTCTGAGTGAAACAGTCGCTGAGGCACCTGCAGACTTCTTTGTGGCCATTGAGTAGGAACTTTGAGAGGAGAGTAACTTTAGCTAACTAGCTTTCAGTAAGCATGATTGTCTGTTAAAAACCGACCAAAGTGGTTGTTCTGCAGTAAACTGTACTAATTGGCGGGTGTATGGGCTCCTGACAGCTCCTCTCCCTGATCACTACTGCACAGACTCTGGTTCCAAATGATGTCCCCCGTGCAAGATGGCGGGAGGAAGTGGAGATGCATAGTCTAAACGAAAAAATCTCAACAAATATTTGATGGAATGCAATTTCATCTGGTCCAGACATTCATGTTCCCCAGTTTTCTGTGACTTAAGTGCCACCAGCACTTCAAAGTCCAAAGTTCCTGTTATCCATTCAGATGTGTTAGCATATTGTGGTTCCCATAAGATGAATCCTAATAACGTCATCCATGTCATCCATCAGTTTAAATTTTGAATGACCAAGTTTGCAGAACTAATAACATTCCCATCTGCCTCAGCTGTACTGTAATTAAGATGCTGAAAAAGGTAAACATAATACCTACTTAAAGTCAGCATGTTAGCATGCTGATGTTAGCATTTAGCCTCACAGTTCAGACTGTGGGTCAGTGGTGGATGAATTCAGCAACTATTGGGCATAGTTTTGTTCTCAGTTGCAACGATAAAGCGTTTCGATTTCGCGAAAGTTCTGATTTGCAGCTCCAACTGGCTTCTTCTTAGTAGTATTGGCACCTGAGGCTCATGGGTTTTTATTCCAGCTAAACACTGCAGCTGCCGAGTTCAATGGCCCAGCTTCATCCACAGAGGAGGTACTCATCAGTGAAGAGAGAGGATTGAAAAGAGGAAGGGAAAGCTGCAGACTCATGGGTACATTAAACCACCAAGATAAAATGACAGACAGGCCTAGCTGTATTTCTCATCTTCACTGCCACCTTAAAAAGTGCCTGGCTTGTCTCGTCACCATGTGCTCTTCTTCCCTCCCTAACCTTCTTTCTTCGTCTTATCCTTAATTACCTCTGCCACTCTCTCCTCCCACCTTTCCAGTCTGCTTCCCTTCCTCTTTCTCTTTCTCATTCTGTTTTTGTCCCCCCCCCCCGACTCTCAGTGATCAGGGGAGGTCAAGAGCGTTACATAGAAGTGAAGAGGAGATAATCCTACATATTAAAGCCTGTAAAGGCTGCTAATGCCAGATCAAATAGTGAGGTATTCACAGCCAGAGAAGCATGGCCGACTGCTGCTGATCATTATCGCAGGCGGGCTGAAAAGATGGGCATCCTGCTCGCCAAGCCTTTGTCAGTCACAATGAGACAGCACAGTTCTCCCATACAGAGCATTGTGGCTGGATTAAATTGTATCAGATAGCTGCTCTCGGTGCTGTTCATGAGTGTTTACAAGAGTCCACATTCTGACATGTGAATTAGGGTAAAATCTTTGGGGGAAAGGACATACAAAGACAGCTCAGGTTCAAACAATATAATATAAGTTTTTGATAAAAAGGTGGAAAAAACCTGTGGGTATGCCCTGGAAATGCACACACCATTTTTGGGCTTAAACAGGCCACCAACATTGTACATTTTCTTTACAGTAGGAGTGTGTCTGTGCATGCATGCGTGTCTGCAGACACCACATTTAGCAGAGCAAGAGGAGCCGGAGCTTTTGGGCCCCATAATCACACCGAGTGGCCCCAAAGTCCAGGCATTAATCATTGTAAGCAGCCATGACAGGAAAATCAAAGACTTGGCCCCTATAGCCCTGCTCTCTGCCTCGCTTGCCCCAATGGACCCCAGATGCTCCAGCTTACTAACTGTAGATTTCAGAAAGAGAGAGGGAGAGCATCATGCGGCAGTTTCTACCAGCCGGGAGCATCATTCATCTTTGTCGAGTGTACATGTACCGTTTGCTAAGCCATCATTAAATGATGATGTGTGCTGCTCTGCCTGACCACACACACACACACCATGTATACACTGTACGAACTGTACGCTGAGACAGGCACACGCGCACAAAAAAAAGGTAGACTCGTGACATCAAGCAATGAATTGACTGAGTCTTGAGAGTTTGTGAATATGTGTTCTCCAAAACAATTAAAAGTGCTCCTCAATCATTTTTCTGTCAAATATAATTACATTGAATCCATGTGTTAATTACATAATAAATTGAATTACGCCTATTATTCTAAGCATTAGCAGAAGTGAAAGGCTATCTGCTAATTTGTCAATTAAGATTTTTTTACACATTTAATCATAATATATCATAGTCAGATTAATTGTGTAACTGCTGAAAATGACAATTTATATTTTAATTTGACTGTTTTCATGCCAAAAAAAGTAAAAAATAATCTCAGAATTGATTCAAGAGTTCACATTCTTAAAGGACCATACCAGTGTTGTTGCATGTTTTAGCCAATTTACCATAAATAGCGTGAGCTGCCTTCATTGCAGTGGCATCTGCAATGAAGGTAGCATGTATGTAAATATGTTTTCACAAACCCATGCTCCATAAAATCAATTCTTACTTAATTCATCCCAAATACTCACATTTGCTTCCAAACAGTATGCCAATAATCGTCCGCTACCGTCCAGGAAGTCTGGCTGCAGTGCACTGATCTTTTACTAGAAGTGGAATTTCAACCAGAAAACAAAAGGAACCCTATTAATATGTTTTCTGGTTAAAATTCCACTTATACAGTTTCATGTGTTTCAGGTTTTTATTAAATTATGTATTTCAAGTTGGAAGATTTATAATCATAAACTAACAAGGAATGCCATATTGGGCAACCCAACACTTTCACATCCAGACTGTAGGGGTTGGACAAAAAGGTTGATGTGGAGATGACAGTGGACTTCAGGAGGAGCTTGTTTTTTGTCAAATTCCTTGTATGTGAACATACATGCCAATAAAGCTGATTCTGATTCAAAATCATGTATCAGAAGCAATTTCACACTAGTACTTTGAGACTGAATAACTTTTTCGTTTGAATAGACTACCTGTCAGTCGGAAGGGGCAACTACTTATTGAGATCCCCAAAGATCTATACTTCCAAATAGTGAATAGTGCCTCTTTTTCACTGCATGGTTCGGCTCGGCTCGATTCGCTTGGAACTGTTCTTTTTTGGTTTTCCATTGGCAAAAGTTGTTATAATGTTATAATTATGTTATAATTATCAAGGGGGTGGGATATATTAGGCAGCAAGTAAACTTGAGAGAGAGGCGGAGTGTACTGGTTACAGTGGGACAGAGAGGTAGATTGGACTGGTTATAGTGGGACAGAGACCTTAGAAACTGGAGCAGATTGTTGAAGACTTTGCAGGCCCTGAGACTCACAGAATGACGTTCAGACACTATGAAGATTGTCAATGAGAACATCAACAACCATTGTGTTGCATGGCAATGTAGTGTTGTGTGTGTGTGTGTGTGTGTGTGTCTGTGTGCACTCCATGATGTGCAATACATATGCAGCTCTCTTTGCTTTAATAGATGTGTATGTGGCTGCAGCTACTGTGGACTTTTTATTGCTTATACCTCTCTGTTGTCTGCCTCGGTGATGTTTTATTCTGCTGTTAATTCTATAAACTTAATACCTGCGCCCTTAGCTCTTTTTATTTATCGTCTGTCATTTTTCTGTAATTCTCTGAGTTTTGTATCCTATTTGGTTAATTCTAATTAGCTTCATACATTATCATATGACATTTTTCTTAACTCACTTCTGATTTTTATCTGAGTAAATTTCAACATATTATTTATAAGTGATTTTACTTTTAGTTAGTAAAATTCCTTTATAATAACAGTATTTTTACTTACTTTTGTAAGTAAAAATTTACTTACTTACTGGAGTGTAATAATCCAGTATTCTGTTCATCCATATTCCACTGTCAGTAAAAATGTGTTCAGTTCAGGCATCGAGAGAGTACATAAAAAAACACAAGTCAGCTGGTGAATTAGTCTACACTTTCCATTGAAGATTTTCCAAACCATGCTGCTGGGTTTTTCTAGTTTCAGTGTATTATTTTGAAATTGCAGGCATCCACCACTTTCTGTTTATTTTACATAATTCACATAATTCATTACATAATTCAACTAGCAAACACTAGGAATTTCCTTAAATGGTGTTATACACGACAGTGGATATACGACGTAACACTTTGCAGACTTTTAAAACAGTTAGCATTTTAACTGCATGACCATGCCACAATACTGTAACACCAACAAAAGCCAGTGTAGGCTTGTTTTACACCAGGATGGATTACACAACACAAGCAAGTTTCAGGTGTGTGACAATTGATATTGATATGATACAGAACTTAATAAAAAACAATGGCCACCTGGAATGTCAGCAATACATGCATTGAAAAAAACACAAAAACCTGGCCTGAACTAAAACCCTCTCAACAAGCTTTTGGATCTTCTTAGATTCCCAACGGTTGAGGCACAAAGAAATATAGTTTTTAAACCTGATAACAGTGATTTGTACTTGCACTTCAACTTAAAAACTCACAGTCACACAAACACAAGACTGACTTAAATATCACCTCTCACACCTAAACAAATCATTAAAAAGTATACTTAACACACTGCCTGGCAGCAAACCCACACTTTCTATTCTAATCAAGAAAAATAGTGTATTTAAAAGATGCATTCATCTTCCTGCTGGCATTATATATCCGTGTACATGAACAAACATCTGAAAATAAACCCACTGTAACCCTTTCTCTGCCTCTCCTTGTAGTGAGAACGTAGGTGGCTCAGTCCAATAAGCAGCAGTATGTGAGAGTCAAACACACAGCAGAAGAAAAGCAAAGCACAGGCAGGTGTTCATTAGACAGCGGACCTTTCTTCAGATGTGTTTGTAGTGTGAGGACACCAGTGCACATAGTAGTGAGCAATTCTGCAGTGAACATGTAATCAAACAAATACAAAAAAAAACAAAAAAAAAAACAAATTCATCAGCTGGAAGTCATTAAGCAAAGATGTATCTAAGTACACACTTACTATAGGCCTGCATTCAAACTAGCAAAGCAATTTAGCTCTGCAGGAAAACTGTGTTTTCACACAGTGCATGCACAGGGGGTTCCGTCCTGTACGCGTTGACTGCAGGGTTGATTAAGTGACAGCGAGCATGGTTGTAGTTACAAGTTACTAAATATTTTATATGAAAAACACATAATAGCGTGACACAGTTCTGTAGATTAAACTGGTCAACGGTACATCATCTAGTCAACCAATCAAAGAGCATGAATGAAATGGAAGCCACACATAAACTGCACCAGTTACCACAGGGACAGTCTCATTTTTCAAAAAACTAAACCTGATAATATCCGAGCAATGTGAAATTTATTCTCATCACATGTACACACATTATTCATAGGTGTCATTCACATTTCACTTAAATAGCTGCTTACACTTTAGTGCATCCGTCATTAAGCACCTATAAATGACATTTTTACTAATAAGGGTTTTTACTTTTCATGAGAAAACTTTGACTCGTTATTATGGTATTCCTAATGAAAGTCTGTAAATACTTCTGCTCTTATTCTATTGTCCGCCTTATTAGTGCACCGACTGGACCACATCTGGCATTTAGTAACAGGTTAACTCTTTAGGGTTTACACCGAGCTAAAGAGTGATTTCCTATACAAACCGCTGTCCATTGAGTACGTGTCACTGGGTGCGTGTCTGTTTGTGATGCTTGCAGATGGCGCAGACAGCAGCAGAGACAATGATTGACGCTGATAATCCTCTCTGAGCACCTGGCTGTCTGCGATACAAAGCCAACGCACCTCCGGTCCGATCAACCAGACCAGCAAACATTCAGCGTCTGGATAAAACCCCTCTGACAGCTGGTACTTATCTGCCAACTCTTCATAGTAACCACCCCCACCCCCCTACTCTTTGTCACCTGCTTTTAAAGCGTTGGATTTTTCGTTATTGCACTATTATTTCTTGTATGCTGCCTCTGTCTTTCTCTCTCCATCTTTTTTTTGACGCCTGATACAATTTTTTTATGGGGGGGGTTTCATTGAACACAATAATTGTCAAGTTTTGGGATGGACTTGATATGCTGGTGCTCAGAATGGCCCCCAGGTGCGATATCACAACAAGAAAGGTGGTTTTTTAGACTGTCTTTGCCCTGGGTTTCGCCTCTGCAGCTGCTCCTGCGTTATACCTTATTGTGTGGTCCTGTCTTTTGGACCAGTCCAGACCCAAAACCCCAAACTAGTTTTCAAAGTTTTAAACTTTCATTGCAGCAGAGGGTTTATTGTACCTGGTACAATGAATATACTAAAGGGCAGCGTCATACCACTTTATAATCCTATTTGTGTTTTTATTTTCCTCAGCCCCTAAACAAGACAAAACAAATGATGAATGGCACACCTATATATATTGGTACACATCTCTAAGCAGTGAAATAATATAGACAATAAAAATCTGCATATATATATATATATATATATGTTTTTATAAAACATTGATGTACAATTTATAAGGTACACCAATTATTTTTGTTTTGTTGTTCACATTTATTTATGCAGGTGATAATTTTTTACAGGTTTAAGAACTGACTGGAACACCATGATCATAATAAAATAATGCATCAGTTGTAAATAAACATGTCCCTTGTGTAAATTCTGACCAAAATTTGTCATTACAGGTTTTGGTAATAGGCCTTCCAGTCATGGGAAGTATATTGATCTATTCTAAATTAAATAATCAATCAAACTGCTCCAACATGATCAAATAATTTCAGCTGTCTTGAAATGTACTAAATAACTATGTAGATTCAGTGTGTGTGTGTGTGTGTGTTACTGATGAGTGGGAATTGTTGGGTATTTAAATAATATTTTTAAGAGTATGGTCTAGACCTACTCTATGTGAAAGCACCTTGAAATAACTTTTGTTATGATTTGGCGCTATACAAATAAAACTGACTTAACTTAATGTAGTATGACACCTGTAAAGACCCACATGTGGTCAAACTGTAGTTGTTCTGCTGCTATTTGAACCAGCGACAAAGTGTCTCTACTGGAGACTAAATAAATGAGCATCAGGAGATAACCAGGTATGTGCGCGTGTGTGTGTGTGCACGCACATGGTCTGATATTAGTAAGAGGTGATGAATGAAGAAGGATATTGTGTTTCGGAGGCAGCTAATATTCGTCCTCAGTGTTCGTGGACGCACTCATCTGTTTTTACTAACACAGAAGCACTTCCTCCAGACGTTCACAGGAAAATCCAAACCGGGGTTTTTCGTTTGGCTCTCACGACTTGTGTGTAAAACCCCTACTATTCCTTCGAACTTCTTATATCTCACTTGGATAAACACAGAGCTTCCACTGATGAAGTGATTTTGATCATTTCATCTCCAACAGCTCTGTTACCACTGGGTGTCACCCAGCCTGCAAGGAGCTACTGCACAGTTCTGAGACTGATCTCAGGGAAAAACAGTTATATACATATTAAACATGGGTATGGTATATGTACAATTACTCACACACTAATGTTTTGGTATTACATGCAATAATTGAGATGACCCACAGACTAAACTGCTGCTGATTAGGAACCGTCAATAAGCATGCAAGTATTTCACGGCAACGCCGCTGAAGAGAGGTGTGACAGGTCCAGAAACACGAGCAGTCCTCCAGGTTAGTCAAACTTATTTAGAAGAGAAAACAAAAGGTGAACAGTGACATCATATCAGGGCCGGACTGGGATAATAATACAGGTTTATGTAAGTGAAGGTGCACTTTAATTTTCCTGTTGATATTAGCAAGTCTATATGGTGCAAAACCCATCAGCATCTCTTTTGTTTTTGTGATCCACACGTTCTTTTCTATTCATTCTCCACCCATGCAATGACGCAAGATGGCAGAATGGACGGCTAAAGGTGCTGCTTCTGCTTCTGCTCACGGACAATGGAGATCTAACAGTCTGCTCCAGTATTTACTGCCTAACCCAGACCTCATCAAACCTTTTCATGTCTGAAATCCCAAACACACCCTAGACCATAAACCCCTAACTCCCAGAGCCCCATAATAAAAGATTTACAGTTTGCAATAATAGGACTGGAACGTCAATTCATCAGTTAATTGATTGGTGGAAAACAAAGCAACAACAATTTTTGATAACTGATTTATTGTTTAAGATAAGCTAAAACGTCTGCTTTCAGCTTTTCAAATATGAGGTTCCTTTAATAAAGATAAAGTGAAATAAAGAATGTAAAAATTTAAGGACTGAAATACAGTATTATTCACATAATATTTTGGGTGAATAAATATTATTTTATATTATTCGTCTCAGAAATACTGTAATTTGCTTCTTGATTGATGTTCAGTGTGTGTGTGTGTGTGTGTGTTTATTCGAGGCTGCATACAGCCCACATAACCAGAGGCCATGTCCAAATTCCCTAATACACACTAACTGCAGTCTGTACTGTGTACTTCTTTTCATAGTACACTGCTGTTAGCAGTTAGCACACAAGGTATTATTCTATCTGGAAATATTGCAATACATAAACCATTGGACATCAATCAGACTTTCGAACGCCTGCTACTGCTGAACTGTCTCAATTTGTCAGCAATCTATTTTAACATTCCACCTCTTTTTCCTGTGTGCATTGAATTGTGGGACAGTAGTGTCCATCAAACATGCTCAAAAATCAACTATAGGCTACTGACATATCTGAGCTTACTTTGATTTTTGTCACTTCTGTGGTGTGAACACATTACTAACTAAGAGATGTTTCAAAGTAGTGTGTAGTATGGAATTGGAAAGCGGCAGGACATAGGGGGGAAAAAGATGTCCAAGAAACATTCACCACAGCATGTTGGTGTTTTCATTAACTCAAACGTCTGCTTGTAAGGATTTTGGCAGCGGGACAGTATGAGAGAGATTTTAATGAGTCCTTGGAAGCTGAAACTGAAAAAAAGTAAGGGGTCAAAGGATTTTGTAGGGAGGCCATGTCCCCTCCTGTTTCCCGGGGGGAAATCACACCCTTGCTTGGTCAGACAAACCAAGCAATTTGAAGGTTTCACCTTGGGCTCTGGGAAATTTTTACTTGGATTCTTTTCATTCTTTTTTCCCCAACAACCCCTGTCACCTCCTTCCCCGCCCCTACTCAAGGGATAATTGTGCTCAAAGTTCTGGAACTACAGTTCCCATAATGCTTTGGGAGATGTAAATGGGAAGTATAGTGTTGCCATGAAGTGATGTTTGTTCATGTATTGGCAAATTGGCACCATTAAAAGTGTGCTGAATCAGCTGTTAGCATTTCCTGTTAGCAGTGTACTCATGGGTGAACACACAGCTATCACTAGGTTACTGTGATGCGGAAGAAAACTGAAAAACATGAAAAATCTTTGGCAAGTTCTGGATTATGCGGAGCATCTCTTTGTCTGATTTCTATGTGGATTTATTCACGGCATAATGATATCCTCGGAAGGTGTGTATTGTGCCTGTCTGTCGCAGAGTTACGACTCGTGGTAGGCAATTGCAATTTTGTTTTGACACAACTCGTGACAATCGGGCGCCAGGGGTTTTTAAAGTAGCTCAACTGCCTCCGTGTGTCTCAGCCACTGCTGCTGCAGAGCAGGCAAAGTCAACAGGCCAAACTGCAATAACTAACTTCCTGTTGTTTGTGGAACACCAGCAAGTGAGACTTCCGCGTGGAACAATTGTGTTTACAGGACAAAATTAACTGTAACCCCCTCTTTGCATCTTTTGACATCATGTGTGCATCACATTCAGTTGTGTGAAGTGGGGGAAGACACGGTAACAAGCTGCCAACAGTTTACCTTTGCTGTTAGTAACCTATATTATGTTTTGGCTGGCTAGATTACCATGGTAACATATGCTGTACAACTAACCAGCTCCGGAGGAGGTCATGTTCAGAGTTTCGGCTTTAAATTGGCTAAACAAAAGTGCCGCCTTTTCTCTAATAAACTCCTTTGAAAATGAAATCTGGTGGTTTACTTAGATAGTGAGCTATCTTAACCCCCCCCCCCCAACACACACACACACACACACACACCTCCATGTCAGGGTACGTTCACTACAGAAATCACTCTCTGAGGCACATCAACAAAATGCTGCCGACTCTAAAGATCACCTCTTGTTCGCTCGAGCGGAGAATAAGTCAAAAGCCAGTGTGTCGAGCAAAACCCACGACGAAAAGCAAAGATTTCCTTTCAAGTTGTCTTTCCACACTACTTGTGCAAAAGACATAGAGCAACAAAACACGAAACACAAAGCGAAGGCGCCTCCCCCTTTATAAGTCACACCCGAATGAGCTCGCGATGCGCGCTCTGACGCTGCGAGTGGAGGGCGCGTTTGATCAAATTAGCGAGCCAGTGAGCAGATCAGTGGTTGGCTGCTCCCTCAGCCGTAGGGAGAGGTAGTCACCGATGTTTTGATCTCCCAATTAGGTGTATTTAGAAATGGTAAACATGTAACTAGCGAGATAATGAGCACGCTGCGTTTAGCCTTTCTGCCCCCTCTCTCTGTCCACAGGCAGGATGAAGTATAGAGTCTAATTTGGCAGTTAAATAAATATGAACTGCTGAAGTGTGACAGTGCAACCTGTGTGAACAGGCCGGGCCCTGTTGTTGCTGTTGGATGATCTCTCTCCTTCATTGTCTACCTAATGTCGCATCAAAATAATTGTCAGGACAATTTGACAATAAGTGCAAGGACTAAGAACTCTATTACATCCACAGTTCCCTGAAGGATCTGGTTGCTGCTGATCAACTTTTCCACACGTGAATGACAGAACAGTTGAGCTGTGTTTTATCACTTCACGCTAGACGTGAATCCATTACCGGGCAGAGCTCTTGACCTGAAGCCTATTTTGAAGGAATAACTAATTCCTCAAACTACTAAAAGGATAGGATTCAGAAGCAATAAAATTAACCCTTATAGATACTGCTGTAACATGACATTACTAAATTAGTTTACTGACTTTATGACTAATTTTTTACTTGTCACATATAAGCATTTCAATAGTTTTATCATAAAAGTAAAACAAAGATTTTAAGCAATGTATGTACCGCAAGAACCCCAGGTTCACTCCCTGCATTTGTTCCACGTCATGACACAATTTTACTATATAGTGCACTGAATTTACTGTCTGCCATTTTTGACACATCAAAGCAGGAAATGCACCTGTCTAATTTATAGCATTAATGAAGGCTGCATTCCATTTAGGTAAGCCAGGTCTGGGGTCCTGGTACTGTGAATGCTGCCTCACTAGAAAGGCTTCCCAAGATTCTTACTTGAACAGAGCCATTGTTAGTGTCACTTCCACCTAGGACTTTCCTGCTCTCACAAGTCAAAATGTCTGCTGTGTATAAGGTCTGTTAATGTATCCACTGTCTGACCATCTGAAATGTATCCACTTTATAATGGACTCAACAATAGGGCATTTAATATACTGCTCACTTTAGAGTACAACTATTGAGAGTCTGTTATAGGATATTTGTCCCATATGTTTCATTCCCACATGCATCAAATTGTTTTCTACTGTCATTTATACTCCTCATTCATATAGCTACATTTTTAGTTGCCAGAAAACAATAAGAATACTATGACCATGTACCTGAATTAATCCAATAATATATATTTAAGCCAAACCTTAAAAAAATAAGCCTAAACTGAGTCTAGATACAAGCTGCTAACAACAGTTAACAGGTGTTAATAAAGGGAGGTTAGTGAAAAATAGAATCAGAATCCCACTGGATTGTATTGCATGATTTTGTTTAAAAACTGCAAGTTGTGTATATATTGGAAAGAGGCTCCGATAAATGTAAAGTTGGCCCTTGGCCCAGTTGCATGCACTTTTGAGACGGTCCTTAACTTCAACCCATTAGTTTGTGTCTTCTGTCAAGTCACACACAGTGGCAGGCATCAATATCTGATCAATCGGGAGACAGGTTGGGGAGTGCAGTGATCTTCAAAGTGTTCGATATTAAATGTATAAATAAGACATGAAGTAAATAATGAACAAATTAATACAGACAAAATATAGAGCAAAAATAGGGCAAAAATTTCGTTTTTCGTATCTGTCCAGGGGTCTGGGGTAAATTGAGCCCCCCAGTACAGGGTTAATATGGCCCTGATGCTGGGTAGCTAATGAGCATTCTGTTTGTCTTGTTGCACATCTGACTCGATGAGAGCGGTAGGACTCAACCACACAGTACTGTATGTGAGGCTCCGATGACTAAATCTATTGTCACTACTGGTAATTATGTATCCAAATTGTTTCTACTGACATCACATCACACTAATATTTTGCTTAAAAAAGCAAGGTTGTTCATTGGTTGAATGCATCATGACAGCACACCATCCTCATATTAGATCCAGGGAGTCCAGTACATTTCTGTGTTTATAGCTATCTACTTCTTTTTCCACTGACATACACATTTTATTATCTATTTACAGTTAAGTTTTACCATGTGGAAGCTGTATATTCTCGTAGGAAGTGTGTGTGTGTGTGACATGAGCGCTGCACCTCCTCCTTTCTGTCTCTGCTTATATAACTGCTGTCAATCATGCAACGCCCAGACCGCTCTCAATACAGAGTACACTATCGTATAATACCAAGACTGCGTGTGTGTGTGTGTGTGTGTGTATGTGTGTGAGTGAGTGAGTGACTGTATGTGATGGATTGCAGTAAACAACAGCCTGTCCTTGGTCAAACAAAAGGATTATGACAGCTATGAATGCTGGGTGTGATGTCAGCACCGCAGGCCTCATGTCACTGTTAACAGCTGCCGCCAAGGGTTTTATTATCCAAAACCTCCCCAAACCTACCTTTTTATCAACCATATTTACTTTGGGCTAAAAATTATATATCTTTTTAAATGAGATTTATCATTATAGGGTGTCATTTATTAAGTAGTGGAGTGTAAACACCAAATGTTTGTAGTGTATGTGTGGATATAGCAACTTGTTAGCTGGGCAGAGATCTAAACAGGTGAAGTCATGGTTGGAGTTCAGAAAAGACAAAATAATAAGTTGCAAAACCAAGAAATAGCACCAATTTGCATGTCAGTGGCGCTATATACACGGTCTGAGACAGTTCAGCAGAGACCAGAGAGTCTTGCAGTCCATTTACAGCAAGTCAGCTGAACATACATTTGGAATTCTGTCTACAATTCAACATATGTGGAGAATAAAGTATAATAATATATATAGTAAGTAATTATAAAAATATACTGCAGTAATAATAAATTAATGTTTACTCAAATAGAGCTTTTTTTTCAAGGGAATCCCCATTACATACTGTAGATCCTGCTGAGCTGTGGCACATACAGCAACACTCTGACCTGTGGAAGGGAAGTATTTTGTAGTAATGACATTTTATCTTTTAATTTAAATTTAGTTTTTTCTTCCCAAAGACTGCTGTGTAAGTGAATCCTAATTAACTGCCAGCCTAATTAGACAATTTACTGAAAATTAGTGGCCAATTAGCGACACCTCTCTGTCATCTTAACATATTGACAGCCTCACGTTTAATGTAAACATCAAATATGAAAAGACACCGCATTAAGGGCGTTGTGATAACTTACATTTGTTCATGCAGCTAATTACATTTTGAATAGTGTAAATTCCTTAAATAAAAATATTACATATACTTGATTTAATCAGGTACTGAGATCAATATCTGTTCTTTAAGAGAAAACTTTTGAAATCCCCTGCTCACATACCCAGGGTTCAGTGATCACAGCATCAGGAATGTAGTTACAAGATTTAAAAAACAGGTTCTGGAGATCTGTCTGAACCCTTCAATAGTCCCGTTCAGTCAAATAAAATAATGATAATTAAATGTTTAACTCAGTTTTTTAATCATGAGGCTTTAACAAACAGCAACGTCTATTTACAATAATCTGCATATCTGCTATTTTTCTCCATTCAAGAGGAACATTGTTTTCGAATTCAAGAAAAAAAACATTTTACACATATTCTTGTATCTTTATTTATTTATTTATTTTTACAACTCATCAGACTTTGATTTAAACTATTTCCTTCCTCTTCAACTTGGACACACCCTTGGGCACAGGTTGCCCGGCCCCCGGTGATCAGAGTGACATTTGTCCATGTTCACAACTGTTATTGCATTTTTTTTCAGATATTTTATTGCTAAAGGTTGTGCCATCATCATACACTTTTTCTTTTTACAAGTAAACAAACAAACATACATCCCAGTGTACACTATCCATGAAGGGGACAACTTATCAATGATTAACAGAAGCAATAGTCTTCACATCACAGAGTACAGAGTGAACAACGGAACAAAGACAAAATGACCTGTTGTGCAACCCTGTGTTGTAGAATGACAAATAAATGGACTTTGTATGTTGAACCTTCTATTAGTGAACATCATTTAGATTTTTCTACTTTTAAATACACTGGGGAACACACTTAAATACAATGGGGAACACTGAATTGTTAAAAATGGTGTAATGAAATGTATCTACAGTGGAGCCATGTAAAGTGTTCCTCTGTCGGAGTCAGTCCTTGTAAGCATGATTACAGTGCAGGGAAAGGACCTCCTAATAAAAAACAATGAAGGCTGTATTTTCACTCTCCACATGAGACCCACTCTGAGTGATTCTTAAGAAAAAAAGTTGTATCCACTGGGACCAAGATCGCTAGAGAAGTTAAAATATAAAATAGCACTAGTAGAGATCTTTGCGTAGGGGGGACAACTGGCTTCCTGCAGCCGGTGACCAGTTATCATGTGCAACGGAAAGAAAGGGAAAGAGCAAATGAGGTTATAAAATGTAAATCTGCTATTTGCAGGAGGCAAAATTGAAATGTATGGATAGAGTTTTCATGACTACCAGTGTTTTTTGGGCAAAGGTTCATAGGTTGTACTAGATGTTTGTAAAGGCATTTATGATTCCCAGATGAGTCTAATCCTAAACATAATGACTTTTGCCTTGTGCCATGATGAGGCTGCCATGGTCCTGAGTGGAATATCTCAAAAGTAGATGGTTCACACACACACACGCACACACGTTTGTGTAATGTGTTTGTTCAAAGAACTTAAAAATTTCTGACTGCTTTAGGTTGTTTTCTGACGGTTCTTGGAAGCGCGTCTTGCTGCAACTGAAGCAAGTGATGCTCGGTCTTTGAAAGACAAACAACTATGATAAGATAAACAGCGCAGCAGCCCTTGGCATCAATAACTGCAGCAAAGAGAGTCTAACGGGTGCAATCATTTTATTCTGCTGGCATAATGATGAGCAGCATGGCCAGCATCACTTCCACCACTGTGAAAACTCAAAATATCATATATGAACATAAATAGCACAATGTAATTATAGATATAAAGCATTCGACTGTTTTTTGTCCTCCATATGTTCTTTAATGATGTAAACTGTCAGAAGTTGTGACCTTTGACCTGTAGCTCTTGATAAAAACTGCTGATGCCGTCAGTTAATTAACAACATTGTTAATTAGTACTGCCACCTTTACAGAGGGAGGTATGCATTTCAACGATAATAGCTGTGTGTGTGTGTGTGTGTGTGTGCGCGGGCACCCTCTGCATACTTGTAACACGCTGTATTTGTGCACACACTGTACGTACATGGCATCAATACCTCCCCTATGGAGACAAAGTGACAGCTTGTCCTTTAATCAGAGCCACATTGTGAAACATTGCTGTGAGTGGTCCACTTGCTTACACCCTGATTGTGGTTGATTTGTGCTTGTCGGACACTCTGCGTCCTACACTCCTGATAAGTCGTGGGAGTCAAACCCTTTCATTTATCATAAGGCAGCACAGCGTTTAAAAATGAAGAAATGAAAGAACAGCAAGTTGTACACGCTGCTGATTATAATCCAAACAAAAGATACATTATTGTATTGTACATTACTGAAAAAAAAGTACAATGCAAAAATGTGATAAATTACCTTTTGTAAAGGAATAGTGCAAGATGTTTGGTAGTCTGAAGACACCATGAAAGACTATTATGACTGCTAAAACTACAGTTTCCTGATGACAGAGGGTTCAAATTCTACAGCAAATGCTCTATCTTGAATATGGAAACATAGTCAGTCAAAAAACAGTCAGAGACATTCCAATTAATTACAGTAGCTTGTGGAACAGTGGCTAGCAGGGAAATAAGGCCATCACTTATAATTCAAGTTTGAGTTTGAGTTTGAGTTTCACAGTGTAGCAGTGCAACAGACAATTGTCTGCAAGTTATTTTGGGAGGCCAAACTGATAAATTGTGACATCAAATCAGTTGGGAATTAACATGTGGACTCATTTTGGATTCAACACCATAAATGGAAAAGGCCTGGATAAAGGCAAGGCTGTTTGCTGACTTCAGTAAATGCCACTGCTTAACAGTAACATGGCTTCAACAACGGGGACCTGCTGGTAGCTTAATGTGTAAGGCGCATGTCACAGAGCAGCGTCCCCTATTCGCCGCTCAACTTTGGACTGGTTACAGTGGGACAGTGACACTGGTGTGTCCGGAGACATCTGAGCTCCTGTTGTCATTTTTGTTTAATTGTCTGACATTTGTATGTATAATTCTAGTGAGGCTGCACTGTGGAAGGTGGTTGTATATGATAACCGATAATCAGCTGTATGCTGTAAGTGCGTCTATAGAAATGGAATTCATCGTTGGTTTGGACACAAGGGCTCGGTGGTGTGATGTTGTCCAGTGTCTCTCTCCAGGTGAGCAGATCAGGCTGCAGTGAAATTCTGTCAGGGGGTCTGGATTGGATGTATAAATCAGCCTACTGAGCATGTAGGTTCCAGTGGGTCACATTAAATGTCCTACCCCATCTTTGCCAGATCATTCACTTCAGTCTGAGTTCAAATTCCTCAGCGTAGCTCACAGCTCTAGACCAGTCCTCAGCATTAATGACCCTGCGGTTCATTCCTTTCTGCACAACTCTAGAATCTCCTCACATGATGGGGAAAATCTCATCCCACGTAAAAGTGAGGTCTGAGATGAGTCCATCTGGAGGTGTGTGACTCGGAACTCTTAAGGAAGTGGCGTGATTGGAGGCAGAGCTCGTCTCATTTCAAACACCACTCCTCTCCAACACCAATCACCAAAAATACACCTGCTTGTTGTTATGTTGCTGCAGGCAGTATGAAAACTCCCTATGAAAATCACACCCGTGGCAACACAAGTCCCTGTCGGTGTGTAAGTGGCTTAGTCTCCAATTACACGTGTGAAGTCACACACACACACACACGCATGTTCGCGGGGCCAATGATGTGCGCACACACACACACACACAAACACAACCCCCGAGCAGTGAGTGTAGGTTAACAAGGCCTGTCGGCACCTTGATCTATCTCAGGTACACTTGCTGCTGCTGATGTGGCTGATGCGATACTTCGCCCTGACTATGCCGCACACTGACATTCGTCTGGAGATTTGGTAATTAGCCTGCACTGACACACACACACACACACACACACACACAGATCTGCTACCATGTATCAATCAACGCATCTAACAGTTGGGTAATTGGAACAACGTGAGGAAAAATGTACTTGTCAGTGGTAAAGAGGAAGGAGAGGAGGTGGAAGAGCGAAGATCCATCGAACCCCTGAAAGATACGGAGTGAAACTGAGACAGCTTTGTGTGGACATTTTTCTCTTTTGGGGGCGCATACGAGTGTGTGACACAACCCTGTGTTTTTCCATTACTAAACAGAACGTTAGTTCTAATTAACTCCACAGCCCACCAAGCGCCCGCCCCCCTTTTATCTCTCTCTCTCCTTGTGTGGCCTCTGTAAGCTAATTAACAGTCAGATATTCATTTTTCCCCTCTTAGCGATGCGACAGTCCCCCCAGAAACCTGGTTGAGATCTTCACATCCCCTTTGGTGTTCCCACTCAGGCTACGGTGTTCACTGACACAACACACACACGCACATCTTATCAAGTACTTATGGAGTCCTGTTGGTGAAGGAAACAAAGCATCCTTGTACTAACTTTACTAACAATGTTTTTCTCCTGATAAACTGGAACAATGATAATACAATAAAAAGTTAAAAAAAATGTTATAAAAAATATATCAAACATTTTTGCCTGTAAAAGAATAAGTAATTACATTTTGTCCATCTATTCAACTTATTTTGATTACCTTTGATAGACTGTTACTATAAGATATATTTCTTCTTTGTGATATCTGTGAAGTTTGCTTACTGTATTGCTTTTAATTTTAAGAAATAATTACTGTATTATGAATTTTGATCATTGTTTATCCTACAAGACAGCGTGGTAACTAAACTGGAAGAAATGCTGTGTAACCAGAGCCTAAAACCTGCAGACAGGCAGAAAATCACAAAGTTAACATTTCATCTATTCATACTGTTCAGTTTCTGTAAAATAATCATTTTTCCCCTATATTCCAGTCTGAATGTATAAAATCCTTTAATTCTAATCTAGAATTAAATTTCTAATTTATTGTAATTTATATAATTTAATTTTTTTGTGTGTCGGTGTGTGCCTAAAACACCAGTATGAAGCATTCTGGCTTGAAGATGCTTGAAACAAGTTGATTTCACTTGAAACAAGTGAAAATCATCTCACCGAATTTCTTTTAAGAACACAATATGTTTTTGACTCAATAATAGACAGAAACTACGAGATAAGGTGGAGATTTTTTGCAGTGTGCACGTACACAGGATATTAAAAAAGAAGCCGAGAGAATTTAGGGAGGGGGGGGAGTGTGTGTGTGTGTGTGTATGTGCGCCGGGCCACGCCGCCTCATTCATATTGACATTAAGAACTTTCCTTTATCTCCCCTTCCCCCATAGAAAAGAGGCACTGCAACACTCTGAGGCAGCTTAGCTCCCAGAGCACAATAAAGAATAATATGATTCCTGTTTACTCAGATATCAGCTGCTATTTCACAGATCCCCCCCCCGTAAGCCAATAGCTGCAACAGTATATTAGACAGCTATCTGGCATCTACAAATGTCAAGAGAAAGCGAATGGCTGGCTTTGTGTAAGGTACGGGGGGGGGGGGGCTGAACATATGCACGAATTGCTCGGCGAGGAATAAGCAGAGTTCACGTAAACAATTTCGAGGGGCTGCGGCATGGAAGGCTTATGCCTTCCATCAAGCTGTCAGTCTTGATACATTTGGTGTAGAAGAGCAAGAGTATATATGATGTATATGTGTGTAGGTGCGTGTCCGTGTGCATGTGTGGGAGTGGGTCCAGTGCCAGTCCAGTCATGTACCAGTTTTACTCTACTTAAACAAAGCAGTAAACCTAATGCACAATGACAGCACTAAGTTTATTGACGGAGCAAGGTTGCAGTCACGGACCTTTGTCAGGCATCAAACTAATGTGAAAAACACGTGTTCGTCCTTGTGTCACACGCTGCTACAACCAACCAACAGATGAGTCGAATCACAAACACCTGAATGAAAATAGTAGAAAATACTTAATCGACAATGTGCTGGTCGAGAGAGCCCATTAGGTATTTAGCATAAGGTCAAAAAGGTGTGAAGAGGAGGGTCAGATGACAACCAGTCCAAGTATACTATCCAAACTACTAACTATAATGTTCATGTACAGCACCTTAAAGGAATAGTTGAATATTTTGAATAAAATGTGCGCATTCATTTTCTTTCTGAGGATGAGACTTCAGGTGGATATCAATGTCATGGTTGTGTGTTGAGTACACAGCTGGCGGAGGTGGTTAGCCTAGCTTAGCATAAAGTTCACTGATTGACATGTATCTTGTTTATTTTAGGGGGGAGCTGTGTTCTCATTTTATTTTTTTATTTTTTTGATGAACATGTGAACATATGTCTACCCATTCGCATTTCATTTTCAATTTCCAAGGGGTGTCTCTGGATCACATGTGACAGCTGTTGGGAACACTGCATGAGTGAAACAGACCAAAACTTCTCACAGCATCCACAAATCAAAGATCAAAGGTGATGGACATGGACATGGAAAGTCAGTGGACGACCAGACGACTTTCACATCTGACACCAGAGACCATCTTTAAACAGAGACGGAGGTTACCATCTCCATCCATATACAACCACCTGTTATCCAAACTTGGGTCATGTGATGACAAAAAAAGCAAACTCCAGCTCCAGACATGGCTAATAAGAAGATCATAGTTAAGAATATATCTTCAACCATGTTAAATGTTTGACTACCTCTACTATTACTACTACTAATAACAATGAAAATTATGTAATGTTAATATGTTGTCTTCGGTATTGTTGGTTTGTTTATGGCAGTGATATAAGCCAAAGATGTCTGTAGCATATAGAGTACACACATAGTGATATGTGCATTAGCAGATGATGCCATTTGGATACTTCCACTGACTCTTGGAACAGTTCGAGGGTGTCATGCCTTTTCCCACATCATGTCAAACTTTTTGGCTTTAGAAAATACTTAAATTTTTGCATCAAGTGTTTTTATTTGGAAATAAACATCTCTTCTTTGTAGCTTTAGCCACGCTAAATGGCTATGTGGATGCAATGTCGATGTGTCAGTTTGTTGGTCGGTCCCCCACTTTAGAACAAACACCCACTTGGTATCACCCTCCTGGAACTGATATTAGGTGCACAAGCCCCAGGGGAACAATTTTGCCCAAACACACTGGGAGAAGGAGAACACAAGCCCCCAGGAAGTGCGCCACACTTTGAAGCCAATTTGACATAGCGGCCAAACTGTGGAATTACAACTTCCGGGTCCGTCACGTGATGCCATTGGGCCCAAAAATACTTTTTCCCACTGACTAACATTGAGAAAGAGACGTCTGTAACTCAGTGGATAAATTTTTTTTGAGGTACATCAACTACCCAGTTCTTACACTTGAATAGCCCTTATTTAAATCATTAGGTCCTAAAAGTTGTAAAGTTCACTAACAGCTGGATCCAGAGTAACTTTATTCCGCCATTCATGTGAACGAGCCCCAGAGCGAGCGGCTGGGGGGCGGGGCTTACGGAAACGCTAGTGCGCATGCTCTATGGGCCCAACAGAGCGGGAAAATCTGTAAACTTCCGCATTCTGAATACCCCGATGTTTGCTTCATGCGCCACTGAGCAACTTCCATAGGAATGAATGAGGCCCCGCCTCCAACGCTGTATCCAGTTCTCTTTATACATCCATGGGAGAACAGGCAGAGGTGAGTTGTCCATGACAGAAGGATTCCGTGTTACCGTTACCGTTGTTTTAAGCTGAGTTAACACACCCGAGTTAACACATTTTAATACCCGACCGAAACAAACTGCAACGTACCATCAATAAACACATTTATTAGCCTACCACATGTGTTTTATTTAACACATGCACTAACGTATGTCCATATGTGCGTCAATTTACTAGTAACGGTGGCAGATCCTCCAATACTTTTGTTTATGCAACTAATGACATTACCATCATCCACCGCTGTGTTTATTACTACTTTTGCATTTTACCTCAGATGCTGACTGTGGTAAACATTAACTGCACAACATTGGCACATTAGCATTGTCATTACGCAGACATGCTGGCATGTCTGTACACTCTAAGTTAGTTTCTCTATAACAGAAACCCCCTCTGGGCAGGCTACTTGATACCTTCCTGCAGAACACTTTTAGGCTAGTTCAGCAGAGCTGTAGTCAGTTTAGCTCACGTCAGAGTGTGAGGTGTGAATGAGTGATATCAAATCACATCATGAAAACAGTCAGACTTTATTTCACTGATTTTGGCAACTACTTAGAGCTTCAAAAATAACATTAATGATATAATTAATGTAGCACTAGTTGTTTTAACTAGGTTAGTTGTAATCCACATCGAACTAGTTTGGTGTAATTTGTCCGTATTAGTATCAACCCACAATGTAAGAGCAGTGAAATGCCTCCTGAGTATTAGTTCATACAGAAACTTTTGCACATCTAGTCAAATCTGTACAGCTGTTTTCATTTTTATATTTTACATATAATTACATATTATTCTTATTTACTCTATTTTCTGTTTATAATTATTTGTTCATATTTTATTTTCCATTTTCCATTTTAAACTTGTTTAAAAAAATATTCCAAGAACAATTCCTTGTAAGTGAAAACCTACTTGGCAATAAATTTGATTCAGATTATTTATGAAAAATGTTATTCACTTCTGATTCTACACACTTGTGGGGGTACGGTTTGACGATAAACACAGCATCCAAGCAGCTAATTATTAGTACAGCAAGGTGAAGGGGAGACAGACTTTCTGAACCTCACATTACATGTTACCATGAGTGTCCACATCGCAGCAGCAAAGATGGTAGAAGAGGCAGGTGGAGCCACAGGATCTTAGATCTTACAGTGGATTACAAGTGCTTAATACAGGCAACGGTGTGAGGTCACTGCTTGATGGTATCAGGTTAGTGCGGGCCTCACTGTGTCTCCAGTGTGCATCATTTTATTAGCTGTAGTAACTAAGCACCACTCTATAACTAGTTTCCTTAGAAGATACAGAGTCTAACTCTGGCTCTCAGCTTCATTAACTGAAACGGGCAGCATCGTGTTGCGACACACAGCTCTCCACACTTTGCTGCGTGCGCACACACGCACACACACACACTCCGCCTGCCAAGGTGTCGTTTTCGTGCTCTGTTTCAGCGGCTGCACCCTGTGTGCAGTGTGCCTGTGCGATCATGCACGGCTGGATATAGACCTTGTCATTAAAATGCTCAGGAACCTTTGTATAATTTTCTTGGCAGAGAACCAACAAGCGTTGTCGTACCTAATTCCTAGAACGTGAACGAGGTTACGCTTCCACACAGCAGTGTTATTCATGAGCTCCTCGATGAGGTTAGCCACGCGCTCCGAAACAGACAAAAAGCTGTTCCGATGCCAGACAACAGCGAGGTGCGAGAGGAGGTGAACAGAGACGTCGCTCCCAAAACATTTCAACTTGTGACAGCTGAATATTGGAGACTGCAGGCCCCCTGGCATTTCTAATAATGCCCCTCTGTTCTATTTACATTTTTTCCTGCTGGTGTTTTCTTCCCCTCCCTCCCTGTCCCCCTCCCCCCATCCTCTGCCCGTCAAACGTGTCCGCGGAGAGAGAAGCCGAGTGCCTGTCATGTTCACAGCGTGATGCCTCCTTACTCATTATGCACCAGTGACATCATTACAAAAGCAATCACAGGGCTGTGATAAACGCCAGGCTAATTAAAAAGACAGGCTGACAAACTAACTAACAAATGTGTACGCTGAGCCCGCGCTGCGCTCACATCTGCACACACACAGCAACATTCTGGCAAACGGTGCTGCTTCTTTCACTTTGTTTTTGTGACATGTTGTACATCTACATGGACTTTTACAATATCCTTAGATATAGGGTGTTGCAGGGAGGTTTGGATGGATTTAGACAGACTCTCTTAAACCTCAGGATGGACAGCCAAAAGCAGCACTACAGAGGAGTGTTTTTCTGACCACATATCACTGAAACACATGCAAAACAACAGTTTTCACTGTCACAGCTTTGCCTAAAACTGCTGATTTATTAAGTCTAAACAGGTCACTTGTTCACAATACTGTGTGTCAGTTTTTAGCTGGATTGGTTCTGATCCTTCCGATATTCTTACTTTATTTCCTTTCAGTGTGTAAATCACTATTTGTCATTACACCTTTTGTTGACTAAGGACTTGAGTGAAAGACACACGTGTGCACATACCTGCGCAGTCTCCTGGTTATTAGTTATTTGGTCAGATTTATTCCATGCAAAAGCAGCAGCTGTTTTATTTTATGATACGAATGCAAGTGTTTTCCCTATAGGCTTTGGTTTATTTAAAAAAATTAAATGAGTGCATTGGATATTACTGTGACACACTTTTAAAGGTAGACTCTTCTCAAACAAATTACAAAAAAATAAAAAATAAAATCTTCTTCCCTTCCTGATTCTGTCTAAATGCAGCTCTGGGCAGCCACATTATTTGTCTGACATGTTCCTGTAATAATCCTGCAAAGTGTTAACTGAAGATGGCTATCACAAAGTCAGTATGTTAAGCTTCAGGATTGTTATAAGGTAGTGTTTTGAAGAGGAACACATATGGATTACATCCTGTGGGTCGCTCGTTGTTCACAGTTCCACCTATGGAGGCTATATTTGCTGTATTTTCATTAGTTGGGAGAGCGAGGATATTAAAGCTTAGGAGGTTTTCGGTATCATAAGGCCCTGAGTCTTTTGACCTTTTCAGCGCACGTCGCTGCTGTTGTCTTTGGGTGTGAGGGAATTAAAGGCTCACTGAGGGATAGCTTGTCTAAACTAATCAGTGTGAATCAGGGAGAGGAGTTCCTGAGGTGTGGGAGGCTGCAATATGAGGTGTGGGACTATATATACACCCCCTTTAGGTTTCTGCAAAGGGCATCCCTTAATCAACTGACATGGAGAGGAGGTGCCACTAAAGGTGAAAATCCACCTTTAAATATTCTTATGAAGAGCTCCGGGCGTCGTCTCTGGGCTTACTTAATATGCTTGTTATTTCTGATTAATCAAAAATACAGTTAGAATTCTGACTATAAAGTCAGAACTCAAACACATTTTTCACATGTAGTAAATTTTGAGAGTGTTCACACCTCAGGCATAGCCCTACTTAAGACTAGCAGTTTTCTAGAGCCATCTGAGGGTAATATGATAAGGAAAAGATGAAGAAAGAGGTTCTCAATTAAAAAAAATCTGTTTCTGTTGTGTTCGCTCAGTTACTGTGTGAAAACATGCAGATGTACTTCGAACTTAATTATCAGTGTGTTGTCACACGTAGAGAGACAAGACGGCTGGTCACCTAGGATTTGCAAAAAAAAAAAAAAAATCAAAAGAATCATTAAAGCAGCAGTGTAGTGTAATGTGTGTAATATAATATAAGGGTGTGTGAATGAAAAGTAGAGGAATCTATGGTAAACGAGATTGCATTAAAATGGCGCTTTGCTAGTCTACAAATCACTCAAAGTGCTTTACAACACATGCCAACATTCACCCATTCACACAGATTTATACACTGATAAATAATAATAATAATACACTGAAGGAGCTTTTCAGGGCTCAGCATCTTGCTCAAGGACACTTCGACACTCTCTCTGGAGGAGCCGGGGATTGAACCAGGAACCTTCCAATTACTAGACGACCGTTGTACCTCCTGATAATACTTCCCAGGTCACACATAGAGGTCATGGCAGATGATGTAGATGAAAATCTAAAACCTAATAAACCCTCTTTTTTCCCTTTTTGTTAAGTCCATAAACAAAATTATTGATTACCGTTTTGAAATTGAATAATGATAATTAACATATCTCCTCCAATGATCCAATTAATGAAACAGACCTATAAATAGCCATGCGCAATGTTCACGCATAGTGACAGCTGCTCTGGCATTCGGGTAGAACTAAAATTGCAATTTACCTATTACAAAGGGGAGGCTTTCTACCTCTAGTGCTGGTTCAGCTATCCCCATCACCCTGGTCTTGCAGGTCTTAGTGGTGAAGGTGCCCTGAAGTGGTGCTCCTGTATGGCTCTGCTCATATTTCCTTTGCTGGGGAAGGGCTTGTGTTTATCTTTTTGATGGGAAGCTTGAACCAGCAGGACGCAGGAACCTATTCAACTTGTTGGCTGGACTTTTTCATAAGAATGTTTTCAAAGTGTACAGATTTTATTTACTCCTGGCAGATTATGCAGCCCTGCAGATACAGATAAATGTTAATAGCAGGTGTAAATTTGATCACAGATGACATGAAATATTTTCTTGATATGTGTTCCTTTTTGTGTTCAGTCGAGGATGAGACAGTTTTCAGCAGGTCATAGTTTCAAAGTCAGACCCAGTGATGTCATACACACCTGTACGACTGAGTCCACTCTGGCAGGAAACTGGTCATCCGGCCAAAAGGATTATTTCCGAGATCTGTGTACCAACATCAGTGTGTGAACTAAATGCTAAAGAAAGAATGGACTCTGGTTCTTTCCAAGTGCATACAGAGGAGGATGAGGATCGACTCTACCAGGCTGCAGGGTGTTTATGTGAGATCTTTGTCACCTCACAACACAAAACGCACACTGCTACTTCCCCTGAGGTGTTTTTTTCAGACAGCAGAGGCTGCTGTTAATTCCAGCCTGGTCTACTCATGATGCATTAGGGATAAGAGATTCCCTGCAGCTTCTTGATCAGATTGCCTGGCCAACCAGTTTACTTTCAGTACTAATTTGTTATTGTAGTGGACAAGCAAAGAAATAAAGCAGAAACAGAATGTATAAACGATCCAGAAGGTGTTCAGTGTGAGATCTACAAGGTACTGAGGAAAAACACTTTCTTTGCAAAAGTGAGATTTTCAGATTGATATCAGTGTCTAGTTTGTGTGTTTAAGGTGCTGTACGTGTTTTGTGGGGTTATATAGCTTCCCATTCCAACAGCCATCCCCGAAATAGTTTGTTTGATCGGTAACATGGGTCTCTGAGTCCCTCCGCTGTGCAGTAAACAGAAACATTTTCTGGTATCCCGTTCCCAATCAGGAGGAAGAGCTGTACAAAGAGGCGGTCCTCTCTGTGCGTCGACGGGCAGGCAGTGGAGCAACAGTGCGACTGACCGTGGCGGAACATTAGGAGCTACCTGTTCCAGCGCTTTGTTTTGAATAGATGGCAGCTACGTTTGCTTGTTAGATATCAGAATTATATTCAGTTAAATGGTTACTTTTTACCAGGGATGATGCGAATGTTGCTAATTTACAAAATCAGTGTCTCAACTAAAACTACTAATCTTTGTTTAATAATATCCCCCATATTGTAAGGATTTGCTTAATTTACTGCCAAAAAAATTCCTATAACCTACAATAATTAGTCATTGTGTTTATTCATTGTTAGTGATGAAAAACTGATCCTGACTTAATAAAATAAAGAGTTTATCAGACTGCTGAGTCATTGCCACTGTAACATACGATCCCCTCGCGATTCTGTCCAGTCGGTAGGATCATAACGTCTTTTTAAAAAAGCTTGTTTATCAACTTTCAACATCTACCGGCGACTGCATATGAAATGCATTTCAGTTATTCAGTCTGACCAAAAGCAGGGATAACACGTATCACCACCGGGGATAAAAAATGAATTACCACAGGGGAGCAGAGAGGGTAAAATCCGCCCCCCATTCCCCCCGGCAATTCGCACCCCCACAATAGGTCAGATGACTACGTGTAATGTGATAGGGGTCGCTTACAGAGAATTATCACCAACTCCGCAGTTCCCCTCAGCTCGACAGAGCTTTTTGGTCTCCTTTAGTAACTGTTGCTAAGCACCAAAGTGAACTATTCCCTTACGAAATGAGTAATGCATCACATAACGCTCCAAAGCAGTCATGCTTCCCTACGATTCACAAAAAGGCAGTGAAGTTTATCTGTGTCTATGAGCTCAGTACGATATTCAGTAAGTCACTGCAGAGACACTCCAGAAAACACAGTTGCAAAAAGGTAGCAGAGGGTTATCAGTTCTCAGACAATGAGCAGCACAACAAAGTTATTTGAGAAAGTAATTTCTTCAGCTTTTGTTCTTTTTATTTGTTCTGGCTGAGTGTGCTCCCGTTCTGTCAACAGAGCTCTAAAACTCCTCTTGCATTGGACCAGTGTTCATTTAATGAACTACCCAACAACCCCATCTGAAAGGCAATTGCACAAAGGTAATATAATAAACTCAAATCACCTGTTGTATCAAAAGAAAGCTGACCGAAAGCATAAGCCAACTAAGCCACTGCTCAGGGCTCCACAGCCAGCATAAGGGCCCTGAAATTAGTCTGAAAAGACCAAGTGACAAAGACTTTACACTTTGTCACTTGGTGTGTAGTCTCACGTGCCTACACAGTCCACCAAGTAATACAAAAACAATACAATACTGATTTAAGGCTGATTACATGTGTTTTTTGTTTTGTTTTGTTTTGTTTTGTTTTGTTTTTTTTTTTTGGGGGGGGGGGGTATTTCTATTTATCAGTGAATTGGAAAATGATGTAGCTGCCACACCAATGACAGTAAAAGGATACTCCACTGATGATTCTACACATCAAAGTGAAGTGTGTTTCCAGGTGTTGGGGAGTTCTACTGAATATCTATATTAGTATAAGTAGTTTGAAGCCTTTGGTGTGTCCAGAGGGAGCTGTGTGGAGTCTGATAATTACAGAATACATTAGCCGCTACTAGCATATCTCACCCCAATCACTGATCAAACTGTTGGAGGTCGAGTTGCATTGTGGGTCATTTAGGTACCCGGTTTGACAAGGAAGAAGAATGCACACTGTTACCAACTGGCTCAGAGACTCCCAGAAGGGCAGTGCTTTATGCCTTCTTGGAAGCCCCACCCAGATGGACAGGTAAGAGCAGGTGACCCTCCTAGCTCCACCCACCAGCCAACTCCCAGCATCCAAAAACAAGCAGCAGAGCAAGGCACACAGGCAGGCCCCCTCCCTTAAGATGGGGGTCCTCATTAGGATCCCCATAATTCAACCACAGTTACCAGGTACCTTCTGGATTGCTAAAACAATAAATACAACTAAGGATCTTAAACAAATACACTCTGGTATACTAATGTTAACCTGTGAATGTCTATACCACCTGCAGGCAATCTTAAATTTTGAGCACTCGAGCATGTACAATTATGTATTGTCAATTTACATTTGTATACAGTCTAATATATGCCAATATAGACTTTTTATAATTCTTACTTTTTACTCCTATTATAATGATCTTTTTATTGACTGTGGCAAAGCGTGCCATTGTGCATTTCACTGCATATATTGTTTAAGCATGTGGCAAATAAAACCTCTGAATCTTGAATTTGTTGAATCGGTTGAAAATGTTTTTTTTTTTGTTTGTTTGTTTTATTTTGCAATTCTAACATGTTTTCCCCATCCTCTGTAGACTCCATTTTCCTGACATGAAAAAATAGAAGACTTACCAAAAAAATGCCTCAGGTGATTACTGGTTTTTACTGTACACACTCCAAACAAACATGGCAGATTCAAACGGGACTGAAAAACACCAAGTGTTGCAGTTTTTACAAATCAGTGGACATCCTCAGGTTATGTCGCTCCCATGTGAGCAGAGCTGTGGATACGAAGCTTCAGAACACAACCAAATTTAGCCCTGCAGCAGTGAGCCTGATATGAATTCACACTCCAGTAGAAATAAAAACAAAGCGGAGCAGAATAGATAAAAGGTAAGAAAAAGCGAAAGTAAAACAAAAGAAGAGCAGACAGTGTTCATCGGTACATATTGGTTCAATCTGTCACTGGCAGAAAATAGACAGAAATACACTGATTCACTTATGATTGGGCCGATCGCCTCGTCCACCTCTTCCAGCCGACAGCAGCCCAAGCGCGTGTGCGTGTGTTTGTTCGCGCACAGGTAAATTTAGCTGGAACACCTAATGGAGAGAGAGGTGTGCAGTGGTGGACTGGGCCTGTTTAGATGAAAGTCACAGCTTCCACTGCTTGTTTTATAGACTGGTTTCCTGTCATCTTGAAAAGGTCAAGCTTATGTTGGGGGGGGGGGGGGGGGGGGGGATGAGCTCTAGCCTGGGAACCAGACGAATCTGCAAGTTCATGTTCATTTGCTCTGGCAGATACGTCTTGCCCCTCTGCCAATTTATCGGGCTAACCAATCACAAGCGTTTATCTAGTAGGAGGCGGGTTTAATACGATGACTGACAGAGACAAGCACCATTCAGGTATCTTTGTAAATATCCAATATGGCGGCTACCGTTCCCCGGCCGGCTACAGCAGCAGTATTAAACAGACGGGACGGTAAATTTTCTCTAAAAGAAGAACAAACAACTTCACTTAAACTTTAAGTTGATAAGAAATATGTGTTTGCCGAACTTCTGACAGGAAGTACTGTACGACAGCATGGCATTTTGTCGCTCTGATTGGTTGTCTTCACCCGTGGATAACGCCCTTTGGAAATGAAAAATGAACTGAGAGGTTCCAGACTAATATGCATTTGCGAATTAGTCTGGTGATGCCAGGCTAATAGAGCTCCGCTGTTGTCCAAAAACTATTAAAAACTCGCACCTCGTTGCATTGGGTGCACTTCATCACCACAAACACACACACTTTAGTTTATTCTGATTCAGTCCAACACACACCGTAATGCTGCCACAGATACTCACTAGAGCTCCAAATGTGGATTAATTTGGTGCTGAAAATAATACCCAACAAATGCACTATTTCCTCATGTTTGTTAAAAACTATAGTAAGCAGCTGTTTTAGGAAATTAGTGAGTCTTGTGAAAAAATGAAACTATGCACTTGTGAGCAGTGTTTAAAGATTTACGTCTTGGTTTGAAACCAATGCGCTTGGAGCTGAGAGGCACAAACAGAGTGGGGGAGTCAGAAGTACTGCAAGACTTTTTCTCATGACATTTGTTGACAATAAGAAAAATATAGCATAATGCCAAATCTTTGCCAAAATCGACTGAAATGGTAAGGTCCTGCTTTAATAGTTAACCAAAAGGCCCTGTTTTGAAGACAGTACCTGTGTCAAATTCTCATTTAAATACCTAATTTGTTAGGTTTACCAATCAAAGCACTGCAAATCTATTAGTATTAGTAGTAGTCTAGTAGTATTTACAAAGAAAATAACAGGTTTAGGTTAATCCTAGCTTTATCCTTTAAATTTAACATTGTGTAATCCAAACCTGGAGGCTGACGGCTGTGTATGAGAATGAAGTCATGTGAAATAAGGTAGTGAAATCTTGCTCATTGCCAGCATTAAGTTGATAAAAGTCTGTTTAGCAGAGAGATCCTGACGTTTGTCCCAAGTGTGAGTTGAGCTTTGGAACACTGGATCTTAAATTGTAGTGAAACTGATCCCCACAGTACAGTTTGGTGGCATTGTTTATTAGACCCACAGTCTCTTTGCCGCCTGGCAAACGATGGAGTGCCCCTTTAATAAAAACCGACATACTTTGGTGCTGAACACTTTCTATGGACATTAGTTGAACCTTACCGTGTGCCTGTTATAAATATTCCAACCTGTTCTGGAAGTCCCCTTGGTCCATTGCACCATCAAAGAAAAGGGCCGAAGCAGTTTACCACCTCTATCGCTGGCTGCTGGCCGGCCGCTGCTCCGGGGAAGCTGCTGCACCACTCCCAGCTCTACTGCTCTGGACTGATCCGTGTGTGTGTGTGTTGGGGGTGAGGGGGCGTTGGTTATGTCTACACCACCTGAGGCTGATTACACAGAGGACAACAACAGAAAGATGTTGTCTTGTTAGGGATCGGGCTAATGCTGACCTCCGACACACAAGCACACACACTTAAACTGACACACACATATTTGCCCAACCCTTGCCAGTGACATACAAAAAGAGAAAAAAAGGGACAGAAAACAAAGAAAACAAACAGCTTGCATAGCATTAGTTAATATGATTATAGTAATGATTGGTAGTCATGTTTTTTTATAATAATGGTAGTTTAAAAAAACAAACAAAACAAAAAAAATATAAAATAGCAAATAATGGTATTTACTTTCGCTGATTGAAATTTGACACTCCATGATAGCGTTGTACTTGCATTCTATTTACTGCCTAAGATGGATGTGAAGAATATTAAAATTACACCGTCACTTGTAAATCTAAGTTTTGTACAGAGCCTCTAAAGTCATGAAAAGTGATTTTTTTTTAGTATAATCTTGTGAGCACAAGTTAATAACTTGTTCCCACAAGATGATTAACTTGTGTGCACAAGATTTAAAAAAAATATGACCTTTCAGGAATGAAGGTTTCTCTGTAGCTTTGAGATGCCATTGGTTAAATCAAACTGAAACTGTGAGGCGGTGGGGGACAAAAATAGGATTTTTGAAAAGTCACCTGAAGAAATGGCTTCATTTAACAGATAGATATTCTGCTGAATTAAAGTGGAACACTCAATAATTTTGCAGAGAAAAATTCCTATATAAATTCATATTAAATGTCTGTTACCCAAAATGGATCAGTCATTAAATAGACGCCCAAGTCAACCTACACTCAGCTACAATACATTTCTCCCATCTTTCAACTATGAATGTCACTGTTTTTAATTGTGATAAATGCTTCCAAAATAAAAGCACGTCATTACATTACAAGCAGGCAGAATTTATCAAACAATGTTCCCTTCTCACAAACAGATTCCACGAACGTCTGGTTGGCAGTTTCATCACTATTTCTACATTTTTTGATTCTAGGACAAGTTGTTCTGCTTGGAGCACAGTGTTTTTTTTACAGTTTTGTAATCTAGACTCTGCTCAGTGGACAAACTTCTTGTGCATTTCCTACAAATTTACACTGAAGTCAAATCTTTAGACACACGGAACGATGATGATGCAATATGTTATATCAAACCCAGCTGAAACAGACTTGGACAAATATATGGGTAAAGGCAGCAGGTGTCTCAAGCTCAAGAGCCCTGATACAGAGATGCAAAGCCTGCAGTCCAAGCTCTTTATTTCTTGACTCCCCCTCCTTTATACGGAGGGTTAAGCGGAAATCCTCTGCGGATGTACCTGCAATGAGGCTCAGACACCGGTTCAGGTTCCACACCAGCGGCGAGCTTGCCAGCAACCACTTTCCCATCCGCCACCTGCCTCACCTTGAGCCACAGCAGAGGGCAGCTCACCTCTTTCCATCAACTTTTCACGCAATGCATGCTTTTTTTTTCTTTTTTTTTTTTTTACATTTTTCAAAGGTAGGTCACAAAATCATCCACTGAAAATACCATAATTATTAATTATTATTAAATAGCTTTTGTGATACTTCTCTCAGAACAGAACCTTGTGTCAGGCACAGAAAGTGCTGGTAGCCGAAGCAACATGACTCTTTTTAAAGGCTGAACAATGCAGAGGTGGAGATAGTTTTAAGTTTAATATTCAGACATTCAACAAGGTTAATCCTCAATAACGTTCAGATCAGCAGTTTTCCCTAGATCCATTGTGCAGTGAAGGATACACCTGACTGATGTTGACCAGATGTTATTTTTACTTTATTTTACTGTAAGGACTACAGATTTCATCTACTCAGTTAATTTCCTTCTTTCAATCAAGAGATTGTGAAGGTATTTTATTTTACACAGAATATTATGATTTCACAAGAAATTCTGGTAATAGTTTTTGAATGTAGGGATTAGACATTGACCCACTGTTAGAACCTCCTGTTCTATTTCCATTATGCATTTCCAGCACGGGCATAACGAGCTGCACAGCTTTTATTTAAATACCATAGCAGTTTAAACTTTGTTTTTGTTCTTTTAAAGGTGGGGTTAATGTATAGTCCAGGCTTTATTATTTGATAAATCTGAGTACATGGTTTAAATATTGTTTTCATTTCTATATTTAACAGCTAATCTAATACATATGCCAGTAGCTACCAGCAACTTTTAAGGTGGAATCTTTTCTTGCATGTTATTCTATGAATGAGTTGACGTTGTGAGTGAATTAATCAACACCTTAAATGACAATATGACAACTTTGACCACTCCATTTGTTTTGATTGGCTCTCTTGCATGACATCCACTCCAGTGATGATTTGATCTTCAACCACTTAAACAAATGTATATGAATTTCAACCGGATTATACAAACTGTTAATATTTTATTTCCTTACTTGGAGAGAAAAAGCAGCAGAGCATCATCCGGGTGCGCTCTGGCAGCACTACATCTAGAAGTACATCAGTGCAACTACTCAAGATTGGTCATGTTTTAGCATCAACACACTCACATGTAAAGCTACCAGAACACACACATGCACCTTCGGGAGGAGATGTTTAAAGGGGCATTCAGCTGATTTTACATGTGAAAATCAGTTTCTTTAGTCATGTTTCTAATAGTTGTGTAGTGTCTTCTGTGACTCTAGAGACTGGACTGTTGTTTTTATAAAGAAAAACATGATCAACCAAGTACATTTTGCACCTAAACCTAACCTAACCATAACCATAGCACTTTTGCCTTGTTTCTCAAGGTAATGAGAGACATAAATAGTTTTTTAGTTTAAATCACTTCCTCTTTGTTACAGCAGTCATCAGATCCATTCTAAGTGTTCCAGCCAGTATGACCGTACACAATCTGGCCACAGCTTTGGGTACCCCATCATAGAAAAAAGCCCATGTGACACTGTCATTCATACCCTGCTTACATTTTACTGATGTAAAACTGCAAGGATGGTTAAAACTGGTTTAGGTTTAAACAAAATAAAAATTTAGACTTTGGGAAGACTGTGGCGGTATCTTTAAAGACGTTCTTCTCTGTAATTTGGACTGGCTCGGGCAAAGCTCCCTTCACTGGCTTTGTTCTGCATAAATGAGCGCTGCAAGCAGGTGAAACACAAATAGTCTGCCTCTCCTCTCTCTCCTCTCAAGTCTTATTCCCTTCCTCATAGGTATTTTTCAAATTGAGCTTGGCAAATATATTGTCAAAGCCTGGGAGGCAGGCTGCAGTGGTTAGCACAGTTTAATGCTGCATATTTCTGCTGCATTACATTGCAGAAGAACTTAAATATGGAGCTGAACAATTGTTCCAAATTACAACAAATATAAACTAGGAGAATCATACGCTGCTTTACCACGAAGTTAATGATTATAAGCCTTAGTGTAATTACTGTTGTTAATGTGGCTGTGTAGGTAAAACTATGCTCATTACAGTTTGTTAAATCATCAATTACTGTCAGAATATACACTTTGAGCAAAGGATGCGTAAAGATAAAATAATTTGACTTTCTCTCTCGGCTTTAGCCACAGACCCAGATGACAAATGCCCTCTTTCACCCTGGAATGGAGGATCCTTATAAAATACTTGTATTTCTACACAAAACAGGCTCTTTTTGGTCCCAGCCCACACTTTTAAGAAACACCACTTTCCACATGTGTGCTGATGTTGTGGGTTTGCAGCGTGCTCACACATTCTTTTCCTTCATCCTAATTAATTGGCACTTCAGATCCCTGCTGTATCACCGAGCCTCCTGGTTTTATCCCGCACACTAACACACTGACAGCTGCTGCAGTCTCTGAGGCAACAACACAACAAGCATGCTCTCTGTGTGTGTGCGTATGTGTGTTGGTGTGGGGGGTGGACATGTGTTTGAGTAGGTGCTGGTTTTTACTTCATTTAAAAAAAATCTATACTTACTCTTTTGTTTCTTCCAAAACTTTTACATGAGCTCAAAACCTCTGAGTGTTCTTTGTATGTATAATTTTTACCTGACTTGACAAATATTAATAATCTGCAACTTTCCATATTAATGGGTGTCTGTTTTTCTACTCTGCGTTACCCAATGATAGTGACCTATAGCCAGTTTGCAAGAGTCTTTTTTCACATTTTCTGTTGGACACAGAGAGGAAAATCAGTGTCCTTATCAGAACATCAAGGAGCAATCAGTTTTTCAACTGTAAAATGTCCCACTCAGTACAATACTGGATTTCCAAATGGGAAACTGAGGGCTGCAGGTTGTCTGTGTGGCAATTACTTGCCATTACTATTATTTTAGTAATATGCATCTGTAAAGCACGTTTATAAATTGAAATAGTAACCCTAACCCTAACCCCTACTCGAACACAACTTTTGGGTTAATCAAATTCTTTATCAAAGAAAAGTCTTTACACACTTTTTTTATTTCTCTACTGGGCCAGCACACAAAACACACCGTCTTTATTGTAACTAGGAACTATTGTACTGCAACCTGAGCTTATCTACACACTTCATGACTGACTGAAGTAACGTGACTAATCGCGTACACTTTCCTTTGGCTGTGGCAACATGCTGGTACTTCTCTGACACACGGGGAGAGACTCATATACAGGTGACACAGGTGCAGTCAGGCTGTGGGACTAACCTGTACTAACCTAGCTTGTTAAAAAAAATGTTTGTTACTGTCGCAACATGCACACTGCCCAAGCAAGCCCTATCATTCAATATGATAGAGAACAACTTCTGCACATCAGATCGTTGGTGGACAACACTTTCTCACCACAATCTACGGACAATAGGGAACACCCATAGTAAATCTGTCATGTGGAGATAATATGGAGATGAGAGAAAATTAGGAGATCGAAGGAAAGGAGATAAGAGAGGGAGTCAGAGTAAAAGAGATGGAGATATGGTGGAGAAGCAAACCAGAGAGCAGGTGTTTGAGTGGGGAGCAGAAAGAGATGAAGAGTAGGTGCAAAATAGATGGGAGTTTGTAAGAGTCGAGGAATTGGGAAAAAAAAGGTGGGAAAGGTGAGAACAAGTTCGCTTGGCAGAATAAGAGAAACCAAGCCAAGGTGCCATATGAAGACAAGACAAGACAAATGGCACTGAGATGGATTTCTCCCCCACCCCCCCTCTCCCATTCCAGCCTCCCATCTCGGGTTAATGTAACATCTCTTGATGCATTTCATTCACTGTTAGCTGTTCCATCCAGGAGATACTCTGTCAAACCCATCTACATTAGAAAATGGCATTTTCTTGCCTCACCTCCGCATTCATCCCTCCCTCCCTCTCTACCTCTTTCCCCACCACTTTCAACTATTCATCTTTCTAACGGAATGCATTTGGGCATGGATGAAGGCCTACATTTATCAGGAAGGACATTTAAGTACATTTCTCTGGGAAAAGAGATTTATTACATCCTATTTAGAATGGCTTGGAGGGGAATGATCAGCTTCTGACTTTAGTCAATGGGGGAAAGGTTTTTCCACTGTGACACCCCAGGTTAGTCTGCAGCATGAATGATATGATAAACATTCTCCTGATGAGGTGAAACAAAGACACTAGGCTGTATGTTAAGGATGCCGTGATAGAACTAAGGACCTGCATACTCTGACCAAGAGTAATTGTTCCTTTACGCCCACAAACTGATTAATTTTGATTTTATTCTGTTATTGGGACTTTAATCAGGAAATGTTTAATTTAATAAAGGTATTCTTCTTCTTCTTCTCTCCACAACCATTAGCAATGTTAACTAAGTAAAAGGTACAAGAACAGTATTGTTTTTTATTTTGTTTGTTGATGCTAAAGAAATCCAACCCATTAATATACAGGTTATGCCTTTTATAACATTCAGTAGCTTTAAGATTCGAAAAAATCATCTTATTCCACACTGACATTATAAACACTGAAAAAAAATGTGTAATCACTTACAGTGAAATTCACAGGTGCAAGCTCTTTAAACAAGATACATGTCTCAAATAGTTCATATAGGCAATACAGTTTAAATAGAAGCAGTGAAAGGAATTGAAGTGTCAGTTAAGTTTAAGCACTGATATAGTTTGAAGCGTCAGTTTAAGTGTAAGGATTGAAAGGAGAAGAATTTGAAAAGAGTTACACTGTCAGCTGAACTATTAGGTGAAAGCAGCTGAAATGTCAGTTGTGTCTCAGCAATAAAAGCAACTGAAATGTCAGTTGATGTGAAAAGAAAGCCAGTTAAACTGCAAACAGTTAAAGTATTTTGGATTGCAGTGGATGTGCTAGAAAATATAAATGTATCCACTGTACTGTGAGTAGTTAAAATGTCAGCATTAAACATATATAGATCCAAACTAAAGTGATGTGTTTGCGGCTGGTATTGAGTTGTTTGTGATGCCACCAGTATGAAAATGCATTCGGTTTTCTGCTTATTTACAATACTCATATTAATATTTTAAGTGAATACCAGGGACATTCTTGCTTTATGTTTCTCAAACTAATGTGTGACATAAGGGGCTTCTTGGAGTCAAGCTTTAGTGTATGTTTGAACTGTACAGACCAAGGCACTCCTGTTAGAAGTTGTATTTATTGGGGATTACTAACAAAATATGTATACAGAACTACTGTATGTACATTTTTTTTTTTTTTATCAAGTAACCTTTTCCTCTTAGCAATTTTGTATTGGTGCTTAACTGATATTATGTGATGTTACTGAGTATGTCTGCGAATGTCTGAATGTGTTTCTTACCCAGTGTTCACCTCCTACCATTTACTATTATTACACAGCAGGATACAGTTGGGATAACATAGGATGAGTACAGTCAATCTGGTGCATGATATAACAGGCAGCACTATAGGATTACCTGCTATTTCTTTTGTTTAACCCTTGAGGAAGTACAGTATGAATAATACAGTTCAAGGCTACGTAGACTGTAGAATGTGTTTTCACCACTACTTTTACCATTCAAACCATCCAAGGCATAAATTCAGACAGTGAGCTGACCTTGACAAGAACTTCAAAAACGTTCTCCTTCTAACATTTTTTTGGTTTCTAAGCTAAGCACTGACTGCAAAGTTCAGTGTTTGGTTCGCACATGGCCCACAAAACTGGTGGGAGCAACTCTGATGGTAAAACAGTAACCGGGATGAAACTGGCACATGTTTTTGTCTCTCTTGGACAAGTGCAACAGGCAGTGAGTGGGTAGAAGAGAGTGGCTGTCACTTTGTGGTGTTTGGGAACTATTATGGTCTAGGACTCTGCTGTGGCTGTTGTAGATGCAGCACAAACCACCCAAATCCATGCTGACACCGAACTGTCACCTTCAAAAGGGTTCTGACCTGGGTTGGATTGTTGTGTGCCATTCAGAAGGTTAGTGTTACTGTCCCTGTTAGGCTGTAGTGGCTTTTCCTCTTTTGGGTTGCGTCCGTTTATTTATTTTTTTATTTTTTTGTAGTGTTGTGGCGACATGGCTAGTATCAGTTGTTTGCAGACAACTGTCTCAGGGGCACATCCGTGTGATTGTGTGGGGTTGCCTGTTTGCATGTTGCTTTACATGTCAGTGTGTAAATACGTGTCACAAGCCACAAAAAGACTAGGGGTGAGTTGTGAGAAAGTTTTGGTTAGGCAGTTAGGGGGAAATTCTCTGTGAGGTGTAACTTGTGCCTCAAGTGTGTGTTCAATGGTCATTAACACATTACTGTCTGTATAGGTAATTTGTTATTATGGCTTAGATGCCTGTGTTTTTAGATGCGCCTACGGTGGCATTTGCAAATGGCTGTAAAAAGGATCAGTTGGTGCAAATAGCTGACCATTATGGCATAGCTGTGGCAGAGAAAAAGTGTAAGGAGGAGATTAGATGAGGTTGTGTCGTCTTTGTTTGAACAAGGGGTATTACAGAAAAGTGAGCTTTGTGTGGCTGGGGCAGAGCCAGCGTCCATGCCGGTGTCTGTACCAGCATTAGTGCTTATGGCTGGTTTTTACTTTTGAGCAGCCAAAGGAGTTGTTGGTTTTGCAGTTTGAGCAGGAAGATACAGTTAGAAATGGACATGGAGAAGCAACTTGAGTTGGCGAAAAACTCGGCAGAGTACTGAAAACATGAATTGTTTGAGTTGGAACAGTTCAAATTGCAGTTAATCCAAGAGGGTACATTTTCTCTGGGGATTTTGTGTTTATGCAGGGTATGGCGCTGCATTGCGAGTTGGTACGGGCCGTTGTTCCTGTTGGGGTGTACCCTGCTTTGCCACTTGACGACGTGGTAAAGATTTTGGTCAATGACCTGGCTGGTAACGCTGTGTGGGACGATGTACCGCTGTCTCTTTTGGTTGTTTCCAGGCCGCTGGCATCTGGGGAGCCAGGTGAGAGTGGTCTAGTGTTTCCAGAGGTTTTTTCAGCGACATCCAGTTGACGTGCACACAGAGCTGTGACATGTCTCATCCAGACCCGCCTGTTTCGGGTGTATCATAGGCATGGCGACTGCAGAATATGTGGTGTCACCGCCTGACCTTCATCCATATGTTTTGGGGGAGAAAAGGGTGGATAGTCAAAGGGCCGATCCATCCATGGCTGCTTTGTGGGATGAGGTGTTGCCAGTTGACACAGTCAGTGATGTAGCCCGGGTTCACTTTGTGCAGGTAGACCTGCTTGTGCGTAAGTGGGTGCCCTGTGGCGACTTTGTGGGGGAGGCAGTTTTTCAGGTGGTTGTGCCAAGTAACTTCCATGATGTGGTGTTGCAAACAGCAAATGATAGCTGTGGACATTTAGGGATAAGGAGAAGTCATGTCCCGCACTATTTCTTTTGGCCTCAATTAAAGCTCAATGTCTCCAAATATGTCATCAAAAATTGCGAAAATCTGCGAAGGTGCACAGGCTAGGTTGAAAAAACTGTATGACCTCAAACTGTGTGTTGCCAGTTTAGCCCTAGCATTGCAGGGGATTCTGTAGCTCAGGAACTAAATGTTATGCTCCTGTGCTTTCAGACCCTGTTGTTGCTGTCACATGTGGTAGGTTAAAAAGCTTTTACTTGGCACGGCTGGCCAGGATCTGTGCATGTAACTGGATGCTAAATTCTCAGGTCCTCCAGTTATTGCTTGAACCTTTTATCCCAAGTGGGGTTGGTTAGTCAGCCCCAGTGGGTTGATTTTCTGTTGAGTTTTCAGCCACTTGTAGTTTTTTTGTTCAGTTTGTACAGTGTTGTTCTGTTGGTACCCTGTCTCAAAGACTAAACTCACCAATACATAACAGGCCACAACACTTTAAACAAGGCTGTATTCAAACATCCACACCAGCAGAACAAATAATCAAGCTCATAACACCTTATAAAACCCTGTCCAAACTGTATAAACTTATGGACACTAACCTGACAATATGTCTCCCTATTGCAAAAAGGGAGAAAGATATACTTATATCACTAGAAAAAAAAAAAAAAGGCTCCTGGACAAAACTCTGCATTTTAACACATCCTCAATGACAAATGAACCCAACCTCCAACTAATACAGTACAAGGTCAATCAAAGACCACACATCACACTGCACCAAATAGGCCTCTGGGATTCAAGTAACTGATCACTCTGGCCCCCTAATATCATAGACGGTTACATCCACGCAATCTGGCACTGCCCACCCGTACAACAATTTTGGAAAGAAATCACTGATAAGTCCCTCATGTTGGAGTGCTTGATTCCACTCTCCCCATCACTCTGCTTGTTAGGCGGTTTATCCTCAATCACACTCCCCAACCACAACATAAAAGCACTACTAATCGCTCTGTCGCCAAGAAGACTATCCTCCTAAATTGGAAAAGCAAAAAAAAAAAAAAAAACACCTCAGTATGGATAGACCTCTTTATAGAACACATAACCATGGCGAAACTAACTGCATCTATTAACCAGAAAACACATCAGTTCCAGAAAGCATGTGAGCCAATCTTCACTGCAGTACTTCTTGAATGACAAACACAGCACATCACTCAACTACATCCCTGGTATGTACCCCTCAATAAAAAATGTTTTTCCTTTGCTTTTCCTGTTACTATTGCTATTATTATTATTATTATTATTACATTTATTTATTTTGCTTTCCTACCATTGCAAATGATGAGTTCATTGTTCAATTTATTTATCTATTTATTTATTATTTTTCTTATTATCTTTACTACATTAGAACACATATTCTTACTATGGTTAAAGGCAGGGTAGGCAATTTATCTTAGAAGCAATATTTGTTATATTTGTTGAAATGATTTTTACGTTCTGAAAGCAATCAATCGTGAAGGTGCATCGTTGTTTGTATAAATCGTTACGATATATGTCTCTCCTCTCTGGTGGACTCCTCCAGCAGGCGTCAGGCAGTGCACATTCATGTGTTTTGGGGGAGTGGCTTTAGAGGGAGGCCTAGGGGGAGGCCTGAAGGGAGTGGTAGGATTTTTTTGGTTGGATACATAGACTATATGATTGGATACTTGCAAAATCTAGCATAATCTTGCTGGTTTCTCCAAATTGACCTACCCCAGCTTTAATCTCAATCTTTCTATTTCATCTCCTAAGGGAAATCCCTTGGATTTATGTGCGTGTGGACCTTCTTGTGAGTAATATTCAAACATCAGTGGTCCATTCATCACCCCTCCATCAGCTGGTTTCACTCTATCCCACTAGCCCTAATTCATCACTCTGCTTTGTTTCATTGGAAACCTGCTGCTGAGCCTTCCTACAACACCTTACAGACAAATATACTCAGTTTGCTTTGGGTCTACAACACGTTCTGTCAGGAAGGTGACTGTATGACATGGTGTCATACTGGGTTTTATTTTTGTAGTTGTCATCCTCATTTCTATGAGTTATGATACAATTATACTCACCACTTAATAGTAATAGCGTTCTGTTGGAAATGACACATGCATTGACCACTGGGGGCAGCAAACACATCTTAAGCAGCTACTCAGAAATCACTTTTTGTGGATACCCTGTGTGTGGGGAGGCAATATCTGTGTGTATTCATTGTTGGCTTGGGTCTGCACATGGGATTTGTTGTGTGTGTGTGTGTGTGTGTGTGTGTGTGTGTGTGTGCTCATGTGTACATTATGTATCATATACTGACTGTGGCTTCCTGTGATCTCCTCCCCTTTGGAAAGTCAGCAGAATGGGTCCATCAGTCAAAGATAGTCTGCCATGGAATAGTTTTCCTTTCCCAACCTCCAGTCCAGCCCACCAGGCTAACCATGGCCAAGAAGCTGCTGCTGAGTCAGCCTCCACCTCCTCCTCCTCCCTGAGCCGGCCCATCAGGCGTCTCTGATGACTCTGACAACCCCGAGCCTACATACTGTAAGCTGGGTGAAAATTTATCCTTTTTAATTCTGGCTACAAAGAGAACTCAAGCAGCAAGGAAAATTTGTTTTTGAAGCTTTACTGTGCTACTTCCAGCCACGTTTTCCTCCGATGTTGCTTTTATTAAAATTTCTTGGTAGCTACAGGCCTTTGTGGGTTATGGCAAGGTGTGGTACACAAGTATTAAAAGCCGATCACCTGGCTGCCCCTCAAAGAACATTAAAATTATCAGTTAAATGGAATCAGATTAAAAGATGCAGCAGTGTCAAAACTTCATGCCTAACACTCTTCAAGGGCTAAATTTAGAGGTTAATGGATTCTGTATTGAAGCAGTTTCAGATGTAAAACATCTTGGTCTTACATATTTAAAATTTAAGAAACATATAAAACTGTTTATAAAAGATTGTAAGTCAAATTATCATTGCGATGGCCCCAGCGCCCTTTGCCATGGTCCTATGTAATGGTTGTGTGTTGCAATTCCTTGGCTGATGGAGCTGAGGTGCCGTTGCGGTAAAGGGGAACACCAGGGCAGTGTTCCTGAGCCAGTCGTTCATGACAAATTTGGGGATCTTCCCTTCATTTTCTCTAGTAAATCTGGTTTAGTTGAGTGCTTTGTTTGCACGAGAGCACACATCAGTTCAGTTTAATTGGCTGTGTGCCAGGAGAAATGTCTTTCATAGGGAGACTGGCCTCTTATGCATAAACAATGTTGTGAGGGATTCCCTATTGTCAGTATAACGTGGTAACATTGTGTAGTAAGCCTTATATGCTAAGTTTGTTGCCCTCTGGGGAAGTACTTGGAGGCATTGAGTTTGGGTACTTTTGCAACACATCTTTCTTGGCGTTTGTGGCTGAAAATACCTTTTTTGTCCTGTAGCTATGGTGTATAGTTCCAGATATTGGCTGAGGGATGGGAAAGTAACCTGTGTGTGCTTTACCCATGGGAGTGGTTTCCTGGGTAGGTTTGGCGGCGTCTCCCCTTTGGGTTTTATTGTGGGGTAGTTGTAGTGTTTAGAATTTCTTTAGAGACTGTTTACCTTCCTATGATGCAAATAGTTTAATACATTCAATGATCTTTTCACATTTAAGTTGTTGTACAACATCTTGAAGCTCCTACAGTGACCAAGTCTTTTCGGATGATGTATAATCATGCAATTTAAAATCTAACCACCATTTTCAAAAATATGCAAATTTTCAAAGTTCACTCTTGAAACCTTGAAAGCAGAAGCTGTTTTGGAGATATTGATTGTATCACATAATCTTTTTCAGCAGATAGAGATGTCCAATTTCATTACATGTGGGCAAATTCCATCTGTGCCATTTTTTGGGGCCTCAGTAAATGGTTTGAGTTCCAGGGCTGAGAAAGAATGGTATATGTGATATTTGTTTACACTGTGCTACATTACAGAAAAATTCAAAACCGAAATAAAAAGCCTTTAAACTATAAATGATTTGATCTATGATCAGAATTTGCACGTCACTTTCTTCACCTTTTACTTTCAAAATAATTCCACACTGGGATTTCCAAAGACATATAACTATCTAGTAACTGCAGGGACCAGCCGTGTAAACACTAATGTATGTCCGTGACTGACAGATTGAGTGTCGCCACCTCCTGCGTCCATCCTTTCAAATTAAAAGCCCTTTAGCGCTTCATAGACTGTCCAGTCATAACAGAGTTTAAGGTTGTTTTTTTTCCCCTGCAACCAACTGACCAATTAAAACATGGTCGACTAAGACTTATTGGCTGACGTTGGGTCGACTATTGGGGTAGCCCTGCTGTTGTGGTGGTTATCAATGTGTAGAACGCTTAATTCACACTCAAAATGTGTTGATCTTTTTTTTGCTGGCATTAAGCAGCTCTCAGCAGGTCCAGACCAGTGCATTAAGACTAAATGAATAATCTCCCAAAACCTAATAAAGGACAGATGAAGAGTGTAAAACTGTGTAGATGAAGAAGTATGCTAATGATCATTTCTATTTGTTGACTACATTACAGAAAGTATATGAGCCCGGGCATGAAACGTGTGGCACTTTATTAATATTGATATGAGGCATTCTGATTGGGCTTTTATTTCAATTATTAGTGGACACTTGAACATAATCAATCAAATTATTTTACTATTTATATGTTTTTATTAAAAAACAAAGACCACATGTACCTGTACACTTTATAAAGTTAAAGTTAAAAAATGTGCTATACAAATCAAGCTTTACTTACTTAGTTACAACAATATATATTAATAAATAAATACATCTCAAAACAACATAAAAGTCTGACAAAGTAATCGTAACTCAAGGTCCACTTTCAAGAGCTTTCAACTGCATCTTTATGACACTATATACATGGATTATACTCCTCATACACCTTAATATCTCAATGCCTCATGGATACGTCAGACTATACATACAAATGCTCTTCTAGGGCAATCTGAGGGTGCTGTGATAAGCATTATTTATTTGTGTTACTGATTATTACTGATTATATTGCAGTCTACAGAAAGACCTGTAAAATGCCAATTAAAAGCTTAATTATAAAGTAGGATTTTTTATGAAGTTCACATTGGAAGCACAGTTTTATTTTCCTGTTTATTGCTGTATCATTTCATTTTTTATTGGAAATTGCATCTCTGACTGACAAAGAGGAGCGCTGTTGACAAATCTTTGTAAATAACCAAGATGACAGCTGCTGATGTGGAGCGTTCCCTGGCGAGCTAACGTCAGACTGGACGGTAAATTTTCTCTAACAGAAGAACAAACAACTGCACTTAAACTTTATGTTGATGAGCAATATGTGTTTGCCGAACTTCTAATACGCATTTGCAAATTAGTTTATAATTGCTCCTAACACTAACCCCTAACCCCTAACAGATCTACACAGTTTTAGTTTGTTTTCATCTGACCCCAGGACCTTGACAGTGCTTAGTGACGTTTTTAGCATTGAGGAGGGATTAAACTTCCTCTACTTGAACACACGCCATCACAATTTGCAGAACCAAAGGAGTGTTGTATGGTTTCTATAACACTGTAAGGCATTTCTTAAAACAACACGCCTCACGAGGTTCAAATACACTGAACAAAAATATAAATGCAACAAAATTAGTGAGCACATCTCATTTGCCAAGATAATCCAACCACCTGACAGGTGGCATATCAAGATGCTGATTAAGCAGCATAATTGTTATATAGGTGTGCCGCGTGCTGGTCACAACAAAAGTCCACTCTAAAATGTGCAATTTTATCCACACAATGCCACAGATGTTGCACTGATAGCAATTTGAATGCACGGAGATGACGTGATGAGTTCCTGAGGCACCTTGTCGTGCCATTCATGCGCCGCCATCCCCCTCATGTTGCAGCATGATAATGCACAGCCCCATGTTGCAGGGATCTGTACACAAGCTGTGAACATCCCCATTTTAGCACGGCCAGCATACTCACCACATGTCACCCGCTGACCCTGTTTGCGATGCTCTGGGTTGGGCGTGTACGACGGCGCGTTCCAGTTCCTTCCAATATCCAGCAACTTAAAACAGCCGCTGAAGAGGAGTGGGCCGACATTCTGCAGGCCACAGTCAACAACCTGATCACGCCAGATGCCACAACCCCCCCGCCCCGTCATTTCATTTAGTCAGCATTTCAACAAGTTTGCGTAAAGAATTTGAGAGAAATGAACATTTTGTGTGCATAGAAAAAGTCTCCTTTTATTTCAACTGGTGAACAATGGGAGTGAAGACCAAAGTGTTGTTTATATTTTTGTTCAGTGTACAACAACACTGTTAGACTAAAATAACAAGAAGTTAAAATACAACAACAGAGACATACAATAGATACTAAAATAATGTAGGATTAAAATGGCAAATGAAGAAAATAATAAATACTAAAAGCAAACATTTAATTAAAAAGACTAAACAAGTTTGTGTTAAATATATTGTCAGATTAAAGGCTTAGTTCACCCAAACAAACTAATTTAAGCTTTAACTCTAGCCTAAAACATTGTTTTGTAGTTTTGGCAGGTTTTGAGATATTTGATATTTCTGCCTTTGGAATAATGTTTCATTTATGGTCCTTAAAGCTTAAATAAAAATTAAAATACATTTCAACAGCAGCTTCTTCAAAAAAATTTATCTGCTACTCTATACAATCCACAGACCTTACTTTAAACGGTTTTCATCTGAAGTATTTCTAAAGTAGGTTTAACTAACAGGCAAGTGAGAAAAATGTGTTTAATTTGGGTACACTGCGCTACTGTTAATACACACACGAATATACACGTGTGCAAACCCAACTGTGGCTATAAGCAGATGTGAACTGAGCACGACCGCGCTTTCTGCTTCTCTTTGCTTGTTGATAATCAGGATGCGTCGTGCGAGAAATGCACACTTGCTCATTCACATAATGAGGACGCAGGACGAGGGGCTCAGCACTTGGCGGGCCTGTTTCCTCATGCCTGCCTATCTGCCTGTGACTTATTGATTTTATTAGAGCTTGGCCACGGCTTGATTGAGTGATTGTTATCCTCATCTGCTCCACGCCTCCCACTGAAGCCCGGCCACACTGAAATGCAGTTTCACAGGACAGTTTTTGTTTTGCTGCAAACCATCCCTGCACTCCCCCCCACCCCTCAAAGTCTTATTTCGAACGTAGACTCAACATCTTGGTCTCATCCCCTTATGTGATTAAACTCACCTAATTAAGCTCTTTATGAGGATAAACGGGCAAACAATTAATCCTAATTATAGATTTATTTCATATTTCTGTCTGTGGCTTCACTACAGGTTGGCCTATAGTTGAAAAATCGACATATGCACTGCCTCCTTGAGGTGTTGTCAAAGTGAAGGACCATATGATTATGATTAGCAATTAGAGCACAAGGTTAATGAAAACCCGCTAAAGTTCCTGATAAGGGGTAAATTAAATAAGGAAAATAATTGACATCAAAGTACGCTAACTCTGTTGGCTGATACTTGTGTTAAACTGATTTGACTGCATGTTCCAAGGCGTGTGGGCGTGTAACTTTTTTTAATGTGCGGGCACTGTAGGTGCGTGTGTGCGTGACAGAGAGTGCGTGGACGTGTTCTCTTTGTTATCCCGCTGTAGTGTAGTCTGGAGTTGGATTTAGTTTTTCTCCTTCTTCATGTCTGAGTCATTTTCTCCAAACTGAACCTCATCTTCTCTTTTTTAATCCCAGCTATAAACCTACAGTACATTCAAATGCAGTTATACACAGCCAAAATTAATATCACAGAACTGCGGCCATCTTTCGTGTTAAGGGCTGGTTATGGTCGAATTCAGACCAACTTTAGCACTGCTTCAAAAGGTAGAACATCTTGTATCACAAAACATGTAGCATTTAGTGCTAGTGTTGGGTAATTACTTGACATCATTGCATATTTCTTGAAAATATAACATAGAATAATGATATTACCTCATTCAGAAGTAGTAGTAATCATTTATACTACTACTTGTAATATTAATTTAACCACTAAACTCAACTCAACTTTATTTATATAGCACATTTCATACAAGACATGCAGCCCAAGGTGCTTCACAGAGGGGGAAAAATACAATTATTAAAATGTATGTATATGTATATATATATATATATTAAATTAATGAAAATACAAATAAAAATGTGTTAATCAAAATTAAAATTAAAAGCGATAACAGTAAAACATTAGTGAATACATTTTGCAGTACTAGAAATTAAAACAGTCACTTATTAAAATCAATAAGTAAATGTCAATAATAAATAAATAAATACCAGAGTAATGTCAAAACCAAATTAATTATAACTTAAAAACCTAGGCTATAACACTACTTAAAATTAAAAGACAGATTACAAAGATAAGTCTTTAATTTCCTTTTAAAAATACCAACAGAGCTTGCCAGTCTAATGTCCAAAGGCAGTGAGTTCCACAGTTTAGGGGCATAAAAACAGAAATCACTCTCACCGGTACTTTTATGGGACACGTGGAACAACAAAACAGTGGAGGATCTTAGTGATCTGGGTGGAACATAAAATGAAAGAAAGTCTCGGATGTAAAAAGGAGAACGGTCATTTAAAGCTTTATAAACCATTAAATGAACTTTAAAATCAAGTCTAAAAGAAACAAGGAGCCAATGCAGTGACTTAAGAAGTGAGGTGATGTGGTCCATTTTCTTTGCTTTAGTTAAAACTCTGGCTGCAGCATTCTGAACTAGCTGTAGTTTCCTTATAGTCTTTTTGGGTAATCCAGTAAAAAGGGAATTACAGTAGTCTAAACGGCTAGTAATAAAAGTGTGAGTGCTTATTTCAGCATCTTTATTTTATCTTTTATTATCTTTATTTAATATGTTTTCATGACCTTGGTAAAATGACAATTTAACTTTAAATCAGGGTCTAAATTCCCTCCCAGGATTCTGATGTTGGTTTTAATCTGTTTGCTAAGGCCACCAAGCATTGAGTGCATTTTTTCTCTCGCTGCCTTGGGTCCTATGAAAAGAATCTAATTTTTTTCCTCATTTAGCTTTAAAAAGATTTTACCCATCCATACATTAATATCGTTGAGACAGGCACTAAGAGCATTGAGTGCACTGGGGTCATTTGGTGAGACAGAGATGTACAATTGCAAATCATCAGCATAAAAATGGTAGTTGACATGGTGATGGCTAATAATCTTTTCAAGTGGTATAGTATATATAATGAAAACAGAATTGGACCAAGAATGCTTCTTTGAGGTATACCATATTGTATACCATGAGCCTCTGAAACATGAGCAGCCAGGCCTGCTAAAAATTTTGTATCAGTTAAATATGATTGAAACAAAGCTAATACCCTGTCAGAGAGACCTACCCATTTGTCGAGTCTGTCAATTAAAATGTTGTGATCAATTGCATCGAAAGCTGCACTCTTTCTAAGAGAAGGAGGACAGCTACATTATTTGCATCCACAATGATTCTCAAGTCGTGACACTCACGCACTTCAAAACCTCCACACCCACATGCTACATCGTTTGTATTTATGTGTACAGAAAATTCGCACAATTAACCTTATGCTGAATAAGCTATTAGCAGTTCCTGTTTGCAGTCTACCCATATATGTTCTGGATTACTTTCATACTGAAAGAAGACTCTTTTGTCTTGAAATTCCAAGCGGATCTATGGGCGTTCAGTCGTGATGGAAAACAGAGATGATGATATCTTCGGAAAGTGTAAGTCAGAGAGAGTTTAAATTTTCACCTGAATTGCGGCAATCGGGCACTCAGGGTCCTTAATTCATTTATTTTTTTTAATAGGCTGAACCTACACCAGTACCTGTCCCTTTTCACCTAACAAACCGTAGTCCTTCGTTCCTGAAGGAATGATGACACACAGTCAAAAGGGGAATTACACCTACTGTGTCCTTTTCTCCAGGGGATATAATTACCTGCTCTCAGCAGCACATGTCACATACAGGTAACAGGCCTTGTACTGTACACGGACATGGAATTAGTTGTGTGATACTGTGGGGGGAGGTGTATGGTACAGTAAGTCAGGTCATTAAGTAGTACTGGGACACACATGCAGTAATACTCCCCAACATGTGGAAACACACTTTGATGTGTACAATTGGTGGAATAACCGTTTACGTTTGTTTATGTCTCAAAAAAAACACCATCTTTTCCTAACCTTAACCAAAATTGAGCATTGTTAACCAAACCACACAATGACAACACAGAGAGCAAACCCTGGCCTCCAAGGTCAATGGCCTTCACTTTCTGTGCTGTGCAAGAACATTACACTTTCCTGGACTTCAAAAAACATTGCCAGCGAACACAGTCCAGGCAGCAATTACATGTTCTCCTATTTGGCAAAACCATTTCGTTGCATATAAACATAATTGCTAGGAGACAAGGTTGCAATGTCTGTGAGTATGTATTTACCTCAAGAGAACCAGGCCTTTATTTATAATTTCTCCTGCTTTATCAGTTTATTTGATGGTATTTTAGTGAGAGACCTTCATGTTTTCTTATCTGTCCCTGTTAAACTCAGCACTCCTCCATGTTTACTTGTCGTTTTGATAAATTCAGTATAATGTATATTTCCAACTAATCAATTCCAGTTGTTCTTTTTTTGTAATTTTTCTCATTTGCAGATGTTAATTAGACCGAATTGTCTATGTGAGCCATTACAAGGATACAAGGTTCATTTATTGTCATTGTACAACTCAGGGTTGTAAAACGAGATGCAGATATAGTCCCATTTTGCTACTTCAGAACCACTGATTCCACTGATGTAGACATGGTGTGTTTTCTAAAATCTAAAATTCCAGATATAGGCTATTGTAGGCCATTTTAAACTATATGTTAAAAATATATAAATCCAAAAGATGTTAAATGTTGTCAAGACACAATAGAGCACAAAGCAAACATCAGATCAAGCAGTGATGGTTCCTATCAGCTTGAATTAATACATACATTGTCAGTTGTCAATTTTCTGTATCAGACCTGTATAAGAAAATAGAAATTGTCTATCCAAGAAGAAAATAACTAACTAGTCTACAGCCAGCATACATAGCCGACTTGCACCTGACAGAAAAGATTCTACAGCTCTCAGAGTATACATGGCTCTGCTAGCATGGATTATTATTTATTTTCAAACACTATGTCCTGCTTGAGAACATATGTCATATTTAATTTTAAAAAAAAAGCAACACCAGTTTACATGGCAATTCACTCTTTTTCTTCCTTGTCCCCCTAAAAATTCCTGGAAGTTACTGTCCACCATATTGCTGTTAGCTGCTACAAAATCTAATTCTAATTTTAGCTTTAAATCAGATCCCGGTCTAAATGGAGCCTTTACTGAAAGGACGAGCACCAGAATATTAAAATATACATATTTTCCTCATGTTTTGATCATTTTTGAGGCCATCACATTCAACATTATTGGAAACAAGTACAGAAACACACGCACACTCACACACACTGTTGCAGCAGAGACCTCAGCACCAGTACATCAACTTCTCATCAGTGACACTCATTTCCAATCCTGCCTGAGAACATAACTTCCCTTAGTCTTGAGCTCTCTCTAATGCAGAGATGATGGGAGGGCAGGATGACTAAGTGAGTCTCTAAGTGGTCTAAATGAAGATGAGTGAGGGAGCAGCGTGATCGCGGTACTGAAGGGAACGCTGCTGTCTTCCTCCGCCATGATGGGAGGCCTCTGGAAACATTTAAGATGCAGGTGTTGTTGTTCAGTGCTGTGACTCCAGCTCTCTGTGGGCCTCGGCCAAGTCTCCCTCCAAAAATTAAAGGAGTGAATACCCACAAAGTTTGACAAGAGGCTGCTACTTCACAAGGAAGTGAGCAGTTGGAGCATGCAACATGGCTGAAGAATAATAAACAATTGTTAATCGAAAAGTTTGAGATTTTGACATCATTGTTATCTATCTGTGTGGTGGGGGCAAAAAATAGGGCAGCTGTTTGCTAAAATGTTGTGCTTTTAGATTATTCCACTGGCCCCAAGTGGCCAAAAAAGAAAAGAAAAACAAACAAAACAGTGAAAACAGCTTTAAATCAGTTCACTTTCAGATTCTGGGTCAGTTCAGATAAATTCAGGAAGTACGGTGCAAAGCTTTCCAAACTAGTACTGATTGGCACCTCTGGCCTCTTCCCCAGCTGAACTACTATTGTAGTATTTAGAACCATTTACTACCAAAGTGAAATAAACAACCATAAAACATGATTCTCTGACACAAAGTTGAAATGATTAAAACTTGGGCACCCCAGTGATCAAAGGGTTTAGGGTCCTGACCATGTAATCCAAACATCTCAGTTGGACCCGAAAGCAGACAGACAGGAGATGAGTAGTGAGAGATAAATGGTTTAATCACTAAGACTAAGTAAGGGGGTGAGTGGAGGAGAGGCAGGCAGGGGACTCGGAACGAGTTGGGGAGCTGACCATGTGCATCTGGAGGGCTGAGTGAGAGAACCAGTGTTTAAGACAGCTGATTTGGCTGAAGATCGGCAGGAGACACTGGTAACTTGTGATGAGGGAGGTGAGGTGGCACTGTTGATCCTGAGGCACAGGAGGGAAAATAACGTAAGCACAATTAATTGGAAACATACACAAGGGTACACTGGAAGATTCGCTAGTGTAGCCGAGAGAGTATACCAATCAGGCAACAGGTGGAGAGAAGACCGCGGTTCTTGTAGAGCTGGTGATTGGATGATTGAGACTAGGTGTTCAATAGCGCCATGTGCCAAGAGTGGAAGCTGCGCCCACAACACACACACACAAACACACACACCCCGCTGCTCTCAAGGTAACATGAAAGACCCTGGCAGATACAAAGACATTTTAGGGCCCTCATCTATCTCCCATGACCAGGAGCTCTAGCACTTAGCAAATGTCAACACACAGGGAAGGTGGAGACAAGGAGGGGAACACCTTTGTTGTCCCCATCCTCTCTTCCCCTTGTCTTCTTTCTACTGTTTGTTTACTAATGAAAACATTCAAAGATATGAAACCCGAAGACCGTAAGCTCCATACTGTAAACCCACTGTATAGTGTTGCTGAATTACCCAGGAGATTTGTTTTTCATGCTGGAGATGTCGTTAGGAGAAAACTCTGAAACGTGAAAAGAAACTCAGAATCTTGCATAATGATTATGATGTACTGTACAATAAGTCTGGAAGAGAAGAGGTGTACTTTGATCCATAAATGAAGAAAACTAAGTTTAACGTTCAACAACAGTTGTGTCTATTATTACTTAATGGACTTCAAAATCAAAACCTTTTAATGAGGCATCTCTTGAACACTGAACAAAGTTGGCCTGCCTTTCTTAATGAAACTGTTTGCCACTTTCATCATGCAGAATTATTTATATGAAGCATGCAGCCGCTTTCTCAAACCGCGGCTTCATGAGGTGTGCCGTAGGCGTTGGGGGTGGGTGTGTGTGTCCTTAAATAGCTCCAGTGTTTACACAGATCATCTCATTCCACATCAGTGTTCACGCTTCACACAATAGTGAGCAGGGTGCCTCTGTCTCCGTCTCTTGTCTGTACTTTGTGAAGGTTACTCACACCTACGCGCCTCCTAAACTTAATATCCCTTATAAACAAACTTAATTAGCGGGAAGTGATGTTCGCAGGGCTTAACTGCGAGTGGCGCGGAGCGGTGGGGGAGGGGTGTAGTCAGCAGACAAACAGCTGCCGATGATCACCTTACATTTTCAGGCCAGTTAATGGGGGTTATTTTCAGCGTTGCCATGGCGGCCGGATGTGAGCGGGTGACACGGCGCGTGACAAAAGTTGCAGAGGGACAGTGTGCGGAGAGCGTGTCGGCCACGGCGGGAGAGATGGATGACAGGTGGGGGAGGGGTGGGGGGCTAATTGATTCTATTTAAACCTCAGTACAGGATCCTCATTAAAAGTAGCAGCGAAACTTTGCCGAGACTCATGTGCTTTATGCGCTCTGTTGTTATTAACTGTAGTGTGGTGGACTGTGGAGAACAGCAGCAGCAGAAGGAGATGCTCAGGGTGGGGGGGTCTGGATGTTTGACCAGGGTTATCCCTGAACACTCATCCCCCCAGCAACACATCCAGGTTCAAATAGGTGACTTAGTTTATGTTTGTCATTTCCATAAAGTAAAACTGGAACACTTCCTAAAGAAATAACCTCTACAGCTTTTACAGCATGTTCATGGCTGAGAGAGATTACTCAACACATGAATAAATGAGGAACCACACAACACAGATATAACAGAGCATTAAGTGGATCTCGAGGGGATTGTGAGCAGTAATGACAATAATTATGACATGTGAAAAAGAAGCCATTTGACTTCAGTGTGTTCCTTCAGTTTTAATTTTAATTATATATTTTTAGTACTTTTGTATTCCACTATTGCACTCTTACTGGAGTGCTCTTCTGCTCCTGAAGTCAACTGTGACTTTGTTCAGTAGTTTAGTGTCTGCTTTCATGGTAGCAAACAACCAACATTTGTTGGTGGGTTCTCCTATGAAGCCAAAACTGTAGAAACAGGGGTGTGCCTGTCCCAAAGAAAAAACAAATAAACCTAGTGAGTTACTGTGAAAAGCAGCGCAATTACAGCAGTGAAACCCAACACAAGCATTACAATTCAGATCAACAGCATCATAGTCATAGAAAGAACCTGTGTTTGTCAAACTTTTCTAATGTCGCCTTTGCAATGCACGTTGCACGTTCATAGAAAAAAGTTGCACGTGTGCTCATCAAGGCAGTATTTATGTTATGATTATACTGTAGAGAAAAATATCTGGAACTGCTTATTGTTTTTATTGTAATTGTTTCATTTTTTTTCACCAGATGACAAATTAGACAAAACAACCAGACATTAACACAAGACAGAACATATTTTAGTTGTTTTAGTTTAGTTATTTCAAATATTTGTGTGCATGTATAAATGTGTGTTTTGTAAGTGTGTCATGTGTTCATATATGCCTAGCTGTGACCAGAAGAAGTAAATAAATCATATTAATGTTGATAAAGTTACATAAATAGTGCCCCCCAGCCAACAATGACACAACTAAGTAAAACTAAATAAAAATAAATAAATATATAAAAAATGTTGTACCATTGTAAACATTGTACTGTGTTAAAGTGTGTTTACATGTATATACTACATATACTGCCTTGAAAATGTTTGCATGTATGTATGAATGGAATAACAACCTGGATTCCCACACCACATCTCTCCTTGGAGAGCGGTACAGTCAGTCGTACAATTCTGAATCAGATTACCTCTATGACACAAGGCAATACAAAACATACTAAAGATACATAAAAAAAAATTGAAATGTGAGCTTGGAGTATGAAACATGGAATGAATGCAAATATTTGAAAGGAGTATCATTAGAAAAGCAATCGATACAACCCAGACTGCAATGGGGGAATACTGGAGAATATATATGACACAAAATATATGTTTTGTTTATTTTTTTCCCTAGTGGCAAGCACCAAACATAAGAATCTATATAAATATAGCCTGCTACAAACTCTGTGAGGCTGTCACGTCATCATATATTATATGGAGGGCCCAGATCCTGAGAGATGATTTTTTTTTTATTTTGTGCAACATACATACAACCGGACACACACACACAGCTACACGAACCCTATCTCCTATAAATTAAGTTTCTATACAATTAATTTGCAAAAGCAAATACGTTTTGCAGGAAACGGTAATGTTGACCAGATTATGTATACTATTAACACAATGAGGAAATGTTGTTATTAACATGTGGCAAGTTTCAAAAATGTTGATACTGAATTCATCAATGAAATGTTCCCTGACAGCATATTCCATTTGTTTTCCGCCATATTATTTAACTTTTGTAGAATATGTTCGAGCAGGGGCAGCACTTGGTGCAGAGTTACATTTGGTGTAATACATAAGAACGTCAGCAGTGACTTAAAGCATCAAACACGATGTGATGATGATCATTTAACTGAAACCCTGGTCTTTCACTAACCTTCTCCAAAGAGCTTCTGTTGCCTGAACTGGATCACAGCGTGGGGAGGGGGGGGCTCACCTGGGTAAGAACCTGCCCTCAGACTCAACTTTGAGAGACATCTGCCTTGGTTCTCTCTTTTTCTGCCCACCAAAGACACAGGATGAAAGCTGTGTCACACACACACACACACAAACACACACACGACACAACCGTTATCCTGGTCTTTGTAATAAACAGGAGAGAGGAAGGAGGCTTAGCAGAGGAGTCGGCAAGGCCAGGGAAAAGACACTCACAGAAGTCTTAATAAAGCCCTCAGCTCCCTCCTCTCCACCACCACCCCTCTCCCTTTGTCCACCTCCCTCTCTCTCTCTCTCCACCCTTGCATCACCCCACATACACCCCCCACTCGCCTCTCTCTCTCTCTCCCCCGCTCTCTCTCTTCGTCAGTCCTCATCTCTATGTATTCAGCTGCCTGTGATTCAGATCTTCATCTCTCTCCGTCTCCTCTCCGAGCTCCAAGCCCTTCCTTTTGTATCTGATATCCTGCTCACACTCTCCTGCATCTTATCTGTCTGCTTTATGGTCTTGCGGCTCCAATATTACGGCAAAATATTTTAATAACAGCAACTTCAGTTTATATTGCTTAAAGTAACACATACCAGATTTAACGTAATCACTGTTGCACAGTTTGTTTGTAACAATGTGTATTTTATTCTATATGGGCACTACAGCGGCATTAGAATTGTAGAATTAGTGTTTGTATTGAAAACACTACTTCACAAATTAAAAAAAAAAGTAAAAACAGAAAAGAAATAAAGAAAATACATATACATGTGTGGATGAAATGAGTATCTGCTCTTGTCTTACAGAGTGACTGCACGACTTGAAGAAAGTTGTGTATTGTGGGTTTTCCATGGCGTGTCTGCTCAGTGGTTAAGCAGCCTCAAAGTATCGGGTAAGATCCAACTTATCTTACTGGATGTTTTGCAAGCTTGTGTTGTATTTTATATGCAAAACAGTCATTTTTGATCTTGTTTGAAGTGATAACTGAGCTGATTTTTAATATTAGCTGTATGCTTGAGAGCTAATATTTAAATTTTGTAAGCAGGAATGAATGATATTAGAAACTCAAAGTTTAGAGAAGACAGTCTTAATGACCTTAGTTTTAATATGTTTGAATTATTATCTACTGCTAGATTCGAGTAAATATATAAACTCTGCACCATGCTCCTGCTGTAACTGGCTTTGTGTCTGTTTTGCTTGTAACTCGTGTACCTCAGCAGACATAAATGATGATGACGAGGATTGCGTTTTAAGCTTAGACTGTTAAAGTGATAGCTGTAGCTTGTCCAGACAAAAAGGTACAGGCAAATTTGGGAGCAGTGAAAACACCAGAGGAGCAGTGAGAAGAAGAAGAGCAGACAGAGAAACTAAAAAACAAAAAAGTAAATGAAGGACAATGAAGAGAGAGAGCATCAACAGAAATGATGGTTATCTGTTCTCCATATTATGGATTATCCATGAAACCCCATTTAAAAATTTGATAGGATTTGGATATATTTGAAAGGTTCATTTGCAAAAACAGGTATATCTGTTTTTCTTTAATGTCTTAAATCATGTTACTTTTTGAGTGTGTACTCCAGTAAATATCAATCAAACTAATTTTGGGTTGTTTTGATAAGATACCAATTTTTTTGATAAATCATGTCTTTTAATTATCAGCGAATGGTGTTGGTTAAGTCATTTTAAGAATGGCTTTTAGTTTTCTTTGCAAAATAACTAATTTAAAGTGCATGTTATTTTGACAATTAAAAGAGACCTTTTTTTTCATGTAGGATGTGGAAACTTTGCTGCCCAATATCTCAAAGCCACTGACTGCAGATAGAACCGTATAGTTCTTAGGCCAGGAGTTGTGTTTCCAGTTTGTTCTTCAGGTACCTGCTATCTGCTGTGGGAGGTTCTAAGTGCCGCAGGTGTCTGTCAAGTCCTTTTTTTCTGAATTGTTATTACCTCAACAATACTACATCTCTAGTTTCACTCTGCCAGGTGCTCTCTGTTCTTAGGACGGTTTATACATGGCAACATTATTGTCTGGAACGCACATCCAATTTTAAAACAAGCCTGATTCTCAAAGGTTTGGTATGTGGGTAAGAAGAAATAGCCACGGTGGTTAAGAGGACATGAATGAGGCCCATTGCTTAAAATCATGGCTGTGCCCTTTGCTTAAAACATACAGTAATACACTTTGCAGCCACTGTTCATGCTACCCTGGTGTGTGATTGGGGGAGAAACTGGCTTCTTCTTCTTCCACATCGCAACTCTCCATGTATGACCGCTGAATGTCAGTGCTTCAGTGCGTTTACTTTAGCTCAATTTGAGCCACGTTGACATTCATGGTGCCCGAAGGATGAATCATACTGACTTTTCTGACCTTTTATTTAGCGCCATCGTCCGGTTAAAATTTCAGTACGTCAAGCATGCTAGCATGCTGACGTTAGCATTTAGCCTCACCGAGCGACTTTCCGATCGATGGCTATCTTCAGTTGCCCTTTTCTTTCTGTTAGACCCAATACTGAACAGGTTGGCAAATTACTCATAATTGATGATGTACAGTAAGTCCTAAAGTCTGCCCACCTCCGTCCACTCTTCCAATAGGTCACTCTGCCTTAATCTACAAAGCACAGGAGGGCTTCACTTCGTCTTCGCCCGCCCCAGACACAGCAGCAAACAAAAAACAACTCTGAAAGTTTTCCTTTCTCTGAGCTTTAAGTGCTCACCCCACGCCCCTAACCACTTTCTAAATGTGTTTGCTTTGGCTGAACTCTCCATGTGCCTCAAGGTTACTCAGCAGCCAACACAAAGCCAGGGAGAGAGTTACTCAGTAAATGCCAATGCAAGTTGCTGCTCGGGAAGGCTTTGTGCAGAGTTTTACTCCTTGAAAGGTTGAATGCATATCTCAGTTCTATGCAGCTCCCCCTCCCCCTCCATCCGTCCTCCACCCTCCATTCCGCGCAGTCCATCCCTTCTTCTCTTACTGGAGTGTTTACCTGCTGGTCGTGGCTACCAGGGAGAGGAAATCCTTGGGGCTATGAAAGCCCTGCTCCATTTTTTGCTCTTTAGAGATATGATTTGTGTTTGCCATTGATGCTAACACCTCCACCTGAGGCAAAATGCCAGCTGCCAGATGCATGAAGGCAAACAGCAAATGAAAAGAAAGAAATTATGTGTTTTCCCTTTGCTGTGAGATCTAAATAGACAACCTTGATCTTACTACATCAGTATCAGGTACACAAAGATTCATAACTTGTGTCTTTATAGTTGCAGCATCATTTATAGATTTCCATCTTCCAAAACTCCCTGTCAAACCTATACTGTCTTCTGTTCCATCACTCATTGTTCAACTCTATTACAGCATAGGTTCGGATTTTTTGAGTCTGTCTTAATACAACACTCACATGCGGTATGTACATTGTAAGAGTTATTGGTCACCGTGATAATTCTTCCAGTCCGTACTGGCCGTGAAGAATGACAAATCCAAAGTCCACCAGAAGCTAAAATGTGGTCTCAGCAGTCTGAGGGGGACGTTTCTTTCAAAGTTGAATTCACATTTCTTGACATATTGAAAATATAGTAATCATATTTCCTGTGCATAATAATGTGCAATTTTAATTGGTCTAACAATGACCATAAACAATTATTATCGTAGCATAAAGTAAAAGGCAAAAGTGATTTAGTGTATTTAGTTCATCCTTCTGTTGTGAATTATTCATTAATTATTCATTAGATGATATGTACCCACGTTGTTTAATTTTTCACATTTGTAAATTGTTTACAATAAGAAGAGCAGTATAGAGTTTTGTTAATAATTAAAATAGCTCATTGACTTAATTTGATGCCAGGGAAATGCTGCTGAAGTAACGTTACATGCATATGCAGCAGGTGCTGTTTCTTTATATGAATTTTAGAATTTTACCATGAATATGTGACCAACAATGACCAAATAATAATAAATATTAATAAGAAAGATATACTGTATGTTTGCTATAGGCATACAGAAAGGCTTCCTCACGTATATAAAAAAATAGCTAAACTGGGAACAGCCAATATGCTTATTAGGAGAAGCAGCTTTAAGCCTTTCCTATTACATGGTTAGTTGCAAAAGCATAATTTTTGTTACTTAATATCAAGTTTAATTTCCAATATTGGCTGGATGAACATTGTTTGGGAAACAGATATTCCATTTGACAGTTTGAATCCTGAAAAATGGATTATTCACTGACGCAGACTGGCTCCCCCTGGTCAAAAATGCATGGGATTCTATGTGACATGCTATGGCCTGATTGATTTTGGTCTGTGTGTAAATATATAGAAGTGTACTTAAAAAAAAACTTAGCTTCAGAGGCATACTAGGATCACAATGCAATAATAAGAGACACACATACAGTACACACATACATACAAAACCCTGTCCAAGTCATAAACCTGTGAATTTCATAAACGCTCCAATCGGGAAGAACTTGGCCGGTGCTGTGCTGTTTCTCGTTAACAGTAAATAGCGTCACTGGGTCCTGGAGGTGAAATTACACTATATCATGGCTGAGAGCTCATTAAAAATGGATATGAGTGGTTGACTAACAGTAGCTCCCAGGCTGGAAAGTGTCAACGGGCCTGCCGCTTTCCTTCCATGTTGTAAAAAATTCAAGCTGATGTGACACAGCGGGCACGTTGGTGCCAGACATGCACGGTGATTTATGCCTCTCATTTCCAGTAGGGGACATTTTAAGTGAAAGCACAGGGAATTTGCCAATTTTACAGCAAGGCACTGCAGAGGAAAAAGTACAACAGTTGTATACTTGGAGAGATTCTCAGCATTGTTGGGAGGAAAAGCAAAGGCGCCTGAATGCAGCATCTGTCACGTACATGCTCACAAATTACCTGTTCGCACTCGCTGAGTATGATCCAAGGCTGACTGCCACACAAAGAAAACAGCAAACACAAAACAGAATTTATGTTATCACCATCTGAATAGGCTGTGGCTTAATATACACAGCAATAAAGGATGTGAAGCCGAAGGGAACTTGCAGTATTCAGGGTTGTTAGTGGAACAAAGCAAATTTATCATCTATTATCTCAAATAATACATAACAGCATCAGCTCAAAAAGAGGAAAGAACTGATGACACCTTCAGCCCATTTAGCAAGACATGATGACAAGGTTTTTTGCCACACTAGTGGTGTTGTTCTATGGCAGTGTTGGTCTGTCCGTCAACCATTTTTTTCAGTCTGAAGACATTCATGGTGTCCACAGGATGAATCCTACTGACTTTGGTTATCCCTAAACTTTTTTCTCCAAGTCTACTGGATGGATCGGCAGAAAATTTCATAGAACGCTTGACAATTTTGGTTCACAATGGAATCTTTCTACAACCATAAGATAGATTGCCATGAAATGTGGGCAGTATGAGTCAGGCACAGTCAGGTTTAGATATAATAGACATTCAGGTCCCAGTTTTGTGCAGACATCTACTTGACACAAACAAACACATTTTCACCCAAAAAATGTTTTATATTGACTTTTGGTGTTGTCGGCGTACCACACCGACTCATCGTTGTCGCTGATGAAGCTAACCACCTGTGTGTCATCTGCAAACTTGATAATAGTATTGGAACCATGTGTAGACATGCAGTCATCGGTGTAGAGGGTGTATAGGAGAGGAATAAGCACACAGCCCTGTGGGACGCTGGTGTTCAGGGTGAGGGTTGAGGAGGTGTGGTTGCCTAACCAAACAAACTGGGGTTTGTTGGTTAAGTTGGTTGCCCAGGTCACTGAGTTCAGTGATCAGTTTGGAGGGGATGATTGGGTTGAATGCTGAACCCAAATTGATACATTCTCATGTACGAGTTGTTGTCAAGGTGGGAGAGGTTGGAGAGTAGACCCATGGAGAGGACGGCCTCCACACTCTTGTTCTGGTCGTAGGTGAAAGAGGAGGGGGTCCAGTGTGAGTGGTAAACAGGTGATCCAGGACCAGCCTCTTGAAGCCCTTTGTGATGGTGGGGGTGAGTGAAACAGGGCAGAAGTCAATAATGCTACTTGCAGTGTTCTGGCACTGGCACAATGGGGGTGGTTTAAAGCTTGTGGGGACAGCTGCTTGGGCCAATGACAGGTTGAAAGTGTCAGTCAGCCCCTCAGTCATGTGCTCAGGGCCTGTTATCAGGGCCAACAGCCTTAGGTGCATTAAAACTATTTAAGCTTATCAGGGAAGTAGATGTCGCTGGTTGGGGGGTTGGTGTTGGTGGGGTTTTAATTTGTGATGGCCTGGATCCCTTGCCACATGGATCGAGTTGTTCTTGAAGTGCTCCTCAAGCACCTCCTTAGCTTGTGGCTGTCCTTGGCCTTCTTGATGCCCCTCTTCAGCTTAGCCCAGGATGAACTATTGGCCTGCACATCATCTTATCCTAAAGCGGTGTTTTGTGCCTTTAGCAGTCAGTGGGACTCTCTGTTCATCCAAGGATTTTGTTTAGACAATGTAGTAATCCATTTGAGGGTGGTGACACTGTTGATGGTGGTGTTGATGAAGTCAAGAGTAGATGTTAGTTCTCTGGACAGATAAAAAGGTCTACACTGAAGACACACTTGAGCTACTTCAGGTTAGCAGAGCAGTGACTCGATGATAGAAGAGTCCTCATCAGCTGTTTTATCCGCTTGCAGTCCTGGTAGCTCGGTTGAAAGCTCGGTTGAAAGCTCCGACATCAAGTAGGTGGACCTTTGGGTTTAGATAACTTTGTTACAGATGGTTAACTTAACCATCTAAACATTAGCATGTTAACACTGTAATTGTGAGGATGTTAGCTTGACAATCAGTGCCACACAGTCACTACTGGCCCATAGACTCAGTCTTTTTACAACACCAGCACTTCCTCTGAAAACTTTTCTGTAGGCCATTTCACATGTTGCATCTCATTGAACTCAGCTTTGCGAGATATCCCCAGTGATGTCTACAAAAAAACTGTACAAGTGGTCTCCCTCTCAGAAGTACACCACACAGACACACACACACACACACACACACACACACATCTAGCTAGCTGGATGAAAGAAAACAAAAGAATAAATCATAGACAGATGTTCTCATTCTTGGCGAGGAGCCTGCCCTCATTAATCAAACCTTATCAGCAGCTATCTGAATGAAGAGAGGCAGAAAATGGAGTGAGAAGTGAGGGAGGAGGACAGAAGACAAGAATGCACAGAGGAAGAGGTGATGGAGGAGTATTTTGCGCTGCTCGCTGTGTGACTCAAAAGCTCAGAGCAGTCCCTGACCTCCTGCCACCTCAGTGAATTGAATAAAGACGCAGCAGCAGCCCAAGGGCACGGTGTTAAATAATGCTCAGGCACACTGAGTACATTAAGATTTAGCATAAATAAGGAACAGTAGAGCAGTGGATGGCCTCTGTTCTGCCATCTCATTAACCCTGTCAGAAAGAGACGGATAACTCCAAAGGGAGATGTCAAAGGAAAAATGGACGCCCACATGAGGTGGAGGACACGGGTGACAAGGAAGATAAGACCTTGAGATTCAAGTCACATTTCAAAAGTTTCTGAAGAGGGGATTATGATGTAAGATTTGAATTTTCGCATGTTTTTTTTTGTGCTGAGATAAATGCATAAGATTGACTTGACATTGACTTCTAAATGTCTTTTACAGTGAAAGATACTACCAGTGGTCTGCCTCTGAATGTTGCAGTGCTATTGAAAACAGCATGCATGTTAATCATGTTATGAAACCATATACAGTAGCCAATACACTCAGGACTGGCTGCATTCTGCATGGATTTTAAGCTCAAATATCAGTGATGTTGCAGATTGGATCCAACTGAATACCCCTCCCTTTCCGTGCGTAGGAGAACCTACAGTGGACTTCAGGTGCCAGTAGCTACTTCCAAAATTATGTCACTGTCTATGACAACTTTCTTCTTCCTCATCTTCCAGCTGGTGCATTCCTGTCACCAAATACAAGCTGCCTCTTTGACATAAAAACGGGAAAGGCAGACTGTAGAGCCAGTGTTTGGTTTGTCCGTCCTGGTGTACTGTAGAAACATGGCAGTGCAACATGGTGAGCTCCGTGGAAGAGGACCCACTCCTTACAGTATGTAGATATGAAAGACTCATTCTTAACTAACGAAAACACAATGCTTTTTAGTTTTAGGTGATTATTCACTAATGGAAAAATAATTATGAATATTATATTCAATTTCTGCCAATAGATCCACCTAAATCAAATGAATCCCTCATGATCCCTCTGTTTCTGTTACCAACTTTCCTGTCATTGCAGAGCCAGCCAAAATCTCCTGCTCTCCTTTAACCCCGTTCCATCACCTGAACTGCTCCACCCACTTACTCACCTGCTCCCCATTCCCTCTGAATACTCCACTAGTATTTATTATATTTATTTATTTACCAGGGACAGTGCACATTAATCAACTTTTTAGTTTACACATCAAACTAAATGTGCCAGAGTTAGCTAATGAGCTCATTTTTATCTGTGGTCCCGGGGCAGGTTATTATAATTTAGGGACCTAGTGTTTTCAATTCAATGTTTCAGCAAGGACTACAGTACAACACAATACAATACAATACAATACAACAAAATACATAAATACATTCAAAAGTAACAGTTGTATGTGCAAATTAGAATTTGTAAAGGCAGTGTCAAGAGATGAGGTGGTATGATTACACTGATTGCAAGTTTGGTTTGCTTTAAGCCATCTCTTAAGTTTACGTTTAGGGTTAGGTAATAAGTGTTCTCTCTCTATGCCCAGTACACGCTTTAAGCACCCTGGGATTGATGTTGTCTGGCCCACTAGCTTTGTTATATCTAAATGATTAACATCAAATTTGAAATGAGCTTCATGTATGGAAAAGCATGCTTATGTGTACGTATGCCCCATATTAGTGGATGTTCAGTGTCAGCAGAGTCAGAAGACAGGGGTGCGCTAACTGTGGTCTGCTAAGGCTCACTGGGCATTTGATTAGGTTAGGGACCTAGGCACTGGGTGTAGACTAAAATTACTTTACAGGTAATCGGATTAGCCACTTCTCACAGGCATCATTACGAAGGTTGTACTGTAGGTGACTGATGAGTACACGCTGTAGCATCTCCCATTCTAACAGCAGCCATATTTACAGGTAGAAAAAAGGATATTCTCAGTGCAGCGAGCAAGTAAATGCATTAATACTGACTGCTGTTTAAAATAAGATAGTTTGATTAAAGATAAAGAATGTTGTGTAAACAAAAATGCACAAATACCAGAAGTTCCAAACACAGAGTTAAAAAAAATAGTGTTTTAATAGTAGTAGTAAACAATAGTTAACAGTTAGTTAGAAGATGGATATCAATTCCATGTCTGTGTGTTAAATGCAGAGCTGAAGGCAGGATGCAATTACCTTAGCTTAGATTAAAGACTGTAAGCAGGGGGAAACACCCGAGCAGTGTACCCTAAACATTGTTTACCAGGTTGCTAGAGCTAGCTGAAGTTGAGCTGAGATTTTATGTGGATACGTGCTACTATTTTAAGGCACGTGAACATCCAAGCCGGGACAGTACGGTGTCACATAGTATTTCCCTTATTTTATGAATGTGTGGTCAGAGGTTGAAAACTGGTTCAATTTAACACCTGACTCACGGAAAATCAATGTCAATCAAATCAGCCATTGTGGTTTATACATTGCTTTGGTCCTTCAATATGTCAGAAGGATCTCAATTGGACAAGCATGCCACATTGTCATTGGTCTTTGCACAGTAAAAACATGGCAGCTATTCTGGTAATGTCACATTTCTCCTTAATTATCTACAGAAATTGGTTTCTGGATAACTTTAAAGTGTGAAACAGGCCACTAAGTCACACATTTTCGAAGTTTTTAAAAGGCCATGAGTCAAGTAGTTATTTTAATTCATAGTTTATTTTTTGGTCTAAGCTGCTGGCCTTAGTGGACTTTTAGATGTAAATCTTACATACCTTTAAAATCAAAGACACTGGACAGGGTACTAATGGATGATTTTCTCTTACTAACTAAAGACCTGTGATTTTGCTAAGGACTTGAGGATGATGCTGCTTGTACCGTCTCTGCTTATTCTGCCTTTTCTGCTCTCTCCCTCTGAAGCTAACATCAACATATTTCTGCTTTCTTTCAGGATGCAGCAGTCGGATCAATAAAAAGCCTCTTAGCCGAGCTGCACTCTCAACATCTGCTATTGAACCAGCACTTTGAGGCCTAACTAAAAGTGCAAGACATTTTCTTTTTTCTGTGAGTGCCCCTTTCTATACATATGTGTGTGTGTGTGTGTGTGTGTGTGTGTGTGTGTGTGTGTGTGTGTACATACATGCTTGTCTTCTGTTATATATGCATCCATTATGTGTGAAGCGAGAATCAGACTGACTTTTTATGTAAAGCATGCAGTTCAGTTATGGTATGACATGATAGTCATGTCTTGTTAAAAGAATAAAACTTTTTTTTTTATCTGAGTGGAAAAACCTCAAAGACTGGACCGATAGCTCTCCCAGCAACAGAACCTTTAGAGAGTTATGTTCATTCAGAGCATTCAAGAGCTTTTCCATCTTTCTTGTCATAGTTTACTATAAGGGCAAAAACAGTTGACTTTCACATCATAACTCCATTCAAACAGCTTTCCTATGCAATCAAAACGTCATCTTAGTTTGATAATTTAACAAAATTTTTCATTTACATTTCTCCATCTAATACTGCGCCATATAAATGTAGCCATTGGATTATTTCTGATAAACAATAAAGTCTATCTGTTCATGCACAGCCCATATAACATATACAACCTAAAATATTGGGTGGAATAACAATAATTCACAATCATTTAGATTACTGCTTCAATTACTTACCTCCATATTGTGTTTTAATAAGGTCAGAAGAAACAAGTATTTGTTTAAAAAATGTTTTATTATTAAGCAGTTATTATTAGTATAATACACATTGTTTGTGTTTTTTTTTAATAGTTTTATTTAGTGGGGATTTCTTTCCTATGTTTTGATTATGAGCATTATGAGGATGGGTGTTAGTGACACACTTTAGTGGGCACATTTTTTTTACCTTCTGCAGCAGTGGGGTCTGTGGAACCCTGAACAACAAGGAAGTCAATCCAGAGTGGCTGAAGTAAATCCCTATCTTAATCGTTGTTTGTTTTGTCTAAATTTTGATCCGACAGAGTGGTGACTCAACTGAGACACATGTATAACAGTAACAAGCTCCATCATTGAGCTCCTAATTGCAAAATAGTGTTCTGGAGAATTTTAACAAAAATTCTATGCATGCTGGAAAAATTTGATAATAAACTGAGGATGTATCTGAAAAAGTTAATTTGATGTATGAATGACTAGCTGGACATTTAGTCAACTCCGCACTCCAAGTTACAACATTTATCTCCTAATTATAAGTTGTAAATGTGAGAACTTGATGATTTCAGTTGACCCAAGCTGAAAATGACAAACTGATCTAATTATACTCAGATAATGATAAAAGGAGATGTAATGGGTTGTTAGTTAGTATAAGATTTAGAGGGTGTAGAATGTAAAAATATGGAGACCAAGTCTTATAATTTTGTTTGGAATCGCAGCTAAAGATTCAAAGACATCTGAACTCACTGACTGTTGAGGAAGCTAGATACAAACTTAATTGTTGACACAACAGTTTTTTCTTTAATTTATATTATACAAGCAGGGCTGGTAGTAACGCAAATTAGTAAAAAAGTATATTTTTTTTTAAAAGGAACTATAACTTTTCACATTCCTTTTTAAAACTGTACTTTTACTTCCAACTTACCTACATTTGCCATTTATACCTTGGTTACAACTAGTCTGTTATCTGCTATGAATTTAGCTGCCTTAACCAAAGTGAGCTTTCATCCAAGATGTGTGCACATGGTTACGCAGGAGAGCTTTAACCGGTCCAAAGAGACATGTGATAGAGCCAGATATTAATGAGCTGGGCCAATGCAAAAATTGAGAAAATCAGGCAAATACCTTTTCAATTTAAGGTTTGGTTGTTCTACTAATGTTACTCAAATCACTCAAACTCATTATATCCTGACAATAATACACAAGATAATCTGGGAAGAAATCAGGTTCCTCTGGCTCCTCCTCGTGCTCCTGATGGCATTTGCAAAGATCCACCACGCCTGAACGAAAACAACCAATCAGAGCAGGAGTCAGTCACTGCCCGTGCACTTCATGGATATATAGGTGCACTCGCTGCTGTTACTTACTGTTTATCAGACCAATGAGACAAGAATTAGCTTGCATGCTAGCAGGTTAGCACATGTCCCACAGAGGAATATACACAGTAGACTGTCTGCTCCACAGAGCTCCTTCTTCGGACCACACCGGCACAGAGCCGCACTGCAGCCACATGGCGGCATCGCAGTGAGAAAAGAGCGGATTCATCATCGCCCCAGTGTGACCCGCACATAGAGAGGATCCTCGCCACTGATCACCTGTTATTGCGTGACTGATGTTCCGGTTACCGTGACTGAAGTTAATTCATCTCCATGACAACAAAGCAAACTCTGTCCGCTGAGGGAGCTTGCAAGAAAATAGGCATGCCATCCATGGCAATAAGGTTGAGAATCAGTGGTGCTCCTTTAAGGCAGCGCAAGAATTAATCACAGGTTTAAGGGACTGCCACCCCTGAAGCTGTTGACTAAAACTGGGAGGAACCCCCATCATAACTGCTGGGCTCAACAATTAAAGGCCAACAGTCAGTGTGATGTGTCTAACCCCAGTGCATTGTGGGTGGCATGGCAGGGGTTAACCTCCTCCTTAAACCCAATGAACCCCTGCTATGCCTCCCGAAGCCTATAGCTGGGAAACAATGCCCTTATCTGGTTCGCTCAACCTGCCTCCCCACTTAGCCCCTTTGCCAGCCACAAATTTGCATGTCAATCATAGCAGCAGATGACATTTAAAAAGCCTGTAAAAGGACTGGTAGGAAATCACAGAAATTAATTGCGAAAGCGTGTGTGCACGTTTGTGTGAAATGCACACGTACGCACACTCACACACACACACACACACACATACACACAATCTCCCCCTATCTTCCCACACACGCTGCTCACCAGGAATTGTAATTACTTTACATTTCTTTGTGGAGGGAAGAAATTACAAAAATGGTTGAAGTAAGCGTCTCTGCGCATAATTAACATTGTAGCTATCAAAACTCAATGAATTCTGCAAGTCTTCCTTTGCTCTTTCTTTCTGACATTCTCTCCCTCTTTGAGTTTGGCAAAGTAAAACAACCAGCAGACACCACTTCTCTCTCTAAGATCAATAGAAAACACCAACAGTTATTTCCCTCTGAATTGTGGGGAATCAACACGATATCACACTCCAGCTCTGCATTTAGATTTATTGTTTTCATTTTGCCTTTATTCACTATGTGTAAGCCCCCCCCCCCCCCCCCCCCCCTTCTCTTTCTCTCTGCCTCTCTTTCCACTTGAGCAGAAGCAGAGTTATGGAGATTGCCTACAGGCTTTGAAGCAGTTGAGTAAAGAAGCCGGCTGGTGACCTGTGCTGCCGGAGGAGCTAATGAGGCTGCAATGTTCAAATTTGGGCAAAGGACATTTGACAAGAAATGCTGGGGTTTACTTTGACAGCATGTGTGTCCTTGATTCAATTCCTGCTCAAAGTGTCATCCGATGATGTAGTTCCTGGTGCCTTGTATACATGGAGACTTTCAACCTTCAATACCTGGTTTTTCCGTCCACTTGGGGGCAGCAGAGACGTGTTTTCAAGCCAACATTGACATATCGTCACCTTTTAAGTTGATGTGGTGACTGTGTCTGCCTGATGAACGAATGTCCAATAGTCACCCTTTTTTAGCTCTGGTTTTGGTTTGGTTAAGTTTGAGTACTTCAGCTCCTTATTTTGGCCCAAGGCTGGGGTCTGCTGGACCTCTATGATGTTTGTTCAGACTTTGTGTTTGGATCTTTTAATTTGGATGAGTGGGATAGTGTTTCAGATCAGTTTCCATGAGAAAATGCAGAACTAATTTGGAGGCTGTGTTATCACTCGTGTAGAGTGTGTTCTGCCCACATCTCATATCAATGGAAAATGTAATGCTTATGCTCATATTTTAACTAATCTCAGTAAAAAAAATAAAATAAAAAAAACCTGATGTAGATAAGTACTACTTATTACCATCAACAGGACAGAAAACTGTTTTTCATTAGCAAATAATTAACATTTCAGGGGAACAGAAGAGGTAAACATGTACTGCTATTTAAAAACAAGGTATTTGTAAGAATTTGCCTTTAACACCAGCATCCCAGACGCACATACAATTTCATTCTAGTACTCGGTGCTAAACTCTTCATCCATGACCAGGGTTATTGTAGGATTAGCCAGCAGAGAACTTTTGTCTGTGACCATGTTGTACATCAGTTTAATTTTTATCTTGTCTGATAAACTGTAGAAACATTTAATGTGTTGCCAGTGCATGGTGCTTGGAATTATTAATTTCCCCGGTGTGCCTCTCCTCACTGACTGTTTTTCAAAGGCCATTTTGTACTCTTGTCACTGTATTAAATGCTAGTCACATGAGCAGCCTTTAACTTTTAATGCTAACCCAAACTAACCCAAGCCGTGCGGAGTCCTTTCAGACAGAGAGAGCAGCTTGAGTCCAGCCCAGGATGGTGTCATCCCAGCCTGACCCCGGCCAGAATTTCTAATGTACTGTAGACAGGCTGTTATCAGCTGCCATTGTTCTCAGTACAATGGAAATCATTCATGTTAACAAGGTATTGACAGCACAATTACAGCCTGCACAGAAAGCCATCTCCTCTCTTCACTGGAATAGGCCGACAGGGACCAAAAACTGCATGACAAGAAATACAGAAAATGGAATTAATGCTCAGTTTGTTTCATTTATTTTACAGTTGACAAAGTATGTTCATGAATTTGCATAAAATACATTTTATGTAAATTATGTTGTTAATGCTATGGGCCAAAAGGACCTAACTTTTTCATGTGGAAGGGGGAAAATACCTCCTTACAACTGTAAAGCTTTTACATGCTTTTGTGTGATATTTTGCAATAAATCTAAACGTTTGGTTATTACAGATGCAAAGGGGTCACACATTATCTGTTTGCTCGACGCTGATAATATACACCTCTCTCAAAACTAGTAAGGGCAGAGAAGTATGTTTTTATCTCACACATATTTTTCAATACCTGTTGAGACTATACTATTACTGTTTAGAAGGCTACCAGTGTCCTGGAAAGAACTATGCAATTTGATAGTAATTATAGTGAGTATATAGTTCTGAGACTGTTATTTTATTTATTTATTTTATTTTATTTTATTTAGTTAGCTGTGTCGATTTCCTGAAAAAAAGACCTGCACAAAGAAAATATTCATTAATATTGGAAACTATTCTTCATATATGTTGAGTTGTATGTTTATCTGTGGAAAGATTTCACACTTTTGCGTGTTCAGTTTACCTACTGAGCCCTGACTAACCTCAGATTACACAGGTAAGTAGTTGGAAGTCATTAATTGGAAACGTACTAATTGAGTACTGACTGTACTTTCTCTGTAATAACTACAAAGTACACAAATCAGCTCAAGCACATTGTCAGCACTTTGAATTGCTACATTTTGGTATGGCGACCTTTTTCAGACATGTTATTGCTGTTGCTGAACTGAAGCACAGTGAAATACATTTACCACAAGTGTTGACAGTGTGTGGGAACATCACCTGCGTGTATACAGGTTAGGGTTGGATCACCTTTCTCTTGTGAGCCCTATTACATCCAAATTACATAAAGACACAAAGACATTTCACCCTGAATTTTCAAAGTTCATTGGGGGCCAAGTCATTATGGGGGAGGACTAAAAGTGGCCAACAGGCCCCTATATACCAACCCTTGGTACTGGATACAGTATAACCCAATAGTGAAACTGCCATATCAAATACTAACACCAAAGTAAAATAAAGAAAAATGAGACTTTAAAGGGCAAAATGTAAAACATTCAGATTTATTATCAGCTGTCTTGGTTTTGGGATAATGGCATGTTGTTTTGCTCCATAATCTGATTATGTGGAATGCTACAAGAAAGACACATTTTAAAAATTATAATAATATTAATTATAACTTCTGAGAGTTTTCAACTCTAACATCCCCTGATATCAAACTAATAAAAGTTCCTAAAATAGTTTGAATCTGATAATCCATTTTATATATATGTATATATATACTTTTTTTAAATAACTGTGGTGCAACACTGAGACTCAATGTTTACATAACAGTGGAAAAAGGGTTTAAAAAAAATAAATGTTGATTGTATCATAATCCACCTGTCCTACAGAAACTACATTTGAAGGTTACATTTTAGGAAATGACACCACTCAGCTATTTGTAAGTCAAGTCAATGTAACAGCGACTTAATTAATCATTTATTTTTGGTGCACTAAAATTGTGTGTGGTATAGACTGTTTGTATGAAAAACAGATACAACTGAAATCTACACCATCATCCAGCTCAAATTTAGCACTGGCCCTCAAATGTTAAGTTTACACTTGTGAGGAATCACAAAAATGCGGAATAGTGGAATCAAGAAAAAACCTAAATAAGAACAATCCGTTATTAAACATAAAGGTGTTAATTAATCTTGGTTTTACTGCGTATACTTGAAGCTAGTGGCAAATCTGCAGCATCATAGCACAAAAGATCTTTTTTCATCATCTGTAGAGGGAAACATAATTCAATGAAAGGCTTATAAGCATACGCTTTTGACAATGTAAACTTAACAGTAAGGACATGTTTCAATAGCATAAGACAGATTCATCGTTTTTGACATGCTTGGTACACAAGTCATAAAAATCTGCACCTTTTGTCCATCACTGCAATATAGTACAAACATTAAGACCTGATGAGGCTGCTCTGTCTCCTGCAAATTACATTCATATACATTCCATTTGCTTTGTCAAATATGTTTCAGAGGAGAATGAATTGCTGTTTGAATGACTTTCACTGGCATTTTTTCCCCCCAGACTTCTAAAACATGTAGTTAAGGTAAGGAAAAGATAGTTTTGGTCTTTTTCAGACATAAGACCACCATCTTTTTCGTACTTTCAAAATCTTTATTCATGCTTTAGTCTTGCCTTGAGTGGACATTGTATGAAAACAAATGGTGAACATTTTGCAGGCATGTTTAATACAAACATTACCTTGTTGTGTTATTGATATACTAAAGAGCTGTGAAGAGTCTGTGTATCCTGAAGTCCTGATATGTCTTCTTCCTCTGTGCCATTGAGATGGAAAAACGTGTTGCCGCTTGTGATTTTTTCCAGGGAATGTCACCACCGACACCCAGTTCGTAATAGTGCAAATGCAGTGGCTTTCATCAGTGGACCGTAGAATCATTCGGCGATATATGGTGACTTAACAGGCATTTATTTAAATGAAAATGTTTGAGATTGTTACTTTGAGATGTAGGGTCTTATGGAGGAAATGGTTGGGTCATTCAGCAGAACTGTTAGTGCCTAGATATAGTGAGATAAGATCCGCCCCTGGAGCAGTGCCTTTTGATTGTTTCTACCCAGCCATGTCAAATCCATAGCTTTGTCTTTGATATCTTGACCCAAACCCTTAGATTGGAAACTCACTGCATGAATGACTTTTAAACAGTGCAAAGGACTATGTATACAGTAGTTTTTTTGCTCCCATCTTTACCAAGTATTTTAACCCCTAAATGCAGACCTCTACAAGCTCACTTACCTGTTTAAGTGTTTATATGTCTGTAAATGTGTGTTCATGCCAGCCACGTGCTGATTTTCTGTTGCAATCATGACTGTGCACTTCATGTGTACTTTTGCAAGAGAATTCCTGATGGTAAGCTTTCTTGCATGTATCACGCTACATGTGTGTGGGTGCTTAATGTCTATGTGCATGTGTAGCTGATGAGCGGATCCCTGAGGCGAGCATTCAAAAGATGAATATTCGCAATTACAGCGTTCTCATTAGAGCGTCTGACCTTCAAACGGGCTCCCTCCGTATCGATCGTCCCAACCGCGGTCGACACTGGCCTTTCAGTGGAGATTGCTCACCACCACCACCACAACAACAACACAGACGTTTAGGTGGACCATAATCATCTAAGGAGCAGGGCCATGGCAATAATCTGTCCTGCTGCCAGTGGTGGGAGAGCAGGTGATGATCAGTAGGAAAGAAGAGACAGGATGTGGAGTGGACAGTTAGACCCTGAAGGTAAAGGAGACAATACATTACAATTATTCATTAAACAGCCAAATGTAAGCAAAGTAAACATCAAAGTTTAGAATAGTAAAGAAAAAAATAAAACTGAACGTGTCCAGTCCAAAGTGACTGATCTGGGTGAAACTGGAGGGAGGTGGGCCAATCACTCCTTTCAAAAATGCAACACTGTGCAACTTCTTGATTAAATGAATGCATATGATGTAACAAAGTCACTGAAAGTGCTGTAAATTCTTGAAGCGGAAGGTAGTGGAAGTCTACAATAAGTCAAAAACTGTCATTTGAAAGGTCTGCCTGCTTATAGTGATTTACTTTGTTGTGTTTTTTTTTTTATTTTATTTTGAGAAATATATATCAGCACAGAATATTCACTTAAGCCTGATGATTTTAGTGTGGAGGGACTGCACCTTTTTCAGGCGTGCCAACTCAGCTCTCGCTCTCTTAAAGTTGGTGATGTCATCATAGCTTAGTCACGCCAGGAAGAAAGCCAAACTCAGGCCGGGCCAGGCCAGAGCCAATCGGAGAGATCTAGCATTAGTAGGTCTGGGCATTAAGATGGTAGGAGGGAAGTTTTAAGAACACCCAAGTCTTGCACAGCTAATACCCTTTTTACATCAAAATTAGCACGTATATGCAGATTTTTGAAACGCGGGTAAATCCGCTGAAAATAGGTGATAGGTCTTTTCCCATTGCCAGTTGACGAGTTTGCTTTTCTTTCTTTTTTTTTCTGGTGTTTCACGTCAGTTACAGTATAAAGCTATTACAATGGTTCTTTTTTTTATATCTTTTATTTCAGTCTCTGACTCACGAGCATAGTAGAGCAGAGTATTTGTGGCACCCACCGTTGTGGCTGCAGCACGACTTGTGAACAAAAAAAAACATTTATTTGAGACTATTTGAAAACTAATTTTAATCTAGCTTGAAGACGTATGCACAGCAGTATTTACAGATTTTGTTCAAATATACCAATGCACTGATCTTTAGATGTGTAAAACTGACCAAGTAAGGGCATCATGACACCTCTCCTCTGCACTGTTTAGGATTGGGAATGTTGTGATGAGCCAGCAGCTGATGGAAGCACCACTGTCGGCTGCAGAGCAGACCATAACTAATAGTCCAGTAATAAATCACAGATGTAAATGTTAAAGATTTGGGGTTGGCCTGTATCTTGATCCTTTTCAATCTGGTTTTCATTCGCCAGCAAAATGTTTGTACACCTGGGTCAGCATGTCCACACAGGTGCGCGCATTCTCTTGCATGTTTCTACGCCTGTTGTGTGCATACTCAATGGTATTAAATGAGGCCCTGGGTGACTAGGAAAGTCCAATGGCTACTGTCTAGGGAGAGGGAGAAGGTCTGACACTGACGAGTGATACAGGGCTGAGAGGCAGAGAAAGTAACCTCATGACACCATCTCTGTGTTATTTGCCTCGCAGATGCTGACAAATCATCCCAGCTCCACTTACAATAGAGCAGCCAGAGTAATCTCAATAACAGATCAACAACAGTTTCCTCACATCACTTCTAGAAATTCAAACATTGAGCCTAACAGTTTGAAATGTTGAATTACACATGTAATTATATGTGATTACAGTGATTACTTAATTGTTAAAAAAAAACAAAAAAACATTGGACAGTCCTTTCAAATAATCTTGGACCAACAGGTCTGTCCTCTGGCTTTCTTTCTTTCATTCTTTGCCAAACCCAAAGAAGCTGACTTAGACTGGGCACTGTGCCCACACACCTGCGACAGTGCTGACAGAGTAGAGAGGAGCTATACTGAATGGTAGCGCCTACATTAGCCATTCCCACACAGCACATGGCAGCGGTGTGGCCCATGGCTCCAACAGTCCACAGCTGAATCCAAAACCGCAAAAAATAAGAGGCACATTCCTGGACCGTCTGAGGTCTTTCCAAATCCACAATTAATCAAGTCTGCAAGGGGCCTCAAGTGGGCTCTCAGAGAAGCTGCTTGGGATGCATTTCACCAGAGTTTGCTCGGAAGACTACCCATAGTTCTTAGCAATATGAATGTGATGATGTCAAGAATCCAGCCAGCCTAAATAGTTTTTTTGGGCACACCCATATTGTATCTAGATTGATTTAGAAAGTCTGGACTGCAAAAAAAAACATGACGTCGTCAAATCCAGAATGACGGAAGTGCATCAGAGCGGCTGAGCAGAATCTACGCTGCTACTAGCAGAGCAGTATGGACACAGAGAACGACGCTCTGTGAACAGACATGAGAGCTGTGTCACAGCCGTTTGTAGTTACTGGGGCATACGTTGTTACCACAGCAACCCATGCAGACAGGTTGCTGATGTTTGGACAGACAAATCCAATCTTATTACGTGCAAATGACACCGTGCAGATAGTCTGTCTTAACAATGTCATTTGAGAAACAAATCTGATTTGCCTGCAGTCTGAACAAGCCAAAGAGTGACATTAAGGGGAAAAAGAACCTATAGCATCTTTCTCGATGATGACCTGTGACCAAACCTGTGTCTCTTGGGGTAGTAAAGAATCCTATTACAATTTTCATGCAGGGGCCACGTATTGGACATATATTGGCTAATATTTCCTGCATTCTCCAGGGCCAAGGTTAAGTGCCATGAGACAGATTAAATGTGTCTCTCTGCAGCTTTCAATAACAGTAAAACTCATACCAGACACAAGCCATCAGCAAACGTCCAGTTCAGTATACCCAGACTTTGACTTCCGTTTCAAACTTGACTGTGTGAAGTGGCAGCTGACAATATAAATACATAAAATATGCCCATAAGTATCACATTGGAGTCTATTGTTACCATTTACTATAACACTGGTAGTTTCATTCTTACTTATACATTCTGATAAATATGACAAAAAAAAGAAACAAAAAAGAAAAACTATCCCCATGCTAACATCTACCCTGTGATATCATCAGTGCATTTCAGGAGTTATCTCTTTTTATTTAATTTTTTCTCCCAACAACTTGCCTCTTCTACCTATATTTCAAATATTTTGCAATTACCACAATGCCTTTCACCAAACCCACAGGGGGCTTAAAAGTGGTACTTGTGGCTGTGTGGACAGACTAATAAGGAAAACAGCAAGAAATACTTTTTGCATTTCTTCTCAGTGAGTTTGTTGAAGTGACAATTTAGCCCCTTACCTGTAACACATCTTTATTGTATTATGGTCTTTTAAGTTATGAAGAAGTAACCTCTGTGAAAATGTTCTTAATTATTTCCTGTTAGATTATTATTTGTTAGAGTTTCTCATGTTTGAAAGCTTGGCCTCCTCAGCTGCTGGAGGGTACCACACAAACCACCTGATATCATCCACTGAGTAATACATGACGGACAGAGCCATTTATCCCTGGAGCCGACATCAGCGCACTGGCCGTTGCACGAGAGGTAACTCCAGAAGTGTCAGAGAAGCACTAAGCTTGTTTATTAGACACAAGAGACCTTACTTGTTTTTATTTTCGTTTTTTGTTTTTTACATTTCGGGCTGTGATAGGTGATAGGCATGTGTTCAGTGATAAAAAGATGAATAAATTTCCAATAAAATTATTGGAAATAAAACAATTTATTGATTTCTAATGCCCCATTTTGATATTTCTATTCTATGCCTTAGTCATAATGCCACAGTAATGTCATGTTTTTGAGTTGAAATATCCTTATTTGGGGGCTTTTGCAAGCAAATATTGATATATGCAATTAATCTGAGTAATTAATCAGCATATCATGTAATTGATATATATATAATTAATTTGATATATATATAACTACACATTATATACAACTACAAGTTTTTTCTGGTTCTGTTTCAGCACCGGCAGCACTTATTTGTTATTGTGTGTACATGTATACATTTCTTTCTTATATGTCCACAGCAATTCCTAACAAACCACACACACAACATCTAAACATATCTGCCCTTTATTAAATCCATTGTATGCCCTAGCCTCTGTTCAATGTATGCTTGTCTCACTGTACATGTGTCATGGCATGTGTCTATGCGCATCACCTGTTGCATTTGCGATAAAAAAAGAAGAAATAAAGAAAATGAAATGAAACTGTGGTGGTTTTGGTAAGGTTTAGGGAACTACAATAACTTAATATAAGGGGAAAACACCTTTATGGTTAAAATAAACCATTTTTTTAATGTTTAAGTTTCTCCGGCTTTTCCCTTCACTCTGTACCCTCTGAACCTGTGTAATTTCACAATCTCAACGTTCAATATTTACACAACAAATAAATAGCTCTGCTTGCGTGGCTCCTTATCACCATTGATCTGTATTGCAAAGAGAATCTCGCCCGTCAGCAGCCAGCCCCAACACCGGTAACTAAGTTTGTGTTCACAACCAAAAACATCCCTGGCGTCCTAGATGCCAAAGAAAGGCAAACACATGGTACTCATGGGTCATAGGGATGGGAGAATCTATGACCAGGATCGTCAGTTCCAGGAACTTAGATCAGCCAGTGACTGGCTACAGCTGCAAAAGAAAATCCCTTGTGATATTCAACAATATCTTGGACATCTCAGCATACAACGCTTTTGTCATCTGGACAGTGTTGAACCTAGAGAGGAACAAAGGGAAGCTCCAGAGGAGACGACTCTTTCTTGAGGAGCTGGGAGAGACATTAGGGAGGCCTCAAATCTAAAGCAGACAACATATACCATTCTGCTGTTGCCCCACCTGCCTGTACTACAGAATCACCAACAAAGTGTGAACGATGTCGTTGCATGTGTGCGTGACACTACCTCAGTCTGCTGTAACTATAATATGTTTATCTTTATGTGTATATACAGTATGTATTGTATATGTTTGTCAGTTAGTAACATTTCTGAACTTGTTTTCATCATTCACAGCCAGGTCACAGCCAGTAGCAACAGCACACACACAGAGTAAAACTCTGCCCACCATGTGGTGTGTAGACCAGCACAGATTTGTGTTCAATAATTTCCATACAATTCTGTGTGTGAAATTTATCTTTCCAATTTGTTCAGTTCTCATTCTCACTGAAAACCTTGTTTCATTTGCTTGTTAAAGATAAAAAAGATTTTTTCCACCGTTTCTTGATTAAAATTGATTTTGTTTTACAAAAATTACTTTTTATCAAAAAAAAAAAAATGAATAGCAGTGGTAAATGGCCAATATTAACCATATGCTGTTCATATTACATCTTACATTACATCTGATTAGTATTTTTACATAAATGTTGTTGGCCCACCAGACCCGAAAACATACACAAGTGTGAAAACAACAGAAGGGTTAAAGGCTTACATAGAGCATGTGAGGGGATACGCAGGGGGGTAGTGGGGGAATGGTTAAAATGCATTGTCATGCAGCAATTTGAGCATCACAGTTAATGAAACTCATGAATAACTAAATTAATATTAGGTATAACATTGTATTGTTCTGGCACAGTGAGAGCTCATACAGAGTATGGATCTAGATGAACTTATTAAGGAGAGCAATTGGTCTCTTTCTCATACAAACATTTTTAATCATGGATCCGACAGCACACAAACTGTATCATTCCAGAGCTTGTGCATTGCTAACATATCATCTCATGTGCTTCCAGGCCATCTGGTTAAATTCAATTACATCAACTGCTGTCTATCATCATTACACCATGCTATCATGTAGTAACTGGACAATTGTTGCAATGAAGAATGCAATTATACCAATAAAAATCCACTCAGCTGTGTACACACAACAAAATTTGGTAGAAACTGAAGGTTGAAAGGCCCCAGTTACCTAGTGACCTAATGTTATTAATGAAGTCATGGGGTGTTTTCAGTTTATTGACTTTAACCTATTTGGGGGAAGATGGAAACAATAAAAAAATTAAAAAATTAAAAATTAGATCTGAAGCCATCTAACATAAAATCCCTGCTACTACTACTACTACCTTTGTGGAGCTCATTTTGTTCCGTTTTGTGGACAGAGAGGTGTTGATTCAGCTCTTAATAGTCAGGTTTTCATTTGTTGGTGTTCCTCTTTTGCATTACGCTGAAGTACACTGCATTACATTGGTGCTGGTTATTAGGTGTAAGGCCCTTAAAAAACTAAATTTGCCATGGAGTCGAAGCAACAACGCTCTGACACAAATTAAACAGTGGGAACTCTATGACCTCGGCCTATCGTACTGGGCTGCATTATATTGTTTAGGTGTTTATGTTATTGTGTCCCCTTCCTGAGTATAAAAGAAAAAGATGAAAGTGCACACTCTCTCACACACACACAACATTAAAAGCCTATCCTCATCTCCACTCTCTTAGAGGTCCCGCTTCTTTTAGCCCCTGTCTTAAAGTTTTCAGACACTAATAGGCTCAGAAGCCACCAGCAGTGGATTAAGGGCAGAAAGAAAGGCGAGCTACCTCGCTGTGTTCTCTTCTCGTTTTCCTCTTAAATGAAAAGAGGCACGGGGCTTCATCTGCAGCTGGGTAGGAAGGCGACATTGGCTCCCTGGCTGTTCATTTGAAGAGGGTGACACGCGGTGATCCAGTTCCTCTTCCCAGGTCTGTCTAATTACCGGCTTGATCACCAGCCTGACCTTTCACATTCAGGCTGGACAGAAGAAAGTGCCGCCACCTTGATAGAGCTGGATAATAAGAACAGGACGACGGGGGTGGGGAGACGTACTGATAGAGTGAGGGGGGAAAAAAAGAGAGTGAAAAAGGGCGGGACTACAAGGCCTTCTGGTAATTGTGCCTTTTTATCCTTTGGGGAAGTAATGAAATGACCCATGCTCCTCTGATCTTTCTTTTCTTTTTCCTCTTATTTTGTTTTTTTCTGTCTGTCTCACACTTCCCTTCTTTTGCTCTCTCTTTTTCGTGTCTTTCATCTTTTCAATTGATTATCTCTTCTTCCTCTTCATATCCTTTCCTCTTTGTCACCCCTCTCTTTCTATTCAGGCCTCTCTTGCTCTGCGTTCTTGTGAGACGTCTTCAGCTACCACAGTCCACATTTAGCCAAGTATGATCCAAGGACTAGGGCTGGATAGGTGTCCAAGCATGCATTTCAAATCCACAGTCAGGGGTGATCGGGAAGGATATGATCCAAAGGCCCATTCAAGCAAAATTTGCAACACGCAAGCCACACTTTTCAACTGATTTTAGGGATAATTTACTCTCTCATTAATTTTGACACATTTCACTACCTACAGCAAATGTCAATGTCGACCAATGCATGAGCATGCAACATTTATTAATTTTGCAAAAGGCAGTCATTTGTTTTTTTTCTAATGAACTTTTATGGCACTTTCTTTTGTGTGCAATCATTTGTCCATTTTGGGACGTCCTTCAGACCTCAGAGTCAGATCTCACACATCAGATGAAACAGCCTCGTTCCAGACTTCAAACCATGGGTAAAACACTGTCGGGTCGAAGGTGTCAAACTGTTGTTATGTAACCGAAATAAGTTTTGAGCGTTTTTTGTTTTTTTTTTTCAAGAGAGAAATTAGCTGTTCAGATTTCAAGTGTTTGGTCAATTTATCAAAAAAGTGTGCGTTTGAAAGTTTGTGTCAATGTTTTCAGAGATGTGAGGAGCTGTAGTGAGTTTTATTCCTTTTGGAAGATAAACTTTGGTCTTACAGTTTAAATCTAACATATGTTTCCCCCAAATGAGCTTGTCTGAAGGTAAAGTTAAGATTCATGCTTTTATTGGACAGTTTAAAGTTGTACAACAGCGCTGCCCCTGTGCTCTGGACACTCAATTACAGACTGATTGCACTGCACCCTCCCATTCCAGAGTCCAACATGCCAAGTTCAAACTATCAGGAGTGTACAAATTGGGCATACTCTGTATCTAGAACATTTTTTTCTCTTTACTCCCATTTCAGTTTCCTTCTTTCAATTCTCTGTGTCTGACTTTTTACCCCTTTCTCTCTCCCTGCCCTCCTATAGTACTTCTTTTCCTGCTGTGGTTCAAAAAACAACACAGGTAATGACAGAGCAGCAGGGGGTAGGGGTAGGTCAGGTAAGTGAAAAAGGTCCACTTAAACCTGGTCATGTCGGAGGGAGTTGCATTTTCCCAACCACTTTATTTAAAACACACACACACACACACTGACACACACACACACACACTGATCCGTAGACCTAGTGAATGTGTGAGGATGAAGAATGTAAGTGAAGCGAAGCTGGAGGCTAACCCGCCTCTTCCTTTTGTTCCTAATGTAAGACGGGAGTACAGGGAGGAGGGATGACAGACTGTCGTGCTGTCATGCTACTTCAAACCCAGCATGTCACCACACAAAGTCTCTGACAGGTGACTACACACTGTAAAGAACTCAAGATAGTGCCGCACGCATTACTGGCGCATAATACATGAAGGTAAAACAAAAATACAAAAGACGAGGTGGAAACCCAGTATATGGAGGGCCCTGTATGGTCAGTGTGCTAAATTGTGGCCACATTGTTACACGGATAGTCAGTGGTCGTGTCTATTATGTGAATTCCTGGATATTACATGTTTATCTGCAATTTTCTCTCTAGTGGTCCCAGTAATATTTGTTCCCACAGTGTACTGAAGGAGCAGATCACTGACATGGTGAAGCTAAAGAAAAATGCAGCTTCAACAACAAAACCTTCCACTCACGCCTTTAAATATTTGATTTGAAAGAGAACTTATAATGAAGCAAATGACACTCAGTAATAGTACATGGTAGTTTATTAGTTAGTCAGTATATTATACAGTTCATACAAGGTGAAAGGTGTGAGCAGAACAGTATTTTTCTGTTCTTCATTGGAGCATGTGTAATTAAAGAAAACATGATACAATGGGTCTGTAACATACACAGTAGGATGAGGACATGGACATCTAAGGAGGAGTTGACCGTCAGTGGTTAGTTTGACCCCCAATAGGTTGCTCGCTTGTTTTTTTTTCTGCTCTCCTCCAGCAGCTCATTTACTTCACGTGTAAACGGGAAAATTCTTCCTCTTTGCTTTTGATTCATTCTGCCTATAGAAAATGTTGGAACTTTGCAATGACTGGTCTGGGGCATTTGGTTAATGGTGCACTAATATGCTGTACTTGATGAAAGTTTACGTTGTTGACAGTGTCCGGTGGAAGTTTAAGGTGAGTTTTCATGAACTCTTTAACCTTTGTCTCCGGTGCAGTTTCAGGAATACGGAGTAGATGATATTATCTCGTGTACTTCCAGTTTGCAGGTGCAAGATGGTTTCTTTTCTAGTGTACTGACCACTCAAAGCTCTTTACAACACATGCCAATGTTCACCCATTCACACACACACTGATGGCAGAGGCTGCCATGCAAGGTGCCAACTACTCATTAGGAGCAGTTAGGGGTCCAGGGGTAGCCGGGGATCGAATCTTCCGATTTTTAGATGACCATTCTACCTCCTGAGCCAGGCCGCCCCTTAAGTAAACAAGTTGTTTACTTTTCCGATGGATGTGATATAATTGTGGGCCAATTCCAAGCTCTTTTATTTCTTCATCCAGGTTACCAAATGATTTGCATAAGTATACATTGCTCTTACAGATTGCCTATCCTGACCAGTTCATGATCAGCAGATGGATGTATCAGTAGTTTGACATCTGAAATCATGTTCTAATCATACAATCAACCAATCACAAAATCCTGTGCTTTCACACCACAACAAACTGCACTACAGTCCAAGTGGAATTGGACAGAGACCCCCTTTGTTAAGTGGTACCAGTTCAGTTATTTAGTCCAGACTGACTGCACCATGGTGCATTTTAACTGAACCAAAGAGGTTCAGTGTGAAAGCACCCTTGGGCTCTTTTGCCTTTATTAATGGGTTTTTGGCATTGGCACTAAATGTCTTAGCTTGGCATGCCATATAGTAATAAATACAGCATAACTTCAATTCTCAGGATTTTCAGAAATTAATCATTTGATGAGTGGAACTATACATGTTCTAGGTGACCTCTTATGAAATACATTTTTCTTGTCCTGTATGTCCACAGGTTTTTGTCACACCAAAGATATACCATATGTATGTTAATGGATAGAGGAGAATATCAGTGTTCCCGTAAAATAAGAAGCATGTTGATAGAACATTCTGAGCCCTAGTTCTGTCAAAAAATGTTAATGACAGGTCAGAATGATTAAAGCTAATATTCCTGGATTTTCTTTTATACTGCTATAGTTTTTTTCTTTTTTTTCCTATTTAGGGTTTAAATATGATCTGAGTTTTTGGGATAGGATTAGCTGTCCCACCCAAAGCTAAACCTGCGACTAAACTACTCGATCTGAACGCTTCTTCTCTGAACGCGTCTTTGTGACTTGTAAATGGGTAATTTAAACATAAAGGAAAACTACTGTTTATTAAATTATACTTTTTTCTCTTTCTTTGCTTCACCTGTTGACATGTCTCTATTTTTATTTTTTTTTTCAATTAATCAGTATAAAGGGAAAAAAAGCACCCAAAAGACGGATCATGCTGTATAGTCTGTGAGCACTTACTCAGTCATTACTTAGTCATTTACTTCATTTCCTGACGCAGTTTAATAAACTGCTGTTTATTTCATAAACTACTGTTTATTTAACTGTAGTTTTCCCTCAAATAATGAAAGAATGTTCAGACTCAAAGAAATTATTCATGGATTTGCATTCTCAGTAAAATACTTCCCTCTCAGGTTGTGAGTTGTTAATAGTACAGTGTGTTTGCTGAGGAAAAACAGCCTTTCCTTTTTTCTTACTCTGAAGCCAGCGGAGTCAGACTTTCACAAATAAGTGCTGTCACTCTGTTGCAGCGATTTGAATTCCTTTTCAAAGTCCTTCTTGTGTGATCCCTTGGAGCCCAGTCCGAGACCCGTTAGTGTTTGTAGAATCCTCCGTCCTGATGATGAGAGGACGTCGCCGGCATGGGTCGAAGAAGCTGAATGGAACATGCACGTCCATACGCACGCGGACACATATAACAAGTGCACCACATTTGACATTTTCATTTAATTAGCAGTTACCATGCGACTAAGTAAAGCTCCCAAGCACTCTGGCAGGAAGCAGTACCCTGATTATCTCTTTACGCTGCATTGTGAGGCACACATAAACACGCACACCTACATACACATCATTATTTTTTCAGCACGGCAACCTGAAATCAAAATCGGCTGATGATCAAACGAATCTAGCATGGAGCAGTTCAAAAACACGTAGCCTGACACTAAGAAGCTGCCATCAGTGATAACCGTCATGGCACATGAAGGACAGTCTCTTGGAAGTGTGCAGATCCTCTCTGATAGCAACGTGCCACAGGGAAAAGAAGAATGCCGACTCTTTCAAGTGTGTTTTTTGGCCGTGCACCACTCCCTGCTCCCCCAGACTCTCCCCTTCCACCTTTCCTTCCCGCAGGAACAACAAGGACTACAGTTGTGCCATTAGCTCATGTTTTCCGGGATCAAAGAAGCCCTCCCTACGTTTCCTCAACACCACCATCCAAGAGTAAATCATGGCTTGACACTATTCATTATCAGCGACATCTGGAGTAAGTTACCATCTCCGTGCTGTTCGTCTGGACAGCCGAAGAACATAGCAGCATTCACTGATAAACAAGAAGAGAGGGATGAGTTTAATGGCCGTGGGTGACAGACGCTTCCCTTGACCTGCACCTACTATACCATAACACAGGCTCCAAAAGAACATCAATATGGAGCCAGACGCTGCTGCACGCCACTCAATCACCGCTTACGGCTGCGAGATACGAGATGGATGCAGTGTTCACACAGTGGCAGAGAGGGGGCAAAAACACACAGTTCAATACAGTCCAGGAACTTTAAAATGCAAACTCACACAGTTGTTTTACTGTAGATTGGGTTTCAAAAGTCCCCAGTAAAATAAAGTGATGCGATTTTTGCAATGATGCAATTGTCACCATGGAAAATCATGTACTCGATCAGGGACTTTCAAGTCTGACACTATGGGCCCATCCTCAGAAATAAATCGGGATAACTGCAACCCCTGCTAAGCCAAAACTGACCGAAAAAATGTTGAAAAATAAAATATCAGAAACAGGTTCATTGCCAATTAGGTTTTCACATGCAAAGTAAGAGAATTAAGCAAGTACTGCAAAAGTCAAGCAATCATAAGAAAAAAAAACTGAAAATAGAAAATGTACATTAAATATATGTAAAATATATATCTTCTTAAGCGAATAGAGCTGAACAGTGTTTAAAATGGATGGCATGCGCAAAATATTGACTAGGAATATAAAAATAATCGCAGTATAATGTATCAAGAATATGTGCAATAGTATATGGATTTGTCACTTCTATTATTAGTCTTTGTTTTACTTCTATTTTGGGGATAACCATGGTGTGGGTTTTGGCCCTACCGTCCCCATAACTTGGGGGACATAAACAGGAAGTATAAGGTTGTCTTGAAATCAGTGAGTTAGCTGTGGGCTACAAATTAGCACCATTAAAAGTATGCTGGATTAGCTATTAGCAGTCCTTGTTTGCAATGCACAGATGCACAGATATACAAACATAGATTACTGGATTACTTTGATATTGAAGAAAAAAACTTTTTTGTATGATTTCTAAGTGGATAGTCAATTTACAAAGACTTCCAGTTAATATGTGGATTATTACTGTAGTTCCTTCGTTGCAGAGGAGGGAGCAGCATGACAATGTAATAGCACTGCAGAACCTCTTACGGAGAAGGCCGGCAGGATGAAGTGTTTGACGTCACAAGAGATTGCTGTACATTTCATGTTCCCTACCAACAATAAACTTGTCCTTTAACCATGGCCATGGTTGTCCCCTAACCTTAACCAGAGAGTTGAATCCTACAGCTGCAAAATATATTGTGTTACACTACTGTGTTACTGGGAAAGGTTAAAATAACATTACTATGCTTGCATTATTTTGTAACATATAACTCTAATACTGTTAAAATGTATACCAAGAGAAGACATAAAAAATCCATCTATGATAGAATAATGTTTCAATATTGCACTATACGCTATTTGCTCCTGCTCCCCAGAATGAGATGAGGACATGGATCTTAACCTCACGTTTGGATTCAGCATACAGAACAGAAGCATGGGGTAACAGCTACCGCCCCCTTTCCATCAGTACACCTACAGCACCTGTAAAGCAGTATAATCCACATGTAATTAACATGTAAAAACCTCTGTTTGTCTTCTTTTTTCGGGGGGGGGGTAGTGAAATGCTGGAGTTACATAAATCTATGCAGCATATGCATTGCCACGCTATTTAAGCAGTGCATGAGTGAGGAGCTATAAAACGGAGAGACTGCCTTCTAGTTCAAGGAAATTCTGCCCAAAGAATTGCAAAGAAATAAATAAAATGATACATCCTTAGGCATTATTGAGCTACACTGATTTCTTTGCTTAAAGGACACAAATATATAGGCACATTTTCAGCAGGGAAATAAGATATGAATGAATCCACAACTGTTATTAAAGTGAAATAAAGTTCATCCAGCAACGTTGCAGAGAATTATCTTTGCCCGAGAATCTGATCCAACATTTCTCTCTAATGTGGTAGTTATATCAAATATCAGATGAAGCACTCTCAATTGAAATCTTCCTTATGTGGACGATAATGACTTTCCTGCTTGAATCCAATTTAAGAGCCTCTAATGGCCCCATAATGTTTCCCCGCACGGTAAATTAACAGGCATGCATGAGGCTGTGGCACAGAAAAAGAGACACTTTTACTCACTTTTAAACTCAGTGATTTTCCTTCTCTCCCCAGAAGAAATAACACATGGGAGAGGCAAATGTGTCTGGGAAAAAAAGAGCGAGACACTGAAGAAATGAGGTGCAATTATTATTAATATTACTCCACACGCTGCTGGGTTTATTGCATACATGCACTATTTAAATATTGGCTTTCGCAAACAATATTGGATAGTGATAGTGATTGGATAGGTTATAGTGCATTAAGAAACGCCAACAGAAAGCCTTGATCAGAAAACCAGACATAGGCCTCTTTTGTGTGTGTTTTTTTTCCACAGTATGTAATAATACAGTCATAAGTGACTATTCCTTGGAGCGCTTTCATCTGTATGGCCGGTGAAATGACTGATCCTATCTGCTCATATTGATATCCATCACACCCAATAACAGTGGGGAACGGTGAGTCCAGCAGCAGTGTGTTATCAGGTTTCACATCCTATCCTCCACTTTCATTTCTACAAGATGTCACGCTGTACAGCTCAGGAGGATGACTCGCAGTGCTAGGAACACCAGAGGAGGTCAAAAGGTGCCTTTCCAGCAGCACTATCCCAGCAAAGGCTTTGCTTTTAACCTTTATTCAGCACCAAGCATTCTGCAGACTTCCACAACATTACTCTTGGGCCCCAAATAGACTTTTGCATTTCTACTATCTGTTCATTATCCCATGGAATTATATTCATATTGGGCAATAATGAGTGCAGAACTTTCCTCCTGTGCCAACATGCAGTGCCAACAGAGGGAGTAATGTGCCTTTATGTAGCAAGGCAGAAAGTGTGGGCAGCCAATTTTCATGCAGGAAACCGATGTCCATGTCCTGTCACTATCCAACAGTTAAGGTTAGCATTTTTTTCCTCATAAGAATGTTTCCCTCACCTTGACCAAGTGTTTACTAGCCTAATCCTAGCCATACCTAACCATAGTTTATTCGGCAAAGCTATGATTTCTCTCTAACCTGTACCAGGCGTTTTCATCTAGAGGTCAACATGAGACTTAAACATCTTGGCACAAATGACTAATCAATCTGATCATAATCATAATGCACATCAAGCTGATGCTAGTTCAGTCAGCCTTGGATTCTCTGGCCAAGAGGGTTCCCATTAAAGTATTCAATCTATTGAAATAGTTAATCACATGACACAGAGAGATCTAAAGCAGTGTATTTAATGATATAATGACATAAAGTATTCAAGTATCTCCGGGTTTTCTTCGTGAGCAAGGGTTAGATGGAACACAGGGTTGACAGATTGGTGCCACATCGGCAGCGATGAGGGAGCTGCCCTGGACTTTTGTGTTGACAGCATGAGGAGTTCAGACATCAGGAAGGCGTTACAGGTAGAACTGCTGCACCTTCAGGCTGAAAGAAGCCAGCTGAAGTGGCTCCACGTGGAGGTATTCTGAGCGCATCCAACTGTGTGAGACCCCGCGGCAGACCCCCAAACCAGCTGCAGCGATTACATACCCCGCCTGGCCAAAAACTACCATGGAGAAGGATATGCGGGCTACCTTGCTTAGCCTTCTGCCACAGCCACCTGAATTCTTGTTTTAAGGGAACTTGCTCAGATTTTCCTGATTAGATCAAAGCCTTATCTTTTTGGCTTGCAAATCTAGCCTGGGATACAAAAGGCTCTCTCCAAGATAATTCACCATCTCCAATGATGCTACATGACAACTCTGGCTGAAGCACTAATGGTATTATATAATTATATAGGGCTGATAGAGGCTGGCATATTGGTTACCACTAACAGCCCAATATAACATGATGAATTGGGTGAATTGAGAAGGCAAGCCAATTAGATATTCATGCTCAGACAAAATGGATGTGCTCCCTTGTAATGAGACAGTGTGTGTGTGTGTGTGTGTGTGTGTGTGTGTGTATAAACAGCTGTTTTGGGGGGAGGGGGGGCGGGGGGGTTAACTTGTGGAGGGAGAGTGAGAGAGGATGAATAGAAACAGGAAGAATGGTTGCTTTAGGTGTTAGTCAGCCGTTAGAAGTGTAAAGTACTGAATGAATGAACGTATTGTTTGGACAAAAATAAACAAAGAGAAAGTGGGAAAACAGAACATTGGATGAATGGAGGAAGAATAAGGGAAGGATGATCAAAAACAATAAGTGGAGAATGAAGGGAAATCCTGGGGGAAAGAGATGGGAGAGGACGAGACAAAGGAGTAAATGTAAGAGTAAAAAAGACAGAGTCAGCTCTCTACTGTCCCAGTGCAGTGCAGCTGCTTTTTACCTCTAATAATGCTGTTCCATTAATACCACTTACCAGGCTGGCACAACACTAATTACTGAGGGGGAGACTGGAGGTGGGATGAAGGTAGGCCAGCAACCACAGTAATCTCTAGAAACACCGCTTTGCCCCTCCACACATCCGAACTACACATACTGTAAATGAAGAAATAAATCTGGGTTTCATTCAGTCCTGTTTTCATTTCAAGTACACAGTGCTTGACTGACTGATTGTATTACCTGTGTCTACCTTGTTTTAGCATGCTAGAAGCATGAGGGGGACTTAATGACTTCTGGTGATCCTCTGGCTTTTCCTCTAGCGCCACCATTGGGTTGACATTTGTGTGAAATGCAGCAACTGTAATGACATTGTTGATCCCTTAACTTATCATGTTGTGCCATCATCAGATCAAATTGTCCTGTTGTTTAATACTTTGGATTATGACCAAAAACTGGCAACACTAATGACCATGCTAATTAGCAAATGTAGTATTGCATGCTAACATGCTAACTTAGCACGGGGGACATGGTAAACATTTTAACTGCTAAACTTCAGAATTTTAATGTTGTTGTGAGCAGATAGATTAAGTCAGTGTTACGGTTACACATGTCTTACTCTTGGCTTTCAGTTGTAAAACAAATGTTGCAGCTGTGCAACATCTGTCTTCAACTTCTGGCGCTCTATTGTAATCATAATATACATTCTCAAACTGCAGAGAGAACCAGGCTTTTGCTTCTACTTTCCCCTGTTTTACTGATCAGCTAATGCAAACACAGTTTTAATGCAAAGCAACGGGAAACAGCAAAAAAATAAAAATTAGAATGTGTACGATAATACAGCAAAGATAATATTCTGTACATGTAAAACATAGCCAAGCAATACGGATTATGACCATTATTTTGACACAAAGAGACATGCAGATCATCAAAAGACAATTACACATGAGAAGAAAACCACAGGTTTAAAAATTAAAACAAAATCTGGGGGTGGGTAGTAAGAAGTAAATTCACCAGCCCTATGTAGCCCCCTCCTCATCCCTGCTTGAGACTAGAGGCCTCCAGGCTACCGTAGCTGCTAATAGCATAACACACCCAACTGCTGGCAGTCACGCTGCATTGTGGGTGAAGTAGGCGCCAGGTTTTACCAAGGAAGGAGAATGTGTGGAATAAAAAAGAGGAAATCTGCTGAATTTATTTTCATCCTTTAAAAACAAATCAAAAATTCCTTTAAGAGCCTGACAATGTTATGTGCAATGCTAAATTGGTTGTGTTTACTGTAACACACAACTAAACTGGTGGTACCACCAAGGCCCCACCTAAGCAGCCTTGTTTCTGCTCCAAGAAGGGTGATTTTCTCTAGCTTATCATGGATATAGCTTGTTTTACAAATAAAAATAGTGATCTGCATTACTCTGACAGTACTTTTATCCAGTAAAACCATATTGTGACTCAAAGAAAAAAAAGAAAGAAGAAAAACAAAATGCTCACCCCTTTCTAGCCTTTTAAAAGTCCTGTTTCTTCACTGTAGGGTGCATAATTTAAAATGGACTTGTATGCAACAGCAGAGAATATGCACACAACCATGACTTATATGCAAGTCTATACAAAGACAAAACATACAATATAATGAGAGAACCATCCTGCCTATGAAACTACATACAGGCATCCACCATATTTTATTAAGACAGTTGGTTGATTATCAGTTGACATTAAGCGATGACCAATTTACTTTATTTGACAATAAATCATTCCTGGCCTCCCCTGGAGCAGATATTGAATCTGTCCATGTTGTAATGGGGGATGGGCTGCAATGCAAAAACACACAGAGGGTCTGCTTTTCCAGAAGGTTATTTTTGTTTTCCTTGAAGCTACACTTCACAATATTTACATATTAACAATGGATCTAATGACTCAAGAACAACTATCCAGGTACCCTCTTTTAGCTCATTTTTTTGGCTCAGAAAACTCAATCAACCTGGTGGATGCTCTGTGTCTGCTAGATGTGTAAATAGCTAATAGTTTGTGAGTATGTATGGCAATGTCATAAGGTGATTAAAATAAATAAAGTCATCACTAACATACCCTATTTTCATAAACCTTAAAGTAAGGGCCTGGTTACCAGGGCAGGAATTTCACCGGCTGCCACGGCAGCCATGGTGCCCTGCACTCTGCCTGTTTTGTTTTATTCTTTCCCCACCCTGCCCCCAAGACATTAAAACCTATATTAAAAAAAACTCTCATTAACAATCTGAATTAAACACATGGTCTTTTCAGGAACTGATGGTGGAAGTAATTGGAAGAATTGACCTGAGCACATACACTGCTCGGGTAGCGATAGTGATGGCGGTAGGACGACCCCGAGGAGGATCAAGATGACGAAGACAATGTGGCATTAAAGGTAGGAAAGTTGGAAAAACCATCAACGAAAATCAAGTTATAATAGTACATTTACCAAGTACATTGATTCGCTGCTAGTTTGTTTGTAGCCATTAATTAGCATTACGTTACCTGATGTTTTACATTAAGTACCAAATGTAAAAGTACTCATTATGCAGAATGAGCCAGTTCAGAATAATTATATTACTGGATTATAATTTAGTGTTATTCTGTTATTATTATAATTTTTTAGACACTAATACAATTTTAACATTTACCAAAATTAAACAAATTCCCTCTCAACTTTTTTCCTCTTTAAAAAGAATGCCAAGGAAGGAAAGAGTGGAGAAATATCACAAAAGGACTCTTCAAAATGCAGCGAAAACTGCAAAACAATGGGCACCTTCTCTAAAAAAGGTTGGTGGAAGATATTTATCATTCAACATGCCATACATCACACAATTAGAATGGTAAGCCATTATTGTTAGATTTAGATGTATCTTATAGTAGCTTCATAAGCTATAGCTTTGGTAAGTAATGAATATATTGGGAGGAAGAGAACAACCAAGAAACAGGATATGGAGAAGAGAAAATGGGAAAGCAGGGAGAACAGAGAAAAGGAGATGAAAATGAAAGAGAGGGAGAACAGGGAGGAAACCAAGGAACAGGAGAAGGACACAAGAAACAAGGAGAAGGAGCACATGAAGAGGGAGAAAACAACCAAGGAACAGGAAAATGGGAAAGCAGGGAGAACACAATGGAGGAAAGAAGGAAGCATCAGGACAAGTAGTTGTAAACCAAGGAGGGGAAGAACAGCAAGAGAAGAAAGAAAGAAAAAACACAGTTGCAACGTTGGAGTCCTGGGGATATGACTGGTTGAGCTTTGAACAGAAAATGGCCATGTCACAAAAGTGTGGTGCTTTGCCTGCAGAGACCACTACAAGACACGTCATAAGCACATCATATGCACTGACACATACATCACGGGCACCTCAAATGTTAAAAAGACACCGCCAGAACACACAGTCAATCAAAAACACATATCACAGCATGCTATAAAAAGCAAACACCAAATTTGAATTGTACACTCACTCAAATCCCATGAAGTTGGATGACACAGGTTGGAGAAAATTTAATTATATTTAATTTGTAATTTATTTGTTTGTGCCCTTTCAGTATTACAGAGCCAGTTGCATGTGACGTCCCCTAAAAGATGGAGAGAGCTCAAGCCCATCAGTGAGACACTTAAGGACACGTCATTAAACCAGCTCGTGCCCAGGGTACCCACTTGATTGACCATAGAAGGAGAGTTATGGCCTGTCTTGCAAATACGAACTACTGCAGCACTGTGACCCACCTCCAAGAAAGGCAGGAAGACGCTTGAAGTTTGTCTTGTACCTGGTCTTCGAACAGGACCTGCTGGCCGACCTGGATGAACTGTCACTTAACTTTCAAAATGACCAACTGTCCCTGTGTTCCATGAGAATGAAGGTCATGACTGCCCAGACTGTGCTGGAAAAGCAGAAGGAGAAACCAGGCCCTCTCCTGATGGCTTTCCACAACACAGATTTATTTAGATACAAGGGAGTGGAGATAAAGAACACAAACGTGTCCGCTGAGGCCTTTGAACGACAGAAAAGAGGTATTGTGGATTACATCATCACATGCATCGGCCGGAGATTTTCCACCTTCAACCGATCCAGTCCTTCTCACTGCTGAGGTATTTGAGCCATCCAACTTCCCAAGTGAAAAAAACTTTTACTGCAAGATGGGTGCAACATAGCAGAGGTTCAGAGGGAGTGGTTCAAGGCAAAGCAAGACATTTTTTTACAGGGCAAGATGGTGGGCAGCTGGAGTTGCCAAAAAAAGGCCAACCATCAGTCCTTATGGGCCAAAGAAGTGCCCATGATTCCCCATGATTAAACTGGGGAGGACTCAATCTCTAATCAGCTTTGTGTCGATATTCAATATTACTTGTTCATTTTAGTGTCCTTCGATGAATGTACTGATGTGTTATATGTGATCATAAACCTTTCTAATAATATGAATTACGAATAAATTATTCTTTTAATAAAAAAAATGTTTTTGTGTTACATGTTGTATTAACAAGGCATGAATGCTTTTAGAAATGAATTTGTCTATTTAAGTAAAATCTAAATAATGTTTTTTAACTTTTGACCTTGATGCCCCAGCCAAGTGGCCTTGCCCCTAAAATTATGAAATTCCAGGCCTGCTGGTGACATTCAATATTTTTGTGCAGACCCAAATGAATTGATCCTACTAACAAGTATTGTGTGTGTATTAAATCCTGATATGTCTTAATGCTCTCTTCCCTGCCATAGAGCTTTGTTAAATTATTAAAAACACATCGATAAGGCAGACTGTTGCTCATGTTCCTTCATTACCATAAACACACACTGTAGTTTATTCTGCTCCCCCAAATACTCACTAGATCAAAAAGTATGTTTTAATCCGCCAACCGTCCCATCCAGCAATTATCCCAGACAAATGCACTTTTTCCTCCTGTTTGAATAATGTTAGATAAACAACTACAGTGTCTGTGGTGAAGTCAAAGTTAATGTTGTAGTGTGCTCTTATTTTGAAAAGTACATGTGTTTACACAGGAAGTTGTTCTGGCAGAAATACTAATGTGATGTTAACAGCTGACTGTCAGCTGCTTCACAAAGGCTATAAAGGCTTTAGGAAGTTATGCTCTACATGTTTGTCGCAATGTCCAGCTGTTTAATTATTAATGATTACTACTAGGAACCAATGAGCTTCAGGCAGGGAGCTACACACAAGGTACAGAAGTCAGAAAGTATTGAATTATTACTTTTAGTTTCAGGATTTTTTTTACCAAAAAAAAGTAGCATGTCCCCAGCTCTACCATTTAAGCTTAATTCAGCAGTTCCCAACTTTTCTTTTGCTTTTGACCCTATAATACACATACTTGTGGTCCCTTGTCACGGCTTGTTCAATAGCTGATCGAGGACATGAGGTGAATGGGGCAATTTGCCTAAAAATGACACCTGACGGCGGCATAGAGAGAAGAACAGCTTTAGAATTTTTTGGACAGCAATGAGATCATTGGCTCACAATGGTCAAAGCAAAATATGATCGGTTTACGTGAAAGAGTGAAACAGCCACAGTCAGCTGATGAGTTCGAAGGTGGATAAGAGTGGGAGAGAGAGGGGGAGAGAATTCAAAAATGACTAAGCATGAGGATAGTCAGTCTTCCTGGTTAAACTTCTGGTTAAGTTTAATTTTATTTTTCATTATTTCCTACCCCAGTTATTTTGTGGCCAACTCTTGGGTCCACACTGTGACCACTCGAGGGGTCTCAACCCCGAGGTTAGGAATCATCACTTTGGTCAAGTCAAGTCAAGTCAATTTATTTGTATAGCGCCAAATCATAACAAAAGTTATCTCAAGACGCTTTGGTGTACACTATTACTTTATAGCAATCATATTTGTCAACTTAAAATGCATGAGTATACTTTAAATTCAAACGTGGGTAAACTGGGTTTGATTGGGTAGCATCACCACTACTCTGACTTTATATCTCCATGTCTGTGTGTGTCTGTACAAACTGTATGTTGACTGACATATAATTGTCTGCCACTTACATGTACATCCCTTTTGCACCCAAGCGATCTGTGGAATTTAAATGCATCACAGCGGTTTGCGTTGTGAAATTTAGGTCAAACTCGGCTGATGTTCGCATGAATACATATGAGATCCCGCTTAAGATCTATTATCTAGCCGATAAATGGAAGTTAGTGTGAGGGCAATGTCAATGGGCTGCCACCAAGAATATTACAGTATTTCTACGCCTATTTTCCACCACAACAACGGACAACAGCAGTGGGAGAAAAGCAGTGCAATAACCTTAACTTCAGCTGTCAGAAACAAAGCTCCGGTGGATTTCTGCTGAACGGCAATCACATTGCCTTTTCTCTTTCTCTTCGTTCTTCTCTCTTTCTCTTCCAGACACGCACGCACACACACACACACACACACACACCCATGCACACACACACACAGACACACACACCCATGCACACACACACACAGACAGACACACACACACACACACTGCTGCTCTCAAGGTAACATGAAAGACCCTGGCAGATACAGAGACATTTTAGGGCCCTCATCTATCTCCCATGGCCAGGAGCTCTAGCGCTTAGCAAATGTCAACAGAAAATAATGCACACACAAAGGCAATCTTATTTGTTCAAGAATCGCTCTAGGTCACCACAATTCAGCCGGGCAATGCGGAGGGAGATGAGCCACCAATACAGCACTACAGAGACTCGCTGCTCTCCCCCTGTTTTGTTTTTCGACTCCTTTCTCTCTATTCTCGGTAATTCCCCCTTCATTTCTTTCTCTCCCTCTACCTGTTTCTGTTTATCCCTGCTGCTGTGAAACAAATAAATATCCTCCTGGTGTTTTCCAGCAAAAGCTCATCTGGTCAGCGCTTCCCCCCAGCCCCTCCTCCTCTGTTGAATCCCTCTCTCTCATCCTCCTCCATATTTCCTTTCTAATAATCAGTTCCATTTTGATTGTCCTGATGAGTGTATTCCTCCGCATTATGTCGCCAATGCGCGGCAGGTAGCTAATCAACTAAAACATTCTCTCTATTATTGCCCCAGCAGATGAGCGAGCAATAGAATTTTTTTTTGAATTCAATAAAGCGCACACCTCCGAGGGGCTTTCATTTGAATGATTGCTCTGCCTGGCTGCGTCTCCCTCTCTCATTGTGTTTATTTGTCCTCTTTCGAAACATCCACACCACTTCTCGATGTTCCCTTTGTGTTGTTGTTCTCCTTCCTCACTTCATAATCATGCAGGAAAAGACACTGAAATTTAGAGAAATATTATTATTAAAAATCAAAGTCCTAACCTACAAAGCTTTGTGATTAACAAACAGCTGGGATAGAACAGAATATCTTGCCTATAAAACCATTGGTTCTGCATTTACTACACTGCAAATAAACTCCAATCTTAAAGCCTCTTTGTGTAGAATCTTTATCTGATTATTATTAATTTTATTTAATTATTATCTGAAGAGCTTTCAAATTATTCTGATTAAACGGTGTCTTTGTACAAAAATGAAACATTCCTGGTAAAATGTGTTGCAGTCTTTATGTAGCTTCCAGCCCATTCAGTAAGGCTTGCATGGCTGCCTATCTATGTCTTTTTTCATACTACCACTCAGAGTCACCAAAGAAATCCTGGGCATAAGGACTTTAAAGGAAAAAAATACCTTTTTTTTCTTTTACAACTTGACAGTTTGATGCTCGTAGCTCTAGGTCTATCAGGTTGGGACAGCACGGAGGTCAAACTTTAAATAACATAAAGAAGTGGGAATGTAAACTGTGAATAGATGTGGATGATGGGTGTTTACAATGGACAGTATGGCAAACATTTACTGTTCACATTTATTTTCTCCTCCACATACCTTTGGCTAACCTGGAGAGTTTGTTGCTGTTTGTCTGCTCATGTTTGTTGCTTCGATTGATAACTTGTTTAGTGGTGCCGCTACATTCAGAGTTAGTTGCCCCAATCCATTGGTTATCCAGCAGGATTTGACCAATTCACATTAAATAGACCTTCATTGTCAATTCCATTATGAAATTCATTGTTTTTGCTAACAGTTACATTCAAGTCACAGCCAGCCGACAATTCAATTTAGCTGCTGTCATATGACCTTATGTTGCCTTACATAAAAATTATTCCATTGGGTTCCTTGCAGTGAGGTACACTATGTATCTGCTTATACGTGGGTTTGAGGTATCAAAATCTGTACTAGGAGAGAATTGGAGTAGTGGAAAGTTGGATTGACGCATCCCTATTTTGGAGATCTCTGCAATTATTTTGGTGAATTCAGTGTGATCATAATATACGATACTGTGCTATGAAAATTAAAACCCAAGGTTATTGCAGTTTTTCAGATTGAATCAACCTTTAGCAGTCCTTAGTTCCAGGGTTTCTTTTTTAGATTTTTTTATCTCGAAAGAAGGTTAAATGGAGTATGACGTCGAGAAGGAGATTGGTGTAGCATCAGCAGTAATGCAAGCATTGTACCAGACTGTAATGGTGAAGAGGGAGCTGGAGGTGAAGCTCTCGATTTACCAGTTGATTTATGTTCCTCACCTATCGTCATGGGATTTGGATAGTGATCGTAAGAATAGGATTGCGGATACGAGGGCCAAAATAAGTTTCCTTCACATGGTGGCTGGGCTCATTCTTGGGGACAGGGTGCAGAGCACAGACGTTTGAAAAGAGCTTTTAGTAGAACCACTGCTTCTTCACATTGAAAGGAACAAAGGAAAGGAGTGGTTCAGCAAAGGATCAGGATGCTGTCTGGAAGCCTTCTTGTGGATGACACTACAACTGACCTTAAAGCTGATCCAGAACACACTGGGGGGATTATATGTCTTGTCGTGTCTAGGCAGAAGGGCAACTGGGCTACCTTGGTTCATCTATTGTCTCCACAATTTGGATAAGTAAATTAATGGATAGATGGTGTTTGACTTGGTTAAAACATCAACTATGTTGGATGTTGGATGACAATTGTTTGCCAATGCAATTGGGAGCTGAAGTTTGCAAGGTTGCATCAACAACAAACATTCGATAGTTAGTTTACACCATGTAGCTCAATCACAGGTTGCATACCTGAGCCAACAAATATAATGCCAGCTCCACATTAATTTTTCAGACTTTTTTTCTGGACCTCTCTCTTAAATGTTGCACCGATGTTCACTCAAGTTTAGTTGACACAAAAACCATGTACAGAGAACATGGTGGGTAGCTGCGGTACGTTATCTCAGATAACAGAGAAATGCTGGCTGGGTTTTCCAAGAAAATAACTAGTTCGGACATGTTCTCCGACCACATCAAAAGGCAAAAGTGTTAATAGCTGTTCCGAATGGTCACATTGGAAGGTGGGGTGAAAAGCTTGCCGTCATAGAGTAGAAGGAGACATGGGCATGAATGTTGAATTGTTGGATTTGGAAAGTTACAGAAATTGCCAGACACAGGACCCCCACCCCCCCAATCAAACGTTAGAAAGGTGTGGGGGTGAGGGCATTTATGAAGGCAAATGACCAGCACTTCTGATGAGTAAAAATCCCCCACTGTTATTTTACAGTCATTTTGCTCATAGCATCGGTAAAATTCCCTAAATGCTCTTTTAAGAAAAGGGTGAAATGATCCCAGTAGCAGGTTGCAAAGTTGCAGCATGCATTTTGAAAACAGATATTTTGTAGTGCAAGTATCTGGTTTGTAAGACAAGGGAATTTGACTGGAAGTAAAACTTGAGCCTATTAGTCCTTTACCAAGAATCCTACTCAGATAGAATACAAAGAACCCCGGAGATCATCAAATTGTTTCATACTTAGTGACACAGACTGGCAGTCAAGGCTTCCCATTTTTGCAGCTAAATTGCCAAACTGGTTGAGATGAGTGCAGTGAAAAAGGAGGAAAAGTGGAGCTGAGCTGGAAGGAGGTGGAGCAGAGGCCAGAGAGGGAGCTGTCAACTCAGACGAGTAGGGGGTTACAAGGTACAAGCCCCTTTAAACACTCTTACCTGTCATCTTAATTGCTTTAACTGTCAAAGTTACAGACCAATTAGACATGGCTTTTTTATCGGTTCGGCCCGAAAGGAGACAGGGGGAGAGGCACTTAATATTCAAATCATCCATTCAAATATTTAAAATCAAACATTGCAACAATGACGTTAATTATCAGAAATAACAGCTATCTAGAGTGAAACAAATGATTAGAGTTGTCAATTAGTGGAGTGAGAATGGTTGTGTGAGGTGGAAAAATGGGTTTGCTGTTAAAGTCAAAGAACAGAAGGTGAAACCTATTCAGGATACCAGAATAGTCCTTTTTAAATATTCAAAGAGGTGTGTTAAAAGCACAAGGCGCAGCAACCATCATGTCAGGTCCTATTTTAGATAGTTTTCACAATTCAGACTTCTTTCAAACTGCAGGACCCAATACAATACCCTCACAAAGGTCTCTACTTTCAAGTTCATTCAGCTGCACATCACTACCAGAAAAATATGTCATACAGAACAAAGCAGAGAAATATGCAACATGAGCAGCACATTTTGGTTGATCAGTATTACATCAACATCTAACATTACACGGCCTGATGGGTAACTGGAACTTCTGTGATCTGTGAAATAGACAAGCAGAAAACCTGTATGAGATGTCATGCGGTAAAATGATAAATTGATATTTTGCCTGTTTTATTTTATTTTATATAGCATGAGATGCTGACACTTTTAACTGTTAAGACACTTCAGAAATGCTGTTTCGACTGTATGTATATAGTCATACTATTAGTAAATTTAGTCATACATGTGATCGAAACATCTTCGTGTTTGTTAATACACAGATTGGTAAGACTGTTAAAAAACAACCCTGCCAACCTTTTTTCAGTTCAGAGAAACTGTGCAAATACAACAAATAAGCCCCCATGTCACAGCCAATAGAACAAAATACATTCTGTGACCGGCATGAACACATTTCTTTTCATCATGCATTCTCTAACTTTTTCCCTCTTTCTGTATGAGTCATGAGTAGGCAAAGTTCAGCCATTTCCCACATGTTGCAGTAATATCACAGCTGAAACACTGAAGACACAAATAAGAAATGTGTAGTGAGTGGTATAAAAGCAACAACTTTCTGATAAAGGGTGTGCTGCTTGTTTTACATCTATTCATGTCCCATTACACAGCTGGGTTATTATGATGCTGAGGACAATAATGCGACTCAATCAGCTCTGTTGTTTTGCTGTTACGCCTCCTTGACATGAAAGTCCAGATCTGATGTGAAGACATCGACGTGCGGGACAAAAAGACTGTCGAACGCAAACACACTTAAAAGAGGTGACATTAGAGCAAAAGACAAAAATGTGCTCGGTAAATTCCCTGTTAATTATATGATTATTTAAATTATAATGTTGTGATTATTCTTATTATTAGAATTGTTTTTTAAATTAGGCCTGATGCTAAAGCTAGACGAAATGCCAGGAGAAAACCTGATGATTCATCCTCTGGGGACCAATATCCAAAGTAAATGTAATGTAAATCCAGCCATTATTATTTTAGATAATTTCTCATGGACTAAAGGTTGGTTATGGGGAAATTTTGGCTCCGGTCCAGAGTAAAAGACTGCATGGATCCATATTGGTCCAAGTAACCAAGGCCTGACTTGGAACCTGAGTTGGGTTTTCCCTAAATTGTATTCAATCTACCTTACATTTTCAAATAGTGATCAAGGCTTTGATTTACCTCAAATCCAGAGAGAACTAGGCCTTAACATGAATCAGGTTTAGAAAGGCCATTATTTCTATTTGTCCCATTTTTGTGAAAATATCTTACCATATTTTAGTAAGAAGCCTCCCTGTTTTCTGATCTGCTCTTGTTTTAATTTGTTGTTGATGCAAACTTGACATTTCTTCCACATTCACCGCATATCGAATTTGTGTCCTTTTTAACAAGAATACTGTTTCCAGTCACTTCCACTTTGCTGCTTTTTTATTGCTGTTGAGCTACCGTCATTGAAACTCAACACTTCTTACACAGATGTTTCACATCAAAAGCCCTCTCACTCTCCAGAGGTTTTTAATTTGAAGCATCTGCAGAAAGTTGGACTTTCATGAATGGTATCATAACAGCAATGGAAAGAATAGTGCAAAGTAGAAGCGACTGGACTAAACCAGTATTTGTATTAAAATGAGAAGGTGAGAGAGTAGTAGGTGAGAGAGTATGATATCATTCTGTGGCTGTACTGATGACGGTACTGAGTGCTGTGGAAAGTAACAAAATATAACGTCTGAACTTGTATAGCACAGGTAAACCATCCCCTATGAATGTTTTTTATTCGGCTTTGATTTTCAGTTGTTGTTGCTGGCCATGGCTATTATTGGAAAAATAGTTTCAATTAGAAAGTTCAGAGTAATTATTCTCAGGCTTTCCTCTGGTCACTTTAGAATTATTTTCCTCTTGAATATCAATTTATGCACATTGGTTTCAGGGTAGGTTTTTGAACTATGAAGATTGCTGGTCCACAGCAAAATAACAGACCGACCAACTTTACCACCTTTCTTACTGCCAGCATAAAACCATGTGGGATTTAAATTTCCTATTTTGATCGGCATGTGGACAGGAGCTAGCAGCAGGCAACATATGTTTTTTATTTTTTTTCATTATCCTATACTTAAAGGTTGGCTTGCCAAAAAAGAGTGGTACAGAAATGTGTGTAACTATGTTTTCACTGCACATGCATTCAATTCCAGTATCAGGTAAGTAATAGTGAGGGTATCATATGTAACTGGACTGTGCAGAATGTAATGGTGAATGTCTGACATGTTTGGGAATTATCAGAGAGAAAACACCAAATCATTGAGCTGAAGGGAATTTTTGAGGTTGCCGTTATAAGGATAGCGGTACAAAAATTCACCATGCTGAAAAGGGAATTCTTATTCAAAACTTCAATGCAGGGAAGCCATTGCAAAGTGAAGTCAGTTGAGAAAAGCATTTATTTAAACATTCTTACCGAAAGAACTTGCAAGCTCATGCAAAAAAGGACAGCAAAGCTGATGGACATGTGATGAGGGATGGGTTGGTTGGGAAGACAGAGAGTCATTTCAAATATGTTCACACTCAAAGCGCTTTTCCAAGGTCACCTGTATTGCAGGAACCATCTCTTGCTGGACAGTCCATCAGTCACTGTGGGCTGCAGCAGTTCCAGTCTGAGGTGGACTGCCGAAGCTCGGAATCCAGAAAGACGATCCAAGGCAACAGAAGTCCTGCTGTCCATTATGAATGATGTGGATGTCATAAGTGCAGTTTTCTTTCAGGCCCATTGGCCAAAGTGCAGCAGGGAAGATGCACGATTCTCCTGTGTCGAATCAAAATCCTGTTAAGTGCAACATTCTGAGTTCAAGTCTGTCTGGGGACCTTTGTTGCACCTCTCTACTGTCTGTAATGAAGCCACTTGAAAAATTATTTATGATTAAATAAACATGAAAGTGTGTAAAAATGTGTTCTTTAGGTCAGTCTTTGTAATTTCCCCAAGTTTGATACATCCACCTAGAACATTTTCCCATGGACGTGGTTTAGTTTCACATTCTTCCTCTCCTTTTAGCTTGAAACTTTGTTACTGATCTTTTCTAGCCATTTTAGAGCTCTGTTACGTTACTGCTAAGAATTTACCAAACATTTCTTCCTACTGCTGCTCCCCTTAAATGTAAGAAAATAGTTATTAAAGTGAAGAGGTATTGATACTGGTGCCAACAGATTTTATTTTATTTTATATTTGATTCCGTTTTATTCTAAACTGAATTATCCATGTATGTTCTATGTTTGTGTAGCATGAAGGAGCCACAACTTTAATTTCGTTGTGCAACCCTGTGTTGTAAAATGACAAATAAATGGACCTTGAACAGTAAACAATATATGGACATATTCTGTGCTTTCTGGCTAGTGCGTCAAATGTAAATATTGCAAGAAAAAATGGTGGAAGAACAAACATCCACAGTGAGCTGTGATGTGTTAGGTAAGAGTTGAAGACCACAACCATACTGTGGTTTATGCGAACCAGCACACCTTCAACGCCTCATCAAGGTAAAACATCTCTTACCTAGCCATGCTCAAGGTTATGCCTCAATATTGCACAAAGAAAAGCAAGGGTTTATCCTAAAGAACTTCTATATTCATGGTTACAACAGACAACCCCCTTATGAAAAATGAAAGGATCGGTGGACAGGGAGATGAATGGAAGGAAAGATCTTGTATGTATGGGTTTTTGTATGGGCCATATGTAGGGTTTGACTGATGATGGACTTAAGGCCAGCAAATACTGGCTCAGTGAAAAACAAAAACATGGACAGTTTATGACAAATACAGCTGGCCTTGGTGAAAAGCTTATGTTTAAAACAGCTTTCCTGCCATGTTAGAGAGCTATTTCATATTGGTAAAGGACAAAAGTATAAAGCCCACAGAGTAAACAGAGCCACATTGTTCTTCACTGTTACTTCTAACAACAAACCAGATCATATGATGCTTGGTGAATCATGCGATTAATAAGAAGGCTAGCCAATGCACCATGCCTTCAAGCAACCACATTACAAGCTAGCAGCAGCAGTTATTAACAACTGTAAGCTGTTAGTAGCAGCAGTATTGTAAACTGAGAAGCATGGGTGAAGACTGTAATTGTTGGTGGTGCATGACAGTGGCCACCAGTGGTGTAACAGAGTAATGAAGTAAAAGTCTTGTTCATTCAAAGACAGAGTTAGGTGACTGACAGTTGGAGCACTCAAGTCTTGGATGGACATGGAACTCTCTATGTCAAATCGACAATAATAAAGACTGTGTTTGAAATCTCTGGGTCTTCGATAAGAAGGTAAAGCCTCAAAACATTTGGAAGAGAGAAGTCAACAACAAATCCAAATGAGCATTTCAATAAGAAACATTCAAGCCTTTTGGCATACCAAGTCACAAAACACATGATTTCTCAGAATTTAGGTTGAGATACAGGTCCACAGAGGATGAATTTCATTAACTTTCTTCCAGTGTCACCAGGGCATTGAAATTTCTGTTTTTAGTCAAATGTTTAAGATATTTAATGGATCGCTGTGGAATATGGTAGAGATGGTCATGGTTACCAGATGATGTATCCTAATCGTGATCATCTGGTTTTTCATCTAGCGCCACCATGACATCAATACTTTAATTTGTCCAATACATCAGACTCATCTGTACTTTGCGTTCTTTGCTAATTAGCAACTGTCAGTAACAGCATGCTAGACTAAGCTGGTGACAGTGGTCAACATTACCTGCTAATTATATGCATGTTCGCATTATTCTGTGAGCTGGTTAGCATTTGGCTCAAAGCCAAATTGCTGGGCCTAATAACAGCCTCACAGAGCCGTTAGCGTGACTCTAGTCTTGTTTTTCTGTACAGAATTCTCTTTTACTTTCTCTTTTACTTTTTCAGTCCTCGAACCTTAAAAGGAAAAAAATAGGTGAGGAAGAATGAATAGCAGCAAAAGGTTCCTTGTGAAGGAGGAAAGTAATCTCTAAAAGCTCTGTTGACACCAACACAAGAATTGATGCGAGAGCAGACCTTTGGCACTACAGTGATATTACAGGGCACATTCATTTTTCCAGCCTAATTTGAACCAACAGATGCTTAAACATGAACATATATACTCAAAAACCTTAGGTAAAAACAACAAGCACACACACGGACCACATACACACACACACACAAGTCATCCAGCATTGAACAGTGTCTAGTCAAAGGACACACATAAACTGGGAAAAATATAAATTCTCATATAGCAGCATATGAGTGTCACAGAAAAAACCTGGGAACTTACACCACTTTGCAGAACCTCAGTAAAAACGTCTGGGGCCGAAGGGCATTTGCATTCCTCCAAGTATCTTATCAACTTCATGCCACATTCACATCATTTTCAAATTAACAAGACAAACTTTTGGAAAAGAACAAAACACCTTTTACATGCGCACACCTCGATCTTTGAAGCGATTTACTCTCATTCAGTTCCAACTGGCATACAGCACAACTCTGAAGACTTCTATTTTGGTAAATACACTCTATCACTGAAGATAAGAGGTTGGCATTCATGTTTTATAAAGCTGCGTCACTGTGTTATCAGCTCTGATTCGGCAGAATCGGGCATATTTGTTATGCCTTCCACTTATAAACAGAAAACCAAAGCCGAAAGTAGGTTCTTTAAGAACTGCTTAAGAGCAAGCAACCGCCCTTTTCAGAGCTCCTACCTGGATGAGAAGAAGTGGCCAAGGATGACTGTCCATTCAAGACGCCACCCTGCAGTGTCACCATCTGCGGGTCCCCACCAGGCTTGCACAGCAGCTGATGTAAAATCAGCTGGTGTGTTTATACCACCAGGCCTTTCCGATCAATTTCAAGCAGCGCTGAGTTTACTTTGCCCAGGCTGAGCCTTTGTGTGAGCTCTGACCGTGGGATGGTGCGGCAGGGAGTGGACACGGCCCTGGTGAGGCTGGCCCATCTTCCTCTGTCTTTCTCCCGATCCACTCTTAGGACTAACAGACAGTGAGTACAAATGTTGACCTTGTATAATAATTTGCATGAATTTGACTGCTGAAGACTCACCCCTAACAGCTAATGTATCAACTGTATAGACGTTCCATATTTTTCTGCAAACCTTGGTTTGTGCCCCGCCGGGTGACTTTGCACCTACTCACGCCCACTCGTGTTTTTCCATTGACTTTATATGCATCTAAAATGTGCCTTGCGTGCTGTCTGAACACACCTTAAGAGTCCTGCAGTGAGGCAGGTATAATGTTTACAATTGTCACTACCATAATTTAGTGTATTGCTACACAAGTACAGCCAAGGCTGATGGGAATGTTATTAGTTTTGCAGGTATTTTGTCATAAACCACAGTGTTGGACAAATTTACATCTGGACTAGATAAAAGCTAGCGGAACCACCAAAATTATTTGAATTCATCTCAAGGGGTTAGACAAATGTCTGTGGCAAATATCATAGCA